>JAZGLO010005242.1:950000-2150000 GCA_036873155.1 Biomphalaria sudanica | reverse complement strand
CAATGCTCTGGAGTCTGATCAATGTAGTGGGGTAAAGAAATCCTGACAATGCTCTGGAGTCTGATCAATGTAGTGGGGTAAAGAAATCCTGACAATGCTCTGGAGTCTGATCAATGTAGTGGGGTAAAGAAATCCTGACAATGCTCTGGAGTCTGATCAATGTAGTGGGGTAAAGAAATCCTGACAATGCTCTGGAGTCTGATCAATGTAGTGGGGTAAAGAAATCCTGACAATGCTCTGGAGTCTGATCAATGTAGTGGGGTAAAGAAATCCTGACAATGCTCTGGAGCCTGATCAATGTAGTGGGGTAAAGAAATCCTGACAATGCTCTGGAGTCTGATCAATGTAGTGGGGTAAAGAAATCCTGACAATGCTCTGGAGTCTGATCAATGTAGTGGGGTAAAGAAATCCTGACAATGCTCTGGAGTCTGATCAATGTAGTGGGGTAAAGAAATCCTGACATTGCTCTGGAGTCTGATCAATGTAGTGGCCGGTAACAAGACTGGTGGGATGGGGGAGAGGAACTGTTAACAATCTGCTCTGTTGCTGTTTTCAAACTTGATGCACATCGTCTGAATCAAGAGTGACTCAAAGGCGATACGAGAAAGTAATGCCAGTTGTCAAGGAAAACAATGTCTCTAGACACAGCAAACTTGTGGCTAGAGCAGATAGCTTCAAAAATTGTCTCAGACTAACACAGTTTCCTTCTGGTCGCTAGATCAAAGGTCACTAAGCCAAAATATTCTGCCTAATATTTCGACACAGGTGTGTTCACTTTGTTTTTTTCAGTCACAGGAACTGAAAGTAGTCTCCACACACACACACAGTCAGTTACAGTATGATTAAAACTCTCTCTTTGACCGTGACCTTGAAGGAGTATTGTACAAACTATATTATCAGCTCTACTACACATGTGTAGCTTAAAAATTCGTGCATTCTAGAAGCAGGTCAGCCTTGAATTTCTCCACCACTGTCAATAAAAAATAATTCATCGCTATACTGGAGCGTGCACTGCCCTCATAACCTAGTTGTGAAATCTTTCTCTCTGTGGTCTCCAGTAAACGGACAAGTTCCCTTTTCGTCCTCTACAACTTTGAGCGTGTCTGTAAGATTCTCCCAGCTGTCTGGACATTTAGACAAATTTAAAGATGCTTATATGACCCACAAGATAAGCATCTCAAAACATTTCCATCACGGCCAAATATGTTTAAATCTTTCTTTCTTGGTTTAGAGAACTGATATCGAGCAATGTGTCTGACTTGACCTTCACCTCTAAAGTGACTTCCACCTTTATATAGTCTACTTTCAAGATGTTTCACTTTCGGCTTGCTGGTAGATTTCAACTGCTCTTTATCTCGTCTTTCAAACCTCTTGAAGTTTTCACGTCTGTTGTTGTTGAACTGTTGTTTAACTCGTCTTCCCAAACTGCTAAACGGTTCATGTTTCTTATAGCCAGCCGCCAATAAAGCCTTCTCGTTCTCAGACAAATACCTCGGCTCAAGTTTGATACAGGCATCGAACTCTTTCCCTTTATTAACTTCTCCTTTGAACTTTTTAAGAGATACCTTTGCTTCTTCATACAGCGTCTCCCGATGAGCAAAGTTCATACCTGTCAGAACTAGCATCTTCTCAGTTTGCGTAATTCTTGCCTTTCTGAGCAGCTTGAAGGCCAGAATCTCAGGTAACATCTTCATTCGTTTCTGTTCTAATCTTCTATACTTTGTATTAAACTCTGAGATAAAATCATGTATGGATTGATTTTCCCTTTGCCTGAAGTTTTCAAAATCATCAAATTTATCAATACTGTCTGCCAGGTCGTCTTTGGCCAAGTTCGTATCTAGAAACTTTAACAGATTCTCGAAACCTTCCTGACACTTGAGCTCCGACAGCTCTAATTGCTCAAATACCTTCTCTCTTATCCTTGACTCACTGCCTTGTGGTAATGAAAGGGCTACGGCTCTAGTCGCTTCAATACCTTCTCTCTACTCCTTGACTCACTGCCTTGTGGTAATGAAAGGGCTACGACTCTAATTGCTCCAATACCTTCTCTCTACTCCTTGACTCACTGCCTTGTGGTAATGAAAGGGCTACGACTCTAATTGCTCCAATACCTTCTCTCTACTCCTAGACTCACTGCCTTGTGGTAATGAAAGGGCTACGACTCTAGTTGCTCAAATACCTTCTCTCTAATCCTTTACTCACTGCCTTGTGGTAATGAAAGGGCTACGGCTCTAGTCGCTCCAATACCTTCTCTCTACTCCTTGACTCACTGCCTTGTGGTAATGAAAGGGCTACGACTCTAGTCGCTCTCTTCTCTTTCTTAAGCTCCGTGATTTCATTCCATGCTAGCAGTTCTTTCTGATATAATTCATAAGACATATCTTTCAAAAAGGTTGGAATCTCAATTCTTGTAGCCATTATCACTTTAAATAGGATCAACTAAGTCAATACTTTTACTTACACGCTCTGCTACCACTTGTAAAGCTAGAAAACGCTACACTTAATAACTATAAACAGCCACAACACTATAACACTAGATTCATCAATCCATTTATTAACACACCCTCATAGTACGAGGTTACACACAACACTGTGATATGAACTTTCTTACCAAGGGGAATAGCTCTACATACTAATAACAAACACATACACATAAACACAATGTTAACACTCCTACTTGTCATCATCTAGGTGTGCAGGTGTCTGGTGCAGGCCTATGTGGGATGTATGGCTTAGAGACCAAAACCACTTGGCTACGGCTTGGCCATCTAACAAGCCGTAGCTCGAGTACGAATTCCAAGTTGTGTTCGCTGAGCTTCTAAAATCTAGGGGCACTACGGAAACCATAGCACATTGAGCATGCTATAAGCATGAAAGATGAACGAACTATTTAAATACAATTTTAAAAATAAAATTTCTAGTAAATAAGGTACCCTTTTCAGACCTTGCGGTCTATAGTGCATGCGATGAAAAAGTCATCTGTTTCTGAGGCCGACGGTTAACGAGGGTGTCATGTGACCAGCACAACGACCAACTAATGTTGGGTGGACACAGGGGCGTCATAAAAATCCCAGAATAAAAAATCCCAGCATTCGTCGAGATTTGAACCCGAGACTCCTCGGTTCGGAAGGTAAGTTTGTCAAGACTCAGCCACCAAGTCCCGAAACAAGTGTTAGTAAATTGAAATAATGTATTAGTTTATTCTTACGTAGATCTTTTCTTATCATCATTTCTTATCATCTTTTCTTATCATCATTTCCTATCATCTTTTCTTATCATCTTTTCTTATCATCTTTTCTTTTTTTTTGGAGCAGGTTCTATATTTTGTATCCATTTAAGAACCTTTCGATCCATGTACCAGATGATATAAAGGTCATCAGTTTCTGAGGATGTCACGTGGCCAGCACAACGACCAAACGCCTTTATTTTTATCCAAATAATGTCAGGTAGGGTAAGGTGGTTGGTAAAACGCTTCAGTATTTAAAAGTCTAACGGGGGATGACCTCTGTGACCTTCCAAAATTAGTTTATGTCATCCATTTCAATTTTCTGTAATGGATATGAGGATAAGTTCTTAATACACAATTCGAACACACTAATAGTGCACAGAAAGTCACTTTTTTTTTGAGACATGACTTTGATAAACAATTATGGGGCGGGGGGGGGGATTATACCATAATGCTACGTTTTTTTTGTTTTCAAGGAACTAAGTTTGTTGTTGTTTGTAACCGGATATCCTGTCCAGCCATAGAAAATGATTTCAAAAGCTTCTATTGCTGTGTGTGTGTTTGGTGGAGGGTCGCGGCAGATTGGGGGATTGTAAAAAGGGGTCGCCGAGCTTAAAAGGTTGAGAACCGCTGATTATTATAGTGGGTATGTGTTCTTCTAGTAGGCCTACTCTCTTTTCTGACTTGCAGAACAAAGTGGGTAGGCAGGGTTGGGTATGTCTTTTTTTTTTGTAGGCGGCAAGGCCTAATCACTTATACCTAGAAGTTCCGTAGAACATAGTGAGTATATGTTCTTTTTGTAGACCTACTCACATCTCTTATTTGTAGAAAGTAATGGCTATGTGTTCTTTTTGTAGGGATATGGGGGGGGGGGGCTTGGCCTCTTTAGGGGTCCCTGCATTTTCACATTCGTCATCATGGCAAGAGATAGTGTACTTAGCAAATATACTACCTGGTGACCAAGACTCGCTCGGTTGAATAATTTGTTAAGGAAATATATATCCGAAGTCATTATGGTAATATTTTTGTAACTATGAAAATGAAAGATCGGGTAAAGACAACTAATCTGAAGAGTTGCTTTTGCATTTTATTAGTTCTAAATGTATTTGTACATGGCGATTAAATAGAAAGTCTCTTTAGTCCTCCCAGAAAAAACACAGCTCACGTCGTATCGTTTTACATTGCATCTTTTGCGTAAAACTATTGGGCGATTATTGGCCTGGAAGAAAGTCTTTGCAGTGTAACTTCTAAAATGGTTAAGTTCAGATATTATGGCTTTAGTACTAAGCAGCAAGTGATGCAAAATCTCTACGTTATTTGGTAAAACATGCACTTTGTAACAAAGTAATTTTTTTCCAAAGACAATTAAAAACATTGCATTATATTCTAAAGAAGCGTTATTGTGGGGCATCTCTGTTACATCGGCCACCTTTCAGCTCACTAACAAAGATTGGCTTTGGCATATGTTCGTCCAACATACGGGATAAGTGTCCTGCCCAGCGTGACTGTCGGACTTTAAGAAGTTCATACCATTTCGCAAGAACATCGCTCTTTGTAGTGCGGTCTTGCCACCGTATGTCCATGATGGTGGCAAATATCCTTGGTGAAGGCGTTTAAGAAGTCTTAGTTGCTTTCTATAAAGTACCCATGTCTCAGATCCACAAAGAGGCGTTGAGAGAACCACTGTTTGGTAGACACTGATTTTGTAGGCAGGCGGAGCGATTTATTTCGCCACACTCTCGTTTGGAGGCGTCCAAAGGCACGACTAATCCTGATCAGACACATATCAACCAATGCGTCATTTGATACTATGCTTCCCAGATATGTGAGGTTGTCTACCACCTTAAAGGATGTCTATTTGCTGTGATCTTTGGGCTGAGTAGGTTTTATTGGGTGACTTCTGGAACATGACCCGTTTTACCGAGGTTTATAGGTAAACCAAAAGAGGCGGTAGTGTAACATGAAACACTACAATAAGACATGTCTTGATCCTATGCTTTATTGAACAAGAATGGCAAAACAGTAAAGTTCACAATAACACAGTAAACACACACACAAGCTGACCTGGACACCAAGGCATTTTGACACACTAGAACAGATCAGTTCACAGCACACAACAGAAACATAAATACATAATAAAATGTCTTTTGAAACATGTGTCTGTTATGTTGTTGTTTTTTTAATTCAATTACGTTTTGTATATATTTATGAGTTTTGGATAAGGTTAAATGCATACCATGTCCACTCCTTTCCTTGAGAGTGTACACGTTTATTTTTTTTTTTTTTAAATTGAGAATTTGTAAAGAGAAGTAAAGTATCGGTAAAAAAAAAGTTGACAATGCTAGAGACATATCTATAGGACAATTACAAATTTAAAAGAAAAGAAAAAAAAAGATAATCAGACATCGGAAAGGGGGAGGGGACAGTCGGTTTTAGTTACATTGCCCCCCCCCCCTTCCTTTTTTTTGTTCTGTTGTCGAACTTATAGTGTTAATTACAAAATTATACAAATGTTGATTGTTAAAAAACTGTGTGAGAGTTTATGTTGATGACATGTGAATGTTCCACTGCACTTTAATGGGTAACCAAAAAATACTTTAATATGAGGCCCTTGTCTCTAGTTTCTAGACTAAACTGAAAAACAAAACGAGGCAAGAAATAATTCAGCTTAATATGGTAGGTTGAGTATATCTGTTAACAACATCTATTCAGTCCTGGACTGTTTGCTGAATACTTCTATTTGTTCGGTGAGGAGCACCACACCTCGATCTACTATAAGTTTATGTACAATAACAAAATTTATGCCCTCTCTCAGAATACTCAGATGTTGTTAGTTTTGACAAGTTGACGTCTGATCCCCCTGCTGACACACCCAAATGAGTGACAAAGGGGAGTAACTCGTACTATTTATGTCCTGTTAGATTATCCACGCTTCTTCACGTCAGCGGGATAAGACAGGACCACTATAAATAAATCTTAGTGCAAAGATATGAACAGGGAAAACGTAATATATTTCATGTCAAGACAGATTTGGATTTATAGAAAAATGTTAAATACTGTGACCTAATTAGTCTCTGTGATTTTCATTATTACATCACCAGCAAGTCAGTTAAAATTCTGCAATTAACAGTGTGCGTGTGTGTGTTTTCTGTTTTCTCCTCTTTGTATTGGAATGGCGGCTAATGGATTAAAGGCTATTTTTATCATTATTAACATTTTGTTACTGGTGAGTATACTTATAATATTTTTTTCTTTTAATTAAGCTTTCGTCTTTGATACAAGAAGCTGGCCAATAATTGGGATTTTTTTTTTATTCTCAAGTTTAAACATTGTTTTCATTTAACTTAAGTTTCCTCATATGGATACATTATTTTTTAAAAATCCCAATTTAGGTGACTTTATTTTTAAAAATTATTACATGAACAAGTCTTAGTATTTGCATGCCAAATGGGCCTATATGTACATTGTGTTGGCTACTCAATAGTTAATAGGTCATGTTCTTATATGTGGTAACCCTCCTCCCCCTGAAAGGCACATATGTCTATATTTATATAAAAACAAATTTAACGAAGATTGACCAAAAAAAAATAATATTCACGTTTCCCTTGTAAAAAATTGTAATGTTTTAATTTCCTTTTTTTTACATGTTTTTTTTTGGTATTGTATCCTCTACCTCGGTAGTGGTGTGGTTCTTTATACCTCTTCTTCTTATCTGTAGGCCTCTATACGGTTGGTCATGGTATTGGTCTTTATCTGATTTTATTTGTTGTGTTTTGAAAAGTCCTCGAAGATTTCCCTACCTTGCCGACCCTAAACTCAATTTCGTAAAGACGTCTACCGGTATTTCACTTTCCCAAACAGTAGCGGGAAGCCCATGTGGGAATCAAGGCTTTACTAAATATCTGAAATAGTGCAGAGAGTTTAGCGTTAGAGTGATGAAAATAATGGCACCTTTAAATACAAATTATTAGATTATTATTGAGAGGTTGGAGAACCGCCCACTTTTCGTGTTAAAAGTAATTCTTAGATATAGGGCTGTTATAATCAGTGTTTAAACCAGTGGTTCTCAAAAAAAAAACAACGTGTTCCACGGAACCCTAGTATTCCGCGAGGTCTGAATAGGTGTTCCACGAACTCCTGGAATAGCTAACTAGTAGACCATATAAGTACTCCGCTAAATACTCAGAATGTGCGAAGTGTTCCTTTAAGGGAAAAGTTTGGGAAACATTCTGGTGTAAACGATAACAATAATAAAACCTTTATATTTAAATGATTATGTTATAATTGAGGGAAAACGGTGAGAACAGGGGGGGGGGGGGCAGTGTTTCATTCAAACAAGTTGTTCATAGTGCAAACACGATTCAAACAAGCGGTGGAGACAAACAAACAATACGGGCGCCTTTGAATGAACTGTAACCTTTCACCTTCACCTATCCCTTAGTCTGTTGGACCTTTGGCATCACACAAGATCTGTTGACCATCTTTCTCCATTCCTCTGCGACATTTACTTCATTTGTTTAAAACATATTAGGATAGTGAACATTAATGTTTACTCAAGATTTATTTACAGCAGGCATTTCCTATATTTTGTTTCCATTTTTTTGCGAGCAAACAGATTAATATTAACTAACTATTGTAATTGTTGTTGTATAAGCTAGATAAATAAGTAAATAAAATATAGTTGAAATACAAATAAATAATATAAACATTTTGAAAAACAAAAAAAAAACAGGCGCCATCATCGGGATAGGACAGAGAAAATAAAATAATTGAATCCCAATAAGAGCATGACAGTGTTTTAATATAGTGATTAAATGAAAAATGTACCAAAAAAAAATTATTAAAAAACAAAAACAAGGCTTATCCAAGAGATAGAGCTCCGCACTTACTACTATATCTCTCAATATTGTAGAAGATATTTTTCATATTCGATATCATACAAAAAAAAATTAATTTACAATAATTAATTGGTGAATTGTTTGTTTGTTGTTGTTGTTTTATTAATGTTTTGTTTTGTTAGGTACAATAAATAATTGTTTAAAGTTTCAACTTGATCCTAGGTTTTGTGACGAAACCTTACATATTTAGCGGTACCTGTGATTACAAAAGGATTAATTTCCCTTGTTGGTATCAAACAAAATACTTAATTAAAGTAATTAATTGACTAATTGGTAATTTTTTTAAATTCATGTCAAAGTATTATTGTGCAAAGTTTCAACTTGATCTGAGAATGGGTGTGTGAGAAATAACGTGTACAAACATTTAACAGACAAACTGACAGAGTGAGTAGATATAAGCTTTGTAATAAAAACTGGATGACTCCCTATCGTCTAGTATGCGCTCTGGACTGTCGTCTCGATTGTCTCTGGTTCGAACCGTTCACGCCACCGTCCACCACCGTCCTGAGAGAGGTTAAGGCTAGGATGTTATCGTCTTCTGAAGTTCTGAAGGAACATTCGATATCTTTAAAAAAAATAAAACAAAACAAACAAAAGCTAAGACGATTTTTGAGCAAATATAAAAATTATAAAAAATATATAAAATATAAAAAATATAACAAATATAAAAAATATAACAAATATAAAAAATACTTTAAAAAAACAAAGCTTATATTAAGCATAGTTGTATCAATTAGTCTGGATCATTATGTAATAAAATTGTAAAAGATCTATATATTGGCCTCCTTCAGTCGTAGAACGACTATGGTTCATCTCGAACACTTTTTCATGTGGTTGTGTAGCCCTATTTTGGAGAGACACTCCAGTCCACAAATATTGCAGGTCAAGGTGGCATTCGCTTTGGTGGTAGAGGAGCTGGCCATTTTCCGTGTGGCACGCTTTTCTTCAAGAGTTGAGGCCCATGTTTTCTCGCTGTCTATAGCTTTCTTGGTCACCGTCTCTCTTCAACTAGATCTAGACTAACAATAAAAAAGCACTAATAAAAATGACCTGAATTAGAACTCATGGAAAAGACTTCTCAGGCTTTTCAACCACTCTGCAACTGGAGAGCTTATGAACATGGAAGATTGTATAGTTCTCTTATTGTTTCTATAGTTTCGTCCTATTTTTGATGTTGTGTTCACTAAGACTCAGACGACGATCTATAAAGGGGACTAATTCAGCTTATACCACCACTTCGGTCAAGTACAAGTTCTTTCCCTTGTTTGAGATATGAAGCAAAATATTTAATTACCAATAGCTAAATAACTTATTGGTTAAATTTTTTAATGGATTCTTGTGATGTCAGGTAAAAGAAATAGCTGTGCAAAACGTTAGCTTGATCCGAGATTGAGTGTGGGAGAAATAAAGTGCATAAACTTTTGGTAACCCGACAAAATAGCGCGGACCAAAAAGCGCCGACAAAATAGCATGTGTATAAAAGTACCTGGTTTTAGTATTTGAATGTCCTGGGAAGAATTATTTTTTTTAGGTCGCTTCAATATTAATAGATCTAAAAGTATGGCATATTTGCAGAGAAACAGAGTACTTTAAAATGCTATCTTACTCTCCTTTTTCACCAATGTTTAAAATGCCTAACTTGCAAAAATATTATTTTGAAATGTGGTGACCCCATTCAAAGATTAGGTATATGATGATGTGTGTGTTATATATGTGTGTTATAGTATAATCAGAAATCTTGATTATCTGCGGCATCTCTCTTTGATAAAATCAGGGCGTCTCTTACCGCAGCATTGGCAAACTTAGGTGTGTCAGGATTAGTAAAGCTGGCGATAACTTATCTCGCGAGATGTTTGCTTAATCGCATTTGTTCCACCTGCCGATGTAAATACTGCCTTCGAAGAACTAAATGATGCTCGGCCTGATGTTGTAGGGAGTTTGTGTGAATATTGGGAGGACAACTATATTGGTCGCAGGTATAGTGCCTATATAGGGAAACAAGCCACTGATAGAGTTTCTACCTGACACTGCACATTATTTAACTTTGTGAAAGTGTGTGTGTGTGTGTGTGTAAATCTGAAAACTAGGGAAGTATCTTTGCGTACTTTTAAAGTACATATTTGGACTACAAATAAATGCTATATTTTGAAAATATTCATTTTAGCTTACTATAATTCTTGCATAATGTTCGCATATTTATATTTTAAGCTATCCAAAGTCTTTCCCGCAAAATGCCTGAAAAATAATGATAACATTAAAATAAAAATTGGCTCTATTCATATTTTATGATATCTAAAGTATTTCTTGCAAAATGACTGAAAAATATTTTTTCCACGCTATTTTGTCGGAGAACCCAAACTTTTTACCAAACAGACTGACATAGTGAGTTGTTATAAAGGATGAAGATATGTCTTTTATCTGCCCTCTCCACCCCCCACCCCCATTTTCTTTGCATACAAAATACATTTAAAAAAATATGACTCATTTACCTCTGTTCCTTGTGATGGAGGGTGCGGCGTCTTTGGTCGGTTATTTAAAGTACTTTTATGTTTGCATGTTTTAAACTCCTCAACTATTACCTTTTTTTAAATTTTAATTAATGCGCATACATGATTTTCATTATTGAAGATGTATAAATAAAAGCCAAGACTGTAGATTTATAAGGAACGTCTAGACATGTCTGTTTAATACGGTCCTAGTTATATATAGTCAGTCATACATGAAGCAAACATAGCCAGAGAAAAGCCGCGCGGTGTTTTCATACCTCATTAAGTTGGCAGTATGCCAGATTGTACACTTCAGTGGGAGTAAGACCTTAACATACATTTGCATTTTTTACAAATAAGTCCAATACTTCAATATGAATTGTAACCTATTACAAAGGTGCCCTGTAGAAAAGCCGAACTACAAAACGAAAACTGAGAATCAAAAAGTTTTGGGACCGCTTCTGTAACCAACTGGGGGAGTTGTAAGACATGAGAATAGTTGCCTTTCTGTAATAAGTTAAGCTCTATTAAAAGTACCATAAACTTAGCAGCATCGAAATTAGCAAGTGGATTGTAATCCGTAGATCTAGTTTGGCATAAAAATATTTAAAACTAGGCATGAACATGAAATAAATGTCTCAGCAGCCAAGAGCTTAATATTGATTGAACGAATGCTCTGTTTGTGAAAATAGACGAAAGTTTTATCTTTGAGTTGGGTAAAATTGGGGTTCTTAATGGAAATTTGGTGTGGGTTTTTTTTTTTGCCAGTGCATGAGTGTCAAAGGTTTGTGTGCACTTTTGTTTTGTTTTGCTCCGTGCAATTTTATAGCTACACTTCATATTCAGACTAACGAGTCAGGTAAAAAAAAATACAATGGTAAGAACCTTAATAGACTCCACTAGAATAAGATGACATGCTGTTTTAACACTTTCCTCGCAGATCTCTAGTCGTGCTTGTTAATTAAAGACTTACACTCTGCTGAGACTTTGGTTTTCCTGGCTGATTCAGGGGACCCGTTCCATGCTCTATTGGCACTAAGAAAAAGGAGCAATTGTCATACATTTGAGTCACTTGAAAAGTTGGAAGGGAACAATAAAATGAAACAGCTTCTCCCTCTCCCCATAACGTCACCGACGTGGATTTTAAAAAAAGTGGAAAGGAAACATTTATTGCAAGTACCATTTCAAACCTTGCAATCTATACGGCTAATATATTATATGGCGGACGGTTAACCGGAGTGTGATGTGGCTAGCCCAACGATCAACGCCTATACTTTCAAAAACTAATGTCAGTTACCCATTTGAGCTGGAAAGTCTCAGTGGCGTCTTAAAAATTCCGAAATTAAAAATCCAAATCTTCACTAGGATTTGAACCCAAAACCATTCGGTTAGGAATCCAAGCGCTCTACCACTCAGTCACCACTCCTCGACTTTCCTTATTGAAACTTTGCATAATGCGTAGCGCTAGATGAAGGAGTCAATTTGATTATTGCCCTTTATTGTTTTGTGTTTCTGCAGATGTTTGGGGCCACTTTGATTGGGCTTGGAGCTTGGGTCATCGTAGACCAAGATGGATTAGTACAGTTAGCCAAAGTTGGTCATGAGGGGACCTACGAAAACTTCTCTAAACCAGGTAAGAATATCTGGTACATGTATTACACGTACTTACAAGCAACGGCACAAATCCGAGCACTCATTCATGAGAAGTGGTTAAAGTCCTGGGAGGAATCCGACAGAGCACGTAGTGTCTGGCAGCACATGCGTCACCCAGATCGCGACGATCCATGGTGGCGACTGAAGAGGTCAGAGCAATCGATCATTGCACAATGCAGAACGGAACACTGTCCTATAGGGGCATACTTTGCCCGGTTCCGAACGAACTTTGACTCCCGATGCCGCCACTGTGGAGAGAGCGCTGAAACAGTGGCGCATGTCTTGTACGAGTGTCCCCAGCTCCGCGAGCTAAGGGGGGACCTGTCTGTGCAGTCACTCGAACTGTATGGTAGCTATGAGGCACTACGCCGGACGGCTAAGTTTCTTGCCAGAGCACTACGGGAGGATTAGTCCTTCCTGCTCTGATTTTTCAATAGGAGTTCATCTCAGGTACATGTATTAACATTATGTAATAGATTGCCACTCCGCTTAACAAACGCTCCACACATCACGGCATAACAATCGAAGCAGCCAATCGCGAAAAGAAAAAAAAACATAACAAAAAACGTCAACGATTGATTCTTTAGCAAAGCAATAAAAATGCGTATGTTTTAGCGTAAGAAATAAGCGTCCACTAACCAAAGGTCGATGTCCAAATAAAATGTGTATGTTTTAGCGCAAGTTATAAGCTTCCACTAACCAAAGGTCGATGTCAAAAAAAAAAAAGGCAAATCTCATATTTAAGGCAAAGCTCATATTTACCAATGGGAAAGATTTGCATTGCCAGAGTCCCACTTTCTCCAAAAACAAAAAAGGAGGAAAGAGGAGCGTTTTCCGGTCACAGTTTCGTCCGAGAGGTTCATGCGACTGTGACGACGAAATAGGCTGCAAGCGTTTAGATCTCTCAGTCACTTTCATCTTTCTTCGCGTTCAATGTGAGCCAATCAGCGAATTGAAACTTCAGTGTTTCTTAAAGATATTATAAACTCACCAGTGGAACAAGATGGCCACGACGAGGTGGACGAGATATTAGCTTTTTTTGTGTGTACATTCCACACCTTGGATAAATATTGTCGCCCATCCGAGGTCTTACTGAGATTAGTTCGTTTTGCGTCATGTTCTTATGTGCTGTCGATAATAATGATATTAAAACTTCATTCATACATTTACACACACACACACAACTCACAGAATAGCTTTTTTTTCAATCAGAACTTTTTCGAATTTAAATCTTCTGAATAGTGGTGTGTTATATAGTGGTGTGTTATATAGTGGTGTGTTATATAAAGAAAACGAAATACATTTTTAGTTTATATTCAAAAGTCTATATTCAGAAACAGTGATATTTGACGATATTTTAGGATGTGGTAATCTATATATAGGCCTATAACTCTCTTCGTGGTCCAACCATAAGAAACACCACATCATGGAAAGATAACTCTTTTATTTCTGCAAGTCGGATTAGAGTTACCCTACGTAATTTTCGCTGACAGAGAGAAGGGCTCAGAGAAAAAAAAGAGGGGGGGGGGTTGCGTATGCTACGCCGCTGGTTAAAGATATTTCTATTCATTTAAAATTTATTTGATATGTTTATAGAAGTGCGAACACACTGAATGTAGCCAGGAAGGTGAGTAGATAAAGATTTGACTGGTACCTAATGCTTTGTCCGTCTGTCTCCAGGAATATTAGATGTAATGTCTGGCATCGCTGTTGTGGAAGGCAGTTTGACAGTTCTCATGACCATTCTGGGCTTCTGTGGTCTTGGTAAAAAATCCAAGTGCTACCTTGCTTTGGTTAGTCAATGTTTTCTTGTTATAAACTTGTTTTCATATTTGTGGATAATGGCAATGTCTGTAGATCTTGATAATCTGATGCCTCACTGTGTAAATCTATTCCGTGAAAGGGCGTTCTTTTTAAGCATAAACAAACCAGAGGACTGAAAGGGCCCTAACTGCCTTTTTGTGTGTCTACGCCTTGCCGGTTTATAGATGGAACATAATGAAAAAATAAACATTCGACATCCACAAACTTTCTTCTGTCTGGATGCGAAATTAGACCGCTGAATTGAGAGTACATATTCTGACTTGTTTTAAAAGAAAAAGAAACTGATATTTTTTGTTTATGTTTTGACAGAAAAAACGTTTATAAACTTATAATTTAAACTTATACAAACAAACGTATAAAAAGATACAAAAGCACGAGCACTCTCTGATGGATTGTCTAACTTTTAACTAGTAATAAATTAATAATAAACGTTAAAATACAAAAAAATTAATAAATTATTTTTTGAAAAAGGTGCCGGCACGCAGTATTGGTACGTACCATCACAAAAAAAAGCATTGTTAATAAGCTTATATAAACTTAGTACTCTAGGAGGCTACAAAGATAAAGGCACATTCCTCGTTCAATATGCTTGGACAAATTTGTACCAATGCTCTTTCTTTCCCTAGTGCTATTAGAGCATGGAATGGGTTGCCTGAGCTAGCCAGGAAAACAAGTGGACTTTGCAGAATTTAGGTAATTGGTTAATATGCATGATTGAATGCATTACGCGTAGGACGTAATCATCTTCTTTTTTTGAAGTAACGTCTGTATTACATAAGATAAGATAAGATAAGCTTTGGTGGTGTTGTGGATAAATTTTTTTTTTTACATATTTTTTTTTGGTGCTGTTTATTATCTTTGCTAAAAGAAAACAATAACAAACTATTCATTCTAAAATGCATGTACAAAGTAGCTGAACTTTATGAGAGTCAAGTTATGGGAAGTGGGCGGAAAGGATAGGTAAGGCCACCGTAAGGCTATAAACAATAAGAGGTAGGTTTGTTTGTTTTTTACCTATCCCATAATCCACCATCCTTAAAAAAAACATTACATTACAAAAAATAGTTTTTATGCATGACATTAATGTTTTCGACTCCTTAGATTTCCCCATAACTGGCACGAACATATATCACAATAGACATAGTTTTTCAGGGGAAATAATCTTTTTATGTGATTAGTATGTCAATGAAAATACTAAAGTGGCCAATACTTTTAGGTCGTTCAACTTGAATAGCCTTATAGAGCCACTGTTTGCATTTACAAATTGCCTTACTTAGGCCAGAGGTTCTCCAATTTTAATATAAACATATTTCCTGTATTTTATTTTAGGTACAAAAAATGTTTTTAAAAAATACAATATTTTTTGATTGGCTTTATATTTGTACCTTTGTCTATCTTAGCAAGGTCATTTCCGGTTCCAAGAGTAATCGATACCCCCCCCTTAAATGTATACATGTTAAATTAAGGAACAAAACGGAAGCCTTTAAATGCTCCCACTCCACCCAACCCCCTAACCAATACCACTTTTCTTAAACAGTTCATTCTTTTACAGTAGCTACATTAGATAGTCGCTGTTTCGTTTCGCCACACCCATTTTGTTCACTATACACCGAGCATTCATACGACTGTTAAACGGAATGTCATAAATAGGAGACCCTGTTATTTGACCCTAAAGTCGAGTCTGCCGCACTGTAGAGCAAGTGTAGAGAGGATACATAAAGTCACGAAATGTAATCCTTGGAAAGGTGTCACAGCACTATCCTACTAGCGGAGGTGGAAAACAGATGGGAGTTCTAAACAGGGTGCATCTAATAAATTAATACAAAAGAAGGATGGCCTGTAAGAAACTAGCCCACAATGGTAACAACGTTGTTGTTGTTTTTTAAATAATGAAATATAATATTTCAATTTCTGTTAGTAGGAAGAGGAAATAAACAATGTACTTTCAGGCCTTATAGATAAACTAACATTAGCACCTTTGGTTAGTTTTACCTTTTTTTGTGCATCCTTTAATCATAATGCAAGCAATATACGTTATTATACACAGCAAACATGTGTCTAGACTGTCAGTTTCAGGCCTGGCTGAGTATAAAATGCATAGTCCGAAGGCCCCAATTGAATGCCCCATTTTCGTTACCATATTTATTTTGGTTTTCTGTCTTCTAAATATAAGTAAATATTAACGTGGATCTGTTCATTGTAATCGTTTGTTTGATCCCTTTTGACTGTAGAGAAATTACATTACTACAAAGTATCATTCCGTGCTCTCTCTTTCTAGACTGTAGATCTATCTTTTTGATGCAATTTGGATACGCTATGTATTTATTTATTGTAGAGCGCGACTAAAAGGAAGCGGAAATGACGTTAAGCAAATTAAAAGGAAATTGACCCAGGGAAAAAGAATTTGATTTAAAACGACGCACTTTGCGTTGCTATTTCTATTTCTTTCTTTCACACGTTTTTCCTTCCACTTCCCATCCTCGGATCAAGTTGACAATTTGCACAATGACTTACTGTCGGTGACGACACATGAATCAATCAAAAAGTGTGAGGCATACTGGCTGTGAGAATAATATTTTGTGCTTATTTAAATAAAACTTAGCCTAATGAAGGTTGCTTTTTCTTTGAATCTTATTGTTTAAGATTTAGAAAATTAGGGCTTGGGGAACAGAGGGTAAAAACAATTGTCTTGTATCATTTGCTTTGAGCTGAAAGTACCACTCTTCTTTCAACGCGATACAAACGGGGTTTCTTAGCAACTAGAAAAAAAACATGGCCGATCTTTTTCTAGGAAAAAAACAACTAATATCTTATCTTATCTTATATAATACAGACGTTACTTCAAAAAAGAAGATGATTACGTCCTACGCATCATGCATTTAGTCATGCATATTAACCAATGACTTAAATTCTGCCAAGTCACTGGTTTTCCTGGCTAGCTCAGGCAACCCATTCCATGCTCTAATAGCACTAGGGAAGAAGGAGTATTTGTACAATTTGTCCTAGCATATGGGACGAGGAATGTGCCTTTATTTGTGTGTCTTTCAGAGTATTTTATTAAATTTTGTTTTTTTATTTGAAGATTATGGTTCAGTGTTTTATGTATAATTGCTACTTTACTTTTGAGTCTTCTGTCCTGAAGGCTTTCTAAATTTAGTGATTTTACTAATGGTGTTACTCTAGTCAAATGTGAATATTCGTTTGTTATAAATCTCACTGCTCTATTTTGTGTTTGTTCCAGTTTCTTAATGTTTTCTTGAGTTAAGGGGTCCCAAACAGAGGATGCATATTCTATTATTGGCCTAACCAAGGTTAAATAACGTTTTAGTTTTATGTTCTTATTTGATTTATAGAAATTTCTTTTAATAAATCCTAATGCTTTGTTTGATTTTTTTTATAGTTTCATCAATATGTGGATTCCATGACAGTTTTTCATTTATTATAACACCTAGGTATTTTGCGTTTTTAGTCTGTGTTACTGGTTTGCCATGAATAATATAAGTGGAATTAATTTGTTTTAGTTTTTTTGTTACATAAATATAGAGCATAAATATAAAGTCTGACACGCATCATCAGGTGCTCCAAAAGCTGTTGACAAAAATATTTTTTGTGTGTATGCCACAGTTCTTAAGATATAAAGGGCGTACTTTCTCTGTGTGTTTGATATGTGTAGATATCTAATATGTGTGCTGACTACTATCAAACGTAAACACATGAGCGATTGCATCGTATTATTTTAATCTCAGCAGAGGGCGTGGTGATAAGCGATAAGAAGAGGTAGCATTTTTTTTTACCAGCTTTATAGAGATATAACCATATTTCATTTGCAAACATTTTACACTGATGTTTGTTGTTTTTATTTTTTTTTTAAAGAAAATTGACTTAGCATTAATTAGTACAAATAATGTATTTTCTTTCCATATTTCTACTATATCAATGAATTATCAGAATTATCAATCAAGTGCTATGTATTCATACCACATATCATGTACTGGGCCTAACTCTAGCTCTAATTCAACGGTTTAAATGCCGAAAAGGTTTCAACAATATTGGGTAACAAGTCATTGTTTAGGAGATCTCATTTTAAATAGCTCCCCCATACTGTATTTTAATCTACAGAGTATTTGTAAATTGTAGAACACATTAGAATGCATGGCAGAGGCCCCAAATATTGAGTCATATTGGTATAATAGGCTGTTGGTGATAAAAGAATTTCCACTATGGGGGCTACCCTTAGGTGCAAGGCCGGCGGACTCCGCTGTTCGCCACCCCCAATGGCTACCTCTGCTTTCTCTCTCTCTCTCTTTTCTCTCTCTTTTATTTCACTTGTCTTTTCGATACGGTCGACCGAGTTCTTTTAGTACCAGACAAGTCAATGTGTGGTCCTGCTAACGTTACTAAATTTTGACAGGCCTAGTTCTGGATCAATATGATTTTAAAAGAAACGCCAAGTTCTGCTAAATCCTAGTTGACTAAAGTGCATTCTTCCATGCTGATTTTTTTTTCAAGCGCTACTTATGTTGTTTGTTATTTCAAAATGGTGTCACTGACCATTTTTTTTTTTTGACAGATTTCTTTTTAAATATTTTATAATATTTTGTTCTACAACTGAATGCGCTGTGTATAGAGTCTAAAGGTCTACAACTGGTTAAAGGCATAAACACATTTCAACTCTTTCTCTCCGTTATTTTTCCACGTTTCGAAGGAATTCTTCATTTTACTCATTAGTATCTCACTCCCCTGTTATGATTAAGCTTCAATAGCTTTGTTTAATGTCAGAAAATGTTGTATTTGATATAGAATTAAAAGGAAATACATGCTCTTTTTATATAACACAAAGTCAAGTTTATAAAATTAAACATTAATTTTACTCAATGATGTCAAATCAACGATGGTATCGTCGATTCGGAGAGAAAGAGTTAGAAATGAAATATGACTCTTGATGTTTTTAAAAGCAGATTTACTTTATAGTACTTTGTACTAGTATTGCCTATTTTTATTTTTTTTCAGTACTCTGGTATACTAAT
The DNA here is from genome assembly GCA_036873155.1 of Biomphalaria sudanica. Lineage (NCBI taxonomy): Eukaryota > Metazoa > Mollusca > Gastropoda > Planorbidae > Biomphalaria > Biomphalaria sudanica. Next base: position 2,130,886 of record JAZGLO010005242.1, on the reverse strand, counting down.
CGCCTTAATCCTGCTTCAGGTTGCGCTCATAGCATTAGCGGGTGTTCTTAAAGATCGGGTAAGTTATTAGAAGTAACCTATCCATAACGTTGGATACAAAAGAGGTTCAATAAACAACAACGTCTTTAAAAGGCCTATGTATACAACACAATTCAAAATATAATGGATTTACTCTGAGATGTTTATTTCAATGAGGTCCTCTCTATCCACCATCATCTATTATTTAAAGTTTTACCAGATAATTGAAGGTTTCTTCTTTTTTTTTTTTTTTGGGGGGGGGGGGCAAGGAAAATACAAAAAAAGAAAACACACACACACACACAAATAACAGCAACAACAAAACAAAAACAGATGTCTTTTAAAAGCCTATGTTTACAACGAATTCAAAATATTTAAGCTGAGATGTTTGTTTGTAAAATGTTCCACATGTCTCGGATGTTCCTTCAGAGTTGAATTATATTCTACTTCCTTGTCCAAATCGCAGCGGGAAAAGTATGAACCCGGGACTATCGAGACGACCAGTTCATTGCGCATCAAGCAGTTACCATGCAGATGGTGTCTAAGTCCTATATCCCTTAGGACCCCTTTTAGCCACCATCCCCTGTTGTTTGAAGTTGTAGTGGATTATTGGAGGGGACGTTATTTTGGGCAAAGAAAATACAAAAAGGAAAAAAAAAAGGTAGTTGTGTAGGGACGGTAAAACTCGCCCCATTACTTTTTGTTTTATTGTTATCATTTGTGTGTAAATGTGTATGTGTCTATGTATCTTTGTGAAAGGGAAGATAAAATTAAAAAAAAAAAAACCGGTAAGTGGGAAAAAAGTAGATCCCTTTGTACAGATGTGTTAGTTTCTTGTAGTTAAAACCGCTCGTCTGTGGTCACAAGATCAACAAATAGATGGCCATGGAGTTCTGTCCTCCCTATTAAAATAGAACAACAAAAGCAACCAATAAAATCTCCTTGTTGAGGTCACATACTCCCTCCCATGATTTTCATACTCCTCCAATCTTTTCTTTAGTCTTCGACTCCTATCACTTTCCAAGGGAAGTCACCGAGACACGGCCAGATAGGCTTCTAGTCACTTTGCTGATTTAAGAATGACGTTTGTAACAGTAGCTTTCTAAATAACGTTGAGAAAATAACTAACTGTATTAACTAACGGTATTCAGTGTTACCTGGGCTCCTCTGTGTCATTGAAACTTGAAGGCACAGTCTGACAAATAAGAAATGGAGTCAATATGTACATAGCATTACATGTACACAAATACACTGCACTTATTGTCACTTTCTACAAAAATCCCTTACATTCAATTCTTTTTCGACTAGTTACAAGTTAAAGTGTCTAAACATTCAATGCTTGTGTGTCTTCTTCAACGTAATAAAAAGCCTATTGACTGTTTCATATTAAGAAAGAAATGTTTTCTTGTACGTTTTTTCTTGTTACACACATTTAATTTTCGAAAATGTTTATATGTGACCATAGTGTGGACGCGTGGTCGAGAGGCTAAGTGCGCTTAAACTTGGCTTGGCTTGGCTACCTATGAAGGGGGCTCGAGGTTCGAAGGCGATATTCACAAATGAGATTGGACCAAAGCGCATGCTATAAGCATGAAAGTAGCGCTATATAAAAGACATAATTTATTTTTAGTATGGATTTTGTGAAGAAATGTGAAGATTTATATGCTGTTTATATTTGCCTCTATATCGTTATTGTTTTAAGTAGTAGGCCTGATGAGGAAATAGACAAACTGAATTTCCCTTTGTTTGGAACAACACAATTAAATTTATCTTATAATGATGTGTAGTTTTCATAAATATATTTATAAATACGCCTGGATATCAACTTTATATTTTATCAATGGTAAAATTTGATGGGCTTCTGAGTCATAATCAGATGCATCTATTTCTAAGCGGTTGGATGTTTCTCAAGGGAGAGAACAACAATAATGCAGACCTATAAATATAATAAATAGGCTGTGAACAATATATTTTCAAGGGAGACAACAACTATACATTAACAAAGAAAACAACAACACATACACATGGGATGCTACAAATGTGTAAGAAAAATAAATTTAAAATCTTTCACTTAACGCTTTCTTTTCTCATTTCCTACAAGCCAAGGGTATGTTAACCCCCTTCGAACCATGAATGCTACGCCACTGTCGGAACTTCGTAGCGCTATCTCGTCTTTGATACACATCCGGAGATTAATATCACCTTTATAATAGAAAGTAAACATCGATATAATAACACAAAAAGGCGTATCGTATCACAAAATCCACAAGGGCCCATGAATGCATACTAGCAATAGCTTATTTGTGAACCCAATGTTTGATATTTGCTTTTCTAAATCTCATTCCTTTCTCAGCAGGGCAATTATTCCTCTCTATTCAAACATAGGCCTAGACATAGACGTAGATACAGTATGGAGAGATGAATTATTAAAATGAAACGACACAATACTAGACTGGGCTTTTCATAACATTTGCATAAGTTATTCAGTCTAAGCAGTCTGAAGTTTCTTTGTGATAAAGGCTCTTTTTTTATAAGATGAATAAACATAAAAACTGGCTACACACAAGCAAACAAAAATTTTCAGAACTCCCATAATATACCCGAACATGTATATAATTCATCCACAAATGCCTTGAAATACCTAGAATCAAAAGGCTCACAGACATATTAAAACAGACAATCTACATTCTCACATTAATAATCAGAGACACATTTAAAGACATTAAAACATTTAAGGTCACGGCTAGTCACCGAAGTAGACTTTCAATATTTCAACTCACATAATCATTAAAGCATCCCCAGTATCGAAATAGAACACCCACAGTCACATTAAAGTGCATCAAGTCTCAAAATTCAGTATTACATCGACACACAGTGAGAAACGTATAGGCTGTGTTGTTGGGTTTTTTTTTGTGACGGTGCGCACCGGTCCGACGAACCGGCACCTTTTACAATGTTGGGAACAAATCCATCGCTGAGTATTTTTTCTTTTGTTACAAACAAAGCACTGCGTATAGGTCTTCAAACAACTGCAAGCCAAATGTAGACAACCAAATACACTCGAAAACAATAGGGAGTCAGGCACATTTAGACTTGAAGGCTACCTGATACACCACGACAGAAGCAATACATGTAAACATAGATATAATGTGAATATACGAATACCTTTTAATAATATTTATTTGTTAATTCAGCTTAAAGATATTTCTTAATCGTTGAGTGCGTACAACCAGGCAAGAATTAAAATTCATTACTCTATCTACACGGAAAATACCTAGGCTTAATCGCCAGTAACAAAAGGCTTCCTAGTCAAGTAGGCACCTACTGTGACCTGGAGTGTTAAATTAGAACTAGATCTATGTCGGGATTGAGACCCGGTTTGCTTTAGAAGTTCCAGTCTTTGTATTGACCAAGATCAAATAGTCTCAGGCTTTTGAACACGTAAACATTGGTTTCACCGTTGGAAACGTGCCAAATGAACAGCTCGTTTCATTCTTTGACACTCATGAAACACTTTTCTTTTTCAAAAGAGCGGCGCCATCAATGCAAGTTTAGTACACAAATTGCTATTTTAAAAAAAGATCTAACTTATATCAAGAAAAAAAATAGGAATATTAGCTATCCTGCCTTCATTTGAAATTGCTTTTTAACGAGGCTGCCTCTATGTTAAATGGCTTGGTCTGCGAATTTTTTTAGCCATAATGAATTTTTTCTCTCTCTCTCTCTCACATACACACAAGCACGCACGCGAGCACACACACCCTTATTAATACACATTAACTACAGAACAATAAACACATTAGGTATAATCATGTGTCACTTGGTTTACGTGTCAATGTTGCCACAGACATGAAGTTGTTTTTTTCTTTTTAAACAATGTCTCTTCTACAAGCTTCGAGTTTCTACATAGAAGAGTACAAATCTAAGGGGAAATCATTTGTTTCCTAGAAGAGAATTCGAGAAATTTCGATTTCTGAGTTTAAGAACCTATAAATAAGAAAGACAATGTTATATCGGATTCCATAAAGCTCGTAAGTTTCAAGCTTTATATTAAGTCTACATTTGTGAAATATCATTAAATTTAAATTCTTAAGTATATTAGTACTTGATAAATGGTTTTTTAACTGCTGTTACTGAAAATCGCCCCACCTTTCCCCCCTCCCCTTCTTCTTTTTTATAACAGTCGCAAAGTCGCAGAGTTACAGGTTAAGAAACATTGCGCTCGAAGATACCCTTGGCTAAAGAACTGTGACTTGTGGATGCCTAACAAATCCCAAATCCCGTTGCATTAAAATATTTACTTAGAGAAACTGCTAGCTTAATTCAAAGGAGCTCAACCCCCTTCCGGCCTGAGGGACATCCTAATTTCCGACAGAAGTGTCTCGGGCTGCAACACCGCCAAAAAAAAAAAATAAATAAATCTCTGCGACTTTATTTTGTAGGCCTACTTAGGCAGAAGTTTTGAAGGGTCGGATAGCTTCACGTGCCGAAAGTGTCCCTCGGGTAGACATCACTGGACTATGTAACTATCTAGATTCTTTTAACGCTCAGGTCAATGAAAACCTGCGCAAGGCACTGAAGGCAGTCATCAAGACGGAATATGAAGGCTTTGTGGAATCTGAGAGCAAGTTTTCAAGATCTTTGGACATCGCTCAAGTGATGGTTGGTACCTTGTGTACTGTTTGAAGCATAAAGAATAGGACATAATTCTGAAGTGTATCAATGTAAATCAATTCGTTTCGATAAGATATTCACATTATAGTTTTTACGCTGCAATTTTGAATGTTCATGATTCATGATTTTTAATTATGGAAATTTGTTGGCGTGAGTTGCTAAAATGTAAACAGTGTTAAATATTGTATTCAAAAGCTAAAGTACGGTGTTCAGGTGTTAAGCACTGTGTTCAAGAGTTTAAGCGCGCTTGGATTGTAGCTCCGGGCAGCTAGTCCAACGTACTAACTCTTGTAGGCAACTAGATATATTTTCAAAAAAAATCTTCAATAAAGCTTGAAAGCCTCTTCGCTAATTTAAATAAAACTTTTACTGATGTCTACAAAGTGCGTAATTCATTTTCTGTGTTTTATTTTCAGTTTGAATGTTGTGGCGTAGACAGCTACCTAGAGTTTAACAGCACTGCAATGAAATGGACAGACAGGACGTCTAATCAGGTATGCATCACTGTGGGTAACTAATATTTTCAACACGACGCTTGCAGGAAATAGAGTTACCTACCTTTCCAAATAAAAAAAAGAAGTTGGGGGGGGGGGCTAATTGGTATCACTGTAAATCGCCGCTTTAAATAAAAACAGAAATATATATATATCAATATTTAACATTATTTAACAATAAGTTAGTGCATGTTACCAAAAATAATTTCGATCAATAATTTAGAAATGCTAATGACCTCGCTTTGTCACACTGACGTAGTTTATGGTACCAATGTTTCTTTCAATGCCTAGATCCCTAAGACGTGCTGTAAGCTGGACAAGGACGCCTATCTGGAAGAAGAACAATACATCTTTGTAAATCGAAACTGCGCCAGACTTCCAACGCCCGATATTAGTAACATCGGAAAAGTAAGTGTATTACAGATTCACAGATAGGCCTACTTTAAACAAAAGTTATGAACTCCATAAAGCTTTTTCTCCCTGTGCTCCTTGCGGTCAAGATGATATTCTACCTCCATTCGCAACCCTTCTCAAATTACTAGCATTGTTATAATTCAGTGGGGGCCCGGTGGCTGAGTGGTTAAGCGCTCGGCTTCTGAGCCTGAATAAACTTTATTTGTAATATAGACAAATTCAACTTGTGATAAATGTAGTAGACTTAAGTAATATCTTTTAACAAAATCTAACTCACTATAATAACACAACCTTTCACTCTCACGTTCTGTAGTCGTCTCCCCTAACTAAGATCAAGTGACGACAATGCCACCTATGTTGCATCATTCACAACCAATCACTAATCTCTTCCCACCGTCACCATAGAAACACACAGACACTCCATAACACTTGAATATGCACACCAAATGCCACTGGGTCGATCTCCACAGGGCATATAACTTAGAGATCTAATGCAGGTCAGGAGATTTGCAGGCCAGGAGAGTTGCAGGTCTGGATAGTCGCGAGCATGCTACTCTGCCTCATCGTGGCGCTCGTGTGGAAACGACCATTAGAGGAAGTGGTTAGGTTAAATGGGTTGCAAAACAAAACTCCCGTGGGTTTGTCCACGGGTAAGCGAGATCCAACCCATTGCACGGAGCGGAGTTGAAAGAGAGCCCTCACGAAACTGTCGAAAATCCATGCGCTGTTCCTCAAGGGACCGTTACATTAATGGCGAGTTCCCCACGGTTAGCTTGGTACAACAAAGGAAAATGGCGGAGGTTCCTGGTGTACTTGGTCTTTGGCCATGTCTAGCCCATGCGCTCGGGGACCAGGTGCATCGGAAATAGCAATGCTTTACATAGGGATTGACTTGGGTCTCTTCCAGAGAGAACTGTGTGTTCACACACGTTGTTTTTTTTTTACTGTTTGAGCTCAAACAGTTTTTTTTTCAAACTTAGAGCTCGAAGAGCCTTCGGCTCAGCTCTTAAGACGATCAAACGGTCTGGATAGTTGCAGGTCAGGAGATTTGCAGGCCAGGAGAGTTGCAGGTCAGGAGATTTGCAGGCCTGGAGAGTTTCAGGTCAGGAGATTTGCAGGTCTGGATAGTTGCAGGTCGTCTCCTTTAAGATGCACTGATGTATAAAAGCGTGATGGGAACCAATTCAAGACTGAACCCAACAATTGGGATGGGGGGGGGGCACAGCATAAGGCCATATGCCATTATGGAGGGCAAGCATAAAGCATCTGTCCTGAATCGTAGACTGAAAACGCCAGCAACAGGAAAAATGTTGTTTTGTTTTTAGAAGCTTGTGGTCGTAAATGTGTTGGCCTCTTTAGTCACACAAGTACTTGCAAGGGGTGAAGATCGTCTCTCGTGACATAAAATGAAAGGCTTAAGGCATGACCTAAACCCCGAACTACCCTGCCAGGATTTAACACTTACTTTAGCGTAAAATATTACCAAATTATGCATTGCCTTAAGCTATTCCTTGTCTGGCGAAGATAAGCTCGGATATGATTTTTTTCAAATTCTAAACTAAATAAAAGAACACCAATGTAAAGTATTTTAGATGTTACATTTGACATATTCTTTATTGTCCATAGGCGTGCTATAATGATATAGAGACTTGGATAATTAATAGAATCGTGGTCACTCTTGCTCTGACAGTCGCTTTCACAACATTCCAGGTAAGCCATGAATGAATCTGTTGTTCTTTTCTTTAAACAAGTGTTCTCTCTTCAGTTATAAATAGGAACCAAGCCCTGTGCTCATTTTAACTTGATTTAAATGTTGTGAAACCCAGTAGAAGCAAAACGTCCACAACTTTCCCCTCACTTAGGGTAGGATTCCTTGTCATTTAGCAAGTCTCACAGTGAATAACCGTTTGTTTCGTCTGCCCCTTCCCCCCCTCCAATCTTTATTCTTCTTCGAGGAACTTAACTTAATTCTTGCTTGTTTCCTTATTTACTAATTTGCTTTTGGTATGTCATATCTTTCTCCACTTTAGTGGGATGACCCAAATTAACTTGGAGAAGGCGTCATTTTAGCCGAAATTGTTTTAGCAAGTTATAATTACAAACAATGGACGTCCTTTTAATTCATTATGGGCGTAGATTTTGGTGTTACCGTGAATACAGTGTATATACAACTTTTTGTACTTTAAATATAACTCACATTTAAGCTTCCTGTTGCTATATTTAAGTCTTTGTCCGTTTCTTATTTCAGATTTTAGGAACGATCTTTGCGTTCTGTTTGCTACATGCCTTCAGGAAAAAGAGCCTTGTATAACATCAAAACAGCAATCGACATGTTTAAAGATCTAGTATTATTTGTACAGCCTCGTGTGTAAGCCTACATCTCACAGCAATGGTTTCCCTACCCACCACAATGTGTTCCAATGATTTTTAAATCCCCCACTGTTCTTTTTTTTAGTCTCCACCTTCCTCCCTCACATTATTCCCGATACATTTTCTATTGCTGTGCTGATGATGCAGCCGTCGCCAATTTGCAATCACGTGACGATTTACTATAACATGTTGACATTGACCTTGTATTGTATTTCATATTGCATTTTTGTCTATATCATTATTCAGTACTTGTTATGAACTCTATTTAATAGCAAGGATAAGACGACTTTTTTCTCGAGAATTCTCAAAATGAAACTTTGATGTCTCCCTGGTTAAGCGACATCGTCACCATTAACGATCGAACTCGACATTTTGAGGTGCACTGAAATATTCGCCAGTTTCGGACTCAGAATAAACAGGTTCTGGACCGATCACCCTAAATGAAGACATGGAGTGCCGAAATTAGGATGCAATAAAGGCCTATGTGATGGTGTCTGTCCTATTTGGCCTTTAAAAATGATGGTTGTATTTCATTTAGGTGTACTGAACGAGACTTGTGAATTGATTTTTGTGTGTGTATTTTGGTGCTATTGTAAAACATGTATCACTGTCATCCTTCAAGATACAGTGGAGGGAGCACGAAGAAAGGGTCGTCTAAGGAAAAGCTGGCTGGACAACGTACAAGAATGGACCAGATCCTTTCTTGTCTAAGAGCAGCAGATGGCCGACCGATGAACTGTCCCAGCACTCCTATGACAAAAGTGGAAGGATTTGGCTACGCGAACTGTCCCAGCACTCCTATGACAATAGTGGAAGGATTCAGTTACGCGAACTGTCCTAGCACTCCTAAAGTGGAAGGATTTGGTTACGCGAACTGTCCTAGCACTCCTATGACAAAAGTGGAAGGATTTGGCTACGCGAACTGTCCCAGCACTCCTATGACAATAGTGGAAGGATTCAGTTACGCGAACTGTCCTAGCACTCCTAAAGTGGAAGGATTTGGTTACGCGAACTGTCCTAGCACTCCTAAAGTGAAAGGATTCAGTTACGCGAACTGTCCTAGCACTCCTAAAGTGGAAGGATTTGGTTACGCGAACTGTCCTAGCACTCCTACAACAAAAGTGGAAGGATTCAGTTATGCGAACTGTCCTAGCACTCCTAAAGTGGAAGGATTTGGTTACGCGAACTGTCCTAGCACTCCTAAAGTGGAAGGATTTGGTTACGCGAACTGTCCCAGCACTCCTACTTGGAAAGTCAAGGAACAGATGATGATTAAAGATAACAACTTCAGATGTACATATTTAGGACGGGAAGGACCGATAGAACGAGATATAGATACATTTGTAATTCGTATAGAAACATATCAACGCCTCTGTTCAACATTCTTTAAAAGCTATCCAACTTTAAGAACAAATATTACCAAATTATTTCCTCCATCCTAAAGATACTCTAGTCCTGAACATTCAAAATGTTTCTTCTAGTAATATGAAATACTGTTCGCCCATCACCATTGACTTAGTGGTTTGGATTAGTCACTAGTGGCAGTGAAAACTGGTGGGAGTTAATGGGTGTTGTTGTAGCTGAGTTTACAGTTAAATAGTTTTGGTAGATGTGGAAATGAATGAAACTTACCAGTGAAGGAATAGGAAATGGTGTAGATATTTGTTCACTTTTTAAAATATGAATAATCCCAGACTGGGGTGGCCTATTACGCCCCTTATCATCAATTATAATTCTGTTTCTTTTTTTAAAGTCTTCAATCATTATGCATAGTAAATTTTTTTTTAAGCGTATTTTTTCTATACATTTCGCTATGTTGTACATATATATATTGTTGGCATGATCAAATGTTTTGGAACAGAATATGTTTCACACTATGGGTGCTTTATATTACCATACTATAATTATTATTTATATTACAATTTAATTCTTGATAAAACTATTTATTGTGTCAATAAGTCATTTCTGTCTGTATAACAGTTTTCATGTCACCTGTAATATTTGATTTGTGTTTATTCATATGCCTGTATACTGTACTTATTTATTTATGAGAAACATTGATTTTAAAAAAAAGCATTTATTATAACGTGATACAGATAGCTTTAATTTTTCTTAAATTAACATTAACACGTGGAAATTGTCCTTTCTCGTGCTACTGGAGATTTTCATACGTAACATAGTGTAAAAATCTATAAATAGCAAGCTTTTTTGGTGTATCCGGTGTATATAAAAAAAATTAATGACACTTGTCAGCTTTTAGCCACCAATGCTGGTATCTCTTTTCAAGCCCTGTTGGCTATCAGTCATAATATGTGTTTTTTTCCGGCATTGATTTGCATACCATATGCTGCGGAAGTCTTTGTCTATGCGCATCACCAAGTCAGCTAAAGTCATCTATGTCGTCCGCAAAGCGAAGAACTAAAAGCATAGAATATATTGGTAGAGGAAGTTCTCACAGTCAGTAGGCCTATATATATATTTTGTTTTGTAATAGCCTTCACTTGAATCATTGTATTGTTACGTATCTAGGCGTTGTTTTTTTCTTTCTTTGACCTGTTGCGGTCAAGAGACGGGTAGGTTGTCTGCCCCTTGTGTAATAAGTTTTTTTTATTTTATTCGTCAAGCCACACAGACAGTGACCGGTCCTTGACCTGTGTGTGTACCTCTGGTTGAAAGGAGGGTGTTTTTTTTTTCTGTCTCTTTGAAGAGCGTTCTAGATCTGGGTGTTTATGACTTTCTATTCTAGAAATTACGAGATATCGACGCGCGGTAGATTATATAAGACCGCTCGCGTAACGTTGACAGACAGACATACGGAGACAGCCGTGGGACAGAATAGCGGAGACATTGCGCTACCCGTGCGTGGTATACCACTTGATCGTGTAAGTTTTTTTTTTATTCAAGGCCTTGCTTGTATTTGTAATTATATTTTCAAACTCTTGTATTGTAATGTTTTTACATGCCATTTTTGTAAAAGGGTTTTGGTCAACACATCAATTCTGTATTGAGTAAATGTTTATTTTTCTTTCTTGTAACTTTATATTTGATTAAACATTAAGTTGATAGTTTACCTTCCGATTTCTTGTGTCATTTTTTTTTGTTATTCATTGTAAGTCTTTGATTAAATTCAGACTTAAGATAAGTGACACAACTCCTTTTCTATTGTCACGTTCCCCTAGGCAAGCCATTTAAAAGTAGAATTCAATTCGTAATACGTGACAAAAGAAGTTTGAGGGCTTTCGTCCGGGATATTTTTCTGAACCTATTTTCGTCTTACTTGAGTAATTTTGTAAAGGCGAAGTTGACTTTAACTAAATTTTTTTTGGTTCAAAGAGTCGGAAGTAAAGTATCAATAGTATTGACCAAACTCTCTTAAGGTTTTTTTTTGTTGTACTGATTTTGTACTGTATATTTTCATTGTATACATATTTTTGCTTGTAATAGTTGCTAGTTAGTCATGGATATTCAGGTTTTTCTTGCAAATCCCTCTGTGGAAGAGCTTGATGCTTTTACTAGGAAGGAACTGGTCCTTATTTCTAAACATTTAGGGTTAAAAATAAAATCAAATGCCCTTAAACAAGAAATCAGAGATAACATTGTAATCCATTATGTAGACGAGGAAGTGTTTTCTGAAGACCTTTTAGAAACCCTTAGACCCGATGAGGGTAAATCAGATTTAGAACTTCAGATAAAATTAAAACAAATGGAAATAGAAGCCCAGCTAGCTTTAAAAGAGAAGGAAATTAAACAACAGGCCGCACAAAAAGAATTAGAGCTTGCAGCGGCTAGAGAGCAGAGAGAAATTAAACAAAAAGAATTAGAGCTTGCAGCGGCTAGAGAGCAGAAAGAAATGGAAATGAAATTACAAATAGAGTTAAAAAAATTAGAGTTAGCTGCTAATGTAAGACCAGATTCTTCCCCTGTCAGTCATACTGCTGAAGCAATAAAATTTTTGAAAATAATTCCACGCTTTAATGAAGCCACAATTGACAATTATTTTCCACAATTTGAACTTGCTGTGAAAAATTTTAATGTACCTGAAACTTTGTGGCCCACTTTGCTGCAAACAGTTTTGACTGGTAGAGCTGCAGAGGTATTTTGTTCTTTGACCATTGAACAACAAAAAGATTATAATGTTGTTAAGGCCTTAATTCTTAAGGCATATGAACTTGTTCCGGAAGCTTACCGAAAGCAGTTCAGGGATTGTCGCAAATCGGATGGCCAAACCCATGTAGAATTCCTGCGGGAAAAGGAGCGACGCTTTGAGAAATGGCTCACTTCCAGGGAAATCGGCACCGACTTTGCAAAATTCAAGAACCTAATGCTGATGGAAGAGTTCAAGAGTTGTGTGCGGCTGGACGTCCGTACGCATATAGCTGATCGTGGCGAGGAAGATGTGCACAAGGCTGCAGTGTTGGCAGACGATTATATAATATCACATCAATTTGCCAAGTATACGACGGATGTCAAGCCAAAACAAGTCAAACAGCCTGAGTCCACTGCTAGCAACTCCATCAAGAACAGCAGTACAAATGACAGAAAACCTACTACAAGTAAAGCTACTTGTTCCTACTGCAAACGAGAAGGCCATAAAATTGACGATTGTTGGAAATTGAGGAAGAGAAACGAAAAAGCTCCTTCAAAAGTCAGCGCTTGCACAGTACAGTGGTCGTCGAGGTTTACTCCCTCATCCTCAAGTCATATCAAGAATACCTCGACACCACCTGTTTCAAATGTATTGACTGTACAAGACTCTCCGAAAATGTCTCCACGGTGTTCAAATGACTCAACAGTGAGTTCTTCAAATTCATCTTTACGATGTTCCAATGACTCAAACAAGAGTTTTTCAAATACATCAAGCCGATGTTCCAATGACTCAAACAAGAGTTTACCTAATACATCACCCCGATGTTCCAATGACTCTAACCAGAGTTCCAATAATACATCACCCCGATGTTCCAATGACTCTATCCAGAGTTCCCATAATACATCATCCCGATGTTCCCATGACTCTATCAAGAGTTCCCATAAGACATCACCCCGATGTTTCAATGACTCTATCCAGAGTTCCCATAATACATCATCCCGATGTTCCCATGACTCTATCCAGAGTTCCCATAAGACATCACCCCGATGTTCCAATGACTCCATCAAGAGTTCTCCAAATACATCCACAAGATGTTCTACTGACTCAAGAAAGAGTTTCTCCACTGCGTCTCCTAGAGATGTCAATGACTCCAGCGAGAGTTCGACCCAAGTCCAGTCTGCATCAACCAAACTTGATGTTTTATTAGAGGATTTTAAGCCTTTCATTTCGGAAGGATTCGTATCACTACCCGGTGATTCTACAAGTCTACGACCTATCACCATTTTGAGAGACACAGGTGCCTCACAATCGTTACTTTTAGAGGGTATCTTGCCCTTGTCAAAATCATCATCGACTGGGAAGAGCGTCCTGTTACGAGGCGTAGAGCTTGGATGTATAGATGTGCCTCTACATCTAATCGACATAAAGTCAAATCTCATTACTGGACCGGTTGTTGTAGGTGTCCGACCAACATTACCATTGGAAGGCATCTCATTGCTGTTAGGCAATGACTTAGCAGGTGGAAAGGTGATAGCCGAACCCATCGTCACTAAAACACCCGACTTATCTGCCACACCCGAGGAAGACCTAGAGTTATATCCAGCGTGTGCAGTAACAAGGGCAATGAGGTTGAAAGCATCTCAAGAAGAGAACGTCATCAAAGCCAACAGTAACCACGATGATGTGGACTTGAGCACCACATTCTTTGCTTCTCTTGAAGAAGAACCAACGCCAAATTCTGAAAAGCCGGCATCAACTCGAAAACAGTTGATTGAGGACCAAAAGAAGGATCCAGAGCTCGCCAAACTCCGAAAAACCGCAATGACATCACAAGAGGCAGAGCTAGCATCAACGTGCTACTACATCCAAGATGATATGCTCTTCAGGAAATGGAAACCTCCAGACGCATCCAACGAAGAAGAATGGAGAATATGCCATCAAATCGTGTTACCAGAAAGATACCGAGCGTACATCATGAATCTGGCTCATGACACACCAATGTCAGGTCATCTCGGCATCCACAAGACATACCACAAGATTATGTCACACTTCTTCTGGCCACGTTTGAAGAAAGATGTCATCCAGTACTGCCGATCCTGTCATGCCTGTCAGATGGTTGGCAAGCCAAATCAAAAGATCCCTGTTGCTCCTCTGAAGCCGATTCCAGCCTTTGAAGAACCTTTCAGCAGAGTACTTATTGACTGTGTTGGTCCTCTTCCAAGGACAAAAGCTGGCAACCAATACCTGTTGACCATTATGTGTGCTTCAACTCGTTTTCCTGAGGCTATTCCTCTAAGGAACATAAAAGCATCAAACATTGTGAAGGCCTTAATCAAGTTCTTTACTCTATTTGGTCTACCAAAGTCCATCCAATCGGACCAAGGAACGAATTTCACGGCCAATCTTTTCAAGCAAGTCATGACTCAGTTGGGCATCAAACACTGCATGTCAAGTGCGTATCATGCCGAGTCGCAAGGCGCTCTTGAGCGATTCCATCAGACTCTCAAGAACATGATCCGAACCTATTGCTTTGAGCACGAAAAAGACTGGGACGAAGGAATCCACATGCTGCTGTTTGCAACCCGTGAATCCGTCCAGGAATCGTTGGGATTCAGCCCTTTTGACTTAGTCTTTGGCCATTCGGTGCGCGGTCCCTTGAAATGTATAAAAGAGACTTTGTTGTCACCAACAGCCACTGAAGGACTTTTAGACTATGTAAGTAAGTTTAAAACTAGACTTTATGATGCTTGTGTTCTGGCCAAAAATAACTTACAAAACACCCAATCCAGCATGAAACGCTGGTATGATAGAAAGGCCCGTGTTAGAGAATTTTCTCCCGGGGATAAGGTGCTTGTATTTTTGCCCATACCAGGTCAACCCTTGCAAGCCAGATACTTTGGTCCCTATGAAATTGAGACCAAAATTAGTGACCTCAATTACACAATCAAAACTCCTGACCGTAGGAAAAAGACTCAGCTATGTCACATAAACATGCTGAAGCCTTATGTATCTAGGCCAGATCACTCAGAGAAGAGTAATTGTGTTTTAAATACAGTCAAAAGTTGTTCAAATAGCCATGTTTCTCCTATTGATGATGATATTGTAAAGGAGAAATTTGGACAATCCAAAATACCTAATTCGTTTGTATTACAGAATTTGGATGTAAAACTGTCTCATCTGTCTTCGACAGAAAGGCCAGTTATCATGAAGCTCATTAATGAATTTAATGACATTTTTTCTGATGTACCAAAACAGACTAATGTTATAATGCATGATGTAGATGTTGGCGAGGCTACTCCAGTCAAGCAGCATCCTTACAGGGTTAACCCTGAAAAACTTGCCATACTTAGGTCAGAAATCAAGTATATGCTTGAAAATGACCTCATTGAACCAAGTTCCAGTAGCTGGAGCTCCCCATGTGTCTTGATACCTAAACAGGACAAGACTTATCGTTTTTGTACAGACTACCGTAAGGTAAATGCTGTCACAAAGACCGATTCGTTTCCTATCCCTAGGATAGACGATCTCATAGATCGTATTGGTGACGCTAAGTACATCACCAAAATAGACCTACTTTCAGGTTATTGGCAGGTTCCCCTGACTGATAGGGCAAAGGAAATCTCCGCCTTTGTCACCCCTGATGGTCTGTACCAATACAAAGTGATGCCATTTGGCATGAAGAATGCTCCTGCCACTTTCCAGAGAATGATAAATGCCCTGCTTGCTGACATGGAGAATTGCCACGCATACATAGACGATGTAGTAATTTTTAGCCAAGATTTTTCTAGCCATTGTAAACAACTGCATTGTCTTTTTACTAAACTGTTACATGCAAAAATTACTGTAAACCTGAGTAAGAGTGATTTTTGCCAGGCTTCAATCCAATACTTAGGCCATATTGTAGGACAAGGCCAGGTGAAACCTGTAATGGCCAAAGTAGAAGCTATCCAAGCTTTCCCTATCCCTGCTGATCGGAAACAACTCCGAAGATTTTTGGGAATGTCTGGATATTATAGAAAATTTTGCGAAAATTTTTCTGTCATTGCCAGTCCTTTAACAAACCTCCTGAGAAAGAACGTCCGATTTACTTGGACGGATGAATGTCAGAAAGCCTTTAACCAAATCAAGCAGATATTATCTAGCTCCCCCATTTTGATGGCTCCTGACTTCGGAAAACCTTTTAGGTTAGCTATTGACGCCAGTGACACAGGTGTTGGGTCAGTCCTTTACCAAGAAGATAATTTCCAAGTAGAGCACCCTATTTGTTTCTTTTCCAAGAAATTTAATAGACATCAAAGAAATTATTCTACTGTGGAAAAAGAATGTCTTGGGTTGATTCTATCTATACAACACTTTGATTTTTATATCAGTGGGTCCAGATGGCCACTGGTTGTATTTACTGACCACAATCCCCTTACATTTATCCACAAAATGTCTGGCAAGAACCAACGACTTCTCAGGTGGAGTTTATTTTTACAAGAGTACAACCTAGATCTTAAACACATAAAAGGCAGCGAAAATGTTATCGCCGATGCCTTGTCTAGATTGTAAAAAGTATTTTGATGTATATATTTTTTTATATATATCATGATAAATACATTCTGTAATGTAAATATTTTTTTTGTAGTTCTAAAAAGATTTCCATTTCGTGGAAATGTAAACTTTTTATTTTTAGGGGGGAGGTGTTACGTATCTAGGCGTTGTTTTTTTCTTTCTTTGACCTGTTGCGGTCAAGAGACGGGTAGGTTGTCTGCCCCTTGTGTAATAAGTTTTTTTTATTTTATTCGTCAAGCCACACAGACAGTGACCGGTCCTTGACCTGTGTGTGTACCTCTGGTTGAAAGGAGGGTGTTTTTTTTTTCTGTCTCTTTGAAGAGCGTTCTAGATCTGGGTGTTTATGACTTTCTATTCTAGAAATTACGAGATATCGACGCGCGGTAGATTATATAAGACCGCTCGCGTAACGTTGACAGACAGACATACGGAGACAGCCGTGGGACAGAATAGCGGAGACATTGCGCTACCCGTGCGTGGTATACCACTTGATCGTGTAAGTTTTTTTTTTATTCAAGGCCTTGCTTGTATTTGTAATTATATTTTCAAACTCTTGTATTGTAATGTTTTTACATGCCATTTTTGTAAAAGGGTTTTGGTCAACACATCAATTCTGTATTGAGTAAATGTTTATTTTTCTTTCTTGTAACTTTATATTTGATTAAACATTAAGTTGATAGTTTACCTTCCGATTTCTTGTGTCATTTTTTTTTTTTTTTTTGTTATTCATTGTAAGTCTTTGATTAAATTCAGACTTAAGATAAGTGACACAACTCCTTTTCTATTGTCACGTTCCCCTAGGCAAGCCATTTAAAAGTAGAATTCAATTCGTAATACGTGACAGTATTGGAAGATACTTCTATTTCGGTTAAGATAGGACAGTGTGTGTTTCGGGTAATTAGAGCTCAAGTTATCATTTATCACCGAGTGAGAAACACTTTCAATCTTTTTTTTTTTTCTTTCTTTCGATCTAGATCTAAATACCGGTATTCTTTCTGTCACCTGTTTGCCAAATACGATTCTGAGGTTGTTTGGATACTGCCGTAGTGGGAATAATGCTGAGTTGAATTCGATGAGGTAGTATACGTACCAATAGTCACTAAGTTTGTATTTAAATCACGACTTGGAATTACTAACTACACAACGACAGATCAACAAAGTATAAGTCGAATAGGTCGATGTGCAGATCAATGAATTGAATAACTATTGAAAAAGGGTCCGCCCTGTCATCGCTGATGCTAGAATCACTAAGTCCCCATAGTTTCCCGAGACCCTGTGATCTGTAGGGCAGATGATGTAAAGGCCATCTGTTTCTGTGACCCACGGTTAGCGAGGGTGCAAGAGGAAAGCACAGCTTTGAACGACCAACCGCCTTAACTTTTCTCCAACTAACATCTGGAACCCATTAAAGCTGTGTGGACTCAGAGGCGCCCAAAGATCCCGAAATTCAAAATTCACCACTCGGTTCGGAAGCCAAGGACTTGACCACTGAGTCGCCAAAACTGCCTAAAATTATTATCGATGTTTTAAGTCATATTAGCAGTAACTGCCCCGTATTTCTTCCAATTTATTTCCGCTTCGTATTTTTATCCCTTTTCTGTCTACATTACGTCATTAATTTTCCAGTGCAAATAAATGTATCTAGGATTCTAATTACGAACTATTATAAACATGCGTGTGTCTGCAAACCAATGTTTTATTTCGAGGAGGGGGGAATCCCTGTTCAGCACATCAAATGACTTTCTTTAGAACTGGAATGGTTAGCAGTTTTCAAAAGCCTTAAATTTGCAATCAGAACTTTCAACTCATGTGAGGAAGAATCACCACTTTTACAAAAACAAGTTACTAATGTTGAATTAAATTTTTTAAACTCATATAAAAAAGACACATTTTAACAAACTTTATTCATCAACATTTTTTAAATTCATCATAATGACATTAACATAACAGTTCATGTGCACTTCACATGGTCACTTTAGGTTTTCACCTCGATTACAAAATGTTCAAACCCAAACCAAGAAAAATTTTAAAAATTTTATTTTGAACAAATATTAATGAGAAAATGTGAATAATGATAAAGATGTAGAGCCAAAACATTATTCTGACTTCAGATTGTATGTTTGTACATAAACCTTAACCGACTTTTTGAACTGGGATACAGTCTGCTGGAGGACTATTAACCATTAATTGATTGGAGTAACAGTTAATACTTTTTTTTCTACAACTGAATTTGATTTTTAAAAATTCAGCAGCAAATAATCAAGGGGGGAAAAAATCTCTGCAAGTGTGTACTAATTAAAGAATAATACATTACTAGTGAAATAATGGCAAAACAGACAGTGGCATAGCAAGGGTCCAAATTTGAAAATGCAAAAAAAACACCCATTATTTTTTATGTTACTTATTTCTGGTCTTTTAGTAAAAAAAAATATATATAAAATGCACTAGTTTACTATGAGACTCTGGACATGTTCTGAACTAGAAAGACAATTGTACTAACATATTCACATTAGTAAATCAGAACCTAGTTTTAACAAGAAAGACTAATATTGGAGAGAAAGCAATGCTTATGTGAAAAGCATATATTGCCAAACCTTTGGAAGACACATACATTTCTGAAGTTCAAAGATGAATTTTGTTATTCTAGCACTTTTTTTTTAATTTGAAGAAATTTATTTGCTACAAAAATCACAGAGAAAAGTAGCTGAAATTCTAGTTGGACCAGTATAAAATTGAGATTTAAGATCAAAAACAGATTTGCAGTTGTGGTGGAACTGAAAAATATAGCAAGAAAAAGTAATGTGATAACTGCCTGTCACTTTTAATGTAGTAATACCAACTCATGTCCTATGAAGTTCCCAAGAAAAGGCAGGCAAAATGTTATGTTTGTTAAGCTATTTGAGCTAGTTAGCCTCTAGTTAAAATAAAAAAGTTATTGAAATAGACTAAAGGCTAAATCATTTAAATATAATATTATTTAACAAATAGTTGCATTAATGAAATGGTATAATATATGGATGCAGTGACTGCTTCAAACAGGACCAAGTATTTGGTTAAGTAGGTCAAACCAAATAAAAGGCAATAGTTAAATTTAAATAAAAGTTTCCCCGATAAAATACTAAATCTCATTTTCAATAGTGGGTCCACCAAGTGAATGGATTATCCTGGTATGTTTGAGCTTGTAGTAAGTAGCAAGCTTTGATCAAAATAAGTTTAAGCATGTAATTCAATGGGCATCTCTTGTAGGTAAACTGTTCTAAATTGTCTGGTTAAAGTGCTAATCTATAATATGATACTACAAGGACTGGAATGAAACAAGGCTGCTGTGCTATCATTTGTGGAGGGCTAGTGAAATGTTATTAAGACCCAATACATTAGTTCAATATACAGGAAGTGATCATAGTATCCCATACAGCCAAATGTCTAGTTTACACAGGGTGATTGTACAGAGTAACAAAACAATAACTTTACCTTCAATAATATCCTCCACCAACTCAAACAGGAAAGATATTTATAGAACAAATATGTTCTAAGTTGATATTTAAACATGAAAAAAGTTATATCTGCTCATTAACCGTTAGCCACAAGAAACAGATGATGACCTATAGATCGCAAGGTCTGCAAGGGGAACTTACTTTTAGTTACATCAAGACAGCATACAGCTTTACCTTGTTACCACAACAATTTGGTGATAAATGTAATATTTTTAAGTATAGGAGTTTTGAATAAAGATAAAACTCATATTTTACAAAGAAACCAAACCAGTCATTTATAGTCAAATATAAATCTAGCATATAAGATCATTTGTAACTCGTACTATTCATCTAACAAAAGATGAAATTACTTTAAATTTGCACCAATCAAATAATCAGCTATTAACACAAATAAACCAATCAAGTAATTAATTAACAGACAAGAACATTTTACACCTGAGCCAAGACGCCCAACAACAGAAACATCTGAGCAGAGATGTCTGATAACAGAAACAGATTCTTCAAAATAAAGACTTGGGGAAAAAGACTCCTCATTATCTGCACTTGAATTCAATGTTACAATTACCTTGTTATTTGATTCCTTTCCTTTTTAAGCCAGCAGCAGTTACAGAATAAACTATTTGTGTATTGTAATGTTGGCTATGTCTTTAAAAAGTTCAAAGTAATTCCAGGCACACAAATTTGACAGCCAAAGGAAAAACACATAACAGTATTCACAGTTCTCACTTTCCTGATGTCTCCTCCAGGAGATCTTCATGTCTTCTCAAAATGGCTGGTATGGTTGCTGGCAGAATGAGTCCTTGCTCAGTGATCAGACATGTGATATATTTAGAGCCAGTGACATCGTACATAATATTCAGGAGACGAAGACCCAGTTCTTCATAGTTGCCTAGTATTTGAGGTCTCTGGCCCACACTGATAAGGTCATGGCTCCGAGCTGTGAACAATACAGAACCCAATTTAATCAACACTTGACAGGAACCACAAAATGTTTTATGTATGTAAATTAAAACAACAAAACACAAAGTCAAAAAAGTGAAACTATCAAAAGCATGAAAAAAAAAATTGTAGGCCTAATTCAGTGATCAATAAAGTCTAAGGTTTAAATGAGGCCTAGAAGTAACACAATGAAAGGTAATAGAAAGCAAAATTAAAGAAAAGATGGATGGCTAATAGCAAAGATAACTTCCCTTCACAGATTGAGAGAGGCATCACCAGGGTGATGGAGCTGAGAGCAAGAGTAACACACGAGTAAATTGTTTAAAATTTGTAAATTCATCCCTATTTAAAAAATAAAAATTTTAGCCACCTAAATATGAACTAAGAAAAAGAAATTAATTTTCAATTAGAAGTTTTGTTCAGATTAGATGGTGAGAGAGTTTGTAAAACAAAAACAAAAAAAAGTAAATTTTATGGTGATTATGCTATGAGCTAAGAAGAAATCAGATACTCTTGCCATACAGATCAAAATGATATGAGCTGTATTGGGAATTTTCACACTAAAATTTATCCCAGTAATTCACTCTTTGTTTATATTCTGATTTTTAGGATCATATATATGTTCTTTAACTCTTTCACTGCTAATTATTTTGACTGAAAAAATGGAGTTTTTCCGGAATCAACACATATTTTCAAGGGGGGTAGAGTTACTAAAACAACCATAACTTTTTTATTTTATCCAATAATTTAACAAATTTTATTTTATTTTAAAGGAAAATGAACGTGCTACAAAAGTATAATAAATCACAATACTAAACACATTTAATCACTTTAAATTTCATAAAAGATGAACAAATGCACTAAGAAATTGTATTATTTACATTTTTCGGGTCCCGGGAAATAAACTAAAAAAGAGAAACTAGTAACATAACGTTGTCTTTTCTTTTTAAACGTGTTGGTACAGCATCGAACTTACTATCAAAACAAAGAACAATCACTCCCACATCCGAAAAATTTTATAAAAAGAGAAATTAATAGTTTAACATAAAAAAGATAGTAAAAAAATTTATGATAAACCAAGTGTAACGCCGCACTGACCAGTGCTAACTAAGTTACTCGCTGAGAGTAACGCCGCAGTGACCAGTGCTAACAAAGTTACTCACTGAGAGTAAAACCGCACTGAAAGAGTTAAGCAATAAAATTCAGTAAGAAAAAGAATACAAAACAATATTAAGAAATAAGTGCCAATACAATAGAACCTCAAGAACAATCACTCCCACATCCAAAAAATTTTATAAAAAGAGAAATTAATAGTTTAACATAAAAAAGATAGTAAAAAAATTATTATAAACCAAGTTACTCGCTGAGAGTGTAACGCCGCACTGACCAGTGCTAACTAAGTTACTCGCTGAGAGTAACACCGCACTGACCAGAGCTAACAAAGTTACTCACTAAGAGTAAAACCGCACTGAAAGAGTAACGCCGCACTGACCAGCGCTAAAAAAGTTACTCACTGAGAGTAAATCCGCACTGAAAGAGTAACGCTGCCCTGAGAGAGTAACGCCGCACTGAAAGAGTAACGCCGCACTGACCAGCGCTAACAAAGTTACTCACTGAGAGTAAAACCGCACTGAAAGAGTTAAGCAATAAAATTCAGTAAGAAAAAGAATACAAAACAATATTAAGAAATAAGTGCCAATACAATAGAACCTCAAGAACAATCACTCCCACATCCGAAAAATTTTATAAAAAGAGAAATTAATAGTTTAACATAAAAAAGATAGTAAAAAAATTATTATAAACCAAGTTACTCGCTGAGAGTGTAACGCAGCACTGACCAGCGCTAACAAAGTTACTCACTGAGAGTAAAACCGCACTGAAAGAGTTAAGAAATAAAATTCAGTAAGAAAAAGAATACAAAACAATATTAAGAAATAAGTGCCAATACAATAGAACCTCAAGAAAAAACATAAAAAAAAGGAAGAATATTTTTAAATAGACAAAGTAAACAATGTCAAGGAAGTCATTAAAAGATCACTGTTGCAATCTAAATAAAAACTTCTTTGCAAAAGAGCTCAGAAATATGATTCTACAGTGCAGAAACATGCACATATTTTTATTGGGTTTATTAAACTTCTTCTCTTATCAATACTTCCTTATTTTGGACACTTGATACATAAAAAATTCTTGTTTTTTTTTTATGGATTTGCCACCTTGTATAAAACTTTCAATTTGAACAAAGAATTCACTTACCATGCAAATTGCTATCCCCAGTGTGTAGTTGGACCTTGTCAGAAAATTTGTATGTCTCACAGCACACTAGCACTGGTATGTTGTTGGCTCTGGCCAGAGCTGCAATCATGGAGTTCCCTGATCTGGAGTACATGTCTCCTGTTGCAAACATGGCTGCAGCCCCCAAAAAGACTTTGGTCACCTTTTTACAATACGAAAAACAAAAATACTTAAAAACTTCATATCATTATACACATTTTTGACATAAGTAGTTTATGCTTTATTTCTTGACAGCAAAAAGAGAATCTAAATCGGCTAACCAAAGACAATGATTATGACTGCGCTGGCTTTGGCAAAATAAGCAGGTCGCAGCTGGGGCTGCATAGCCACCTGAAATACTGCACTCCTCATTGATCTTTGGACTCGAAGACAAACCTTACTATTATTTCTTGAAAGTACATTGGCCAAAACCAAAAGATTTTGCAAAAAAATTATTAAAGATTTGCTGCTAACTGATGTCCAACAACAGAAGGAAAAATAAATGTAATTAGTTGTTGATAACAAAGTACAAAAAAAACTTGTCTAATGAGAAAAGTTGATCATACAAATTTCCTATGGTAAACTTAATTCACTTTGTAGCTTACAAAATAAATGCATAAAGGAAGTTCTCATTTTTGTAATATATTAACTCATCTGGGCACATCCATTGTCTTTTGAGACAGAAAAAGCCATGTATTTCCATGGTGGTTGGCATTACCTTTCTCTACATTTCTGCTTGACTATTGTTCATTAATTAGTCATAGCTCAAAATATTGTTACGTATCTAGGCATTGTTGTTGTTTTTTTTTTTTTCTTTGACCTGTTGCGGTCGAGAGACGGGGAGGTTGTCTGCCCCTTGTGTAGTAAATTTTTTTTTATTCGTCAAGCCACACAGACAGTGACCGGTCCTTGACCTGTGTGTGTACCTCTGGTTGAAAGGAGGGTGTTTTTTTTTCTGTCTCTTTGAAGAGCGTTCTAGATCTGGGAAATTGATGACGTATTTGGTTCTAGAAATCACTGGATTTGTCTTGAGGTCGACGCGCGGTAGATTATATAAAGACCGCTTGCGTGACGTTGACAGATAGACATACGGAGACAGCCGTGAGACAGAATAGCGGAGACATTGCGTGACCCGTGCGTGGTATACCACTTGATCGTGTAAGTTAATATTTTTTTTAAGACCTTGCTTGCTTGTATTTGTAATTACATTTTCAAACTCTTGTATTGTAATATTTTTACATGCCATTTTTGTAAAAGGGTTTTGGTCAACACATCAAGTCTGTATTGAGTAAATGTTTATGTTTCTTTCTTGTAACTTTATATTTGATTAAACATTAAGTTGATAGTTTACCTTCCGATTTCTTGTGTCATTTTTTTTTTGTTATTCATTGTAAGTCTTTGATTAAATTCAGACTTAAGATAAGTGACACAACTGCTTTTCTATTGTCACGTTCCCCTAGGCAAGCCATTTTAAAAATTAGAATTCAATTCGTAATACGTGACAAAAGAAGTTTGAGGGCTTTCGTCCCGGATATTTTTCTGAACCTATTTTCGTCTTACTTGAGTAATTTTGTAAAGGCGAAGTTGACTTTAACAAAATTTTTTTTTTGGTTCAAAGAGTCGGAAGTAAAGTATCAATAGTATTGACCAAACTCTTTTAAGGTTTTTTGTTGTACTGATTTTGTACTGTATATTTACATTGTATACATAATTTTGCTTGTAATAGTTGCTAGTTAGTCATGGATATTCAGGTTTTTCTTGCAAATCCCTCTGTGGAAGAGCTTGATGCTTTTACTAGGAAGGAACTGGTCCTTATTTCTAAACATTTAGGGTTAAAAATAAAATCAAATGCCCTTAAACAAGAAATCAGAGATAACATTGTAATCCATTATGTAGACGAGGAAGTGTTTTCTGAAGACCTTTTAGAAACCCTTAGACCCGATGAGGGTAAATCAGATTTAGAACTTCAGATAAAATTAAAACAAATGGAAATAGAAGCCCAGTTAGCTTTAAAAGAGAAGGAAATTAAACAACAGGCCGCACAAAAAGAATTAGAGCTTGCAGCGGCTAGAGAGCAGAAAGAAATGGAAATAGAAGCCCAGAAGGAAATTAAACAAAAAGAATTAGAGCAGAAAGAAATGGAAATGAAATTACAAATAGAGTTAAAAAAATTAGAGTTAGCTGCTAATGTAAGACCAGATTTTTCCCCTGCCAGTCATACTGCTGAAGCAACAAAATTTTTGAAAATAATTCCACGCTTTAATGAAGCCACAATTGACAATTATTTTCCACAATTTGAACTTGCTGTGAAAAATTTTAATGTACCTGAAACTTTGTGGCCCACTTTGCTGCAAACAGTTTTGACTGGTAGAGCTGCAGAGGTATTTTGTTCTTTGACCATTGAACAACAAAAAGATTATAATGTTGTTAAGGCCTTAATTCTTAAGGCATATGAACTTGTTCCGGAAGCTTACCGAAAGCAGTTCAGGGATTGTCGCAAATCGGATGGCCAAACCCATGTAGAATTCCTGCGGGAAAAGGAGCGACGCTTTGAGAAATGGCTCACTTCCAGGGAAATCGGCACCGACTTTGAAAAATTCAAGAACCTAATGCTGATGGAAGAGTTCAAGAGTTGTGTGCGGCTGGACGTCCGTACGCATATAGCTGATCGTGGCGAGGAAGATGTGCACAAGGCTGCAGTGTTGGCAGACGATTATATAATATCACATCAATTTGCCAAGTATACGACGGATGTCAAGCCAAAACAAGTCAAACAGCCTGAGTCCACTGCTAGCAACTCCATCAAGAACAGCAGTACAAACGACAGAAAACCTACTACAAGTAAAGCTACTTGTTCATACTGCAAACGAGAAGGCCATAAAATTGACGATTGCTGGAAACTGAAGAAGAGAAACGAAAAAGCTCCTTCAAAAGTCAGCGCTTGCACAGTACAGTGGTCGTCGAGGTTTACTCCCTCATCATCAAGTCATATCAAGAATACCTCGACACCACCTGTTTCAAATGTATTGACTGTACAAGACTCTCCGAAAATGTCTCCACGGTGTTCAAATGACTCAACAGTGAGTTCTTCAAATTCATCTTTACGATGTTCCAATGACTCAAACAAGAGTTTTTCAAATACATCAAGCCGATGTTCCAATGACTCAAATAAGAGTTTTTCAAATACATCAAGCCGATGTTCCAATGACTCAAACAAGAGTTTTTCAAATACATCAAGCCGATGTTCCAATGACTCAAACAAGAGTTTACCTAATACATCACACCGATGTTCCAATGACTCTATCCAGAGTTCCCATAATACATCACCCCGATGTTCCAATGACTCTATCCAGAGTTCCCATAATACATCATTCCGATGTTCCCATGACTCCATCAAGAGTTCCCATAAGACATCACCCCGATGTTCCAATGACTCCATCAAGAGTTCTCCAAATACATCCACAAGATGTTCTACTGACTCAAGAAAGAGTTTCTCCACTGCGTCTCCTAAAGATGTCAATGACTCCAGCGAGAGTTCGACCCAAGTCCAGTCTGCATCAACCAAAATTGATGTTTTATTAGAGGATTTTAAGCCTTTCATTTCGGAAGGATTTGTATCACTACCCGGTGATTCTACAAGTCTACGACCTATCACCATTTTGAGAGACACAGGTGCCTCACAATCGCTACTTTTAGAGGGTATCTTGCCCTTGTCTAAATCATCATCGACTGGGAAGAGCATCCTGTTACGAGGCGTAGAGCTTGGATGTATAGATGTGCCTCTACATCTAATCGACATAAAGTCAAATCTCATTACTGGACCGGTTGTTGTAGGTGTCCGACCAACATTACCATTGGAAGGCATCTCATTGCTGTTAGGCAATGACTTAGCAGGTGGAAAGGTGATAGCCGAACCCATCGTCACTCAAACACCCGACTTATCTGCCACACCCGAGGAAGACCTAGAATTATATCCAGCGTGTGCAGTAACAAGGGCAATGAGGTTGAAAGCATCTCAAGAAGAGAACGTCATCAAAGCCAACAGTAACCACGATGATGTGGACTTGAGCACCACATTCTTTGCTTCTCTTGAAGAAGAACCAACGCCAAATTCTGAAAATCCGGCATCAACTCGAAAACAGTTGATTGAGGACCAAAAGAAGGATCCAGAGCTCGCCAAACTCCGAGAAACCGCAATGACATCACAAGAGGCAGAGCTAGCATCAACGTGCTACTACATCCAAGATGATATGCTCTTCAGGAAATGGAAACCTCCAGACGCATCCAACGAAGAAGAATGGAGAATATGCCATCAAATCGTGTTACCAGAAAGATACCGAGCGTACATCATGAATCTGGCTCATGACACACCAATGTCAGGTCATCTCGGCATCCACAAGACATACCACAAGATTATGTCCCACTTCTTCTGGCCACGTTTGAAGAAAGATGTCATCCAGTACTGCCGATCCTGTCATGCCTGTCAGATGGTTGGCAAGCCAAATCAAAAGATCCCTGTTGCTCCTCTGAAGCCGATTCCAGCCTTTGAAGAACCTTTCAGCAGAGTACTTATTGACTGTGTTGGTCCTCTCCCAAGGACAAAAGCTGGCAACCAATACCTGTTGACCATTATGTGTGCTTCAACTCGTTTTCCTGAGGCTATTCCTCTAAGGAACATAAAAGCATCAAACATTGTGAAGGCCTTAATCAAGTTCTTTACTCTATTTGGTCTACCAAAGTCCATCTAATCGGACCAAGGAACGAATTTCACGGCCAATCTTTTCAAGCAAGTCATGACTCAGTTGGGCATCAAACACTGCATGTCAAGTGCGTATCATGCCGAGTCGCAAGGCGCTCTTGAGCGATTCCATCAGACTCTCAAGAACATGATCCGAACCTATTGCTTTGAGCACGAAAAAGACTGGGACGAAGGAATCCACATGCTGCTGTTTGCAACCCGTGAATCCGTCCAGGAATCGTTGGGATTCAGCCCTTTTGACTTAGTCTTTGGCCATTCGGTGCGCGGTCCCTTGAAATGTATAAAAGAGACTTTGTTGTCACCAACAGCCACTGAAGGACTTGTAGAATATGTAATTAAGTTTAAAACTAGACTTTATGATGCTTGTGTTCTGGCCAAAAATAATTTACAAAACACCCAATCCAGCATGAAACGCTGGTATGATAGAAAGGCCCGTGTTAGAAACTTTTCTCCCGGGGATAAGGTGCTTGTATTTTTGCCCATACCAGGTCAACCCTTGCAAGCCAGATATTTTGGTCCCTATGAAATTGAGACCAAAATTAGTGACCTCAATTACACAATCAAAACTCCTGACCGTAGGAAAAAGACTCAGCTATGTCATATAAACATGCTGAAGCCTTATGTATCTAGGCCAGATCACTCAGAGAAGAGTAATTGTGTTTTAAATACAGTCAAAAGTTGTTCAAATAGCCATGTTTCTCCTATTGATGATGATATTGTAAAGGAGAAATTTGGACAATACAAAATACCTAATTCTTTTGTATTACAGAATTTGGATGTAAAACTGTCTCATCTGTCTTCGACAGAAAGGCCAGTTATCATGAAGCTCATTAATGAATTTAATGACATTTTTTCTGATGTACCAAAACAGACTAATGTTATAATGCATGATGTAGATGTTGGCGAGGCTACTCCAGTCAAGCAGCATCCTTACAGGGTCAACCCTGAAAAACTTGCCATACTTAGGTCAGAAATCAAGTATATGCTTGAAAATGACCTCATTGAACCAAGTTCCAGTAGCTGGAGCTCCCCATGTGTCTTGATACCTAAACAGGACAAGACTTATCGTTTTTGTACAGACTACCGTAAGGTAAATGCTGTAACAAAGACCGATTCGTTTCCTATCCCTAGGATAGACGATCTCATAGATCGTATTGGTGACGCTAAGTACATCACCAAAATAGACCTACTTTCAGGTTATTGGCAGGTTCCCCTGACTGATAGGGCAAAGGAAATCTCCGCCTTTGTCACCCCTGATGGTCTGTACCAATACAAAGTGATGCCATTTGGCATGAAGAATGCTCCTGCCACTTTCCAGAGAATGATAAATGCCCTGCTTGCTGACATGGAGAATTGCCACGCATACATAGACGATGTAGTAATTTTTAGCCAAGATTTTTCTAGCCATTGTAAACAACTGCATTGTCTTTTTACTAAACTTTTACATGCAAAAATTACTGTAAACCTGAGTAAGAGTGATTTTTGCCAGGCTTCCCTCCAATACTTAGGCCATATTGTAGGACAAGGCCAGGTGAAACCTGTAATGGCCAAAGTAGAAGCTATCCAAGCTTTCCCTATCCCTGCTGATCGGAAACAACTCCGAAGATTTTTGGGAATGTCTGGATATTATAGAAAATTTTGCGAAAATTTTTCTGTCATTGCCAGTCCTTTAACAAACCTCCTGAGAAAGAACGTCCGATTTACTTGGACAGATGAATGTCAGAAAGCCTTTAACCAAATTAAGCAGATATTATCTAGCTCCCCCATTTTGATGGCTCCTGACTTCGGAAAACCTTTTAGGTTAGCTATTGACGCCAGTGACACAGGTGTTGGGTCAGTCCTTTACCAAGAAGATAAGTTCCAAGTAGAGCACCCTATTTGTTTCTTTTCCAAGAAATTTAATAGACATCAAAGAAATTATTCTACTGTGGAAAAAGAATGTCTTGGGTTGATTCTTTCTATACAACACTTTGATTTTTATATCAGTGGGTCCAGATGGCCACTGGTTGTATTTACCGACCACAATCCCCTTACATTTATCCACAAAATGTCTGGCAAGAACCAACGACTTCTCAGGTGGAGTTTATTTTTACAAGAGTACAACCTAGATCTTAAACACATAAAAGGCAGCGAAAATGTTATCGCCGATGCCTTATCTAGATTGTAAAAAGTATTTTGATGTATATTTTTTTATATATATATATCATGATAAATACATTCTGTAATGTAAATATTTTTTGTAATTCTAAAAAGATTTCCATTTCGTGGAAATGTAAACTTTTTATTTTTAGGAGGGAGGTGTTACGTATCTAGGCATTGTTGTTGTTTTTTTTTTTTTTCTTTGACCTGTTGCGGTCGAGAGACGGGGAGGTTGTCTGCCCCTTGTGTAGTAAATTTTTTTTTATTCGTCAAGCCACACAGACAGTGACCGGTCCTTGACCTGTGTGTGTACCTCTGGTTGAAAGGAGGGTGTTTTTTTTTCTGTCTCTTTGAAGAGCGTTCTAGATCTGGGAAATTGATGACGTATTTGGTTCTAGAAATCACTGGATTTGTCTTGAGGTCGACGCGCGGTAGATTATATAAAGACCGCTTGCGTGACGTTGACAGATAGACATACGGAGACAGCCGTGAGACAGAATAGCGGAGACATTGCGTGACCCGTGCGTGGTATACCACTTGATCGTGTAAGTTAATATTTTTTTTAAGGCCTTGCTTGCTTGTATTTGTAATTACATTTTCAAACTCTTGTATTGTAATATTTTTACATGCCATTTTTGTAAAAGGGTTTTGGTCAACACATCAAGTCTGTATTGAGTAAATGTTTATGTTTCTTTCTTGTAACTTTATATTTGATTAAACATTAAGTTGATAGTTTACCTTCCGATTTCTTGTGTCATTTTTTTTTTGTTATTCATTGTAAGTCTTTGATTAAATTCAGACTTAAGATAAGTGACACAACTGCTTTTCTATTGTCACGTTCCCCTAGGCAAGCCATTTTAAAAATTAGAATTCAATTCGTAATACGTGACAATATGTTTTACACAATTTAAAGTCCACTGCTGAAACCAAGGTTGTCTCAATAAAAAAAAATATAGTTACCTCGCTCATAGCATACACAGCAGAACCAATGTAGATATAAGAGCATGGAATCCCACATCTGACCAGAAATCTCAACATTGTCTTTCCTGCAGAGTTTACACACAATGTGGTAGAATAAAACCTTTTGTTAGCTTTATAAGTTTCATTAAACTTTTTTTTTTCATTCTAATATTTTATTTACAGGTACAAATTTAAGAGGCACTAAACTAATATGAAAGTAAAAAGTTGATAAGTATAGTAATAACTTTTTGAACAACTGCCATGTAAACTTTTGTTCATTTGACATATAAAGTTATTCTTCCAGGAAATCAAAGTTTGTTATTTTTAGTTCAGAAAGGTTGGTGTTGTCAGGTATAGCATTTTGAGTTGTTTCTGGGTATTATGACTCCTAAACATTCTGTATGTTTATCCCAAAAGATGACCTTAAAATAAGTAGACTCTTCTAAAAGACTTTTAAAAAAGCCATCGTCACCCATATTTATTTTACACAATGGAAAAGAATAACAAAGCTCCACTAAACAAGTTTCTATGTTATGAGAAACACATAATGTACCTTCTGTACGGGGCCGACCTTCAACAACTATCACCCGAAACTTCTTGCCAGCTTTGTGTGCATCCTTCAACACTCTGGCTATCAAAGACGATCTGAAAAGACCAATTAAGAACGTTGTTATTTTTAGCATTCTACAACAGAATCAAAATGTTATTAAGAACTTTAATTACAAGAAATTATTACAATGAAGAATTGAATTAACTAAACGTGTTCAGATAAACGAAAGTTAAATGCTAGTCTTTACTCTAATTAGGAGCACCTACAGTTCACACTTTTACAAATAGTTAGTTACAAATAGTTAGTAAGGTGATAGAGACTATTTGCTATTTGTTCATTTAGCTGACACAGAATGGAAAGTTTAACTGCTTGGCTACTTAAGAGACAAGCCAAAGTATAACATCAATCTGAAGACTGGTTCAAAAAATACAGCATTGAATGAAAACAAAAAAAATGTACTAAGATCACTGTAAAAAATTATTCCTCAGAAGTAGGTGTGTCGCAGTTATCTATGTAACTGTATAGTAGAATTATTTCTCTATTTGATAGTGCGGCGTTGTTCACTATATTGATGACGTCATTACACTATTTCTTGTGTAGACTAGGAGAAGGAAATTTTATTGCTTGTCACAACTTCGAGTGACGTAAAATTAGTGTGTGTGTGTGATTTGCGTCATTTATCGTCAAGTTCAGTCTCTCCATCTTGTGCTGTATAGAGGCAAGACATGTTTTGAGAGCTCTTGAATTTCTCCTTGGTTATTGTTACTGGATAGCCTTAACGTTTGCCTTGGACATTTTCTTGTTGGATTATCTTGACCCCTGTTTAGGGTGAGTTTTATTTTTATGGTATAGTTTTTCTATTTGAATCCGTTCGTATTTGTAAGTCTATATTTAGACTAGATCTAGATGATTAGGAGAATCTTTTTCTTTTATCTTCTATAGGGTTTTAGTGACAAGACTAGATTTTTGGTCGTAGACTCAGTCAAGACTCTATTTCAAGTTTTTGGCGTCAAGTCTAAGTAGTGATCTTAGCTTGGTGTCAAGTCTATGTGTAAGACTCAGTGTCAAGTCTTGGTGTCAAGACTTGTTTATCCAGTCTCATTTTTCTTTATTGAGAGTACAACTCTAGGTCTACAGTCTACAGGACTGAGGTCTTCACCTCACTAATGTCAATTAGTCGTTTGGTGTTCAAGTTGACTTTTTCATGAGTCTGAGGTTCAAGATTCCAGATTGCGGGTTGCCTTGGTCAGACCTGATGTTGCAGTGTGAATTGTGAACTCTTTGGAATTATCGTCAGTGAACAGTATTGGATTTACAGACTATATCTATGTGAATTCCCAGTTGTTGCGTTGAAAGAATGTTTGAACAACTTATGATGAATATGTTGAGGTAATGATATTGTTCAAATAATTATATCATATTGGATTAGAGATATTATACATATATTTATGGATATTGATATTATTATTATCATTCACCATACATCAGTTCATTTGTAAATATATCACTTTAATAAATGTTTATTGTTATTTAACATCATACACTGAGTTTAGTAATTTAGTACAACTGTATGTGTGTGGTGTGCTTGTCAGGCTGAACTTGGACCAAAATATTATAAGTTCAGATAAAGAATAACAATAATACACATTGAATTAAAACTATGATAGATACAATAAAACACAAGAACCTGACAAGTATTTTGGGGGCTCGTCTAAAAAGTTAATCTCAGTCATAATTTGTAAATTATTTGCTAAGTTTATTGTTTAGATTTGTGTACTTGTAAAAGTATATTTTCAGATTCTAGACACCTGTTTGTGTCACAGTACCATGTGATTGTACCTTATTACTCAAGAAAAGCACTGTATTAATTTTTTTGTGTGAGACTTTAATGGTGCCATTATATCGCCATTGCTAACATTGTATCTTATATATAATATTTTTTAAATTTATACTAATAAGATATAATTTTGTTACATGCCAAACTGATTGGTGTCGGACTTAAATTGGAGCTGTGATCTGTTTGTTGGGATTTTCAAGTTGTCCTGGTGTACCTGGCTGTACCTTGTCATCACTACTCTATCTTCCTGGTGCTGAGGCAGATTCTATCTTCGCAGGAGAAAGCACAGCTAAGTGTATTTTTTTTTGGTTGCTAATAATATATCTTGTGCTCTAGTTGATTTTTCTGATTTGACCTTTGGAACTTATATTGTTTGGAAATTCTGAGGATGGAGACTAGGTTTTCTATAAATTCACAATTTATAGCAGATGGGAAGGCGTTGGGTTTTTCAGGAGTTGACTTACAGAATTATGTGAAGGAACAGAAAGAGGAATATGTCAAGGCAGAACGGGCAAGATTGGATAGGGAGGAACGGCTTAAGAAGGAGGAATTGGATAGGGAGGAACGGCTTAAGAAGGAGGAGGAACGGTTTAAGAAGGAGGAGCATGAACGATGGAAAGAAAGAGATGCAGTGGAAGCTAAAAAGAGGCAGGATGAATTGGAATTGGCTAGACTTCAGGAGAAAATTGGTGTCAAATCTGAAAACAAAGAAGGAGAAGCTAAGATCCAGGATAAACATAGGCATATAATTGATAAGTTGGACAAGAGTTTTCAGAATATGAAGGAAGATGAGGATTTGATTGGCTTTTTGACTTTATTTGAGGCGGTAGCAACAAGATGTTGTATTGATAAGAAAAGTTGGGCTATGTTGTTATCTTACAAATTGACTTCAAAACTCAAGAATTTCATGCTACAAGATGATCTGTTTAAAAGGGAAAATTATGATGAAGTGAAGGTTTTGTTAATGAGGCAGGCTGATATAAATGGAGAATCGTGTAGGAAGAAATTTCACCAAATCAGACCTAAAGAAAATGATTTCAGGGGATATGTAGCAGAATTGAGAAGGGCACTAGACAATTGGATGAAGATGGCAGAAGTAAAGGAGACCATAGAAGGCATGAAGAATATGATTGTGACAGATAGATTGTTAGAGAGTGTTTCAGGTGAAGTATATCGTCAACTTATCTTAAATAAAAGTGATAATGTAGAAGACATGCTAAAAGTAATTGAAAGCTTTAAGACTGCAAGTTCAACCAAATCATTATGTAAAGAGGAAAATGTGTATGTAGTGGGAGCTGCTGAAGCTACAAGTCAGAACTATGTTAGTGACGGGAAAGTCATAACTTGTTTTAAGTGTGGTGGTAGAGGGCATATGTCAATGGAGTGTAAATCAGGAAATCAAAAAAATTATGTTAAGTCAGGTAAGGATGGAGGCTGGAGAAATGTTTCTCATGATAACCAACAACGGTTCAAGAGGCAGGGGAGGCGTACAAGTGAACATGGAAGCAGCAGTGGTAGTGAAACGGATGGAAGGTCTGATGATGATGAGATTGCATCAAGTCGAAACAAATGTGTCAGAGTAAAAAGTGATAAAAGTTGTAAAAGAGACAGTCAAAGAGGTGATACTGAACTTGTCTCTAAACAAAGATGACTAAAAGGTCAGTTTTATGATTTAAAGAAACGTTCTGGCTATGAATTAGTTCCAGATCGTTATACGGTAACTGTGAAAAATTTACCATTTAATGTAACATGGCAGGAATTAAAAGATAGATTTAGGGAGGTAGGTCTGGTGAGATATGCTGAAGTGTTGAAGGTTAAAGGGAGATCACTAGGTGTTGGTTATGTGAAGTTTGGTAATTTGGCAGATGTAGCAAGGGCAGTAAAATGTTTGGACAATTCAACATTTGGGCGCAGGAATATAGTGGTTGTTCCTCATCGTCTGAGTACATTGACATAATATGATGACATTATGCATAACAGAATTATATGAAACATGTAATGTTTCAATACTTACCATTTGGTTTAAGTGGTGCTCCTAACCATTTCAATAGAGTTTTAAAGAGTATTTTAAGAGATATTGAGAATGTATTGTTTTATTTTGATGACATCTGTATATTTAGCGAAAGTTGGGAGACTCATGTTAGAGATGTACACAATGTTTTCGGTGTATTGAAAAGTCATGGATTTACTGTAAAACCATCTAAATTAGAGGTTGGCTTTACTAACATTAAATTTCTGGGACATAATGTAGGTCGGGGAGAAGTGAAACCAGACAGTAGAAATGTTCAGAAGATTCTGGAGTTTAAACCACCCAGTACTAAGAAGGAAGTACGATCATTAATTGGGTTGGTTAACTATTACTCTAAATTTATACCTTGTTATTCAGACTTGGTGTTTCCATTCACAGAGTTATTGAAGAAGGGGAAATCTGTGAGAATTGATTGGAGTAACGGGTGTGTTGTGGCACTGAAAAGAATACAAACTTATTTGTGTGATTATC
Organism: Biomphalaria sudanica; assembly: GCA_036873155.1. Taxonomy (NCBI): domain Eukaryota; kingdom Metazoa; phylum Mollusca; class Gastropoda; family Planorbidae; genus Biomphalaria; species Biomphalaria sudanica. The sequence goes on along the minus strand of JAZGLO010005242.1, from coordinate 2,094,826 downwards.
CTATTCTGAGATTGCCTGATCCTTCTCTTTCATTCTTTTTGCAGACAGATGCATCAGATAAAGGCATTTCAGGTATACTTAGTCAGATGAGAGATGGTGTGTTACATCCAGTGAAGTTTGTCAGTCGCAAGTTGTTGCCACGTGAACAGAAATACTCTATCCTTGAGCGGGAAGGACTGGCCATTGTATGGTCGATCAAAAAGCTAGATCGTTATTTGGCAGGAGTGAAGTTTCATCTCCAGACCGATAACAAAGCCTTGTCATTCATAACTAATAGTAGTTATAGTAACAAAAGAATAACTAGATGGTGTTTGGCGCTGCAGGATTATGTTTTTGATTCTGTCCATTTGAAGGGAGAATTAAATGTTTTTGCTGATGTTTGTTCAAGACTTATATAATTTTTTTTTTGGTTCATTTGAGCAATCATGTACTTAAGTTGTATTAATTTTGATATTGATCAATTTTGATAATGTAACTATGTAACATGCAAACAGTTGTAACTTTAACTGTAAATTTTTGAGACAAACATTATTTTGTCTATTGAAGTGTATAATGAAGATTTTTTATTATTGAGGTAATCATTGATGAGTATTGGTTGTTGAGGATTTCTCAGTTGTTTTTCTCAGTGAGATCTTGAAGTCTCTTCTTGTAATTCTTGGAAGCATATTTGCAGTTTTGATCTTTGTTATATCGATCTTGGTGAAGTTGATTTTCTGGAGAATTTTCTTGCAGTTTTTTATGATAACTGGAATTTTTTTTCAAAATTGCCAGTTCGTTGAGGAGGGGGAATGTCGCAGTTATCTATGTAACTGTATAGTAGAATTATTTCTCTATTTGATAGTGCGGCGTTGTTCACTATATTGATGACGTCATTACACTATTTCTTGTGTAGACTAGGAGAAGGAAATTTTATTGCTTGTCACAACTTCGAGTGACGTAAAATTAGTGTGTGTGTGTGATTTGCGTCATTTATCGTCAAGTTCAGTCTCTCCATCTTGTGCTGTATAGAGGCAAGACATGTTTTGAGAGCTCTTGAATTTCTCCTTGGTTATTGTTACTGGATAGCCTTAACGTTTGCCTTGGACATTTTCTTGTTGGATTATCTTGACCCCTGTTTAGGGTGAGTTTTATTTTTATGGTATAGTTTTTCTATTTGAATCCGTTCGTATTTGTAAGTCTATATTTAGACTAGATCTAGATGATTAGGAGAATCTTTTTCTTTTATCTTCTATAGGGTTTTAGTGACAAGACTAGATTTTTGGTCGTAGACTCAGTCAAGACTCTATTTCAAGTTTTTGGCGTCAAGTCTAAGTAGTGATCTTAGCTTGGTGTCAAGTCTATGTGTAAGACTCAGTGTCAAGTCTTGGTGTCAAGACTTGTTTATCCAGTCTCATTTTTCTTTATTGAGAGTACAACTCTAGGTCTACAGTCTACAGGACTGAGGTCTTCACCTCACTAATGTCAATTAGTCGTTTGGTGTTCAAGTTGACTTTTTCATGAGTCTGAGGTTCAAGATTCCAGATTGCGGGTTGCCTTGGTCAGACCTGATGTTGCAGTGTGAATTGTGAACTCTTTGGAATTATCGTCAGTGAACAGTATTGGATTTACAGACTATATCTATGTGAATTCCCAGTTGTTGCGTTGAAAGAATGTTTGAACAACTTATGATGAATATGTTGAGGTAATGATATTGTTCAAATAATTATATCATATTGGATTAGAGATATTATACATATATTTATGGATATTGATATTATTATTATCATTCACCATACATCAGTTCATTTGTAAATATATCACTTTAATAAATGTTTATTGTTATTTAACATCATACACTGAGTTTAGTAATTTAGTACAACTGTATGTGTGTGGTGTGCTTGTCAGGCTGAACTTGGACCAAAATATTATAAGTTCAGATAAAGAATAACAATAATACACATTGAATTAAAACTATGATAGATACAATAAAACACAAGAACCTGACAAGGTGGTCAGTGGAAATTTTCTAGTACAAAAAAAAGGATTATCTTTTTTATCTTATCCTATGTTTCATATAGCAACAACATATTACTTTAAAAATTCCATCATAACCTTACCCAGCATAGATCAAAATGACATCGTTGTTGTTAATCTTGGCTTTGCTGTATTCTGCTATTGTCTTTGAGGCCCCAATAATTTTCTCTGTGATAAATTCATCAATCAATTTCTGAAGTTTACTGATGGCCTGGTGGACAAAGAAAATCAAATTTAGTGACAAAATTAACAGCCCCCCAAATTGTAGATCATGATTATTTTTTTTTTAGGTATAGTCCAATTAAAAACTGACATCAAATATTTTCATAGAAGAATGATTACTTTTCTAATGAATAACCCCAGCCTGAATATTTCTTTTTCTCACATTATTAAAGTTCAGAAAATATTGTATCTTTTCTAAAGTGGTTGATATATGTTAAATTAGTTCAAATACTTTACAACAGAAAAAGTTATCTAAGAAGCTCAAAATCTACCCCTAATCTTGTGATGTATTAAAAATATTATAAATATAAGTTATTTAACAGGGTAAGATTTAGAATAATATTTATGAGCTGTAAAATGAGCACTTTTTAAGCTATATAGGCCAATTATCTTGATAAGCAAATAATTTGGAATTAAAAATTTGAACTCAGAAACTATAAAGTTAAGAAATTGATGTTCAGACAAATACCTTTCTTTTTCCTGATTTGTGACTTAATAATTGTATTTTCCCTAGTAGAAGTCTTTGTTTATTTTAAAATATATAATTGCATATTTTACCATTTCCTATTTCTAATTAAAATGTGAAATTTATTTCCCTTAAAAACAAAAACTTCAGCTACTATTCATGGACAGGCCATTCAGATCCTTTTATGATACAAGTTTCAGATATAGCAGCAGCAGAATTTGAGTCTGATATTAATAGCATTGTAATTAAAATGGATATAAAGTACTATCAAAAGGGCATAGAATTCTTACTGCCTCATCCTCCATGTTAGATGGTATCTTGCTGATGTGATACTTTAAGTATTTGATGGCATTCCCCATACTGATGCTAATAGGCCTGCAGTAATTAAGATACCTAAAGTAAAGGGGAAAAAAAGTGGTAACAAAGAAGCCAATCAAATGGTGTAAACCTAAAAAGAAAAAAAGTTATTAACTTTAGAAAACTTACTTTATACATGGGTTCAACAAACTTTTCTCCAAGTCTCTTGAAAGATCTTTTTCTTCTGGTGTTTTATATCCCCCTATTACCTGAGAAAACAAGGTAACTTGTCTACAAATTGACTTCTTGGGCAAAATTTATTGTAATATATTTTAATCAAAAGTTGAGTTTCAAGCACCTGGGTGTCTAGAGAGAGAGAGAGAAAGAGATAGAGAGAGAGAGAGAGAGGCCAAAGCCATACAACACTGGTAGACAATTTTGTTTAATATCCCACATAAACATAGGAAGTCTGCTCCAGCTTGTGGACATTGTCAATGACTTAAACTGTAATTTTGTCAAATAATAATTTTAAAATAGATTTGAAAAAAATTAATTATTATTTTACCCACCTCCCTGAATGTGATTAACATGGCAAGACATCTGGCATTGGCACCAACAATCTTGTGATAAAAATATTGAAAACCTAGATTCAGTACCCTGTTGTCTATCTTTAAGGATTTGCCCCTGGGAATGAAGAAAAAAAAAAAAAAGTAAAAAAATACAAAATGAACTAAAAGGTTTAATAAGTCAACAAATTGGATAGTAAACTAGTTAAAATGAGATTAAGACACCCCCCCCCCCATTTCAGATCGAATGGTCCAGAGTAAAGTAAAATAAAACAGACCATTTCTTTAGGCCAATTACAAACAAAGGAACGGTTTTGCACACACAATGTTTAGCTTAGTTTACATTTTGTTTCTTTCAAATGCATGATAACCCTTAAAGTGACATAATTAAGAAGCTTCAGTTCAAGACTAATGGAAAATATAAGGAGCGAAAGCAAATTTTGTATCCTTTAAGATAGTAAGTTTTTTTCCCCTGGTCATTCACAGCAACTTTTAACTAAGATTTCATTATAAATTATCCATATTTTTTTTTCACAACAAAAGACAACAGTGAAATTTTTGTTACATTTGCTACTGACTTACATAATTTCTTTTTCCATCCTAGACCACATTTGCTCTTCTGTCTCAGTGTCTGCCACCTTCTTTGCAACAACCTTTTTTGATGTGTCCTCTAATTTTTGTTTGTCACTGGTGGACTGTACTGGTGCTGCTTTTAGTTTCTCAGAGCTGGCCACTACAACTTTTGTAGTCGCCAAACTTTTAGCAGCTGAAGCAGCCACTGATTTAGTAGCTGAAAAATATGAGTGCCAGTAGCTATATTTACATACCTGAAATAAGGAGGGAACACGACAATTCGTACACTGACATTTTGTTCATCGACAAATCGTTCAGGCGACAATTCGTTCACTGACAAATTGTTCACAGACAAATCGTTCACTGGATAGTAACATATTGTTAATATTATATATTCTCGTTGCGTGTTTAAGTTGTCCGAAAGATTTGTCGGTGACTGAAATGTTGTGGAACAGTTCTAGATCTAGAACTAGATCTGGAACTAGATCTAGAACTATAACTAGAATGACTAGATCTAGAATCTTGATATAGAATCAAGACTAAAATTCATATGACTTTACACGTTTAATCTTAAAATTACTAGACCTAGGCCAATGTTATGATCAGGAATATTTCATCACAATTAGACAAACCTTTTACAAAAAAAAAAAAAAAAAAAATAAATTTTATTAAGTTTTGTTCAGTTGCATTAACACATTAACAATGGATTTATTTTCAATTAAATTTAAACAGCATAGAAAGTCATTAAGAGAAAAATATGTGCCTTTTATTCCATGTGCTTTCATATATGTGGCTGGGTGGGATAAACTGCCTGGCTTCATTTTAAGGGATTCTGACTCAAGATGAGTTGTGTTTGCATCAAGGCCTAAGGGCAGCACGGAAACCTTCTCCCAGATATCCACCCTCCCCATGACTCCACAAAAGACATTGGACAGTAGCACACTGAGGTACACATACAGGTACTGTTTCCTTCAAGGTGAGCTGGTTTGTTAAGATGTCAAGTAAAAAAACAACTTTACACAATTACAATGTAAATTTAATAAGAACAACTAGATAAGCAGAACCTAATCTGGTAAATCAGGTATTCTCAGGTGAATACATAAACAATGTAATATCTAAAGATAACAACAAAAACCTATGGTCATACATTAAGTCTAAGAAAATGGAAACAACAGGCATCTTGCCATTAAAAGATGAACATAACATAATACATAATGATAATGAAACTAAAGCAAACATCCTAAACAAATACTTTGCATCAGCATTCTCAGCCCCAGGAGACAAAGACATATTACTGAATTTGAACCAAGTAGACAACATAGAAGATATTAGTACAAGAAAATGGAATTAAAAAACTATTAGCCAACACCAAACCAAATAAAGCGTCTGGACCTGATGGTATTCCAGCTAGATTACTCAAAGAACTAAGCAATGAGCTAGCCCCAGTGTACGAAATACTCTTTCAGCCTTCACTTAACCAGGGCAGAGTACCAAAGGACTGGAAAGAAGCTAATGTCACCCCCCTTTTTAAAAAAGGAGCAAATTTTATCCCAGGAAAGTACAGACCAGTGTCACTTACCAGCATGACATGCAAAATCCTAGAACACATAATATGTAGCAACATCATAAACCACTTAGACAAACAAAATGTCCTCACACCATACCAACATGGCTTTAGGAAATATAGATCATGTGAAACACAACTAATAGGACTAATTGATGATTTTTCTAAAGGTTTAGATAATAGTGAACAAATAGATGCTATCTTACTAGATTTTTCTAAGGCTTTTGACAAAGTACACCACCATAGTTTGCTTAAAAAATGAATATATTTTGGCATTAATGGTCCACTGCATCAATGGATTAAAGATTTTCTGATAGGGAGAGAACAAACTGTAATAATAAATGGCTCTAAATCAACACCGATAACAGTAAACTCAGGTGTACCTCAGTACAGTACAGTCTTGGGTCCACTACTATTTTTAATTTACATAAATGATTTACCAAATTACATTAATTCAGGAACAAAAGTCAGATTATTTGCAGACGATTGCATAATATATAAAACAATAAAAACAACACAAGACACAGATATTTTACAAAGAGAATTAGATGAATTACAGAAATGGGAATCAAATTGGAGCATGTCTTTCCACCCAGAAAAATGTCAGTTGTTAAGAGTAACAAAAAAACTAAAACAAATTAATTCCACTTATCTTATTCATGGCAAACCAGTAACACAGACTAAAAACGCAAAATACCTAGGTGTTATAATAAATGAAAAACTGTCATGGAATCCACATATTGATGAAACTATAAAAAAATCAAACAAAGCATTAGGATTTATTAAAAGAAATTTCTATAATCAAATAAGAACATAAAACTAAAATGTTATTTAACCTTGGTTAGGCAAATAATAAAATATGCATCCTCCGTTTGGGACCCCTCAACTCAAGAAAACATTAACAAACTGGAACAGACAAAAAATAGAGCAGTGAGATTCATAACAAATGAATATTCACATTTGACTAGAGTAACACCTATAGTAAAATCACTAAATTTAGAAAGCCTTCAGGACAGAAGACTCAAAAGTAAAGTAGCAATTATACATAAAACACTGAATCATAATCTTGAAATACAAAAAAAAATTAATAAAATACTCTGAAAGACACAAAGATAAAGGCACATTCCTCGTCCCATATGCTAGGACAAATTTGTACAAATACTCCTTCTTCCCTAGTGCTATTAGAGCATGGAATGAGTTGCCTGAGCTAGCCAGGAAAACCAGTGACTTGGCAGAAATTTAAGTCATTGGTTAATATGCATGACTAAATGCATGATGCGTATGACGTAATCATCTTCTTTTTTGAAGTAACGTCTGTATTTTATAAGATAAGATTTTCAAACACTTCTTCTGGTCAATGAGCATTATATTGCCAATGGCACCAACTTCAGATGCAGAATGCAACATGTTCATACCTTTAAGATCAAATTTGTTTTGGTTTTAAAAAGCTATAACATACCTGATGCAGATGAGTTGACACTAGCAGATGGTCCACCTTCTGACTTTTTGGCTTCTTTTGCTGCCCGCTGTGCTTCCTGTAGAAGAATGGCTACATTTTTAGTAAAAAACTAATAATTGAAAGCATCAAAAGCTTATAGCAAGAAACGTTGCTTTTATGATTCAGCATTTCACAGAACCATTTAATAATTCCATAAATGTCTTAAAAGTCTCTAATATTTGTTTGTTTTTTTAAGTTCTTGAGATTTTATTTTATCTATGATTTTATGAAATGGTTAAAAGTATATTTTGTGTTCAGTCTTTATTTTCAAAGTTTCAGTTTTTCATTTATTGCAATCTAAAATAAGTTTCAACTTATGGTTGATACCCATACCTGAGTGGCTCTTCTCTCAGCTCTCAACTGTGACTTTGATTTTGTCTCCCCACTTGGTGCCACTGCTGACTCACCACCACCTACTTCCTTTTTGTTCTCTTTCTTTTTACCAGCAACATCAGGCAATTTGGTGTTCTCCTCTTTAGTTTCTTTTTTTGCTTTGTCAGGCTTGTCAGCCTCCGCCTTATTTTGTGCATCTTCCTTCACCTTTGCTCCTGATGCTGGTGCACCACTAGCATTCTTTGGCAGTACATTCAGTTTCTCAATGCCACTGACTATGTCACTGACCTCTACAGATTGCTGTTTACTTTTGTCCTTTGTTTCATTCAGAGCATTCTGTGGTATCTTTTTGTCTGAGAATAAAAGCAACATTTTTTTGTTTGTAAATTAGAAAGCAAAAAAAACAACAACAAAGCAATACATAAGCCTTGATAAAATAAAATTGAGTTTTAATCATTATATAATATAATACTATTATGTTTGGCAGTTAAAGTAAAAAATAGGTTACATATAATGCCAATACAAATAGCAGCTATCAAAAAAGCAATTTCTGGGGGAAATTTCTGTTATCTGTATATGACACCAAATGTGTTCATTTCACTTATACATTTTAAAATTTACATTAAAATAATAATGATGTTTATTATTTAAAGATTGAAAATAATTTAGCTTGAAATCAACATATATTGTGGTCTGTTTTTATTTTACGAATTAACTGAAGAAGAACTAAGGTTCAATAAACAATGCAGACATAATTGAGAGATAAAATTAAACAATCTTTACAATTAGTAATGTCATGAATTGTGGTCTTTGTTGAAATTGTAACTTTTCCTTTTTTAATATATTTAGTATTTATGCTACTGAATGTATATAAATTAAAATTAAAAGACCGTCTCTGCTTCCAGAAATTCAATAGAGACAATGTTCTTAGAATATCAAGACAATGTCATATTCTCTTGATGAATTATTATACATGTTAATGGTTCTATTTATAGAATCTAAAAAAACTACAGTGCACTCATTCATGTCTTCTATAAAACAATTTTTAATTCTAATTAATTAAAATATATTGCTTGTAACCTCTTTGCTGTGTCCTGAATAGAGTGTTGACTATGTTCAGCCTGAGATTGACCAACTTAACACAGGTTAAAGGCCAACAATGAAATAAGTCAATCAAGAGTGTTGAGATTCAAAATTTAATCTGGTAATGAAGGGAATCCATCTATGTCGTGACTGTTGCTAATCAAATAACTAAGTCAAAAAAACTTCTCAATTAAACAAACTTGACTGCTACCAAAGACACTAACATATAAACTGTTTTTATTTCATCTACCGTAATTCTAGTCTTTGTTTTTATTATGACATTAATGTAGATATATAAAACCTAACCCGAAATACAAAAAAAAAAAAAATGAGTCTTAACTTTTTTATGTGCCAAATACCTAGCAATATATATAAAGTAATTAGTTACTTACCCACACTGGCTTTGGCTCCCTCATTCAGTTTAACAGGTGTGGCTGCTTCAGGTAATTTGTTAGATGATGCCAAGGCTGTTGAAGGTGCGCCATCACCTAAGTGCTCTGATGAAGACTTCTTTTGTTTATTTTTTTTCTTTCCGCCACCACCTCCACCTTCTGGGGATTTCTTGGATGCCATCTGCTTCATATTTGCTTTACCAGACTGGGCCATTCTTTGTTTCTTTTTATGACCAATGCAATGATACTTGAAATTGCGGACTTAGACTTGCACTAAAATTAGATTTTTTTTTCACAAGTTTAGTAAACATAAATTTGTAAACTTACACTTGTAAAAATTTAAATACGTTTAGATTAATATAACCACCAAGAGATGCAGTGTTAAAAGTTTTTTACAAACTAGGAAGCTAAAGTTTTTGTTTATTAATTTAACCTTTTCATCTTACAAAATGAACAAGAACTAAGATTTTAGATCTAGATTTTACTATAGACTATAACTTATATCTTAAAAATTAAAATATTTGTGTTTGATTTGGATCTAGTCTAGAGTACTCTTGAGAATTTATAGTTTTAAGTTTAAGTCAATATACTAGATCTAAGTTACTATAGGTAGTGTCTAGTTATATAAGTATATTATATATAAGATATAATTTATAATTATGGTCTTTGTTTGTCTTTGGAAGAAGCTTCTGGCTCCAATTTATCTCATCTCTGCCTTGTGGTCCTGTCTGGGACCAACCAGCTTCCTTTGAGTCACTCCAACTGCCCCCACGTCTTGCCCCATCTGCTTCCAAATCATGGCGACATGTATTCCTGGGGCATCCCCTCTTCCTTTTTCCTAAGGAGTTGCAGGTGAGGGATAACCTTGTAATGTTGGATGCAGGCTTGCGTCTCTAAAAGATATCTATGTTTGGAGCAAAAATCGACGTTTCGGGACTGCGCATGTCCAATTTTAGATAAGTTCCGGTATTTTTGTTAAGCTTTTCCAAAGCAGATGGCAGTTTTTTAGATTTTCTGTAACCATGTATGTAAAGCTATTGTTTTAACCTCCCTTGGCAATTCAAACCCATATAAGGGATGAGGGCTATATAATGAGCCCGTTTGATCGTAGGCTGATGGGCTTCCAAACATCTTGAGAAAACATTCCAATCACATTATACTATTAGCTGTTAAATAAAATTAAAAAAGGAGCTGTACAAATGAATAATAATGAATTTAACTCATTCTCTTTCATTGGACACGGCAAAATCGTAATAAAAAATATTATTGGGACTAATAAATCTATGATTTTTTTCAATGAATAAACATGACCTAGATCGAAATATCTTGAATATATAATTTATGAATGAAAGAAAAAGTGCAGGCTGCTAATTTAAAGCCAAAGACCATGCCCACTGCAGGTGAGCTCGCAGTGAGGAAAGGTATACAATAAGCCTATAGTGTCACTACCTATCAAACAGACAGTGGAGGGAAGGGGGAGAGAGTCATGAAAGAATTATAAGCATCTATGGGAGGGAGAGGGTGGACAAAACGAACATCCAAATTATGAAAACAAGAAGAGGTTCCATGGATGGAAATTAAAAGAGAGAGAGAGAGAATACATGTAGCCTAGTTGAAAGTATCACGTTTATTAAATTAGGCCCTATAATAATTAATTTAAAGATCTATAATCTATATAGATTTATTTCTGTCTGTTTCTACAAATAGATTTTATAGGTATATAAATAAAAAAACTATAAATATTTATATATTATATTATAAATATGTATTATATTACCTTATATAATACAGACGTTACTTCAAAATAGAAGATGATTACGTCCTAAGCGTCATGCATATTAACCAATGACTTAAATTCTGCCAAGTCACTGGTTTTCCTGGCTAGCTCAGGTAACCCATTCCATGCTCTAATAGCACTAGGGAAGAAGGAGTATTTGTACAATTTGTCCTAGCATATGGGACAAGGAATGTACCTTTATCTTTGTGTCTTTCAGAGTATTTTATTAAATTTTGTTTTTTTATTTGAAGATTATGGTTCAGTGTTTTATGTATAATTGCTACTTTACTTTTGAGTCTTCTGTCCTGAAGGCTTTCTAAATTTAGTGATTTTACTAATGGTGTTACTCTAGTCAAATGTGAATATTCGTTTGTTATAAATCTCACTGCTCTATTTTGTGTTTGTTCCAGTTTCTTAATGTTTTCTTGAGTTGAGGGGTCCCAAACAGAGGATGCATATTCTATTATTGGCCTAACCAAGGTTAAATAACATTTTAGTGTTATGTTCTTATTTGATTTATATAAATTTCTTTTAATAAACCCTAATGCTTTGTTTGATTTTTTTATAGTTTCATCAATATGTGGATTCCATGACAGTTTTTCATTTATTTTAACACCAAAATATTTTGCGTTTTTAGTCTGTGTTACTGGTTTGCCATGAATAAGATAAGTGGAATTAATTTGTTTTAGTTTTTTTGTTACTCTTAACAACTTACATTTTTCTGGGTGGAAAGACATGCTCCATTATGATTCCTATTTCTGTAATTCATCTAATTCTCTTTGTAAAATATCTGTGTCTTGTGTTGTTTTTATTGTTCTATATATTATGCAATCGTCTGCAAATAATCTGACTTTTGTTCCTGAATTAATGCAATTTGGTAAATCATTTATGTAAATTAAAAATAGTAGTGGACCCAAGACTGTTGCAAACTATGGTGTTGAACTTTGTCAAAAGCCTTGGATAAATCTAGTAAGATAGCATCTATTTGTTCACTATTGTCTAAACCTTTAGAAAAATCATCAATTAGTCCTATTAGTTGTGTTTCGCATGATCTATATTTCCTAAAGCCATGTTGGTATGGTGTGAGGACATTTTATTTGTCTAAGTGGTTTATGATGTTGCTACATATTATGTGTTCTAGGATTTTACATGTGATGCTGGTAAGTGATACTGGTCTGTAGTTTTCTGGGTCAGATTTTTCTCTTTTTTTTAAATAGGGGGGTAAAATTAGCTTCTTTCCAGTCCTTTGGTACTCTGCCCTGGTTAAGCGATGCCTGAAAGAGTATTTTGAACACTGGGGCTAGCTCATTGCTTAGTTCTTTGAGTAATCTAGCTGGAATACCATTAGGTCCAGACGCTTTATTTGGTTTGGTGTTGGCTAATAGTTTTTTAATTCCATTTTCTTGTACTACTAAATCTTCTATGTTGTCTACTTGGTTCAAATTACGTAATATGTCTTTGTCTTCTGGAGCTGAGTATGCTGATGCAAAGTATTTGTTTAGGATGTTTGCTTTAGTTTCATTATCATTATGTATTATGTTATGTTCATCTTTTAATGGCGCTATGCCTGTTGTTTCCATTTTCTTAGACTTAATGTATGACCATAGGTTTTTGTTGTTATCTTTAGATATTACATTGTTTATGTATTCACTCTGCAGCTGTCTGCTTACTTTTTGGGTTAGGTGTTTAATTTTTATATACTTTTTGTAAACTCTTTCTGCCTTGGTTTCTTTAAATTTTCTCTATAGGTTTTTCTTCTCTTTACAAAGCTTCTTTAGTCTATTATTAAACCAGCATTTATTTATTTTGTTTGATGTGTATTTAGTTGGTATATGATTTTCTATAATGCTTTTAAGATGGTTTTTAATGAAATTCCAGAGGTCATCGACTGGTTGGTTAATGTCTTTTTCTAATAAGAATGTTTGTTGAAAGTTTAATGCAGCTTGGTGTAGTTGTGTTAGGTTCCAGAGTAAGACTTTTCTTTTGGGTTTTGTATTGGCTACTACTTTTATCTGACTGTGTATTTGTATGATCTCATGGTCTGATAGACCAGGGATAATATCATAATCAACTACTAATCCAGGTCTGTTGGTTAAGAAGAGATCTAATGTGTTGTTTAATCTAGTTGGCTTTTTAATGATTTGATCTAAACTTAGGTTGTGTTAAGTTTCTATGAAAAGCTCATTTATGTCCTTAAGGTTTTGGTGTTTATCTATGGTTAGTGTTTTCCAATTAATATCAGGTAGGTTGAAATCACCCATAATCCAAAAAACTGCATTTTTATTTGTCTCTTTAAGTGTAGTAATCTGATTACATAGTTCCTGCATGTATTCTAAACTAGAATTTATAGTCTATTGCCACATATACTCTCTCTCTCTCTATATATATATATATAATATAAATATATATATATATTTTAAATATATATATATATATTTATATTATATATATAGAGAGAGACGAGAGAGAGAGTATATGTGGCAATAGACTATAAATACATATTGCAGAAGTGAATCTACTTCTTTTAATACAATCTAAATAATTTTAAATTAACACATATATATATAATTTATTATTAATTACATAGTGGTGTTCATTGACGGTGCTCAGACGCTCAATCAGTCAGTGTCCAATGAAGGGGAAAGCACAAAAACTGCATTCAATATAGGAGCATAAAGTGACCCAATTTATTTTAAAATAAAATCTTGACTATGGCAGTACATGTGGTAATACAAAGGAACACTAAAACAGCTATTTTTATTGTCCATTACTGCCATTAGACACATTTATCACATTAGTTGAAGAATAATTATACTTTCAGTTTTTTTGTAGGTTAAACTTTCACCAAATAAAAGAAAAAAAAAAAATGACCTATAGGAAAGTGCGAAGTTCGAGCAGCCCCGATTTGTCAAGAGGTTCGAACAGTTCACTTTTTATTGCTAAAACTTTTTTATTTGAATGTTTACCAAATTACTACTATATTGCTACTGTGCATGCACCTTTTTTCTTTAGTTCCGACACATACTATTTCCTTTTCCTTGTAAAGGCTAAGTTCATGATGAGGTCAAACACAGGAGGTGTGGAATTATTATTTTTTACTACCCGGTAGTGAAGGAAATGGGTAATGGGCTTAAGGCTATTTTTAAGTCTGATTGCACATCAGCTGAAAGAGACTATTTGAAGTTGTGGAGGGTGGGAAATGGTGCAATGGATGGTGTTCTTGCGCTGGAGTAAAAAGAAAATGACTTTATAGTGAAAATTAAATATTAAAACATGTTTTTAGATATATTTTCTTTGATCTGTTCGAACCTTCCATCAACCCGATCGAGCTTACTAACTGGGGAAAAATCCGCTCGAGGAAAAGTACGCTTGGCGATACTTACCTTACACCTCTTTGACTTCGTATTTAATTTTAACTAAGCCTAGTGATACATTAAATCCAATCTATTTTTATAGAAAAAAGGACGAGGAATTCGGAGATACTATCAGTTTTTTCATAGGTCAGACCGTTACGGTGCTATAAAAATCCAAACTTGAAAATTGCTGCCAGCGGGCTTAATGCGCTCGAACTTCGCACTTTACTCTAGTTCCGGAAAGTCGGTGCTCAGATATACCAATCTACTGTCAGTACTGTTACTAGTGTTACTCACTTAAACACTGACTTACTCAGTTACTGTCACCTGTGGACTCAGGAGTGTAGTACTGTAACTGTAGACTCTAGAATCATAAGAATCAGAATGCTTTTGACTTATGATCTTATCATATGTCATATGATTATCTATGATCTAGAATCTACATTTAAACTCTGATTATGAGGGAGGAGTGTTCCGAAATGATGTGCCTGGGGATAGTCTCTATTTGTATGTTATTATAGATCTAGAATCTAGAGAGACTTAGAAATCTAGATCTACGAGTTTTAAAGACCAAGTACTGAAGTCGCTAGATCTAGACTAATAACATGATGAAATCGAACTATTATGATATTTACAGCGCCATGTTGTGACGTCAGACCCAGTATTCTAAATATTCGCAATTTTAAATAGGATAACTTTATAATATACTAACTTTAGGCAATGGTTATGTCCTTTGATTTATCACAATACTTTTGTTTGAAAATCCCCAAAACCAACTCTTTTACGATTTCGAATATAAAACCATCTTTCTTATGCTTTGCTAAATAATAATAATAAGGCCAAATAGTGAAGCAAAAAAAGTTTGATCCAAGAAGCCAACATTCTGCGCATAGTGACGCTTCCCCACACATAGGCCTACTTGTGCCCCATGAATGATTCTTTTATAGTACCTCTCACCTCCACATCAACATACAAAAATACATAAATAAAAAGTCCTACATACATAGGCCTACAATGAAACATTCGTATTATGCAGCTTTTTTTTTTTGTTAGGAAAGGGGGGGGGGGGGGAGGAAATATCAGGTTGTGTCCACAATGTCGAATTACGCACCAAAGCGTTTATTTGTGTGCTTATTATAATAAATAAGGGAGGATCCATTGATTTAAATATATAAAGTATAGATAAGTTTATGGGAGGATCATTTTCGGCTAATGAGCCTATTGTATTCGAATCCGAATCTATAACACAAACCTTAAGTCCGTTCTTCTATACGGTTTCAAGACATGGAGAGTCGCGAAAACACATAGGGAAACAACTTCAGACCTTCTCAAACAGTTGCCTACGTCGGATATTGAGATTTAGGTGACCCGATTATATATCTGTTGTCAACTTGTGGGAGAGAAAAAAAAAAGGTAATCCATAGCCCATGATATAAAAAAGCGAAAGGGGAGCTGGTTAGGACACACGTGTACCCTGCAAAAACCAAGTAAGCCTACCAATGTTGCAAGATTGGCACTTGATTGGAAAGTGTGTCAGCCAAAGCAAACCTGGAAGAAGTCGGTCATCGGCGAAGCTTTAGGATACTGGAATAACATGGGAGCAGATGGAGCAAAAGCTGCTCAGAACCGAGTTCTGTGAAGAGGTGTGGTTGCGACCTAATGCTTTCCTTGGAGTTTACTGGAATATGTCAAGTAAGTCATTTAGGCTTTAAATGTAATTTTTTTTTTCAAATCCTACTGCCTTCATTTTGGGAAATCACCGAAAAATCAACACATGATATAATAAAAGGATAGTTGTTTTTTTTTCCTTGAATTTCCGCGGCTAGATTGTGAATCTATCAAACAATCCATTCTTATTTCTTAGTGAGAACCTAAGAAGAACTTTTTTTTTTGCACAATGTGCATCGTAACGCTCTCCCACTTAGTTTTGACCTTTCCGTGGAACAGTTCGGAAGGGACATCACAATTCACCATTCAGTTCACTTCTACAAGTACGTAACTTCTTCTTGTTATTTTTTTTTACTAAGAATACAGGCCAGTGGCATAGCTAGAGTATATGAATGCCTGGTGCGGTACCTCATCTATATGCCCCCCCCCCCCCAAAAAAAGCTAACTAAATAACATTGCAAAACCATACTTTTTTGTTCAAAATAATATGTATTCATTAATCATATATTGTTAATTCAAAAAATCACTCTTATATAAAACCTTAGTAATAAATTTTCAAAGCATTAGGAACAAAACAGCAGACTTAGAAATTTTATTAGAATGTGAGAAACCAGACATAATTGCAGGAACAGAAACTTGGCTACATCCTGAAATTTATAATGCAGAAATTTTCAATAGTGATTATGAAATTTTTAGAAAAGATAGGGCTGATAATCATGGAGGAGTTCTTTTAGCAATAAAAAACACTCTTATGGCAGAAGAAATTACCTTACCTAACTCAAAAAATATAGAATCTACATTTTGTAAAATTAATACAACCTCAACATCCCTAATAATAGGCAGCATTTACAGACCACCAAATTCTAGTTTAGAATACATGCAGGAACTGTGTAATCAGTTACTACACTTAAAGAGACAAATAAAAATGCAGTTTTTTTGGATTATGGGTGATTTCAACCTACCTGATATAAATTGGAAAACACTAACCATAGATAAACACCAAAACCTTAAGGACATAAATGAGCTTTTCATAGAAACTTAACACAACCTAAGTTTAGATCAAATCATTTAAAAGCCAACTAGATTAAACAACACATTAGATCTATTCTTAACCAACAGACCTGGATTAGTAGTTGATTATGATATTATCCCTGGTCTATCAGACCATGAGATCATAAAAATACACAGTCAGATAAAAGCAGTAGCCAATACAAAACCCAAAAGAAAAATCTTACTCTGGAATAAATGTAACCTAACACAACTACACCAAGCTGCATTAAACTTTCAACAAACATTCTTATTAGAAAAAAACATTAACCAACCAGTAGATGACCTCTGGAATTTTTTAAAAAAACATCTTAAAAGCATTATAGAAAATCATATACCAACTAAATACACATCAAACAAAATAAATAAATGCTGGTTTAATAATAGACTAAAGAAGCTTTGTAAACAGAAGGAAAACCTATATAGAAAATTTAAAGAAACCAAGGCAGAAAGAGTTTATAATAAGTATATAAAAATTAAACACCTAACCCAAAAAGTAAGCAGACAGCTGCAGAATGAATACATAAACAATGTAATATCTAAAGATAACAACAAAAACCTATGGTCATACATTAAGTCTAAGAAAATGGAAACAACAGGCATAGCGCCATTAAAAGATGAACATAACATAATACATAATGATAATGAAACTAAAGCAAACATCCTAAACAAATACTTTGCATCAGCATTCTCAGCCCCAGGAGACAAAGACATAATTCTTAATTTGAACCAAGTAGACAACATAGAAGATTTAGTAGTACAAGAAATTGGAGTTCAAAAACTATTAGCCAACACCAAACCAAATAAAGCGTCTGGACCTGATGGTATTCCAGCTAGATTACTCAAAGAACTAAGCAATGAGCTAGCCCCAGTGTTCAAAATACTCTTTCAGGCATCGCTTAACCAGGGCAGAGTACCAAAGGACTGGAAAGAAGCTAATGTCACCCCCCTATTTAAAAAAGGAGAAAAATCTGATCAAGGAAACTACAGACCAGTATCACTTACCAGCATCACATGTAAAATCCTAGAACACATAATATGTAGCAACATCATAAACCACTTAGACAAACATAATGTCCTCACCCCATACCAACATGGCTTTAGGAAATATAGATCATGTGAAACACAACTAATAGGACTAATTGATGATTTTTCAAAAGGTTTAGATAATAGTGAACAAATAGATGCTATCTTACTAGATTTTTCCAAGGCTTTTGACAAAGTACACCACCATAGTTTGCTTAAAAAATGAATATATTTTGGCATTAATGGTCCACTGCATCAATGGATTAAAGATTTTCTGATAGGGAGAGAACAAACTGTAATAATAAATGGCTCTAAATCAACACCGATAACAGTAAACTCAGGTGTACCTCAAGGAGCAGTCTTGGGTCCACTACTATTTTTAATTTACATAAATGATTTACCAAATTGCATTAGTTCAGGAACAAAAGTCGGATTATTTGCAGACGATTGCATAATATATAGAACAATAAAAACAATACAAGACACAGATATTTTACAAAGAGAATTAGATGAATTACAGAAATGGGAATCAAATTGGAGCATGTCTTTCCACCCAGAAAAATGTCAGTTGTTAAGAGTAACAAAAAAAACTAAAACAAATTAATTCCACTTATCTTATTCATGGCAAACCAGTAACACAGACTAAAAACGCAAAATACCTTGGTGTTATAATAAATGAAAAACTGTCATGGAATCCACATATTGATGAAACTATAAAAAAAATCAAACAAAGCATTAGAGTTTATTTAAAAAAATTTCTATAAATCAAATAAGAACATAAAACTAAAATGTTATTTAACCTTGGTTAGGCCAATAATAGAATATGCATCCACCGCTTGGGACCCCTCAACTCAAGAAAACATTAAGAAACTGGAACAAACACAAAATAGAGCAGTGAGATTCATAACAAACGAATATTCACATTTGACTAGAGGAACACCATTAGTAAAATCACTAAATTTAGGAAGCCTTCAGGACAGAAGACTCAAAAGTAAAGTAGCAATTATACATAAAACACTGAACCATAATCTTCAAATACAAAAACAAAACTTAATAAAATACTCTGAAAGACACAAAAATAAAGGCACATTCCTCGTCCCATATGCTAGGACAAATTTGTACAAATACTCCTTCTTCCCTAGTGCTATTAGAACATGGAATGGGTTGCCTGAGCTAGCCAGGAAAACCAGTGACTTGGCAGAATTTAAGTCATTGGTTAATATGCATGACTAAATGCATGACGCGTAGGACGTAATCATCTTCTTTTTTGAAGTAACGTCTGTATTATATAAGATAAGATAAGATAAGATATAAACATACTACAAGTGAATTTTACGCGCTTTCTTGCTGGCAAAAGTATCAATAATTTATCGAAATCAATTTTTTTCCACTAGCTCGTGTTCAATGGACAAAATGGCCAAAATAGTGAGTCTTAAACTTGTCATCGTTGATCGCAAGTAATTCTTGATCAGTTTAACTTTGGAAAAACTTCTCTCGCATGTAGCGACGCTTACCACAATAGTAAAAAATATGCGAATCATGATGACGATATTCGGGACTAATCATCTAGCTGATATTTTTTTATAAATTTCAAGAGCTCAACAGGTCCTTGTTTTGGAAGTTCGGAGGCTTCTGATGAAACTGTGACAAACCGTTGAAGCCTCTTTCGCTCCAGCAGAAATTCGTTTTTTATCAATGTCGCTAGGAGTACTATCGAGATGATTTCGACATGAGGATTTAATAGCTGGGAAGGCGACAAAAATTCGTATCTGCTACATCATGAATTTGGTCGAATCGGATGATTATTTCTTGAATTATTCTGTCCAAGGTAGAATAAATTTCCCTTCGTAGCTCTTCTTTGTGTGTAAGTACAGAGTCGTCACTTTTCTCACCAGGCATCTTTTTCTTATGGCTAACACTGAACCATAATCTTCAAATACAAAAACAATGTAGGAAATTAATACACACTGGGGGGAATTTTGGTGCCCCTCTCCACTTGGTGCCCTGTGCGGCCCGCACCACCCGCACATTGGTAGCTACGCCACTGATATAGGCCTATTAACTCACTCCCCTAATTTTTTTTTCTTGTATTTTTAATTCTATAGTTAGAAAGCTTTCTAGCCTTTCCTTTTGCTGATTCTTGATATGTAACAGATTTTCACCCTCTAGACTCTTTGATTCATGCCGTCATGTGACTCTGGATTCGACACCACCGCCTAGCGATAACGCACCAAGCGAAACTAGCCTCTAGACCATTCTTCTGATCCAGAGTCACAGGTTCGAGCCTCGGTCGGCGCATGCCCTTATTTTCGTAGCATTTTAATTAATAATCCACCTGCTTCAGATCTAGTCGATGAATTTTTTTCTCTGCTAGTTAGTCTCCAGAGTTTCTATAATTTTAGAAAATGTATCCCTAACCATCTTGACGGCTTCTCCTCTGGCGCTCCAGCGGGTCTCAACAAAACGTTTTTTTTTGATGAGGATATCCCAGCGGTGTGTTAAGTTGAGAAAAAGGCGTGTAAACGGTCCAGTGTACAAAAAATGTTACCGAATTGACTTCAGCTTCAGCAGCTCGAATTCCTGCTAAATTAAGAGAATGGTTTGAGCAGGCAATGAATAGTGCTTTGGGATTGACTTCTAGAATACGTTATTGGACACCGTAGTTTTAACCTTTCATGACCGCAGCATTATCATAGCCTTGACCCCTGCAGTCCATTATGTCGAAGCCATCCGAACGCAGTTTCTCTTGAATCATCTCAGCGATTCCAGCAGCATGGGTGTTCTTGGTGTCGATGAAGTCAATAAAAGACTCACGAACCTGCACCCCGTCATTATACATGACAACGTACCGTAAAATTTGGAAAGTTTGATCCAGCTTTGAGATGTCAGGTGTACCTTCAAAAATAATAGAGAAATATTTGGCTTGTTTTACTTGCTGTATGATTTGTTTTTTAACGTGATCCCCCAATATTGTAATAAATTCATTTAGTATTTGTGGAGACATGTATGTATTCGGTCTGGAACAAAGCTTAGTTCGAAGCACATGCTCCCTCAAGAGTGGACCGTATTTTGGTAGTAATTTTACTAACTCCATGAAATTGCCTTGACTTTGCCCTTCCAACACTTCTTCAGCTCGCTCGCGATGCCCCCGTAGTGCCAAATTTTGCTTTAGAGAAAACGAATGATGTCCAAGATTCTCTTCAGGTAGTCTCCGGGTTTTCGTCTCTTGTATAATCAAATCTTGGGCCTTGTTGTCAATACTGTTCCCTACTCTCAGGTGAACTTCAAGTTCCCTCCAAGCAAGCGATGAATGAATGTGAGCTCTGCTGGTCTCATGTTTTTCTATTTTCGGGGATAACCTCCACCAATCATTGAATCCATCTTTGGATTTAAATACTTGATCTTGTTCAGAAGAGTATGCAGGGGAAGCAAAATAAGGATTCTTTTTTTGGCGAATAACACATCCACTTTCCAAGAACTTTCTCGCCGTTTGACATTTGCCGGAAAAACCAACCCTTTGAAAGCTTTCTAGCCTTTCCTTTTGCTGATTCTTGATATGTAACAGATTTTCACCCTCTAGACTCTTTGATTCATGCCGTCAGCCGTTTCAATCAGAGATGCCGATTTCTCCGTCTGAGCTTAAAATGGTTTTGAGGCGTCAGCCAGACTAGTCAGTCTTGAGCAGTGTTCATTATTTTGTTTACGTTACAGTATTACAATTAACTAGTTAGTTTAAAAAAAAATCGTAGAAAACAAAGGTTAGCTTATTTCAAAATATTGACATTACAATAGAATTATTTCCAAAATTAAACTATAAAGAATCATAAAGAAATGAATAAACTAAGACATTTGTTTAGAGCTAGAGTTTAGAAATATATTTGTAAACTCAATATCTAGATGAAACCAATGGACTCAACAATGAAGTAAAAAAAGGTTGGCCTATCTTCTTCTTCTTCTTTATATTACAGAGCATTGATCAGTGTAGTAACAACATGTACCGTGTGTCCGAAATAAAACAAGTAAATAAGATTAAAACTGTTCTATAGCTTACATTGTATGAAAGAAATAGTCAAGGAGATGAAACAAAATAGCGACATGACTAGTTTATAAATCGTTAGTTCATGTTTAAAATACAGTAGTTTATGTTTGCTCGTGTCCATACTATTAGTCGTTTTTACTGAAACGCTCAGGGAAATAGGAAATTAATACACACTGGGGGGAATTTCGGTGCCCCTCTCCACTTGGTGCCCTGTGCGGCCCGCACCACCCGCACATTGGTAGCTACGCCACTGATATAGGCCTATTAACTCACTCCCCTAATTTTTTTTTTCTTGTATTTTTAATTCTATAGTTAGCATTTTGTGTAGATCTCGATTTAGTTCTTATCTAATTCTACATAATTTACATTTTAAATGGCATTTATTTTCTACAAACTCACTGGAGTGATCGTTAAATGAACTTGTGTGTTACCCGTGCTTGTAATCGTGCAAGTATTTGTAATCGTGTTCGCATTATCGTAGTCTGTGAATCGTGACCAGTCTGTACTGTGTTATTGTGTGTATCAGTCGTGTTTTATTGAAATAAAGACTTGTTTCTAAGGTTATGAATTGATTTAGTATATTACACTCACATACACAGACACGCTTGTTCTCGAGGAAAATATCTATTTTGGTTTTGTTAGTTAACTTTTAAAGTGTCCACATTGGTGAGTTACGAACCAAAGAATTATTTATTTCATTTTGTTTTATAAACTTTCTACTTACTCATTCACGCTGGTATTTCCTATGTAGCAAGAATTACCAAATGTTTCAATGTATCTACGAGAATTGTTGACCTCGATTAATTCTTCACCTGGTAAATCGACAGGAGGTCGCGGAAAATGTGTTATAAGTGGCGTATCTTACGCCGTGGGTCAACTATATCTATCTTATCTATCTATATAATTCTCTTCATGGCTCAACAGTTTGGACACCACGGAGTAAAGGCAAGATCACGCTTTTATTTCTAAAAGTCGGACTAAAGTTACCCCACGAAAAAAAATAGAGGGGGGGGGGGAGAACAAGTAGTATTCAGCGTCACAAAATAGTAGGGCCGGACTTAACCACTGTGGGGCCCTGTGCGAAACGGATTTTGCAGGGCCAAGTTTGGGTAGGAAAGCGGACAATAAGTGAAATTTAAGAGTTTGTATTAGAAAATAAATTCGTCTTTGCATTTTATTCATTCTTTACTACGTACAGAATTACTATACGAGTATTTCCAGGACTTTTTCGTAGCTATATTTTGCAATTTCTGGAGATTTCCAGGAGCTCCTGGTAAATCGACAGGAGGCCGCGGGAAATCTGCTATAAGTTATACAATAGCTTAATTTAATAATTTATACACCTAGAATTAGCGCGGGTCCTATGAAAGTGCTATCTTGCTATTCACGGGGAGTCAAAAATACTAGACAGCATTGATCTAGATCAGGGATGAGCAACCTTTTCCAATCGATGGCCCCATTAAAAAAATGGAAATGGGAGGGGGGGGGCAGTACTTCATAACTTATACCACAAATGTATAGTACCTAATGTGAAGTTTTTTAACTGTTCATATTGTTCCGTGTAAAATGTTAGCGATAGTGACGTGTGTGTGGCTGGTTTAATGTCTAGGGGATGATTATTTTTGAAAGCTATCACACACCAACCTATCAGCATATAAATCGGAAGCAGGCACGCAACAAGACAAGTAATGAAATAAAAATACAAAATTAAAAATGAAGAATATTTATTTACATAAATATTTACATAGAAGAATTAGAAAGGGGGAGGGTTTGCGTCTATCTCTATTTGATACTATATTTAATCATCACTCTTGCACTAAATAAGAGAGTATGTCACTTTGTCTTCTGAACTTAGCTGGTTGTCCGGCTTGAGTCGCAGCTGGCTGTGTCCTGGCTTGAGGTTCTGCAGCTGGAGGTGGCGCTCTAGCGGGTAGAGGGACGCCGGTGATACAGTTCTTGTGGAGTCTCAATCCAAAGTTCTGGTATCTGTAGTGGGCACAGTAGGGCGGGCGGCCGGCTACCGTGGGCACAAGGGTACTGCGGGCAGAGCTGATCTGCCGTGGGCAGCGTAGTTAGCAAGATAAGTCCAGTGAGTTGCGGAGGGTTTGGCGTACGTATGACGTCTCGCACAGATTTGGGTCTATAGGGACGTCGTACCTAATAAGTTGACAGGTGGGCTGTCCAATAGGCAGGCAAGTAGAGCCGATAGCACCAAGTAGTAGGGTTGAGTAGATTCACGTAGGCAGTAGATAATACTCAATAGCAAGTAGGCCAGTGTGCAGTGCTGAATAGCACTAAGTACAAAGGCAATAGATCCAAACAAATAGCTGAGTAGATCTCCGTAGGCAGGAGTGCAGTGCTGAATAGCACTAAGTACATAGGTGATTGATCCGATAAATAGGCAGGTAAATAGGCAGACACCTGAGGGAGGCACCATGTATTCCTCTAAGAGTAAGAATAAATGTAGTCCAGACTCGATTGACAGCGATAGAGAAATATGAGAGAGTCTGGCTTGATTCATTCTACTTTATAAAGGCCGGGAGATATGAGCGGAAACAGGAAATGTCCTAGGCTAAGAATTATCTTACACGTGGGTGAATCCGACAAGAGTCGCACCTTGGAGTGTCACGAAGCGTGTTGACCCGAGTAATCTCTTTGATCATAGAGAGACGTGGGAGAGAGGGGGGGGGAGAAAGATTGGCTTGCATTCCACCCAAGGTGGTATCAACTGCTGTCGTCAGACATCCGGCGGGTAAGATCAAAGAGACTGTGTGTTTATCTTTCCCCGATCAAGAGGAGATAAGTGAAAAGCTGCCAAGGTGGTGAACTAAGTCTAGCCTGGAGAGGAAAAGGTGGGGCGGGTGAAGAAATTGGGGGATAGAAAGGGGAAATAATTAAAATAAATAAGCAAATAATAAAAAATAATAATTAATGCTGTGATAAATTTGAGTGACTCTGACAGCAAGCTTTTGACTTGTCACATTCCGGAACTAGCGTACTAGCTGTTACCCTTATGACTGCTGTCAAATTATATACAGCATCGATCAGTTCTTACTCTTGTGTATTTTCAAACAAGAAAGTGTTTGTTCACAGATGTATGTGGACCCAAATAATGTGGAAATTTAGCAGTTTTTTTAAAGTGTGTAGTTCTAATTACAGCAGTCTGTAGACCCACTGTTAAAATGGACTCAGTAATGGATTGTCCACTCTAATGTGCATTATATATTTGGATTGGTCGGTTCGAACCTGAGACCTTCGAGGCGATACTCTAGAACGCATAACTCATGAACAGGCGGCCATCTTGTGTTATGCCTCAGACTTTAATTTATATTAAAATAATGTTTAAAATAACTATTATGATTACGACTGCACTGTAGATAATTTTTTTTTTATAAATTGAAATTTCCGATAGCACCTAAATCTATTTATAGACAGTAAGTTATAGAAACCCAAGTCTACATACATGAGTTCCGGTTGTTTTTTTTTCATATCATATGCAATCTAATTGTGGGCCGAATCGTATGGTAATGCCCGGGCCGATTTTGATCCCACAGTCCGCCCCTGTCTATAACATCTCAATTCCATTGCTAGGATCTTCGTCTCTAGTTCTGAAAGTATGAGTCCCAGATTCGTAAGAATACAAGAACTTCACAATGATAGCATAATTTTTGTGGTATTTGTATTTGTCTTTACTAATTGTCTGCTGTAGACAGTGCAATTCTGGCGCCGAGACACAAAGAAATACGGACAATAAAGATTAATATCATCATTATTATTAAATAGGCCTGCAGTTTATAATTCATTTAAATCATGTTGTGTTCTGTTGGTATTTATGTGGATTTATCGTTTCTATAGCAAGTGCATTACAACAAAAGAGAACAGCTCTGCATCGTCCCTTCCTCAGTGCAGCACTCATGACTTGATATAAATCAAATAAGAACATAAAACTAAAATGTTATTTAACCTTGGTTAGGCCAATAATAGAATATGCATCCACCGTGTGGGACCCCTCAACTCAAGAAAACATTAAGAAACTGGAACAAACACAAAATAGAGCTGTGAGATTCATAACAAACGAATATTCACATTTGACTAGGGTAACACCATTAGTAAAATCACTAAATTTAGAAAGCCTTCAAGACAGAAGACTCAAAAGTAAAGTAGCAATTATACATAAAACACTGAACCATAATCTTCAAATACAAAAACAAAATTTAATAAAATACTCTGAAAGACACAAAAATAAAGGCACATTCCTCGTCCCATATGCTAGGACAAATTTGTACAAATACTCCTTCTTCCCTAGTGCTATTAGAGCATGGAATGGGTTGCCTGAGCTAGCCAGAAAAACCAGTGACTTGGCAGAATTTAAGTCATTGGTTAATATGCATGACTAAATGCATGACGCGTAGGACGTAATCATCTTCTTTTTTGAAGTAACGTGTGTATTATATAAGATAAGATAAGATAAGATATACTGCCTACATTGAGCAGTGCCCCGCTTCTTGTTGCTGTTTTCAGTGCACATATTAATTGAAAAGTAATATAGGCCTAAACAGGACTGTGTACTAAATATAAGATATAAGAAACTGTTTAAATAAGCCTGAGTCCCACAAATCTATTGTTACGAAGAAACTTTGACCTACATTTTGTAGTGCGTCAGAGCAGACCTACATTGACTACGACGACTTTTGCGCACATTATAAATATTGAAACGTTTCTTAGCCTAAATTTCTTATTGTCATTACAACGGAAAAAAACACTTTTATTTAGATCATGCTTTGTGTATTGCTTACTATTCTTAAGTCTACAACTTTCAAACTCGTGCACACATACATTTACACACCATTCAATAATGAAAATGGGGGAGAATAAGTTATTGGACATTGATGGAACAGAGACGAACGGAAACGATTTCTTCATTTAAATGAGAGAGATCGATTATGAGTACAATTTGAATAACTCAGTTTAAACACTAGATCTGTTAGTTTCACGATTGTATTTGTATATATATACACTGATTTTGCTATCTAAAAATGACAGTATGGTTGAAAACAAATTATTAATAGTTAAAATGTATTAATATTTTGAAATAGAATCGAAAGCACTCAATAAATTACGTTAGACTTGTTGCATATGTAAACTAAAAACTAAAAAGTAGTAATTCACATTTCAGTATTTACGATCTATGTCTATATACTATAGGACAGTTGATATTATAGTCATCTGTTTATGTGGCAAACGGTTTAACGGGAGGGTGTCGTGGCTAGCACAACGACCTACCGCCTTTACTTTCCCCAAGCTAATGCCATGTACCCATTAGAGCAGGTGGACTCAGAGGTGCCCTATGCAAATGTGGTGGCCAATAAATATTACATAATTTACACTCTCCTCTCAATAAGGGTAAGAAAGAATTTTACAATCGTTGACTTTGCTATGGCCCAGACTTTTTTTTTATGTCTCTTGACCAAAAGGTTCGGATTTTATCTAAAAGCCAGAAAAGGGTTCTTTACTGACCCTCTCTGGTTGTCTTCCGTCATAACATCACAACCATTTCATCATTATTGTGGGGTCACGACTCATTGTGCCTGTGAGGCCGGAGTCCGAGCTCCAAGAGAGATTCCTTCGCATTCCTACACTAAAGGGTCTACTTCCAGAAGTTAATAGCAAATGAAAATTATAATTTTTACACTCTGAAATAAAATTGTATGAGCTACTTGTGTGTATTTTCACGTGTCACTTGCAGTGGCCACATTGATAATTACGTCACTTTCTAATGATGTGGATTAATAAAAGAATCTTTCTCTTGTTATTACTTTCCGTCTGTATCCTAGCAACGACTTTGGCTACGTCTCTGGCGAGTATCTAGAATATTTCTGACATTTTAAATGTCTCCAGACCTATCAGCGAATCGATAAAAACATTAGACTTTTAAAAAAGTGTTTGTCTCCCTTGCGTTTTACCACTGCACTAGCGTGTACCAGTCTGACAAGTTCGGGTCATACAGCACTCAGGTAAAACTCTGCGTACGACTCTGGCTCGACACGAACACACCCTTGACAGCTACAATGTTTTCATGTGTTCTGGTGTGTATTCAAATATAGATCTAGGCATTCGGGCCTATATAAGAATTGCACAAATGGATTCTGCGATATTATAGTGCATTCATGTAAGATAAGCCAATATCTAGATATTGTATCATTTAAGGAATGTTTTGATTGTTCATTTTTTGTGTGAATAATAGGGACCCAAAACCAATATCTCAAAATGTCAAGTAGCTTATATAACTCGTGATTGAAAGACGAATGACAACCTCATTATTAAACAGGCGTTCGTATTTTCAAGGCTGTTTAAAAGAAATGTGTTGTTATTTTTTTCCTTCATTTTTATGTGGTAACGATTCTTGAACTAACCTGTCCAGTGAGGCCGTAGGCCGAGCCCTCCAGAGATAACTAACCGTGTAGGTCTAATTAATTTTTCAAAACAATCTAAATATTCTTTTTTTTTAAACAAATTCTTCAATATTATATTATATTATATTATATTATATTACATATAACCATTTTTAAACACTTCTCTAATATTTCCTAATATTTAAGAAATGCCATTAAATTGACAGAACGTATGCTGCAATAATTCCAAATAGTATAAAAGACACATAGAGAGTTCTATCCATAATGGTCTAGAGCAGCGGTTCTCAACCTTTTATGTTCGGTAACCCCTTTTACAATCTCCCACTCTGCCGCGACCCGCACACGCACACACCTATAGAAGAATAGACAAAAAACAATCTATTTTTTCGATGGCCTTTGGCGACCCCTGGCAAATCGTCAATCGACCCCCAAGGGGGTCGCGATCCACAGTTTGAGAACCCCTGGTCTAGAGCCTGTGTGTCTTTTGCTCTCGGAAAAACCTATGCGCCCTTTTTGAAGAGCTAAACTATGGAATCTTCACAATTGTAATGTGGGGTTTCCAAAGGATGCCCTTGTTCAGTCATCATGTTTAAATGTTTTACTACTTCAATTAGGTCAAGTCAGTGCTTCAGTAGTATAATCGATCAGCCTATGAGCAGTTCTCCCCTAACCCTATTGATAATTAATAAAGATGTAATAAAAATTGTGTTTCAATAAAACTTTTCGAAACTTTAAATAAAAAAAAACATTTCATTTAGACGTAGGCCTACATATGTTTTTCCTTTAAGGCTACACAGCGAGGATAAACATATAACATGGCGATTTTTATCAAAATTCTTGCAATAATAACAGAGCATTACAACTGAAGTTATGTCATTAATTTCTTATATGCTTCTTAAACAGCGAAGCAGGGCGTTTTGGCGACGGGACGTTTAGGTATTAAATATGTCGACATTTGATGTCAATTTAAATAAATAGTCTTTCCAAAGATTCATACGTGTTTGTGTATGTGTATGTGTACATATGTGTTACATGTGTGTGCATTTTAATGTGTCAGTCTTTTCCCCCCCCCGTAAGATTTTGAATTATTGTTTGTTGTGCCATTAACGTCCTATCAACATTATGTATGAATGTTAATATAATTCATTCAGAATTTATTCAGATGCTTTTTAGTGTGTGTGTGTGTGTGCTTTGTTTATTTTCTCTAATTAATCAATTTTTTTAAAAAGATACATTATTGGATTATCGTTATTTTGTTTCTATGTATTTTGAATGGAATTTTACAAGCGAAACCTAAGTAAAACAATTGTAGAAAAAAATCTATAGAATCGTTGACATGTAAAAATAAGAAGACAATAAGTCAATAAGACGACAAAATGAAAGTTTTCACAGTTACATTGCATTATTTTAAGCGTATTTTTTTTTGTTTTTTCTTTGTTTTGAAGACGGCTGATCTCCCTTCCTAACCTGTCAATATAAAGGATGAGAGGGTGTAGGTCAAGTCAGGTTGGGACCTGACATAAGCTGAAATATTATACCGACGTGCTGGCTTGAAAGTACAGGTTAGGGTACTATTATTCTCTACCTAAAAATGCCGACATGAATGAAATGTGGAAGGGGGTGGTTGCATTCTTGTTTTCTGGCACTTGTTATAGTCGACACTATTCATTAAATATTGAAAACTTTTTCATATGTTTTTTTCATAAAGTAAAAACTTTTTTTTTTTATTGTCTTAAATATTCGTCTTTTTCTTTCCTATATAAAAATGTTTTATTTCTAAATGTTGCATGTTTTGTAAATCATGTACAGAGTTTACTTGACATAGATCTAATTCCTGACACCAAAACGCCCAGTCGCTAAAACGGCGTCGCCAAAACTGCATCGTCAAAACGTTGTGACAGATCCTTATGGGGACAGCAGGGCCGGCCATAGGAATTTAGAGGCGAAGCGAATAGGGAATCCCGAGGCGAAGTGAAGAGGGTGGCACCAAATGAAATAAAAACAAATTAAGACCGAAAATACGTAATAAATTATAAAACGTCCTGTAATGACATTAAATCAACAAAGAAGTTAAATTTATAGAGAGCCGACAGCATTAATGTGCTTCATGGACGATTCATGATCACCAGACTTAAAATAACATTTCGACAATGGTCTCCTTACATATGTTGTCTAACAAGCAGATTTAAACATTAGTGAATTCGTGAATCATAGCATAGAGACTTAGAGCCAGGCTAGTTGTAGTAGACATAGAGCCATAGAGCTGCTGTGCTTGAGATTTGATCCATGTTTTGCAATTTTTTCTCTAAAAAAAGTTCTTTGTCCAGTGCAAGGCTGCCTAGTTTGCCTATGCGTAAGGCCGGCCCTGGAGACAGCTTGCCGCCCAATGCACCGAACGGCGCGGGAGGACCTAGTCTATATAAGTAAGTCTGTTAAATTTGATTAGCTCTTATTTTGTAAATAAATGTAACTGTTGTATGCCAAAGCCTAAAATCTAGAGCTGAAACGATTCTAAATGAGTTTAATGCTCAAACAATATTCCATTACATATTACAGTGACAGAGATAATCTTCATGTCGTTGGCTTATTTGACTGTCGTATGATTGACTAAGTGCATCAATAATGTAGGTCAACTCTAATGTTAGCGGATAAAAAAAAAGGTTTTTTTATTTGTTTAATGTACGGGCAGGCGACGCCGATAATGTAGTTTCCATTTGTTGAATCTGAAAACTAGAGTATCTGCATCGTGGTTGCTTATCAAGCAAATGTGTATTGTACATAAACTCCTAGACGGCCATTATGAGGCTATCGCTTGGTAACCGCTTCTGTTTCTTCACTTTTCAAGTAACGTCTGTAATGTATAAACTAAGAAGATAAATAGCATGTTTAGTCAGAGCTTTATAGTGTAGATTTTCATACATGGCGTAAAGACTATAAATAGTTAGCTTTTTTTGTTGTATCCGGTGTACAAAATAAAGAAACAGGACAGAAAGGCTATAAATGGCTAACTTTTTTTGTATCCGGTGTACATAAAGAAAGTGTTGGTAAGCTACGTTTTTTAAAAGGTATATAATAATTTAGTGCATTTTTTTAGCACTGCAGAATCTACGCTCTTCCGTTTATATTACATTGGACTTGTAATTCATTCTTTGACTTAAAACTTATTTAAAAATAAAAACAAATGAGAAACTAACCAGCGGTAATCAAGAAGAAATGATACCAAGATCAATTTAGAAAAAGTGGGATTTGTGAAAACTACGTATAAACTACATTTTTTTAAAAACCATAAAGCGACGTCAGAGTATTGGCAAATAAATAAATAAACAAATCTACAAATTGTTGTTCTATCCAACTTTAAAAAAAACTTAAACCCCACCAACACATTATGTTGTCAGTGGAGCGTATAGGCCTTCATAACGTCAACAGACGAGCTCTATATATAGCCTGCTATTCATCACGTCCAGCATAACCGTTGTCTACTGGTGGTCGGATTAAGTTCTCTTTTCGCCGTCTACTCCTAATGATTTCTTTTGATGTTAAATGTATATCCCGCGGCTATTATGAGAGATCCCCAGCTTTCTCGTTCGAAGGCCGCGTGCTGCCAGGTGCTCTCTTTTATTTTCGTGAAAGCAAACTTTCGCCTGAGCTGGTCTTTGTGAGAGGACTTTAGTTCTGCTGACCACCATTCAACATAAAAAAGAATGCATTTCGCATACGGCCGTCCTCTAATTGACAAAATGTAGCAGTCAAACAATAAGCAATCTCTCTACACCAGGGGTTCTCAACCTGTGGTTCGATTGACGATTTGCCAGGGGTCGCCTTAGACCATCGAAAATATAAATTGTTATTGCCTACTCTTCTATTGCTGTATGTGCGTGGGCGGGGGTTGCGGCAAAGTGGGTAATAGTAAAAAGGGGTTGCCGAGCATAAAAGGTTGAGAACCGCTGCTCTACACCGTCCCTACCAGCACTTGCAATAACATCGCTATTTGTAGTGCGGTCTTGCCATTGTATGCCCATGATGGAGAGCAGACACCTTTGGTGAACGAATTTAGTAAACCTTTGTATCTTTCTGAATAGTACCCATGTATCAGTTCCGTACAGAAGAGTTACAGAATCAGACATTCTTATAGATGTCCAGAAACTAGCAAATGTTGAAAAGTTTATCAATCTGATATGGTGTATCAGCAAACGCCAACCTGGATGATGAAGTAGACTTCCGTGTTGCTCGTGTCAGTGTTGCTTTTGTCAGACTTCATGGTCAAGTAGGGCAACGAGGAGGACTCAGCAAATCCACAAAACTGAAAGTGCTATAGTACTATAGTGCTCCCTTCACTCTAATAGGCATCAGAGTCCTGAACCTTATATTCCAGCTACATCAAAAAGCTAAACTCTTTCCACCTACGCTATCTAAGGAAAATTCATAAGATGCATTGGTCTAACCAGATACTGAAATCCTACAGTTGTCTAACATGAACAGTATCAATGCTATAGTAAAAAGTTCCTAATTTGGAATGGCGGGACATGTAGTCGCATGCCAGTCAATCGCCTTCCCAAACGACTTCTGTACGGGGAACTGTGTGCAGGAAAGCTCTCCCATGGTGGTCAATACAAGCGCTATAAAGACACTCTTAAGAGCTCCTTCAAGGAGTGTGATGTTGACGGTTTGGAACCACTAGCTCTCGATATCTCCTCATGGCGTGAGGCTGAGTCACGAGTCACGAGATACGAAGCAAGGAGAGTGGCCAGCGTGAAACAGAGCCGAACCAACAAAAAGCTGAGAGAAGAAGCAGTCCTATATGCAACTGACCAAACCTACCCATGCCACGTATGAGGCCGGCTTTTTAAAGCGAGGATTGGACTTTACAGTCATCTTCAAGCTCATAGGATATGAGAAATGTGCTTATCTTCGATCACGACGGAGGAGCTATGATGGAAAGCTGACTTTGTAAGCAACTACTGATTGAATTCTTAGCCACAAAGTTGAACGGCTAAAGTGTATATCCAAGTTAAGAGATACAATGGTTAAAAGACGTATTAGGTATGAGAAAGCATATGATGTTGAAAAGTGTATGCGTGCTTTTTTTTTCTCTTTGACTTATCAAAATAACCGTAGCCTAAATCGTGTGCAACGAAAACAATTTTGATCTAGATATCAGATAAAAAAATAAGGAGTAAGGGGGTGTGCACTACAGAGAAAGAGATAGATCATTAGGAATGCGATAATAGCATGCATTAAATGAACCTTAAAAAACAAATTGGAGATTTTTATCAATGGCCTTTAACTATAATTAGCTAGCTGTTTTGGTGTATCCGGAGTACGAAAAATATGAAATTTTTGATTAGCTATGCAATTTAGAAGGAATACCGTCTATACCACTCTATACGATAAACTTAGTGCACCTTTTAGCACTGTAAAATCAAATGTCTTAGTTGGCAACAGTGATGTTTCAATAAAACGTCCTAGACAAAATTTAGAGTCGAAAATTTAATTTTGAAAATCCGCGATATTTCTAAATTAGAGTTACGTTAACCGTTTTATAAATACATGAGTAATACAGACGATGAGTTAATGATAAATCAGATATATCCCTCAGACAGCTTGATAGATGCGATAAATCTGGTCCCCCCCTCCCTCCCCCACCCCACCATGCTCAGGTCATACATCTGACTCTGACTCAGATGGTCTAACCCTGACACGTGCAATCGATTCGTATGGAAGGTAGGGGGTTATGCACTTTCATATTCAGTGGCGTCTGGGCTAAGCTTGGATGGCTGATAGAGTCATTAAAAAAACAACAACAGCATACAATTGAAATAAAGATACACACCAAGTCTATCAAGTTATAAATTGTGCCCCTTCAGTCTCTCTGAGAAAGTTTCTTTTAGTATTTCCTTTGATGTCATGTGTATGTTTTTGATTGCTTCCAGTACTCCTAAACGACATCAAATTCCATACACGAAACTGCAATATTCAGAGATATCTCGGTAAAAATTCAGCCAACCACACCAGTATCTCTCGTATTCGGATGATAATCCACTATTTGGGGAAAGAGTGATAAGATACGTACTTTCAGATACCATCTTCAATCAAAGTGCCGCCCCTGGTTTCAATAATCTAACAGAGATCATTACAATAAACCATAGCCCTAGTATTTTATGTAGACAGGCTTTACACACGGAGCTTAAGAATCACTTAAAGATTGTGTGATTTACTTATTGTTTCAATTTCTATCTTGATTGCACGAAATTTTAGTTGGCAGTGATCTAAACTATATTGTAATAGAAAATGCCAGATGCAGATTTGTAAGTACGATTTCGTAATAAAGATTTAGAATAATATAGATTTATGGGTTAGGCAAGATAACGTTGCTTCTTTTAGATACCCGTTAACATTAGGGCTTTTTTGAAAAGCAGATCCTATACGTTTCTATTTACGAGATTTTCATACATGGCGGAAAAACTATAAATAGCTAGCTTTCTGGTGTATCCGGTGTATAAAATATAGGCAGTGTTGATATAGTGTGTTGTTGTTTTTTTTAAATGATAATTTTGTGCACTTTTAAGCACTGCGGAATCAAATGTTCCAAGTTCTTTCGATTACAGCACAAAATAATTTCAATATGAAGGAAAGATTAGAGGTTCATCTTATGACTTCAAAACTTGTTTAAAAACAAAATGGACAACTATCTAGATGTAATAAAAGAGATCAACTGCCACGCATTGATTTATTTGAAAATAAGGCTCAATCCTTTTTGATTGAGTTAGAAACAGTGACGTTCAATTTAGTGTCCTTGACATTGTTGGTTATTAGGCCAACCCTCCAAACATCCTCGAAATCCCGATCATCACTAAAACTCAAACCCTAGGACGTTGGCCATGTTCATTCGCCCATACTGTCCAGTTACCTTTTTCGGTCTGGGAGACATCCGCCTTGCTTCACTGACTTCATTCCCGCAAGAAAATAAAAATAACTCGAGTCCTCGTGGACACGAGCTTCTACAGGCTTCATTGTGCGCTGTCAGCAGACGCTTGTCGTGGCCGTATAGCACATCGATAGTGCCGGATATGGCCTGAGGGTCATAGTTTGTGCATGACGTGCCAATCGAGAATACCAATCTAGGGCTCGCTTACGTTTTATTATTTTTAAAATAAAAAGTTTAAGATCTTGATTGTAGTTTTAATTTTTTTTCTCTTCTGCATTTCAGATTACCATTTTTAAAGAATGTTGGTTTGGTGTCGTCTCTTCTATGAAGATAATGATTACGTCGTTAATGTCCAGATAGTAAAGAAACAATCTAGAAAAATCTAGATGACATCTTCAGTGTTTCTATTGGTTGCTTCGCATGTAGCAGTATTATCATAAATAGGGCAGCCTACTGCTTTGTTTATCCGGCCTAAAATGTCAGCAACAGTTTACTTACTTACCAATTCCACAATCACCAAAAGGCAGGCGGAGGACCCTCACGCAGTGCCGCAGTACGAAGAGACTTTCCTTCAGCTGACACTGTTGATAGCGTACTTCATGGTGTTGACTGTATGGCTGTTTCGCCTAGTCTTATCCTTCGCAACCGATAGCTACCCAAAGAGGCCATCAGTCGACCATGGTCTTGCCAATCACTGCAATAATGTGGATGCAGAGAGCCAGAACTCCAACGGCGACGCCTCTCCCCAGGCCTCTTTCAGGATCATCGTCTCCAACGAATTCATGACCCTGGAGCACAAGCCTCACAAGGCGGAGGAGATAAAAGAGGAGCCAGTGAATGCGCAGGCAGCGCCTCATGAAAGTAAACCTACACATGACAGCCCCCCAAGACCAGGACCGGAAGTCGTCTCACTGGATAAATTTCTTTCAGCATTGGTGGTATTTGGTGCAGTAATGATCTATTTCTACATGTGTGATTACAGAAAGGTATGTCTATATGGTTACATAGTAGATTTTTTCATCAGTTGCAGAAAAAATATTAATAGCTAGTTGTTTTGGTTTTGTCAGGTGTATAGAATAAAGGAAGTGTCCATAAGTTATATATTTTTTAAAGTTATATGATAATTTATGAACAATTTTGACACTGCAGAATCAATTTTCTAAATATTTCCGTTGGTAGCTCATTTTAAAAAAATAATAGGCTACATTGAAAATCAATAACGTCCTTGATATTGTGTCGTGAAAAACCCCTATAAATCTAAAAGCATTGGGTATTTTCATTCATAGCGGATAACTACAATTTGGTGTATCTGGTGTACAGAATATATGAAGATTGATAAGCAGCATGAGCTATGCATTATCAAAGTTACATGTTCACTTTTGTGCACTTTTTTTAGCGCTACAGAAAGACTCACTCTATGACAGTGTCAGTGTTTCACCAGTAAAAACATGTTTTAAACACACAAACTAGCAGTATTAATGCAGAGTTGCTACAAAGGTCAACTGCTACCTTGGGATATTTAGTTGGAAACAATGATCCTTTAATGTAGCGTCCTAGACTTTGTTTATTTCCCTTAAATCGCCTCAAGATTTTTCCATATCGCTTATTTCTCCTGTTTTTCAATGATATGTTTTATTCATTAGAAGAACGTAAATTGGATCTTAAATATCAAAATGTAAAATAAGAGCACATAGCTGTGATTAACATTCATGATGAAAATCTCTAATAGATATTTTACTTCGAAATGAGATACATTCTTATTCTTTCCTGTTCTTGAACTTTATTTTCATTAGCTTACAAAGTATATTTTGTCTTCTTTGTTCAGATTTTTTTTCTTATAGATATAGACATATTTGTACGTATTAATGTTGAAAATAGCCAATTCCCTACATTGATTGCTATATTTCAGTGTATGGCAAATATTTTAAAGTATACGCACTTCATTAGCTATTATTTTATGTTACATTTGTTCAAACTCATAACGGGTGTGATTTTACATCTTTAAAATAAATTTGACAGAGATAATAATAATAATTATAGCTTTTATATAGCACTAATAATTATAGCTTTTATATAGCACTACTTTCATGCTTATAGCATGCTCAGAGCGCTATTGTCCAATCTCATTTGTGGACCAGTGTGGGGGGTGGGGGTATCTGGGAGAGGGTTTTTCGTGCTGCCTTTGAGCGCTCGGTAAGCGCAACTCTGCTTGAACCTCAGGCCCCCTTCATATGTAGCCAAGCCAAGCCAAGTTCAAGCGTACTTAGCCTCTCGACCACGCTCGTGAATTGGATAGGGATGTTGTTCAACATTAAACAATGTTTCAATCTTTATTTTGTAATATTACGGAGTATCTCATTACGCATAACATAAGCCCACTTATTGAATACTTAATTGTAAGAGATTTATAGTTTTGAAGGTAATAGCGATTTTGTTTTAAAGTTTCGCCATGAAGTCATTCATTACGCGTCTTCAAAATATGTTTCCTTTTCATGTGTATGTTTTAAAAGGGTTAGGATCGCAACGTATTTAACTCTCTAGAGCATTGTAGAGCATTTTGGGAGGGGGGGGAGGGCTAACTATCAGTGGGTTCAAGAGAATGAGACCACTGATATTGCGAATGTTGCAAATCTTTGGCGTTTGTGAGGTTCGAACCCAACCAACCAGAAATACATGACGATTTGTGTTCCCCATCCTTTATTTGTTCACACAACAAGAGAATATTTCTATAATATTGTGGGGAAAAAAAATTATGCAAGAGAAAAACATTGATTGGAATACATGTGTTGGAAAAAGCACAGAGCAAAAATTATGGTCGGAATTAATAAAGGACTCGTTGCAGGAATTCATAATGCTGCCCTAAATGTCATGTCCACACACTTTTGCATACACAGGGAGACTTTGGCAACATATGTTGTAAGATGCACACTGGTCTATAGAAAGTTCTGGATGAAAGCGTGAAAATAGTTTAGTACATGAAAAAAAGAACTTCCTTTGAATGCACGGCTGTTTTTACAAATACGTGAAAAATGGCAATAGGGCGTGCCCAGCTTCTTTTCCATTCGTTGGCTATCTTTAGCAATTATTACATCTTTGGAACAACGTCATTGTTTTCTTGATAGATATGAAAAATATTTAGATTTAGTTTGCATGACTGGAAATGGTTATCTAAACTAGCATATTTAACAGATATATTCTTTGTTTTAATTTATTTAATCTTATCGTTTCTAGATGAATTTATTGTTTTACGGTCACGACAAAGTGTACTCTGCCATCGCAAAACTAAATTTATGGCAAAAGAGAGTTGGCATTGGAGAAGTAGATTCGTTTCCCCTCTCTTCATGAGTTTATAATAAGTTCGACTTTTAAAACTGATGCTGATAGTCTGAAATGCATGCCACAGCATTTGGAGAGTTTGCGAATGGGCTTAAAAAATGTAAACAGATAAAGGAAAAAGACTATAGAACGTGGATCCGCATCTCAGATTAAAATTAACAACCAGGGAACTGAATTCTATGATTTGTAATCTCAGCATGAAGAGAAATTTATATATAGATAGTTCGTTTAAAACATAGACATTTGTGGGACTAACAGACTATGCAAGAATAACATTATTAACTTTTAATTCAAAATGATTAGGGGCTACACGTTTTTTTTATAATGTAAAAGTGAATATTATTTTTGAAATACCATAGTAGAGTTCGTAACATCCCTATGCGTACATGAACATAGTTCAAATAGTAATGATTTAATAAAAGCGAGCTTTCTGCTAGTTAATTTATTTTTCATCTTATCTACAGCCGTAAGTGAAGAAAATAAAACGTTTTTCGCATTTTAACTTAAGATTTTAATTTAAAAAACCATTGTTATATAGATCTATACAATTGAACATTTTAATTGTGAAATAACTCATTAATGCTCACTGCTTTTCTTTTTCAGTTCTTTGAACAGGGGGAGAGAACCTATTCCAGAGATGTTTTCTTGTTCCTTGTGTTCCTCTTCTTCTTGGTCAGCTGCTGCTTCACGATAAAACCAAACTCTGACAAAATACTCAACAGGTAGGACAGGCAACACAGTCAACGATCCTTAACACAATCGATAACCATCGACATTCAATCATCGATTTTGTCTGTTACACACTGCGGTGCGATCGATACTGGAGTTGAGGCCTTTGCATCTAACACCGTTATATTATTTTAAAAGATTTGTTTAAAAACAATTTTTTTTTAGCAATGATTTGAGAAAAGTGGTAATCTATATTATTATAGTCCCTACTATTGATGTTTAGCTCTTACACTGTAATAATAATCTCATTTGTGATATCAGTGGAAGAGGTCATGACAACTGACCTCGCATAAATCTAAGCTCATTAGGTCACGATGTTAACATCATTGAGAGGATACGAGACACAGATCACAGACATAAGAACTCTTTTGTTACCTTGGCAGTGAAATTATTTATAATTCATCTTTCAGATGTAAACTTCATATATAAACTTCATGGCTCCTTCAGTCTCGGAAGACAATGGATGCGCCCAAATGAGTCACTGGCTTTGGTTTCGTCTTGAGACGGGGCAGAATCTGGAGTTGAATGATCAAGCCAATTCTAAGGCGGCAGAGTTTGCCACAGTTCGTGCATGTATATGCATCTTTCCTAGGGCTAGCTGACAACGCATCTTTCTTTTTCTTTCTCTTGACTGATGCAGCTTCGTTTCTTTTGCTGTCGGCGAAATTCGTACCAGCACGTACAGTCTGTCTCCATGCTGACCTGTCCTCCTACATACTTGTTTGTTGCTTGTGGTTCTCATGTCTCGCTTGCAGACATCTCTGTGGGTTAGTCTTGGGCGGGCCTTGTGTCCGACTCCATCCGCAAGCTCAGCATATAGGATGTCTTTAGGGATTCTTCCATCTGGCATGTGAGTGACATTTCAAAACCAGCATAGTCTTCTCTGTGTCAGAAGAGCATAGATGCTGTGCTTATTGGCCCGTTTCAAAACGTCCTGGTTGGAGACATGATCCCTCCAGGAGATGCGGATGCTCATTATGCGTCGCAGGAAGCGTAAGTTATATATCCTATATATCATATACCATTATACATTATACCATTCCTTATCTGTCATACGCTCTGATATCCAGCCAACACTTCCATAGAATTATTGATCGAGGACCTATCAAATTATTAACTCTCCCGACCTGACTACTGCTTTTTAACTAAGTCATTAAGCTGCAGCGGATTTAGAGCAGTGCTGCACGGTTAGTTCGCAAAACTAGACGTGATTCTTCCTCTGCTCTCCTGCGTTCATCTCATCTGCTTCTCGTGAGTGCAAAAATCAATTACAAGGTGGCCATACTTAGACATCAGCGCATTTATAAGAATGAAATGCATTCGTACAATAGTGAACTAATCAGTCCATGTGTCCCCCACAGAACCAAACGCTTCATGGACTAAAAACTTCTTGGTGTGCCACGTTTTCCCCTCAAAACTTACGATTCGCGGGCCTTTTCAGCAAAACGGACGAAAGGTTTGGAACTTGCTCCCTATTGAGCTCAGACAAGCAACATGCTTCACAAGATACAAAAAGAACATTAAGCCCGAATGGTTCAAAACTGATTTTGATTAGGATTTTGTAAATGTTTTCTTGTAAATTACAGACGTTACTTAACTAAAGAAGATAACTACGCCCTATTCGTAGCCTATCTCTGATGTTTCCAAAGCGCATTTAACCGAGCCCATTCGTTACAGAAGGCTTGAACACCGACAAGCAACATCACAGCCTGTGGACAGACCAATAGCTCGTTGCCACGTGAAACAGACCTGTGAAGTTGCAGGTCAGTGTTCAGGCCTTCTGTTCCGATTGGTCTCGATTAAACCTAAATCAAGTTTGTTAACAGCGCGATAGAATTATTATTATTAACAGTAATAAAAACTCGTATTAATTTCCAGAGACCAAACGGAAGAGTGGAAAGGTTGGATGCAGGTCATGTTTGTATGGTATCACTATTTCAAAGCGAAAGAGTGGTACAATTGGATACGCGTGTATATAGCATGCTACGTTTGGATGACAGGGTTTGGTGAGTATAGTTAACTAAATAACCTAAAAAATTTTGTATTAAAAAACTTAACTTTTACTACTCGTTTTCCAAGTCTACATATAGATATCTAGAATCTGTCAATCTATCTATCTATCTATCTATCTATCTATCTATCTATCTATCTATCTATCTATCTATCTATCTTTCTTTCTATCTATCTATCTATCTATCTATCTATCTATCTATCTATCTATCTATCTATCTATCTATCTATCTATTTCTTCAGAACAGAATTAGTTTTACGATTTTAATAAAATTAAATCTCAAGGCTATTTTAAATGTTATGAAATGTATTGCAAACTTAATACCAATGTTTATTTTCAAGCATGAATTCTTAATTCAGACAAAAATTGTTGCACAATAGAGAAAGTAAAAAAAGATGACTTAAGAATTTAATCGCGACGCACAACGAAGTATTTAAAGAGTTACAAATACATATGATGTAGGCCTATATCGAAATTCGTCATATATAGTCCTATGCTTTTACAAAAATGTGATTCTATTAGTATTTCTTCTTTAGCCTAATTAACATAACTGCAGGCTCCTTAAACATTTTCGCAAAAACCATGAAAATACCAATAAATAAATTAGAGGATAAAAAGGCGTTCTACGCTCGGATTTAGAGAGTTACTGTTACAAATCGTTAAATGAGTGAAATTATTTGAATAATATTTGTTGCCATGTCTTGGTTGCAATTATTTTAGATAACCATATTACCAAATAAAATACAAATTAGCTCAGTCGTGGCATGTGGTCATAATATTATTTACGAGATAGTGATCTATTGCAAACTTGTTTCTTGTTTTCTTTTTTAAAGTTAACTTTTGAAAACATGTTTGATAGGCGTGACAAAAATGACAAAAAAAATATATTAATATAAAACAGCAGAATATAGTGTCTCTGCTTTATTACAACTTAAAATCTGAAGGTGTAAAGCGTCGTGTGTGTGATTGACTATCAGTTATAAATTGACAAGATCAAAAGACGTTGCTAACAATGATCATTTCTTTAAATGTGATACTTGGCAACTTTTGTGGTGATGTGGCCCGTAACAAGTGTTGGAAATTTATGTATTTATGTGAGCCCCGAGCCCCGCGCGAAAAAGTTTGACCATCACTGCCGTTGAATGTAGGCCTAATGTAGCGTTAAAAGAAATTGTGCGAAAGATTTGAATTATACCACTTTCCAATAGCGCCATTAAATCGATTAGTCTGCCAACAAACGATAATTGATTTGCCAGAATCGATGCATCATTTTTGACATCAATCATATGAGAAAACATATAAATCGAATATAGTGTAAAATAAAGAGATCCATGAAAGAAAAAAAAAAGAATATGAATGTGTTCACTTGGCTTTAAACGTCCACGAAAGCAATCGACTTTTTGTTTTTATTCTGCCAATATTTTTGCTGAAAATTACAAAGTTGGGTGCATTAGCATAGTCTGCTGTGCTTGGAACCAATCATGATTTGCAGCCGTTAATATGTTCTATTCTATATCTATATGATTTATCTCTTCATCGGCAAGCGTTTAAATAAAAATTAGTGTCTTTAGAAAAAAAAAGGTTGGTAAATGTCCACACTCTAAAAATCATCTTCATTTATGCCCGATTGCAAAACATATAAAACAAATATTAGGAATCACTGCAAAAAGTTTTTTCTAATGATTATTTCTAAATAAAGAAGCTCTTGAAATAGAGAATGTGAGAAATTCTTCCTATTCTTTGCAAGCAGTCATTCTCTGACACTGCCAAAATCTATTTTCGTGAAATAATTTTTTAGCCCCATAATTTTGAATACTTTGGTATTAAATTTGACAAATTCATATTTTAGAAACAAAGAATGACATAAGCTGTAAATCAAAGCCTTATGGAAGCACATCTTTTGACTCCAATTTAAAGGTTTCATCTAAGAATATTAACAATGTCAGCTTTAGATCACAATCATATGTACTTACTAATTTCGTTCGCAGCAACCTATCTGTGAGAAAAAAAAACAACTCTTATTAGGTTATCATGAAAATGTATCGTAATGTGGAAATGTAATAAATAAGGATTAGAATGTAGGAAGGGGGTGGGGTGGGAAGTTGCTTCATTCCTCTCATCTTTACCTTTTGTTCACAGCGTATGACTGTAACAAACTGCGTTTAGCCTTCTTTACAAGAAGATGAAATGAAGCTATTTACGAAGGGAAATGTACCTGAGTGTTTAGACAACAAAGTTCGAATTCTCTCCCTTCCCGTGTGAGTGCAATTACACTATACGCACACTTTAGGGCTCTAAATGCCTTGTCCATGGGCTCCGTGCATTGTTTGGTCGATGAAGATGATATACGCTGAAGATCAAATCTTCAATGACTAGAGTCCATAAATGTATAACAAAGATCTACCATAAGACGTCATGCTTCTTGTTTGCCCAGACAGATGAGACAAACAGACAGAAATCTATAGCGGGCCTTTAATTGTCGGCCTTGATAGATCAGTGATAGCACAGGGACTGGTATGACAACAAAGAAAAAAAAAAGGTGACGAAGGAGTGTGTATGGCACACTTTAGGTACACAAACTCACACTAACAGTGACCTTAAGTTGACATCTACCTGGGACCTGGAGTATTAGTATCAAAGATTTCGTTGAAGAAAAATGACTTTTTAAAGTCTCTTTGATTTGTATTACTTTTAGAGACGTATTGAGACTGTAGAGTAGAAAACCATGTCAATATAGAATGTCTATACTACACTAAATGAGTTCACACTACATTTATCTAACATGCTGTAGACCCATTCGAAAGGCAAGTTACGAACAAGTGAAATATATAAATTCTTTAGAAACAAAACAAAGGTGGGTTTTTTTAAAAGGGGAATAACTCCACACTTACAACTTTATTTTTCATCTCAATAATATAGAAGTTATTTCACTTTTTTAGATATCAAACAAAATAGTTAATAATTATAGTTGATCGGCTGCCTGGTCGTGCGGTTTGCGTGCTGGACTGTCGTTCATATCTCTTGATGGTCACTGATTCAAACCCTGCCCGCTCCCATCCCCCGTCGTCCTGCGGGAGGTTTGGACTAGGAAGTAAATTATCTTCAATTCCGAAGGAATATCTGAAACATGTTTACAGACATACTGAAGGATTATTCTTGTTGGTATCGAACACAATAAATAATTACTATTCATGTCATCTCTTCGCCAGTGAATAAGTGTACAACGTTTCAACTTGATCCGAGAATGGGTGTGTGAGAGAGGTATAGTTTTCAAACTTTTTTACTAGACAGACCGGCGAACCGAGTGAAGTACTATAAGTAAAAACACATGCAAACAGAAAAAGTGCAGCTGACACAATAAATCCCATTCATAACGATTAGTTACTGGTCGTCCTGGACAGCTTGTATATTGTAGCCATAAATTTAGTTTCTTCCCCACTAGATCTGCCTCCCTGGGGCAGATGATGCAAATGCCATCTGTTTCAATGGCATCGGCTAGCGAGAATTTGGTTTCCCTAATATCTGGTATCCATTTTTAGTGGGTTGTCTTAGGA
This sequence comes from Biomphalaria sudanica, assembly GCA_036873155.1. NCBI lineage: Eukaryota > Metazoa > Mollusca > Gastropoda > Planorbidae > Biomphalaria > Biomphalaria sudanica. The sequence goes on along the minus strand of JAZGLO010005242.1, from coordinate 2,049,941 downwards.
TTCCCGAAGGTCAGAGACTCAGAATCCCCCTCTCTTCGGAAGCAGCCACACGATAACCACATCCCAGTCCCATTTGTAAATGTAATGTAGAACAAAATGTGCAGTTGATAAGGGATCAAATGAAATCATTTGGCCAGATGAAATGTACCTGTGGGCTGTAGAAGTTTAATAAAGATTTTCAAAAGCTATTACAAATTAATATGTCATTTGCATATGATATAATTAGTGGAAAACAAGAACAACATGATGAACATGAGATCATTGAGAATTTATATTTAGACAGTTTTCTGTATTAAATCTGTTAAATTGTTTTTAGACTGTTATGTAGGACCTATTTTATATAGATTTGTTTTAGTTACAAAATGCTTTATTTTTTTCAAATTTTATAAATATATTCAAAATAGTAAAGGTCTAGTAAAGTACACCTTTCCGACTTTGCGATCTATGGGGCAAATGATGCAAAGGTCATCTGTTTCTGTGGCCTACTTTAATGAGTGTGCCATGTGGCTAGCATAACAACCAACCGGCTTTACTTTTACCCAACCTAATTCAACTTAATTCAGGTACCCATTAGAGCTGGGTGGACTCAAAGACACCCTAATGATCCCGAAATTAAGAATACCAATCATCATCAGGATTCAAACCCGAGACCCCGGTTCGGAAGCCGAGCTCTTTACCACTCCGTACTAAGTGGTGACAACTTTTTATGCAAGTTCGTGGTGGCTGTGAATCTCGATTAACTAAGGCCAGATATGAAATGCTATGTTGATGAGTGTACACTAGTACGGTTTACATATATGTAGTTAGCATAACTGAAACCATATTGCAAATCAACTTTGTCAACTTATTCAAGACTAGAGGCGTTTCCAGGGATGGTGTCTGATGCGGTTGGCTAATTGTGTCCGCGGAAAATCTCTTTCCATAATATTTTTTTTAATTAATAAAAGCTAACTTAATTATAAAAAGTACAGCATCGTGTCATAATATCTAGCTAATGTAAATTCTTTTTTTTAAAAACGTTTTCGTCCAATTTGGGGACACTCCCAGAAGGGTGTCAGCTGGTGTGGTCCGCATCCTCCCTACTATGTTAACTGGAGTTGAAAAAAATACAGAGCCAGGTGACGCAATTCTAGGATCAAAACACAATACAGTAGATGAGAGATCTGATTAGATCTGTACAAACAAAAAAAATAATGTGCAAACACTGTGTAAATACTGTGTACAAAAAAACAACACAAGACTAGTATGTTGTGTGATTGCCTCTGACCCGCAGGGGCCGCCTTCGAGTTAATATCGGTGTTTGTGTGTAAGAAGTTAATCTATATGATAGAATGTATGTTTGAGAGAAAAAAAAACGAACAACAAAACATACATTTTTCTAGCCTGCAAACAGCGGTGGGTGATGGCGGGTAATTACTATAAGCAGGAATCTTGCAAACACTTACCCCCCCCCACACACACACACAAAAACGTATACTGAAATTCAGTTGATCAAGACTTCTTAGCTAAAAATAAGGGGTTTTTCTTATAAGGGAAAATGCCTATCTCCCAAATTCTTCTCCCTTGTTTAAATGCCAACAATCACGTTTTTTTCTTATTATGTCGCGACATCAGTTTCTGTCCAATAATTAAATTCATGGTTTTGAGATAAAATAGTTGGAAAGTTTCACCGCTTTTAAATAATTTGAATGTTTCACCGCTATTAAATAATTTGAATGTTTCACCACTATTAAATAGTTTGAACGTTTCATCGCTATTAAATAATTGGAATTTTTCACCACTATTAAATAATTTGAATGTTTCACCACTATTACATAGTTTGAATGTTTCACCGCTATAAAATAATTTGAATGTTTCACTGCGATTAAATAGTTTAAATGTTTCATTGCTATTAAATAGTTTAAATGTTTCACCGCTACTAAAGACCGGCTAAAGACTATTTAAAATAATAATTTAGAACACATATCTGTTGTATTTTGTAAATATTTAATTATACTTGTTATTAAAAATAAGAATCCAAAAGACATATTATTTATATTATTCGAATATATAATGCGTGTAAAATTCTGCTTTAAGCTCTCTTTATTGTTCTAGCATTATATTATGATGTATGTGTGTCTTTGTTTGGGTTAATGTAACAAAGATAATTTACATGTGTGGTGTTATTTTTTTCCTCAGGAAACTTCTCTTTTTTCTGGATTAGGAACGACTACTCTTTGTGGCGATTTCTAAAAATGATGTTTCGCTTGAACTTCATGGTAATTTTCGTTGCCATGGCAACAAACAACGAGTACATGTTGTACTACATCTGCGCCATGCATACCTACTGGTTCATCTCTGTCTACGTCTTCATGCGCGTCCTGCAGTCGTGGAACCGGAACAGGAAACTGATGGCGCTCAAGTTTTTGGCGTATGCCATTTTCAACTCAGTCATCTTCGAAATCCCGGGCTTTGGGTACTACATTTTCTGGCCGTTCAAATTCTTCCTGGGACTCCACGACAACTCTCCGGATGTTCTGCATGAATGGATTTTCAGGGCCGGCTTGGACCATTGGGCCTGCTTCTTTGGAATGCTCTGCGCATATAACTACCCTCATTTTGAGACGCTCATGCATTACCTGGACTCAAAATCTATCTCGAAAAATGAAGCCTTGAAAAAGCAGTGCGTGCGCGCTCTCATGGGCGCCATTTTCTTGGTTTTAGGCTTCGTGTGGTACTTTGTGTTCATGACTAAAGACAAGTATCAGTACAATGACATCCATCCCTACACTTCCATCATACCTATTCTGGTTTATATCGTACTGAGAAACATTCACCCTTATTTCAGATCTTACCATGTCAGTTTGTTTGCTTGGCTTGGTAAGTCTTTTTTTTTTGTATCTCAACATTTATCAGAAAGTGAGATGCCTATATTTAACTACTTTGAATAGTAAAATTTGGGGGAAAAAAACTATACTTGATAAATTTATTCTCACTGCTAATTAAAAAAAAAAAAAGAGATTCAGTAACTATCGCAATAAATTTCTGCTATACATCTTATTATTTGTGGCATTACTTATTGAATTCTTGTAATAAAATATATAGAAATATTTTGGTATCTCATTTTTAGCGGCCCCCGAAAGGGGAAAAGACGCTATTAGTTTTGTGCGAAATGTCTGTCCGTCCGTCCCGTTTAGATCTCGTAAACTAGAAAAGATATTGAAAATCCGACATCCCAATATTTTAGACCATTCAAAGTTCTGATGCAACGGCTACTTTTTTTTTCCTGAAAGCGAAAAATCTAATTTTAAAAATCAGTTATGCAAGCAGTTTTTTAAAGAGAAAAAGCTAATTAGTATGCATTTTAAGTTAGACCTAAATTAAAACGAATAGTAATCTTATAAACTTAATTTTCTTGAAAAAAAAAGTTACATCTTACATTTCGAAAATTCAAATAAGACATTAAGCCTTTTCAAAACAATTATAGACAATTTATAGACCAGGAGAGGCTCGGTAAAGCGCTTAGCTTCCAAACCGAGGGTCCCGGGTTCGAATCCTTGGGCGCCTCTGAGTCTACCCAGCTCTAATGGGTACCTGACATTAGTTGGGGAAAAGTAAAGGCGGTTGGTCGTTGTGCTGGCTACATGACACCCTCGTTAAACGTAGGCCACATAAACAGATGAACTTTACATCATCTACCCCATAGACCACAAGGTCTGAAAGGGGAACTAGTAGGCCAGGTTCACATCTAACTTTGCATTCACTTGCACCTATCCTTTGATCTGTTGCACCATTGGGGCACTACACAAGATCTGTCAACCTTCTTTCTCCATTCTTATCTCTCATTTGTCTTTGATATAATTTCATCTGGATGTTCTTTCTGAAAATATTGAAGCCTGCCTGGGTGGACCACTTCGGGGGCCGATTTTAAGTTTGTGTTTCCACACAAACTGTCTTTGTAACCTTGTTCCCTCTAGGTTAATTAATGGTTAAAGGCTACTATCTATTGCATTTTGATGAAGGTATAAAAATAAATACTTTAGAAAATATGGCTCCTGTAGGAAACTAAACCAAAATGTTTTATAACATTTGATGAACCAAGGAAAAAAATTCAAGTGATTATACGACAATAAATAAACAGAAATTAAAGTAGTGTAGTACAAATCAGCTCTATTGTCTATAGTGAATTGTGTTCAATATAATAAAAAGTATACCCTACTCGCCAATAGACTTAAATCTAGTTACTATGGCAATTATTATTTTCATTATTTTGATTTAAACAAAAAATTACAACCTCCCATTTTCCACCATTTCTGCCGCCTCCTCCTCCATGTACCAATACCTTGCCTTTCTACTTTTTTTTTCTGGAATATCAATTTTTTTATATTTTTTTGTTTTGTTTTTGTTTCAGGAAAGATAACCCTAGAAACATACTTGTCACAGATCCACATCTATTTGCTGTCCAATGCTCGTACTCTGTTGGTCTTCTTGCATGGCTACCCACTGCTGAACTTCTCCCTGACCACAATCATCTACTTGTTCATGTCACACACCATGTTTTCCATCACCAACGACTGCAGCTCTTACTTCCTGCCCAAAGACCACAAGAAACTTCTCATGAATGTAATTTGCATGACAGCCCTTTTTGGTGCCAGTGCTCTGATTGCTTTTGGTTTTTCATAATAGCAGATCCACGTGTAGGTTCAGTGGCGTAGATAGGGTGGGGAGGAGGAGGGAAAGAATTTGAAAATCTCTCAAGCCCCCACTTGAGGGTGGCCCCAAATGAGTATTTTTTACATTAAAAATTAAATATTACGCAAGATGCAGGGGCCCCCAAAGAGGTCAATACCCCATAAAGAAAAATATTTATTTACCAGATTTTTCTCTTTTGATTATTATCCTTATAGTGGTTAATATTGAAGCCTGCTATTACATTCACATTAAAAAACGATATTGAAATTAGGAAAACGTTTGTAATAGTTCAATGTACAAAAATTAAAAGTTTCTTTTTGACTTAAAACAGGGAAGGTTACTTGTTATAATTTTTTTTTAAATTTTTTTTTATTTTGCAATTAGACTAGTTTCATAGATTAAGAAGATTATATGCTTCAGTGCCTGTTTTGAGGTATGATAGGTACCTCTTTTAGACCTTGCAATCTATATGACTTGATGTAAAGGTTATTTGTTTCAATGGTTAATGAAGATGTCATGTAGCCAGCACAATGACCAACCGTCTTTACTTTTCCCAACTTATGTCAGGTACACATTCAAAATCCTTATCTTCAAGACCCTCTCAGCTATCAGACCCTGCCTGTTTTGAGCTCAGTGATTTTTTATACTGTGATGCTGTTTCAAGCTTTTTATTCTGAGAGTATTTTGAAAGGATATGTTAAACATAACCCCAGAATGTCAATCTATTTTGTGTGTTCTGAATGTCCATTTATTAATAACAAAATACAGTAGTTTGATCTGATCCTAAAAAATTAGTTTATTTTGATGTTAATAATTATGTAAAATAAATCTAAATAAAACTATACCACCCAACCCCAACTAAGCTAGTAACTAAGATAAAATAATAAATTTTGCTACTCTTAAAATAGGTTGTACGTAGGTATTTCTTAAACAATACATTTTTTTAAAGAAAACGAATCTTGTTTTAGGTTATCTCCAGAAAATGTTTCAAATTGTTTTAGGGTGATATATACTATTCACAGTTTAGATTGAAATGTGTTCAACCAATGCTCCAAGTGATTTTTTGTTTCACTAATCAAAGCATCTTCTATAAAAGATTCATTTTTAGTATAAGATATAAATTTGAGAGTGAAATCAGTCTGTACAAGGAGTTATGGCCCATATAAAATAGAACTCACTTTTGTTTACAAATAATTATAGTATATTACTATAATCATTATTGTTACAATTTGACATATAATGTTTTTCTGTGTCAAAATTTCTTAAAATTTGTTATATTGATTCAATGATATATACATAGATATTTCTTTTTATTTTAACATAGTAATTGTTGACATTTTTAGAGAAACCATTTCAGGGCTTTTAGCCAGAGGGATTAACATTTAACAACATATTGATTTATTATCTCGTACATACACTTTTGAAATGTTGCACCTTATTGATACTTTTTTATGTGTATTATTCTTTTTTAAATGCACTAAATTTACTGGGTATTTTTTATATTTTTTAAGAGGCTTTGAAATTAAGTGGATTAGAGGTAATCAGTTTGACCAAAATTCTGATATGAAATCTGACATGTTCCAACTGATGACTTTTGAAAATAAAGTGTTTTCTTTAGTAAATAATCTACAATTAGCACATCATCAGTGGACTTATTCCTTTAGATAAAATGATAAGAATACAATGTTATAAAAATAAATAAAAAATTTCTTAAAATCAAAAGATCTTTGACATCTAAGACTGAAATGGCTTGTTATATTGAAAGTGTAAATTTTTGGTTTAGTATATTTTTATTGAAAGATCATTAAAAACTATTGATATATGTGAGGATCTTGAGGACTCATGTCCAGCAAACTTTCTACCTCCAGGGAGGAAGAATATTAAGTTTGAATCTCATTATCATAAGCATATCAGTAATGGAGTTTTCATCAACTGCGGCTAAATAAAATTGGACACATCTAGAAATAAACACTCACTGAAGCTTAATTTACTGCCATTTTAGCAGCTTTTTAGAAAAGAGCAAATGGATCCACAAAAAATGTCTATATTACCATAACATGTATGGTTGATAAGTTATGTTATATCAAAAAGCTTACAATTTACACCTACAGAAATTTAAAAATAAAAATTGATTTGATAAATGTTGCCTTAATCTGACAGACACATTTTTATAGTTTTTGTTGTTAAAACTTGTTTCATTTTGTATAAAATGTTATATTGTGTCATAGTTATATTTGATGTTTATATTATTAGTATTAAAAATGTCTTTTTTACACTTTTAAAAAATATTGAATTAATTAAAAATAAAAAGTGAGGGATGTTAATAAAGCAATGGTGATTTATGTTTGTGTTATGTAGTATTTTCTAAATGACTAAAAATCACTAAAAATTAGAAGCTGCATCAAACTTAATCATCTTGTTTTCTTTCTTGTTACCACATTGTTCTGTTTTTAAGTGTACTTTGCAGTGTCATTACTCTTTGGTATGAAAACGTAATAAAATACAGGGTAACCAAAAAAATAAAAGAGGCCTAGTATGATTACAGATAAAAAAAGAACCGGAGTCATGCTGAACATATTTGAATTTAGCCCTCAAGAACTACGGAAATACTTACTATATTGTTATTATAATATTGTTTTTATTATTTTTAAATACACATGATAATATATCAGAATTTACTGTTCTGTTATTATTTGTACTCCTGTAATTATACCAAGTCCCTTTTTATCTTGGCCACTCTGAACTTATTTTCAATAGTTTAAAATTAGGCACTATAAGTGGTTAATACTCTAAAATTTTTGTAAATTGTACTTTTTGATAATTGTCTCAAATCTTCATCACATTTCTAGACAATCACTATCTCTTACACAGTTAAGATACTTGTTCTTTTAGTATCTTCTTTTTCAGTGCCTTACAGTTGGTAAAGAATGAAATGGGTTTAGAGTTATCAGAAATAAAGTGAAGGTAAAGTAAAGGTAAAGTGTGAGGTGTAAGTTTTCTTTATTTTAAGCCTGGTGAAAGTACTGTCGTTATCATGGTTGGTATCTCTGCAGGTGAACTTTTGTTTTGCATTAATTATTATGGATAAAATAATATTCTGTATTTCTGAATTAGGAACAAACATTTTTCATAGTTTTATGATCTTTTATACTCTAGTGTAAACAGAAATTTTATGACAAGTTGCATTGCATTTTTTTTTGCTCAGAACAATACAAGTAATCAATAGAACAGTTTATTGTTGTATGTCAATCTCATTGTATAAAACATCATCATCAATGTGTTCAAAATCAGCACATTTAATCAACTGAGTTTGAAATAAATAAATAATTATTCCATTTACCATAATAGAACAATGTAGAACAATCTAAACATTTTTACCACTTTGAGATAATTGCTTTCATTATAAGAAAGTTTTGAGGTAATTCTGATACAGGATTTTTATTTGTCAATATCCAGTTAATATTTTCAGCAACTTTAACTTGTATCTAGTATAACTGATAGACATTGATGTAACAGGGTGAGTTTAAAAGTCTAAGGATTTGTTCCAAGCAACTCAAGTTGAAAATAGTAAATTTAAGCATCATATTTAAAAAAACTAACTTTCTTTAGTGTTAAGAGTATATAAAGAGATCTGGTTGGGCTGCGTGAGGCAGAGATTGCTGCCATCATGCCTGCTACTTCACATTTCATAACAAACCTATAGCCTATGTGATGTGATAAAAACTTAGATTCAAAAGAAAGAAATTTAAACATCATAGAAACTATTTTGATTTTAAATAGTTAGCAAGTAATTGATCCAAATGCATGATTAAAAAATTGTCCTAATCCACTACAAAAATAAATTGCAATGAGCGAGTCATAATTTAGAAAGAACTATTTACAGGATTCATTTTGAACATTGAATATCATTTACAAAATTAGTTCATATTCAATTTGAATTTAAGACCTGGTGCAGCTCTAAATCGAAAAGCTCCAGTCCAGATTTGACCCTCTGTATCATAAAATTCTCCTTCACCTTCTAGCCTGTTATACAAAATGAAAAGACACATTAAGTTTTGCAATTAATAATTTTCTTAATAAATAAAAATTTAGCAAAAATATTTAAACTTGAATATTTTGGTTGATCTTTTTTCAAGACCTCCACATGAGTAAAGTGCTACATGCTGACATCTGCCTTTACATATAGTAGATTTGTAAAAATATAGTAGATTCCTGCAATTTAATAAAATACTCTGAAAGACACAAAAATAAAGGCACATTCCTCGTCCCATATGCTAGGACAAATTTGTACAAATACTCCTTCTTCCCTAGTGCTATTAGAGCATGGAATGGGTTGCCTGAGCTAGCCAGAAAAACCAGTGACTTGGCAGAATTTAAGTCATTGGTTAATATGCATGACTAAATGCATGACGCGTAGGACGTAATCATCTTCTTTTTTGAAGTAACGTCTGTATTATATAAGATAAGATAAGATAATCCCCTCCTATCTGTTTTGATCTGTTTAATGTTTCTCTTAATGGTACCTTCAGACATTTTGAACAGTGAAGAGTTACTCACCTTTTCCTGGTTGGTAGTAAAAATGTTCTGTTAATAGCTGGATTAAACTAACAAAGCAGTTTAAAAAAGATTCTTTTCTCTAATCTAAATAAACATTATTTGAAATCAATATTTCTGAAAGTTACATAATGACCAGAAGTAATCCTTGAATGTGATATGGCTATTATGTGATCAATTAAGTCATAGAAATGCTCATTGTATTCCATTTTCTAAAGGAATCAAGATTCTTGAGTTATAATTATGTTCCTATACAGCACATAAACATGGGGATAAGAAAGGTTGCTGAAGCAAGGTTTTTGAATTTGAATCTTCTTGTTGGCTATTTTTTTTTTGAATTTTATGTCTATGATGCCACCAATTTGATGATGACAAAACAGTTCAAATAGGTACCATTCTTTGAAATTGATAAGTAATCGAAGCTATTGCACATGTGGGTTGGGCCTGAATCATAATTGCTTGCTTCTCTGAGTTACTTAGACACAAAACTTTTTATTTTTGAAGAAATAAGAATACCATCCACCACTCCGCATGTGAAATTTATATACAGCTGGACTATACTCTAATCAGTATGATGAATCAGCAAGGTGTTCAGGCATTTTGGCCATTCATCATTTTCTAAGAGAATATTGTTTTTGTTCATCAAGGAAATATATGAATAAAAATACATAAACAGACCTACCTGTTTTCTACAAATGTCCCAACATAATAGGAACCATCTGGCCATGTGTATTTTCCATGTCCATGAAACTGGTTATTGACAAAGTCACCCTCATAGACTGCGTTAGAAGGATGAGTTAATTTTCCTTTACCATTCATATTGTCATTGGCCCATGAACCTTCATAAACAATACCAGAAACACTAGTGTGGGTGCCTTGACCATTTCTTTCCAGAGAACCAAGCTCTGTTTGTATGCAATCCCCTTCTGATAATTAAAACAATCATAGAAAATTTGATCATTTTTTTATTACCAAAAAGGAAAGTTTAATAAGATATTATTTTATTTTAATTTCTATTCTTTGATAAAAAATAGAAAAAAACAAGATTACAAAGAGAGTTTGTGTTGCCACACAAACTCAGAGGCGGCCCCCGTGGGAGACGGATCCGCATATTCGCTGGTCGACTGAGGGTGGCATCGAGCAGGGTATGAAACCGAGACTGTGGAGATATGTTCTGCGTGCTAACCGCACGACCAGGCATTGCTCTTAATCTAATGACAAACTGGTTACAAACTAATAGCCTACTATTGATAATATACCTACACTTTATGGAATGACAACTACCGGATATGTACAATATGTCAGAATAGCGATTTTAGATAATCTTTTGGTATTGAGCATTTTTATTTAGGCCTAAATGGAACTAGAATTAGGATGTAGATCTACCTAAATTAAACTACTAATTTAGCACTCTCAATATCTATATCTACTAGATCTAGATCTAAAATATATATTTGGGATAATGTAGATGTAATTTAGATAAGATTTATATAAAAAAACACACTAGATAATCAATTAATATACTAATTGCAAAATCTAAATATTAAAATAGTAGATTAGTTTTAGTATTTTATAACATTGCAATATTAACAATCTAGACTTTAGAAAAAAAAATCTACACTTTAAGCCTAGAAAATTAAAATTATAGATCTTGATCTAGTCTAAAACATGGCTGTCTGGTAGTGCGGTTTGCGTGCTGGACTGTCGTTTGGATTCATCGATGGTCCCAGGTTCAAACCATGCCCGCTCCCATCGCCCGTCGTCCTACGGGAGGTTTGGACTAAAAAAATTATTTATGTAAAATCGCACTTCTCTCGTACACTAAATTTAACTTTCTATCTAAAACGTTAAAAAATCTAATTATCGTTATTTTATGCTCTGATTTTTAAGGAAAACAACTTCCTAGCACCAAAGTATGGTTTGATAAAATCTCCATATGGGTATGGTACATCTAATTTTCATAACAGACCATCCCAGAAATTTAATTAACGGCATTTGATTTATCTGGAATTCTTATTTTTTTCTCACTATAAAAATATAAACATCCGAAACAATCTATAATAGAAACTTAAAACTAATGCGATGTTTCGGAAGGGAAATTAATTTTAATCAGATTTTCAATAGCTTTTAGTCTTTTTTTTTCTCGCTATTAACATAACGGCAGACAAACTGACAGACAAAACAAAAAAAAAAGCGTCTTTAATCCTTTTATATATACATTAATATATATATATTAAGTCTAACTAGCCCATCAAATGAAATGCTAATAGAACAAACTCGGTGCACTAATGTCTATGATTCCTCGAGAAGCTGCTCGTCTAGATGACATTTGTTAGTCTAACTAGGACGTGTGACGTAATGGAATTTTTTTCCTTTGACGTCATATGGAGTTAATTCTTTAAATGAAATGCTAAAAGATCTCACTCGGTGCACCAATGTCTATGAACACTCGATAAGTTGCTCGTATATATGACATTTTTAGTCTAAAAAATCCGGAACAACCAATTTTCATAAATGAGAAAATTATTTGTTTTATTTATTAGAAGAGGGATTTCAAACATTTATTAGCGTTATTAGATTTTTCATATAAAATTCGGATCATTTTTGGCGACGATTTGTAAGAAAATTAAGGTAATGTAGGTCGATTTCTTTTTCGAAACAAAATCCGGAACATTCTTTACCGATTAAACAACTTTTATTATGTTTCGGCAAGAAAATTAACTGTAAAGTGAGTCTAAAAAAAATAATAATCGTTTCTAGTAAATAACTTTCTTATTTTAAAATCCTGAATAATCTATTGTCGATATTTTTGAAAAAATATAATTATTTGACATAAATTTGTTTTTTATAAAACAATATCCGGAACAACTTTATAGTTAATGAAATAGATATTTTTATTTAGCATTTATATGCTATTTACATTAAAAAACCGGAACAATATATTAAAGATCATGTGTTTCTTGCAACATTTAAGCATGGAAATAAAATCTACTATAACTTAGAAGAGCAAACAAATATTCATTTGCATTGATTTGTTTTTTTACAAAACATCCGGAACAATCTATTATAGATACTTTAAACTATTGCAATTTTTCTGAATGAAAAATTAAAGGTTAAATCAGATTTACAATAACCTCTAGTGTTATTTGTTAATCTAATCGTGACGGACAGACCGACCAACAGACAAAACGCACAAAAATAAGCTTCTTTATTCGGATGGGGGCACTAAACAAAAAAATAAATAAAATCTGATTTTTAAAAAAAGTTTAAGGAATTGGTTTAGCACCTGATCATGTTGCGACGTTACGCTACTGCACGAAAGTCGCTGCTTAAAAAGTCCATTTTAAAAAATGTGCATGATATTTACATACAAAGTGCATTATTAGCCTTTATAAAAAAAAAGGAAGTGTTTTCTTGTAATTTTAGCAGCTAGTGAACCAGAAAAAACATCTTTAAGTATTATTTATATTTGTTGTAAACATTTCCTGTACATTTTATAAATATATTTGACTTAGTGATACTGAAAATACAGAAACATTATTCATCTTTGTTAGCATATTGTAACATTGCCTCCCTTACATTTACATAATTGTTTTAGAATTGGTGTATTTTTATGAAAAAATCGCTTGCATAATTAATTTTATAAATTAAATGGTTTGCTTTTAGAAAACCAAAAGTAGCCGTTGCACCTAAACTTTTCAAGCCAGATTTAATGATGAAATAATATTTTTCATGTCTCTTCTAGTTTTCGAGATCTGAGTGTGACAGACGGACAGACAGACAGACTGACATTTTGCACAAACCTAATAGCGGCTTTTTCCCCTTACGGGGGTCGCTAAAAAGAGGAAATGAGATACTGAAACATGCAGTGATATAAATTAGCTTCTAGAACGATATAGTTAGTATAGACTCTAAGTAGTAGACTATTTACTTAACATTCAATGTAAAAGTTTCCCTTTTAGACCTTGTGGTCTATAGAGCAGATGATCTAAAGGTCATCTGTTTCTGTGGCCTATGGTTTATGAGGGTGTCATGTGGCCAGCACAACGACCAACCACCTTTACTTTTCCCCAACTAATGTCAGGTACCCATTAGAGCTGGGGTGGACTCAGAGGCGTCATGACCATTAAAAAAATTGTCAAAGTCATTTCACAATTTATCTTTATTTTTTTTTTTTTTTTATAAAGAGAGCAGTGAAAAAAGATGGAACGTTCTGACAAAATCAATTAATATGATCAATGAGATAAAACTTCACTTTCTTTTTAAATAAAACTTCCCATATTATACCATCTCCTAGATCTGATGGATCACTAAATAATAAAAACAATATTATAATGAAACTCTAAGACTTAAAAAAAACAAAAAAAGACAGCTAAAACATATGTACAAAATATTAAACATCAGAAAAAGTTTAAAAAAAAAAAAGGATTGAAGAGTGTTCTATAGTTAATTAAACACTCACAAGAGACTTAATTTTGTCTTTTTTTGTTATTTGACATCACAGAAGGTGATTTAGGAAAGGTATTAAAGGAAACATACAAATTACACATGGGGAAACAATTACAAAAATAGTAAAATAGAGCACAACCAACAATGGGCACTATTTTAGATTTCATTATACATTACATCTTATAAATTACAGACATTCCTTCAGAGCAGATTTGATATCTCACAAATCCATATGATGTATTATAAAAGGAGGGGGGGGCAAGAATAGTAGGCCTACTAAATAAAAAGTTAATTTCTAAACATACAACCAGGAATAGTCAAAGACATGACTATGTCAATAAGAAGACAAATAAAAGAAGCAGTCATAATTGGATATCATAAATGTAAATAATATATATCATTTTAAATGTTGAAATCCAATGATACATAAATGTGAACAAAACTACAAAGAAAAATCATACATAAGTATTTCAATAGTCAACATTATAATATAAAAAGCCAAAATATTAGTAGAGAGAATGGGAAGAAAAAAAGTCTACAGGAAATCACAGGGACAAACTGTTTGATGAAATGAAGAAGTAAGGCTGTGACAATGTATTTAAGTTCATTGGACAAAAATGGGAAAGTGGCTTATAGACATTGGGATAAATCAGGGGTGGGCAACCTTTTTATATCGAGGACCACATTAAAAAAATTTTGGGAATGTGGGCCTGCATATATATATATCATCATCATTATCATTGGCCTCCTTCAGTCGTAGGACGACTATGGTTCATCTCAGAGCACACTTCCTCGTGTGGCTGTGGAGCCCTATTTTGGAGAGACACTCCCGTCCACAGATAGCGCAAGTTAGGGTCCCCTTGGCTTTTGCTTCGGTGGTAGAGGAGCTGGCCGTTTTTCGGTTTGTGCGTTTTTCTTCCTGGGCTGAGACCCATGTACTTTCACTGTCCATAGCTTTCTTTGTCACTGTCTCTCTCTCCACCTGTTGCGGTCTAGAGCTATGTCTTCCCAATTGTCAGTATTGATGTTCACTGATTTGAGGTCACGTTTTATTACATCTATGTAACGGAGGTGGGGGCGACCAGTTTTTCTTGTGCCAGTCGCGAGTTGACCATAGAGGATGACTTTCGGGATGCGCTTGTCCTCCATCCGGCAAACATGTCCAAGCCAGCACAAACGGCGTTGTCTGAGGGCTGTAAAGATGCTGGGAATACCTGATCGCGCAAGTATTGCACACTTTTTCTTTCCATGTGACATTCAAGATCCTACGGAGACATCTCAAATGGAATGAGTTTAGTTTTCTCTCTTGCTTTGCGTAGGTGGTCCATGATTCACTGCCATACAGCAGTGTACTCATAACGCATGCCTTGTAGACTTCCATTTTGGTCACCGTAGTTAGCTTATGGTTTTCCCAAACTCTTAGTCTGAGTCTAGTGAATGTCGAGGCAGCCTTCCCTATGCGTTTTTTCATCTCCTCTTCTAGGGACAGGTCATCTGTAATCGTAGATCCCAGATAGCTGAATTCGTTTACGGCGTCCAGCTTGTTATCGTCAATGAGGATGGAGGGTGGTGCTGTAGTAGGTGGTCCCATAACATTTGTTTTCTTCGTGCTAATAGTCAAGCCATATTCTTTACAGGCCTGAGAGAAGCGGGACATTAGTGACTGAAGTTCCTCTTGTGTGTGTGCCACTACCGCTGCGTCATCCGCGAATAGCATATCTCTTATGAGGGTGGCTCTGATTTTAGCTTTGGCCCTTAGTCTGGCAATATTTAGGAGTTTGCCATCAAATCTGGAATGGAGATAGATGCCTTCAGTGGATTTGTCAAACGCGTTGTGGATTAGCAGTGAAAATAGTATTCCAAAGAGGGTTGGGGCCAGGACACATCCTTGTTTAACTCCGCTGTTTATACTGAAACTTTCAGAGCTGGCACCGTTGAATTGCACTGTGCCCATCATATTTTGGTGGAAAGATATGATTACATTTAGTAGCTTGGGTGGGCAGCCTATTAACTGTAAAATTTTAAAGAGGCCATCTCTGCTAACTAGATCGAAGGCCTTTGTCAGGTCAATAAACGCAATGTATAAAAGGCATCCTTTTTTCTCTGCACTTTTCCTGGAGTTGGCGGATGGAGAAAATCATGTCAATCGTGGATCTCCCTGAGCGGAAGCCGCATATTATATATATGTGCTTTTTTTGTAAAAATAAATAGGTGCCGGTACTCAATGATTGATTGCCTAACTTTTAACCACTAATAAATTATATACGCTAAAATACAACAAAAGTAATAATTTTTTCCCCACATTAAAAAAGGTGCCAGTATGCCATAGTGGTGCGTACTGTCACAAAAAAAGCTGGTGTATATATATATATATATTTGCAACTTGGAAAAATACAATAGCTAACTATGTATGTCTTATCATTCACATTTGTACTGTATTATAAATTTACATTACAACACAACAAGATTTAGCAATATCTGAAACTAATTTTTTAATTTTTTACTTTATTTACTTTCTTAATATTTTTTTACATCACATTTCCCAAAAAATGTACAGTTGTACTTGGTGTGAAATATTTAATTGTTTTCACTCATGCATAATGTTCCAGAACTGTAGAACTAGCTTACTAGTGACTTCTTTCCAATTACAGTCAGTCAGCATCAATACATTCTTACACTTCTTTATTTTCAAACAAGAATATATTAGTTCACAGATGAATGTGGACCCAAATAATGTGAAAGTTTACCAGCAATTGTTTCAAAGTGTGGATATGCAACTTTTGGCACCTATAAAGCCCCAGAGGTAGATCTGACTTGAATTTCTTTTTCCAGGTCATAATTTGCATGGAGTTATGACATCTGGAGCTGAATCAGCTTCTGCACTAAATGGTGAACTGAGGGTATTGAAAACTGTTACAAGTTCTTGACGTCTTAAAATTTGTTTTCAATTTCCACAATCAAAGTATCAAAATAAGTGTTGTACTTTTCAATCATAGTTTCCACCTTTCAGATAAGGAAAATGATAAAGCCTGTTGTCACGTGGTTGCCTGGAGAAATTGGATAGCTTCATTTGAAAAGATGCACATACATGTGCAAACAACACATAGTAATAATGTTGAAGGCAAACATGAAGTCTGTCTTCCACTCTTCTATCAGAAACAAAGTCACAAGCCATATCCATCATGGAACATAACAATTTCTTCCTTGAGATCCCATATTCTTCTCAATACCTTGCCCATGCTAAACCACGCGGGTACTACTTTATTACCGAACATCAGAATGCTTTGTTTCCAAATCTTCAAGTACTTTTCGTAACTGCCACTGCCTGTGGTTAAGGCTCCTAGCTCTAATAGGTTTGGTCCCTGAGATAATTGGATCAATAACGTGTTTGAAATTAATTGAAGTTTTTTGTAAACTTGGGATATTGTTCTTTAATTTTATTAACACTTGCCATATTCTTCCTTGCCAACTGAATACTTTCAACACAGTTCTTCATAGCATTGGATAAATACTGGCCTGAGTTTGCGTCTTTGACTGAATGTTACAATATATTGCCAATTAGAATAATCTTTGTTTACTTTCAATTTTTAGAATGACATGTAGAGACAATGTTTAGAATAAGAAGTTTCAATAATGTATATAGATATTTAAAATTATTTTGTATATATATAATCTGAAGGCATATCTAATATTTGTAGGTGTTAGAGGGCCGCATAAAATGCTCCAGCAGGTCACATGTGGTTTTCCCACCCCTGAGATAGATGAGTCTTTCAGAGAAAACAGAATTGACAGGCCCACTTTGTAAGAATGTGAGGAACCCAACTGAATTTCAATGGACTGTAAAACCAAAGAATGTTTCTATATTTCAACTATTTATTCCCAGTGAGACAGAAATAGCAATAAATTTCATATTCAGCTTATGATATGAGCCTATCTTGTTTGGCTTTTATAGAGTTAATTGAGAATTTTACCAGAGAAAATAAGTCTTGTCTATTGGAAGGAGGAACAACATTCCAATAAACCATTATATCACAGAAATGGGTGAAAACTAGCTATCAGCTTAATAAATTGCCAGCATGTCAAAACCAAGAACTTACTTTTTCTATATAGTTAATTCATATTTTAAAAAAAGGCAATAAGCATAAAACACAATGTGACAATTTCAAAATAAAAGCACTAATAAATAAAAAAGAAAGACTCATAAATTCTATAAAATAAAAAGAAAAAAAATTAACTTTTTAAAAAATTACCGTATTTATCTCCATTGGGAAAAATAAAGACACCAGAAGTAATCTCAGGAGAAAATTTTTCTTTTTTCTTTTCTTTCTTGTCTCCTACAATTAGATTTAAAGATAGAAACAAGTCTAATGCACATACAAAATTTATAGTAAATGCTATAAACAGATCTAGATATATATAGAGCAGATGAATAAATTTTGAGTATGCCAAGGAAAATTTTTTCAAGGAACTTAACTTATAAACATTTAAACATATAAACATGAGATCAAATACTTAAAATTTTATTTTTAAGCAGAAATATTTACTAAAATAATAGCTAGTTCTGCGAATAATAAAAAAAATTTGTGGAAAAACACCAAAGAGGACAAGTGTTTGTGGGAATTCATATTATTATATCACAAGGCAACTCAATTGGTTTCTTGCATATGGCTACCAATATCTTTACATTAAAAAAAACAAAAACACAACAATCACTACAATTAAGCTAAGGAAAATAGTTAGATATATATATATCTAATATAATGCACTGGTCACTGATTTATTTTTCTTTTGCCAACTACATTTGTATGCATATTTCTTTGTTGATTGAACTGTATTGTTCTGCCAGCAAGGGATTACCCTTCTTTTTTTAATTCATTCTCTTCTTGCATCACATAAATCATGGTTTATTTTTTCTTTGCTTTTCCCATAGGACTTCAGAGGGCAACTTGTATAATACAAGTCTGATAGTATTCATGAGTCAAATGTACAAGGTTGAGAGTTGCAAATTTTCCTCCCATGGTGGCCTCAAGCAATTCAACAATGTTTGGGTCTTTGAATTATTCAATGTTGTATTTAATGCATGGGTTAGTAGGCTTGCAGTTCATTTTAATTTCAATTTCACAGTCATCAAAACCATGCCATGGTCCCTGCCTATGTCAGCTCCAGTGAAAAATCTGGTTTTGGGTTTGTTGGTGCTTGATTTAAACCTTAAAGGAAACAGTATATAGTTTATCTGGCTGTGTGTTTTGTTATCTGGTGTGAGACACATGGTTGCTCTGGATGGTTTGTGTGGGAATAAGGTGTTAGCTACAGTGAGTTTATAGCTGCTGGCAAAACTCTAAAAGCCTCATATAAATTTTTCTGTCATAAATTTCTTCTTATCCAAAATGTAATGTATTTCTGCCAATTGTTCAAATGCTTTCTTTTCTATCCTGGCATTCCAGTATCCCGTAATAATAATAGGTTGTGGTATATTGAGAGGTCTAGCCCTGGCTCAAATGGCAATTATCTTGCTGTTAACAGGTTTACAGCTTATTATGCAATTAACTTTCTCCTAGTGAACTATAAAACCAGCATCATATTGATAATTTCTTTCATCGCCACTGTACCAGATCTTGTGACCTTCTACTGTTGTAGTTTCTCCACAATCAACATCTTGTTGATAGTTCCTTTTGTTACCGATGTACAAGATTTTGTGACCTTCTTCTGTTGTAGTTTCTCCAAAACTTCTGAGAGAATATCCCATTGATATCTTTAGGTTCATGTGTGAGTTCCTTTTTGTTTGCCATAAGAAATGATATTTTGTACATTCTATGTTCCAATAACTGTGCTGACGTTTGGTATTTTTATATTACTGGTCTAATTAAGGGTATTTAGCATTTTAGCTCTTTTTTTGTTTGATTAAAAATACTTTTGAATAAATTTAACCATACGCTTCATATGATTTTTTTTATTTCACTCCCCCTTAATAATAACATTGTTTTATTATTATAATATGTTCATCTAGGTGAGTCCCCTATGTAGATTTCTCTTTTATGCTAAAAACTTATCTTTACTTTTTATTTACATTTGTAGTCTATGTTAAAAGAGAAAAGAGAGGAAGAGCATTACTGTCACATGTTTAGCTTTCTAGAGCTTAGGTAAATTGAAATAGTTCTAAAGATTATTTGATAATATTTTTACAATAAAATAAAAAAAAACACACCAGTGGTCTAAATTATTCTATAACTATAAATATAATATACCATACATTCAGTTTTTGTTCAATTCATGTAAAAAGTCAGGGTTTTAAATATTTAAATAATTTATTGGAGTCTAAGCAGAGTGTGATTACTATTATACTATTTCTATATGTATGATTAACATTATAATATAAATTATAAGAGGATGATGAGCTGAGGCATGTATAGTATCATATCATAATGCTATCATTATAATTATAATGTATTGTGATGTAGATCTATTATATCTGAGTCTGATAATGATATTGATATACATATATTATAGATAGAAACTAAATTCACTAAGACATGCCGACATGGACATGATAAACTAAATTCACTAAGACATGCCGACATGGACATGATCTCGAGTCACATACTGTCTGATGATACTGACAACTGACATAGATTTGATACTGATAGATTATCAGATAGATTTATACTATAAATATAATCTATTCTATCATCTATGAATCTCTCTACTCTGTGTACTACCAACTATGTAGTCTTTACCAAAGACTCTATAATATAGACTTTATCAAAAGTATCTAATTTTTTTGTTTCATAAAATTTATCATTTTTTAAACCTGTCATTTTTTAGTTATTAATTTTTCTTCTCTGCAGTAGATCTAGTATTTAGATTAACTTAAATTAAAAATACGTTTATATCAATCACTTATTGTCGCCATTTGTAAACAACTCTATGGCAATGAAAAGTTGCATGTTAAAGCCAAACAGGCAGCATCTGGCAGTCAAAAAATATAGATTGATATTGGTTAGAATATAGATTAGAACCATAGATAATCAATATTTAGATTCAATTTTTGTATTTTTAATGCCTTAAATAATCTAGATCTAGAGAGTCTAATAGATCTATAATTTGGATCATTCTTTTTTTTAAGCACATTTTTTTTTTTGCGAAGCTAGATTACTTCATGTATTTTTTTCCAGGACATATATTCGTATGACCTTGAACTTCAATCTATGCATATTTATTTTTAGACCTATCATGAATGAATCGTAACACATCATCGAGTAGAATCTAGACTTTACAATAGCTTGATGCTCATTGCGGTACAATGAAAAAAAAAGTTGAAATTGGATGTTCCCCCTCTTTGGATTTTAACTAAATAGACAAAATAGTAGGAGATCTATTACTTAGTAGTTGAAAAATTGTCACGCCGATGGACTAACAATATTGTGTAAAAGTGTATACAGACTATTGTGCTATCAATCCTGTTATTTTCTAGCTAGAGCATTGTCCGACCAAGATAAGATAGCGTAGGCGAGCATCCTATGGCTATGTATAGAGCACTTTTCTCCCACCGCTTAGGTCTATCAAATCCAAACAAATGGCTCTTATAAAACGTATTAGAACATAATAATCAATTTTCAAGGAATGAAAACATTACAAGATCCACGTTTGTCATATTTTACCACTTATTCCATTAAATGCATATATAAACTGCAATAGATACATATACTGAAACTCAAGCACACCAGGGAAACTCACGCATATTTCTTTTCTATACCACATCAAATTCGAGGTGCGGCTTCCCGCCGTATAAAACGGCGTCTTGAGGAATGGTGTGTGAATAGTGACATGGTTAAATTGTTAATTTGGGCTTTGTCCTTAGGCACCCCAACGTGGTTCTGTTTTGTTCGGTCTCTCTCTATATATATTAGTTTAATAGGCCTATGTATTTTCTAAGCATTTTCATCCTGGCTCCATGTTGAGGATGAAAAAAAATACCCTGTGTCAATCTAGTCATGCACGCTAGTCAGTACTTGAAACTCTGCTAAATCGTTGGTTTTGAAATCCTGGATGATTCTGGCAACCCATTGCATTCTTATCTTATAGATAACAGACGTTTCTTAAAAACGTCCTACGCATTTCATGAGTCAATATATTCGTGCATGTTAATCAATTACTTAAACTCTGGCTAAGTCGTTGGTTTACCTGGTTGTTTCTCTATATAGCACTAGAGAAGAAAGAGCACTTGTACACGTTTGTCCTAGCATATAAAATAAGAAATGTGCTATCTATGTGTCTGGTATAAATTTGAAAAATCTCTTTGCTACGTTCATGGAATTTGGTGACTATATAATAGTCTGCTTTAGATTTTATATCTTAAAGGGAAGTTTCATCGTCAAAACCATCTGTTGGGGAAGCCCCCTTATTAACGCTCATAGAAATTGATGACAAGTTTGTTTTAGAATTATATATAAGAGGGCTTTTTTAAACCTCAAAACTCTCGGGTTTGGGGGGGGGGGGGGGTAAATGATGGCTTTGAATCATGATATTATCTCCCTTTAATCTAGCTAATTATAATTGTCAAAATCTAGCTTTTTAAAAGTTATTTTAGAGTTGGCAACATTGGTGTAGGCCGCTGACCTTGCCTGTGTGAGATATCCAAGGATTAAAAAATAACAATGTTTCGTTCTCACACATTGTTACGATCTTTAATTAGACAAAAGCCTAGAAGTTCCTTACGTTCTTTAGCTAATAGATGTGTGTGCAGTGCCAACAATGCTATTGATAACTGCTTAACACATCGGTATGTGCTGTTGTGCTAAAAGTAAAGTCAGACTATTTTTTAAAAAGTTTACACTTACTTAGGTTGGTCTTGAGTTAGTCTGACTTACTTAGACTTACACTACTTTTACTACTACTTACAAACTTACATTTACACATATTAAAAAACGGATATTAAAAAATGAATCAATGACAATGTTAACTCTAACTGAGTCAATCTGAGTGTCTCACAGTGTCTGAGACGTCTGAGTCAACTGTTAGTTAGGAGTTTTAGTCTAGCTAGTAGATCTATCTAGATTCTAGTGAATATCTATAGACTATACTCTATAGACTATAGACACTATAGTACTATAGTCATATAGTATTGTTATTAATGTTATTGTTAGAATCTCTCTCTAGTCTAGTCACTCTTGACTCTACTGACTCTAGACCTAGTCACTCTTTCTAGACTCTAGGTCTATCATCTAGTGATCTACATTAGTTACTAGTAGATATCCAGAGTCTAGTCCTACTAGTAGAGATCTAGTACTATACTAGAGTTACTAGTGACTTACTAGTCCTAGTAGATCTATAAAATAAATTATATTAGAGTTTTATAGACTATTATAATTATAGAGACCATGCCTTGACTAAGGCCAAGCCGGCCAAGGAGTCTAGTGACTAATGAGTAATGTTAAGATTAAGTCTTACTCATTACCCATAGTCATAGAGTCTCAATACATTATACTTATATAATATACTTATTACTATTGTATACTCTATAGACTAATAGACATAGTCTGTATCAATACCTGGTGTCTCAGTTTACCAGACATAGTCTACCTATACTAAGTATACTCAGTGTCTCAGTACAATCATGCATAGATAATATATGCTTAAGATATAGTTTAACACTAAGTTAAGACTCAGACTGTTCACTGTTAGAATCTATATATAAATATATAAGATAATATGCTAGGACAAATTTGTACAAATAATCCTTCCCTATAGTCCTATAGCCTTCTATTGCTGTTAGAGCATGGGATGGGTTGCCTGAGTCAGCCAGGAAAACCAGTGACTTGAAGAGTTTTAAGTCATTGATTAACATACATGACTAGATTGACCTAGGAACTTGCATAGGACATAATCATCTTTTTTTTTTTTTTTTAAGTAACATCTGTATTAAACAAATTAACAAGAGTAAATCCACCTTATCGAACCTTTTGTTTACCATATCAAACACCTCACCATATTTTTATCAATGCGTCTTTATTTTGATGGTTATTATCTACTGTGTTAGTATGGTGAGCGATCCATTTTTCTAATTTTTAACATATTTAATTTCGTATTCTTATGCAAGATCATTTTTCTACTTGGTGATCAAGTGCACTGTTATGAAAGTGTCCTTTTTTTACATCATACACATGAATGGGGGGTGCTTCCGGTACTAAGGCTATAGTATAGCCCCATGATGCATTAGGTAAACAAGATCTACATATTTGGCTTCAGGATAGAGAGGAGAACATATTACACTTACTTGCTTTACATTAGCCCTATTTGATACCAAAAATAGTGTTTGATAAAGTTAATCATTTTAGAAAATGCTACAATATCAAACACAATTTCTTCTTGAGTGTTCATGTATTTTTATGCACTGTTTTCTTTAATGTTCAAACCAAAAATTAACTTAATAATCAAATTTGTAGTATCTAAAAGACAAAACACACAAGCAATTTATAAATATATACACTCATGCTTATTAAACATTTTTTGTAAAATAATGCATTTGTTTTGTACAAATGTAAACTTTTTTTAAACATAATTATTTCCCTTTCCAAAAAAAATATATTTAGTATGCTCTCCCCTACCATTGCTAAATCTATAATGGCATTGATCAGGCCTAAATTTTAAACAAAATAGAAAACACCAAACTGTGGGAGATGAGTGGACAGAAAAATATAGAGGTGCAGATCCAAGAGAGGAAGTGGAGATGGATTGGTCACACCCTTAGAAAAGATAACAATAGCAGAGCTAGACATCATCATTGGCCTCCTTCAGTCGTAGGACGACTATGGTTCATCTCAGAGCACACTTCCTCATGTGGCTGTGGAGCCTTATTTTGGAGAGACACTCCCGTCCACAGATAGCGCAAGTTAGGGTCCCCTTGGCTTTTGCTTCGGTGGTAGAGGAGCTGGCCGTTTTTCGGTTTGTGCGTTTTTTTTTTCTTCGCTGAGACCCATGTACTTTCACTGTCCATAGCTTTCTTTGTCACTGTCTCTCTCCACCTGTTGCGGTCTAGAGCTATGTCTTCCCAATTGTCAGTATTGATGTTCACTGATTTGAGGTCACGTTTTATTACATCTATGTAACGGAGGTGGGGGCGACCAGTTTTTCTTGTGCCAGTCGCGAGTTGACCATAGAGGATGACTTTCGGGATGTGCTTGTCCTCCATCCGGCGAACATGTCCAAACCAGCGCAAACGGCGTTGTCTGAGGGCTGTAAAGATGCTGGGAATACCTGATCGTGCAAGCTAGACATGCCTTTGAATGAAACCTCAGGGAACAAGACGTAGAGGGAGACCAAAAAGAAAATGGCGACATAGTATACTAGATTAAGCAGAGAGGACAGGAAGCCATTAAAAAACTAGTGAGAGACAGTAGAAAGTGGCATGTTTTTACTGAGGCCCTACGTTCCATGAGGAACACAAAAGAAAGATATGATGATGAAATTTTGAACTATCACTGTGACATGTGTATGGCGATTTTTTTCTTTTGCACATAGTAGTTTGTAGTTCACCTCTTGCTAGACTATAAAAGAATTAGATAATTTAAAAAAATACATTAAATACATTTTGTTTTATATGGTTTATAAGGCGTTCGATATCTTTGTCTTGGAAAAAAAATTGTCTGATGAGGTATACACTTTTGCTTAATACCCCATCCCTCTTTGACATCAGATTTTATTTTAACTAGATGCGTATTGAAACTTGGCAACATATCTAATATACAGACCAATGAGTGTTTTCATTTTTTTCTAGGTCTAGCCAATTTGGAGCTACAACAATTCAAATAAGAAAAATTGTGCGATTCAGCTTTACTCTAGTTGTAGTGTTAGTCTAGATTTCTAGATCTAGTAAATCTAGATCTAGATATTATAACTAGTGTTTAATGACACTAGAGTAATTTTAGATCTAGATATCTTTATTATTATTAGTATATATATATATATATATAGATCTACTATATTTTATGTGTTACTTATTCAGTTACTGTAGAGTCATTATAATCTAGAGTAGCGTAGACAGTAAACTAGTGTACAAGTCTACTTACTCAGGAGTGAGGTAAGAGTCAAGTTACTCAGTTACTGTAAAGTGTAAGTGTAGCTGTTCTATAAAGAAGGTCTATATCTAGACTTTTAGTCTCTGGTCTATTCAATGATTATTTAGGTTATTATGATTACTTACTGTTACTGTAATTAGTGTAACTGGACTCAAGAATTAGAATTCAGTAGAATTACTTCAGAAGTCTATGCTATGTCTAGAAATAAACTAACTCACTGAGCAGAAGTCTAAGTCTAATACTCTATGATAAACTATGATTTATGATTACTTTAGTTGAACCTACAGCACAGCTTTAAAATGGTGACCGGTCACTTCATCCCCTGTCTTGTCATCCCCAATTAATTTTTTTTTTTAGTTATTGTGTAAAGGGTGTATCAAATGAATGAATATTAATTTTATTTTTGGTATGGATGTTATCCATTTATGTTTTGAAATTTATTTAAAAAAATCTAGTGTGCCTATAAAACACTAAAACTTAGTAAAACTATGACTCTTGCAATGATTATTAGTCCCTTTTAACCCATGTACCTTAGAAAAAAAGAAATTATTTGTCAAAAATTGTTCACCTTTTTTAAAAATTTTATTTTCCAATAGGTCTAATTCTTCAGATGGACACTTACAGTTAAGAAATGCATGCAGCCAAAAAATTACCAGGCGATTTTACAGTTCAGGTACTAAAAAGGAGTTGACAATTATTAACAGATTTACATATATAAAAAATAGGATTTTGTTATTAGCATAGTTGTTTAACATTTATCTAATAATACTGTTTTTTGTATAATCTTCTTTTTCTTTTTAAGTTATATAGTTCGTCCATCGTGGTTCGATGATGACCACTTTGTCATCCAGGGGGGCTGAGGGCTTTGCACTGGGGTTTTTTGCTTCCTCATGTGGCTGGTGAGACCTTTGTGAGCCCGGAATGTTCGGCCGCACACTGGGCAGGTTATTCCGGCTGGAGCTAGTGTCGTTTGTCTTGTTTTTCTTCTGCCTGCGTTGTTCTTTTTTCCTCAGCAACCTGTGCGCCAGTTTTCACAGCACTACGCCATGATGCTCTGTCATGTGCCTATGTCTCCCAGGTGCCTGGGTCTTTGCTGAACCCCTTCAGAGAAGCTTTGAGGGTGTCCCTGAAGCGCTTTCTTTGACCACCTTGCGAGCGCTTTCCTTCGCTTAGTTGGCCATACAAGAGTCGTTTAGGGATGCGGTGGTTTTCCATTCTGTAGACGTGACCTGCCCATCGCAGCTTGGACTGCATCAGGATTGTGTGGATCCTTTGCAGATATGCTCTTCGAAGAACTTCTGTATCTGGTATTTTGTCTTACAATTTGACATTTAGTATTTTTCTCAGACATGTCATGTGGAAGTGGTTTAGTTTCTTTGCATGTTTACTGTACACTGTCCATGTTTCTGAGGCTTAGAGCAATGTAGGGAGGATGACTGCTCTATAGACCCCTAGCTTTGTGTTTGTGGTGATACCACGTCTGTTCCAGACATTTGTAGACAGTCTGTCATAGGATGCACTGGCCTTGGCGATACGCAGGCCGATTTCACTATCGATTTTTCCATTTCTGGAGAGTGTGCTGCCAAGATATGTGAATTTGTCCACTGCGTTTATATCCTGTCCATTTATAGTGATGCTTGGATCCGAGTAGGCTTTCCCAGGAGCAGGTAGATATAAGACTTCAGTCTTGTTCGTATTGATGGTAAGGCCAAAGTCTGAGCATGCTCTTGAGAAGTCACTGACGATGCTCTGCAGATCGTTTTCAGAGCAGGCATTTAGGGCACAGTCGTCAGCAAATAGCAAGTCTCTGATTACTGCTGCATATGTTTTTTTATTTTGCTTTAAGCCGCCTCTGGTTGAATAGGCCACCATCAAATCTGTATGATATATTTATCCCGTTGTTTTACCTATTTGTGAATGCATCTGTCAGCATAGCGGAGAACATGATACTAAACAGTTTAGTTGCTAGGACACAGCCTTGTTTTACCCCGTTTGATACTTCGAAGGGCTCTGATGGTTCTCCACTTTCTTGGACACAAGCCTTCATGCCATCATGAAATAGTCTCACCATGGTTATGAATTTTTGTGGACAGCCATACTTTGACATGACCTTCCAGAGTCAATCTCTGCTAACAGTGTCAAATGCCTTTGTTATTGAGAACAGGTCAGCATTTTGTTCTTGGCATTTTTCCTGGAGCTGCCTTGCTGCAAAGATCATGTCAATGGTTCCACGCTCTTTTCTGAAGCCGCACTGGCTTTCTGGTAGTAGACCATATTCTATGTGTTGCATGAGCCGATTTAGTAGGATGCGTGCAAGGATTTTCCCAGCAATAGAGAGAAGAGATATTCCTCTGTGGTTGTCGCAGATCTGGTGGTTTCCTTTTCGCTTGTATAAATGAACAATTGTGGCATCTTTAAAGTCTTGTGGTATTGACTCTTTTTCCCACATAATTAAGAAGACCTTATGAAGTCTTTCAATCAGGGCTAATCCACCTTTTTAGTAGACCTCTGCAGGAATGGAGTCAGCTCCTGGGGCTTTTCGGCTTGCGAGCTGTTGAATGGCAAGATCTGTTTCCTTTAGCGTAGGGGGGTCATCCATTTTTTCATTTATTGGTACTTGCTGTAGCCTGTCTATGACTGCTTCATTTATGATGGAAGGTGTATTGAGAACCTTTTCGAAGTGCTCTGCCCAGCGTTTTAGAATTTCTTCCTTATCTGTCAATAGGATTGTCCCATCAGCATTTAATAGAGGGGATGAGCCTGACTGTGGGTCCATAGATTTTGTTTATGGCATGGTAGAAGTTCTTCATATCGTGCTTGTCAGCAAATTCCTTTATTGTTTCCACTTTCTTGCTAAGCCAGGTATCTTGCATTTGGCGTAGCTTTTTTTGCACATTTTTGCGGATGTTAGTGAATGCATCTTAAGTGGACTGGGAGTTTGGGTTGTTCAGATACAATTTGTGGATCTTGTGCTTTTCGTCTAATAGTTTTCTGATCTCAGTACTGTTTTCATCAAACCAGTCCTGATGCTTTCTCTCCATAGGACAGAGTATGTTTAATGCTGTGCTTTAGATAGCTTTTTTGAAGCATTCCCAGCTTTTATCTACATTTGAATTTTAAGTTAGTTCATATTGTGACAACCTTTTGGTAAAGTCTTAGTTGAAGGACTCATCCTTCAGTAGCACCAACATAAAGAGTCAAAATGAAAAATGTATTTTCCTTATTTTTAGATAATCTACCTCCCCATATCAAAATTGTCCTGCCTGCTCTGTCTCCAACCATGGAGTCCGGGACCATTGTTTCCTGGCAGAAGAAAGAAGGGGATAAGGTGTCAGAAGGTGATTTATTAGCAGACATCGAGACTGACAAAGCTACCATGGGTTTTGAATCATCAGAGGAAGGTTATCTGGCAAGGATATTTATTCCAGAAGGCACTAAGGATGTTCCATTGGGAAAGGTAAATAATATTTTTTATCATAGTTGCATCACTGCTAAGAAAGATGACTTGTGACCTGGTGAGTGGTTGCATGAATTTTTAAAACACTCTCAATGTGCATATGTCAAAAGACATTTAAATTGAAGTTATTGTTTTGAGTGTTTTCTATATCTGGATAAGTCACTAGAAGGCTAGTTTTAACAAATGTGCCAGACATCGCTGTTACGTATGTATGCGAATTTATAATGTAAAGTTCTATTTCTATTTAGATTAACACGCCTTGTCTTTGTACTAAAAAATATTTGGTGCATAGTCGTAGTTTATAGTTTTAAAAACATTCTTTTATTTGAAACAAAAACGTTAATGTATTTCAGAACTGAAATTATTGAATCATGTCCACTTTATGACTATATGTATATTTTTATTAACATGGAGATTTAGTTTAAACTTCTTGTTGGACATCGTTTATCAGCGTCGACTACCTTTATATTGTTTGCCTTTCGCCAGTGTTGTTTCGATATTTAAGTGTTACCTCCGTTTGGCGTATCTGAAAAAGACTTAGCGCGGAGGCGCACAACAACATTAATAGAAATAAAGGTGTAGCTTTTACTATCCGGTTGTGATATCCCACCAGAGCCGGATAGTGAAAAAGTGCCGAAT
Organism: Biomphalaria sudanica; assembly: GCA_036873155.1. Lineage (NCBI taxonomy): Eukaryota > Metazoa > Mollusca > Gastropoda > Planorbidae > Biomphalaria > Biomphalaria sudanica. Next base: position 2,020,097 of record JAZGLO010005242.1, on the reverse strand, counting down.
ATTCGGCCGGAGGCGGAGCGACTATCCGGTGCACCCCTAATATATATATATATGTGTATATATATAACAGATTTTTATCAAATATTATAATTTTTTAACTATTAAAATGGAATGGACCTTATTTTTAATAACATAGCTGTATAACATTTAGCTCTTGAACTATAAAGGGGAAGTAACCCTTGAGGGATTATGGTGGGCACAACATGGCCTAAATTGTGCCGATGTGCCAAAAACCCATAATATCAAAAATATATATTTATCATTTCACATTGTAAAACCAGCAAAAAGTAAAATTCTCTTTTCAGATGATGTAATGTTTCTTGAGCCCATTAGATTTGGGAAGAAACTGTGACATTCTAAAAACCCTGAATAATTCCTACCTCCCTTAGTAATCATGTCCCATATGATTTTTCACATATATTTGTTTTTGGTTTTGTAGAAAATGCTGTTATAAATTTAATACACACAGTGATATAGAATCATTTCAGTCATAATGTGGTCTGATTTTTTGTTTCTATTTAACCTATTAATTTTTTTTAAATTCTGATACCAGCTAATGTGTATCATTGTAAGCTCTGAGAAAGATTTAGCGGCTTTCAAAGATTACAAGCCATCTGCAAGTGATGATCAAATACCCAAAGGATCTGGGAAACCAGCTGCTGCACAGCCCCCACCTCCACTACAACCAGAAGTCACAGCTGCACCACAAGCACCTGCAGCTGTTCCTAAACTGGAACTTGCCTCTGCTCCAGTTGCCTCTCAGGCACCTGGAGGACGAGTCTTTGCTACTCCTTTTGCTAGGTCTTTAGCTGAAGAAAAGGGCATTGATCTAAGGGTAAATAGTTTACATTTATCTAAATATTACAAGCTAAAGTATTTGTTCTAAGTGTTGCACTGAAATCGAAGTCTCTTTTTTTTTATATTATGATTATTTCTTTCCACAATCATTGCTTGGAGAACAGGATTCAGTCATTATTTATTTTGATGTTTATTTCTGTAAAATATTAGGTAAAACAATGATGCAACATTTTAGGTCATTGTTATTTTAAATATTTTTACAATTGTTTTAGAAATGTAAATATTTTACTCCTACAACACTTTTACATTATGCTCTTTTATGCTTCTTTAATTTGCAAACATAAAGTAAAACTACATACATGCTGGATAGTTATATTTTTTTGTAAATATATATGTATACACATAAATAATCATCAAACTCCATTTGAGTGAGGGGTTGAGAGGCTCAAATCCTCTCTTGCAAAAGCTCTGGACAGAAATCCTGCTGTAGTGCATGTATGTCACCATACAGAATTTATGGTTTCCAGACATGTCAAGATAGAATATAAATAAATAAGATATTATATATCTATATATATATATTTTTCCAGACTATAGTTGGCAGCGGTCCTGATGGTCAGATCAGAGCTCATGATGTGCTCTCGGCAAAGCCTGGTGCTCCCTCGGTGGGTACTGCCATTCCAATCACTTCACCTTCAACATCAACAAGTTTTGTAGATATGCCGCTTACTAATATGAGACAGGTCAGTAAACACTCTTTTAAATATTTTCTCAGAATTAATGTTTTGAAAGTGGCAGATATTATACATTTGACTTTTCTTTGTTTTCACCCTTACAGGTCATAGCCAAACGATTAACTCTTTCCAAGCAGACAATACCACATTATTATCTTGTGACAGATGTTAATGTAGAAAGGATTTTGAGGTATGAGTATCTGTATATTTTGTTTCATTTTACATGTATGCTGGATCATATTTTATACCTATTATCTTATAAATTACTTATACATTATAAGATTATAATGCACTTATTCTTGTAATATACTTAATCATTACCTGTGATGTACTCTTGACTTTTTTTTTTCTGATCCAGTGTTAGAAAAGACTTGAATGAATCATTGGAAAAACAAAAGTTAAAAAAAATTTCTGTGAACGATTTCATTATCAAAGCTGCAGCTCTAGCTTGTAAGAGGGTACCAGAAGCAAACTCTGCCTGGATGGGTGAATTTATTAGACAGTAAGTTTTTACTGTGCTCATTATTTATGTTAGTACATTTCCAAAGGGTTATTTGGTCAGTATTACTGTATGTGAAGTATAGTTTTTAAGTGGTCATCCTTAGTGTCTTTTTACCAGTGTCCAGTATGGTATTACAGTAACTGTCCACTATATTTCTTGGATACTGGTCATTGGGTTCAGAAGTATGATCATTTTGACTCTAAAAAAAACTTTTTTTTGTTTAATTTCAGATATAAAACAGTAGATGTAAATGTTGCAGTTGCTACAGACAATGGTCTCATAACTCCCATTGTATTTAATGCTGAAACTAAAGTAAGCTTAAGAGTTGATACCACATTTTGAATTAGAGCTGTAATCTTTAGTCTCAAAACATAGCAACAGAAAAAAGTTGTTGATATAGTTATTAAATACTGACAACTTGAAATTAAAAAAATCATATTTAATTTTTTTTTCATTACTAATACCACTAACATTAAGGTATAATTGATTAATAATCAGGTATCTAAATTCAGATATAGGTAAGGATGTAACTGATATCTGAGTGGGTGGGGGTGTCATATTCACTTTTGTTCTTCTCTTTCTGAATTAAAACAGGTCAGGATTTTAGGATCTTTATACTAGATTGATAACAAATTAAAGATATCCTGATTGCCTATAAAACCAATAGAAAATTCAATTAGACCTCTGTCTAGGAATTATCAAGATAGCTTATGCTATATCTACTGGAGCCAAAGCTTGTTTATTCAATAGTTTACCTGTCGACTTTAGGTTTTTTTAATAGTTTACCTCTCTTGACTGGAAAATTTAAAAAACAGGATTCCTTTTTTTTTGCACACCTTTTTTTTCAATGTACACCTCACATAAGTTTTTACATATGTTTCTTTTCAAAATTTTGTTTTGTCCTTTTATAGTATAATGGCAACCAAAAGTAATGTACAAGTTTCACCCGGCATTGCAAACTTGAATACATTTTTAAAAATCCTTTTCCTAGCAAGTTGCACTTTAAAGGACATATAAATTGTTACTAGTTATTACAAAAATCATCATATTGTGCAACTATGCATAGGTGGCTTATTTACTACTGTCTTTGTTTTTTGATAGGCATAGAAAACAAAAATTTGAATTAAGTTATTTATACAGAAATTAGTATTCCACTGTGCATGCACTTTTTAAGTGATTGGGCATTTGTTACTACTAATAAGTTCATAGTCAATTCATTTCCGCTCTTAAATAAATACTACAAATTACTTAACTTTTTTGGGAAGTGGGATTGTCTACGAAGATCTGATTTCTAAACTCTGTACTTTTTACATTATATTTTTACCAAATTATTAAATTTTTACTACCTCTACTATTTTAATTGTAAATAGACCTTGATTTTAATTATTTGACGGTATAGAATTTGACCTTTGTTGTGTGGAGGGAGAGTGGCCCTTGAGGGACTGCAGGCACGACATGGCCTAAATTGTGCCGATGTGCCCAAAATCACAAATCACTCTTAACTTTTTTCTCAACCTTTTCTTGAAAGTTAAAATTTTTACTATTGATCTATTGGCATTACTCATAATAAAACTCCATATAAATTGTTGAACATTATTGTAAAATTTGTTAGGCTTGTACATGCATTACCAAGAATAAAACAAAACTGATCAAAACCTGTTGTGTAAGACCACCTTTGACATTTGAGAATTGTGTGTACTAGAATAGTAATGTCAGGTAACTGTTAACCAATAGCTTAATACAATTACGTTAGTATTGGTTTGAGGGAGATTAAATTAATTAATGTTATTAAAATGTAGGTAGCCAGGTAGATTTTAGGAGGATTCCAAAGGTTGAAAAATGAATTAACTTCTTTATCATTGAGATACTTAAATGTGTGTGACATGCATCTATTGGCCATCATCAATACTTATTTGAATAGTACTGCTTTACAGACATTAAACAAAAAAAAACATTGAATTATAAATAGAGTAACTGCAGGGTTTCCTATGCAGCAGTAAAACTAAAAAATTTTCAGTCGATGTAACAATATAGTATGACTTTATCCACAGGGCTTATCACAAATTGCTCAAGATGTAGCTTCACTAGCAGCTAAAGCTCGTGAGGGCAAGCTGCAGCCCCAAGAGTTCCAGGTTTGTGTTTTTTTTATCATTTTGTCAGAATTTGGATTTTATGCACGAAAACTCTCTTGAGAACATCAAACTTTTAAAAGACATAAACAATTGGTGAACTTTGTATTCTGGGGGGGGGGGGGGGGGATTGTAATTGTAAATTGTATCTCATCACTCTGAGTTTTAAATTTGACTTATGTGAACGTGCTTCTAATTCCTTGCTAAAGATTTTAACCTATGTGTCAGAAATGTACCTCAGACTCCCTTCTTTGTTCACTGAAGCCCTATGTTTTCCCAGCCATTTAGTAATTTTAGACTTAAAATTAAGTTAGCTGAAGCAATATTTATTTCAACTTTTAAAAAATTAAAGCACAAATCTCACAAGCTTGACAAAATAAAATATGAGGGGTGTTTTCTCTTTATAATGTCTTAATGTTATTTTTTTTTTGGGCTGTAAGAAATAATAGTTCATGTTTTGTTTCTATCAGGGTGGAACATTTACTATTTCTAACCTAGGAATGTTTGGTATTAAAAATTTTGCTGCAGTAATCAACCCTCCTCAGGTAATAACAATTTGTTGGTCATCTCTTAACAATTTCAGTTTTTCTTTGAACTATACTTACCTGTAAATATCAAGAAAAAAATGTGCATTTAAATATACACTATCACATATATAATTTATTGATTTCTTTAATAAAAGTATAAGTTGCTATGTTTGTGGTGTTAATGTTAGCCTGGAAAATATTTATACAAATGATAGACCAAGTCATCCTGTATTGACTTTCATTTATTGATTAATTCTCTGAATTGTTATTGTATGTGTACATTTTCATATAAGTTATCATTGGTTTTCTAGTCCTGTATTCTTGCTGTTGGTGGTGCAGAGAAGAAAGTGATATCAATTGAGAGTGCTGATGGCAAAACCAGGTAAGTGACTTTGTTCATTTCATTGGTTTTAGAAACCCAGCTATGTCGGTCAGAGTGTTACAAGATCATGTCATCATCGAGAAGTTCATAGAAGTCTAAGTCATAAAGTGGTGATTGTGAGGGTGTATGTGTTTCGTGTGTGAAAGTTGTTCTTATTTGCATCTTTAATGTTATTGTTACAGTAGTTACGCTGAGGTTGTCAAAGGTTGTGAAACTGAATTTCCATTTGATTGGATCAATAAAAATTATCTTATCTTATCTTAATATAATAAGTTGTATGGGTTTTGATGCTCATTCTAATGGTGAATGGGTTTATAAACTTTTCCATAAAAGAAATCAACTTCCTTATTCTATTTTTTTTTCCTTTTTATGATTTTTGTAAAGTCAGCACTTTTTTTATCATAAAAAATAGTATAAAAAATGTACAGTCAATATAAATATAAACTGTGGCTTTTTAAAAATCTCTCCCTTCCCTTCTCAGTGAAAGTATAAAGGTGTTTACATTCATACATTTTTATTTAGTAGCTGTATTTCGTTTAGTAGTGCCTGCAATTTTACTGATAACACATTTGTTTGACAATGATCATGTGTTGACCATGCCAAAACAAGCCTTTTTGATCAGGAAACATGAAAAGGATCAAGATGCCTGTGTGTAGTCGCTGAATGAACTTTATGTTGTGTCTGTTCTATTTATTTGTATGTTTCTGTTGTGTTGTCTTTATATGAGAAAAGAGTCCTTATATTCACAACAAATTTCCATAAGGATCAATAAAGCAGTCTTAGTCTTGGTTGTCAGTAATTAAGTCTATCATTGAACTAGGTTATGAGAAAAATCTTTAGTGGTGTTTGTAGCTTATTAGTACCAGTTTGGATGTGAAACATTTTCAAATGACCACACATGCATGACAGTAAAATAGACATATACCAAATGTATTGCTGGCATTACAGATCTAGGCCAGCATCTTTACCCTTTTTTTTTTGTTTACCTTCCTTCCTTCCTATCTTTGACACTATACAGCCTTTTCTAATTGTTTCTTTTTCTAAACATTATCTGCCAACTTTACTTGTAAAATGTTTTACTTATTTCGGATGTTCCTTCAAAGTTGAAGATAATCACTTCCTAGTCCAAACCTCCCGCGGGACGACGGGGGATGGGAGCGGGCAGGGTTTGAACCCGGGACCGTCGATAAGTCCGAATGACAGTCCAGCGCGCAAACCGCTCGACCAGGCAGCCATCCTACTTCAAGTACCATTGGCCTCTTTTTTTATTAACTTGTGTCTCTGAACTCTTTCTCTTCTCTTGAAAATTAAAATACATTTTCTTCAGGGTGTCGACTATAAAGTAATTTCTGTTTGAAGAAAAATGTTAAAATTCATTTACTTTTTAAAAAATCTTTCGATTTGATTTGTAAACAAATATACTTTGGGGGAAAAAATCTTTCAGTAGTGCAGATAAATGATCTTTTATGTGTATCTATTTGACTTTAGCAATTTGACCTAAATTACCTGTGTTAATAGGCCTGATCATATCTGCTTTGAAATGTCTAGGATGTTTTGCTTAGTTGCATAAACAAATATACTTTTCAATTTGTGGTGGAAAAAAAAGATATTTTCTGTGTATGTATTTGTCTTTAGGCTGGTTGACTTAAATTACTGGTACCTATGTTAGTAAAACTGATAATGAAACTGCTTTGAAATGTTAAGAATGTTTTGCTTAGTTGCATAAAATACTTGGCTACCTAACAGAGGGGGGCTCAAGCTGGAATCCTAATGTACAAAAAGAATTTGAGATCTAAACTAAACCGTATGTTGTATCTTTATTGCTATTTTTTGTCAGTAAGAAGTGACAGGGTATGAATGCATTATTACCATACATTTTACTAAGAGTTGTACCAGTACTTACTTTCAATTAAGATTCCATACATTTATTTAGGCATTATGTTAGTAAGGTAATCAAAGTGTAAACATTGCTCTATCCTGCTGATACTTAATAGTAAGCCAAAATGTCAGAAGCTCTGGTTCTGGAAGTGTGGCACTACCACTGAAGCTGGTCCTCGGTAAGATGCTCATAGTTGGTTTCCAGTCAGCTGGATGTTCTTTGTTTCTGCTTTGTTAGAATTTTTTTTTCTTCAATATTTAAAGTTGTTTGATCAATTTTTTTTCACTGAAATATGTTTATATTCGATATACAAAAATCTTTGTATGTACTTTCCTAAGTTTAAAATTTTTCATTTGTTGTAATGTAGAATTTCGTAATGTCACCAAAAGCTGCTACCCATGAACAATTTAAGCATAACGCGTTGTACCAAATCCCAGAATATCAAATTTTAAGCAAAACCTTCAAAACTTTTTCTAAATAAATTATTTTGGCTCAAAGAAAATGTTAATCCGATTTGTTTTAGTTTTTATTCCTTCTATTGAAAGACACATTGCAGGCAGTTTAAAGCAATTTTTAACATCCAAAATAAAATACTATGTTATGTTTTATTATTTCATTGAAATCTCACTGTTCTATATAAGCTGATATAATTAATCCTCTTCTGCATGCTGTAGGCTCAGCACTTTAATATTTTATCAGTATTTTGTGTTCACAAAACATTGTATAAAATCAACAAACATTACCTTGAGATAGTGTTTTGCATTTTTGTTACCTATATATTACAATCCAATAGAAGTTAATGTGCTTAATTTTTCTGCAGTTGTTTTATTTATGATCATATATCTGGCTCATGTCATCTTTTCCTGTCCTCATCTCTGTACCTTGTGAATGTGTCTACTAGTGGAAAGGGCAAACAGCAGAAAAATAGATCAAGGATCTGTGACTGTGCAAAATTAATAGGATTAAATTATCTAGTTCTGATTAGCTAACATCTCATTTATTTGAGAAACCACTCCCTTCTGTCACTGGTCTCAAGGGCCTTAGATTTGCTTTTTTTTTTTGTTTTTTAGGAATAAGAAAAACAGTAACACAGCTTGATATAAATATGTTTAAAAAAAAAGTTTCTTCTTTACTACTACTCCCTTATCACCAGTATTACTACATACTATGTCTTTTTTTTGTTGTATTGTTATTAAAAAAAAGGTGCCTTTGGAAAATAAAACAACTTTGCATATTCATTTGAGAAAAAGAATACTAGCCTTTGTCCAAAATTTAGCAGGCTACTGAATAGTGTAAAATTGTAGATTCAAAAGTTTTTTTTTTTTTTTAGAACTAAAGGTGACATTTGAACAGACAGACTACATACATTAATAGCAACTTGTTCCTTAAAAAATAAGAGAATGATGTTCACCATTTAAATTAATATATCCAGTCTTTGAATTATTGGATTAAATCAGTGTTGGTATCAAAAACAATTTGAATGCTTCTTTCAACAATAGCTTTTCTAATGATTTATTTTAATGCCTTTGTGAAAGTATCACATTTTTTTCTTTTTGTTTTGCAGTGTCAGCACAGCCCATGTCATGACAGTAACCTTGAGTTGTGACCATAGAGTTGTTGATGGTGCCGTTGGTGCTAAGTGGTTAGCAGAGTTTAAAACATTGATGGAGAAACCTGAGTCCATGCTGCTTTGATTTTCTGTAGTACCGTGTAAACAAAAATACTGAATTTCTATGACGAGACTAAATTGAGGAACTTGTGAAGTATTGCTGGCAAATTGCTTGCTGTATGCATATTACACATACATTTAATATCAAGGTAGTTTATTTCTACAAGAATGTTTTGAAGTATTGTACTGTTTGACCTGATCAAATGCATTTTTTTTTTTTTTTTAATGAATGGCACACTAGTTATTTGAGGAATTATCTTTAGGCTCATAGTTTGTTGCATTACCTTCGTTAATATGAATGTAGCAATGAAATATATTTTAGTTTTTTTTTAAGCCTTTTTGTATTTTTCTCTTACTTATCAAATACAATTCTAGAGTAAATGTTTTGCCATATTTAGTATGAATTTGTTCCTTAAAGTTGCACATTTTTGTTAAAGTCAACAAAGCTATCTCTGCTATGGACATTTTTTTAAAGTTCATTCTGAATACCTTAAAACAGCTTAGGATTTTCATTGACTTTCTATAATACATTAAACACTATGGAATTATCTTAATTTAGTAAATGCTAGAAATGTGTTGCCATTGTCAATAATTCTTTAAACATTTTTTAAGCTATGATTTCTTAAAATCTTAACAAATAACAAAGTTTTGTTCATAATTTGCAACATGAGTAACCCAAGTTAGATGATTATTTATTAAATACTCATGTTTCCTGTACTATGACCAAGACCTGTACATATACAGTATTCTTATCTTGAAATTATTTATCAGTGACAATTATTATAATTCAAGATTATCTAATACTAGATTCTGTGTAAATGTGTTTAATGATTTAGCTCAGGAGAATGTACTTCCCATAGTGAATTGTTTTTCTATCCCATCCCTAAAACACAACTAAACTTGTTAGAATTGTAGCAATAACAATTACTAAATGTTTATGCTATAGTTTCAGCAATCATTTGACATGAATAGGAGTGGGTCTTTTAAACATGAAACAAATAATAAATAAAATGTGTTATAAAACAACAAAAAAACTTTAAGCATGTGACTATGTTTTATTATTTTGATGAATTAATGTCATTTCCATGATATGAATGTCAGGACTGCTGTAAAGTGGATCTTGCTTTTCTATTGGTATTTCTGTTATTGTAAAATGTTCAGACAGTTTCTGTTAAAAGAAAACAAAAACAAAAAATAATTTAGAAGAGCTTGTAATTTCTAATGTGTTTGCCCAAATTGACTTTGAAAAACTGAAATGTTTAGCAAGGTTTCAAAACATGCAGTTTTGAAAGGTTATGGAAACTTTGAAAGCAAAAATGTGCAGAAATGAACCTTGAAAAATTTGCATTGCAGCTCAGATTTATTTCCTAGCTCCCTGTCTTCATAACTACACAAGACAATTGTTTCAGGGGATGCAAAGTAAACAATAGTGTCGACCAAATCCTCAAGGGCCTCCTATAATAAAGGGAAAAAAAATAATTAAAAAACAAGTTATAATTGAGGAACTAAATATTTAAATTATACTAAACACCACAAGAAATATATTGAAACACTTAGCAGAATAAGAAATGAAAACTCACCCCATAATATACACAGTCTGCCACTAAGAGAAAATCTACACCTTCAGAAACATGGATCTGTTTAACTTTGGACATTTGTTCTTTGTTTCCCCATCTCAGCTCCAGGGCAGAGCAACTGCCCTTCAGTACTTTCTGGTTTAATTGAATGTTGTGATTCATAAATGGAACAATTTCTGGAAGATCTGTGATTATTACCCTTGCTCTGCATTTTTTGGAATCAATAAAATTATAATTGGTATCTAGGTTACAGTCCACTAAATAAGAGGCTATTTAACTTTGTATTTCAAAATTCAATAATGGTTTGACCTTTAAAAGAAAATAAAACTAGTTCCTCCTCAGCCTTAGGACAATAAAAAGAAAAAATTAAAAAAACTATTTTTTTTTTAGAAAAACCTCCTTTATACAACTTGTTAGCCATTATTTTGCTCATAATAACAGATGAATGTTAGATTAAGAAAAAAAAAGGAACATTGATTACCCTGCCCCTTTCCCTCCACCCAGAGAAAATAAGTTAAATATATGTGTAAATCTACAAGACTTGATAATATTCTTATGTTAGGTTTTTAGATCTAGACTTAGAAAAAATTTTCCTGAACCTTAATTTATTTAACTCTTAAATGAATAGGGTCTACATGCGGAAATACCTGAAGAAGTATATTCTGTTTGAGAAAAAAACCTTTTTTTTTAATAGTCCATAGTAACCAAATTTAAATGACTTTTAAAAAAGTATACTTTTAACAAATTATAATGGTCAAACTAACAGTTTTGTCAGTGAAGCCAATGAGCTAGTAATTCTTTTCCCAATGATATGCATATAATAAACTTAAATTTCTAGGATGATGGTTAGAGCCATTTTCAAGAACTGTCCACCCAGGTTTTGCCCACCCATTCAGAATAATGTTACCAATATTTAAATATTGGAAATCATGGCCAATCAAAATGATTCTTCCTAAATCTTTAATGTGGCCATATTGAAGGTATATAATTTATACTAAAATAACAGTGTGACGAGCAGGCCGAAGGATTGTATTAATAAGTTGACGAATTCATATGAAATGAAGAAAGAAACATCTCTCTGTATTTTCTTCAAACTTCTTTAATAACTTCTTCAACTTTCACATCAAATTAACTTCTTAATTCAATAACAACTTGACTTGACACTTCATAAATAAAACTTAAATGATACATGAAACTTCACTTAGTATAACTTCAACTAATAAAACTTTAACTAATGGACCCGCTAATATCAAGAAATGTATTACTGAGCGAGGACCAACGCTCTACAAGAACTACTACTATGCGAGGACCCAGTCTGACTGACTTTCCCTTAATTTATACTTTCTTTGATCGTACGTTCCAGAATCCTGCAACCTTCTCCGATAATTATTTTAGTAACTTTGACCTTCTAGAAGCTGACGTGTGCTATTTTTTTCCCTTAACCTCTTTCTTCGATTGGATATCTAAAATTAACTTGTTTACGCTGGACACTTGCACTAGTTTGACCTCGAGCTTCTAGAAACTGGTCGAAATAGGTCACAGACTTGACTCATGACACAAAGTTATCAGAAGAATTTTTATAGACAACTTTGTAAATTGTCGACCAAATTAAAATTTGTTACATATAATATAGCACTAAATGAGACCTTGGGTGAAAACAAAACACTACTAGATTGGAAATTGTTCCAAATTAAGTAATTTATGCAATCATGACGTATGCTGACTAAGCCAGCCACCCAGCTGTCATGTATATAATTCATATAATTATAATTGAATTAGTGACAGAAATATGAAAAAAGAGTTTGCTCTACATTCTTTCATCATGATTTATTTCATCATTGGTAATTGTAACATAATATCTAGATCTATACACTCTAAAAAAACAACTAATATTTTAAAAAAATACAACAAAAAAAAACCCTCATTTACCAAGCTATTTCTATGATGTCATTGTCACCCAATTACAATAAAAAAAAAAAACTAATTTACCCTAAAGCAGCTGTAACTATGCCAACAGCACCAGTTCCTGAACCTAATTCCAAAGCTGATTTATTCTGCACCACATTTCGTATTTTGTCAATGTAACTACACAAAACAAGTGCAGCATCCCAAACCACACATCCAACATCACCAACAGCTGATTGATCAAATGTTATGTCTGTGATAGTGCCGTCTTTTATGTTCTGAAGCTCAAAATTTCGTGAGAAAAGCTTTGTCAGGTCTACAGCGTTGGTGTTACTACTAGTGTTAGACATTATAAATGAATTAAATGTTTATCATTGATTATTTATAGGTCTAGATTCTATAATAGGTCTAGATTTCTAGATATATAATATATTATATAATGATGACTAGATTAGATTCTAGAAAAGATCTGGATTCTAGATCTATACAACACAACAGTATTATGAGTATACTATACTTGACTATAGTATACTCAAACTCAAAGTATATATATATAAAATATAGATCTAATTGAAATTATAATAGATAATAGATGTAGTCTAGATCTAAATGATCGATATTTTTTTATCTAGACTAGATCTAGAGTCTAGAGTGAAGAAGAATAGATCTAAAAGTCAGTCTACAGACAAGGGAGATAACTCTGTTTGATTTGTAACGAGTGTAGCAAAAACATGTAATCCTTGATGATCCTATAAGTTATAGACTAAAATAGATCTAAATACCCAAGATAATCTAAAAGTTGAGAAAGATTCTTATTTTGACAGAAGTCTAAAATATAGATCTAGATTAGATATTTAAAAAAAAAAAATTATCATAAAAAAATACACACATAGGCCATTGTTTACTTCGACTTTCGTTTTCAGGACACTTACCTATATTTTGCTTGATGTGATAAGCAATGTTCACTTTCACATTTCTTAGTCCGTTGGCGCACCACACAAGATTTGTCGACCGTCTTTCTCAATTCCTCTGTCTTTTGCCTTGGATAGAACCTCTTCCCATCGCTTTTTCTTTCTGACTCTTCTTTTTCCTGGTACTGTTCTCTGAAGGGAAATCAAGTTTCAATATAGTTTTTTCATCTATTGAAGTAGTTTGGGTCCCGTGTCTTGTTCATGCCTCTTGATAGAGTATAGTAACTTTGAAGGACATGGTCGGCATTCTCAAAGGTAAATTTCACTAGGAGGATAGCATGAATTGGTGTAATAGAGCTGAAGAAAATTCATATATTATGGACAAATGAAAAAAAAATATCCAGCTAACAAAGTAAACATTAGATGTAGAATGGCATAAAGACAACATGTAGGCCTAACATCTACATACGTGAGGACATCTGGTATTGTTGACTCGACTTGCGCTTATAATGCATTTGTCTTGAATATCAGTACTATAACATTGAGTTTGACAAAGAAACAAAAAATATTATATTTGTTAAGTAGTTTATATTTTAGTGTCAAAATGTGTTTAAGAAAAATATACTGAGGTCTGAAAGTACTGGTAGGGGAACTCAAGTTACAGATTTTAACTAACAACTATTTTGGAGACAAAAATAAATTATTTTCTTATGAAAACAAATAGTCAAATAACAAATATGTATATTATGTTAAAGCAATAAAAAATTTATCAAATTTCAAAAAGAATTTTAATTGGCAGCTTCATTTTATTTACAATAAATTATATATTTATATCACATAGATTGAGACAGAACCTACCAAGTAACCATTGAAAGTTTATATAACAAATCATCTATAAATTGACAAAGTAGAGAAAGATGGTTGGAAAGAGAAATATAGAGGTGCAGATTTTAGAAAGATGGTGGAGATCATTGATGGATTGGTCACACCCTAAGAAAATATGCAAACAAGAGAACTAGATAGGCCTTAGATTGGAACCCCCCAAGGCACAACACCCAGAAGAAGAACAAAAGGAACAAGGCAATACAGTGATTAAATGAAGCTGAGAGGACAGGAAAGACCAAGGAAGCTAATAAAAGACTGGCAAGAGGCCCTATGTTCCAAAGAAATTTATTAGAAATTGCAAAACTTATTTAAGAAAGATCTTTTTCTTTCATAATATAGTGTAAAAGAATTTAAAATAATTTATATTAGATAAGATCCAAACATTTCATTTATAAAATGTCAAAGATGATGATAAGATGTTTTTTTTTTTTTAAGAAATCATAAAACTTGAAAATGAATATTTAAAGCAAAATTAAAAAGGAACACAAAAATATAAATCATTGTATGAAATCTTTTATTGACATCAACAAATAAGTAATAGAAAATACAACTTTACTTTCTATAAAGTGATAGGATCTAAGTAAAAGAGTTCTATACAGCAGGTTATTCAAAGTTCTGCATCTTTGTGATCAATGATTACCGGTACTGAAGAAGGTAACAAGTGGCTATGACAATGATCAACTGCCTTTACATATTTCTTATACATTTTACTAATCAGCTATACTAAGAACATTATGAAATTCATAAGTATAAAACCAAGTCTCATTCATATTCCTTTGACAGACAACCACTGCAACCCATACTTGAACTTAAGAAAAGGTCTAGACATACTTGAACTATTACATTGATTACATATTATACATGCAAACTATTAGCTAAACAATGTGTTTTAGAGTTATACATTACAAGAACACAAATGAATTGCAACAGAATGTTATTATAATACATATCCAGGAAACACTTTCATATTTTCTGTGAAGGTAACAGTGAAGAACTGTCATAAAAATGACATTAATATTAACCAATTACATATGCATGAAAATAAAAACTGTTTATACACACTACAAATTTCAAATACGGTAACAGAAGATACTAAATACTACAAGGGAAAACTCACATATGAGTAATGCTATTTCAAGCAATCAGCAAAATGTGGCTAGAAACAAGTATTTTTTAAAACGTTTTCATGAACTGCAAGGAATGATCTATATTCATTTCTTACAGACAACATTCAACATTACTGACATAAACTACATTCAAACTTAACAAATTTAAACAATGAAGAAATGCATTTCAATCTCCAGTCATTTTACAAAGCGAAACAGCAAGTTTTCTATTTAAATGAACACAGTTTCTAACTCAGATAGAATATTGATATTTTCTTCATCCAAATTGTCTTCATCACTCGCTAACTCCGGTTCTACTTCTAGCTCAGTGACCTGTTAAAATATTGAAATAATTGAATTAGACATGTCCGCACTATGCTAGATTCAAATATTTAATACCCGGTAATCAAGTGCAAATATCCTGCTTTTTACACATCATTTCCAAAGAAAAGCTTAATATATTTGAATATTTATATACAAAATGTAAATCTTATTTTTCAATTACTGAAAATGTTAATTAATTCTTCTGATAAACAATAATAAAATACTTTTAAAAAATGTATGTTTATACAAACATCCATATTGGGCAGGGCAAATATCCAGTATAAGGGACAACCATATACCAAAGGCAATCTTTTTGGTGAGCTAAAAGGTGGTGTCGTAATAAAGGTGCCCACCCCCCCAACTTTAAAGACCAGCTTACTTTTATTGACATAGATCAGTGATGCCCAAAATACGGCCCGCAGGCCAGATCCGGTCCGTGACGTGGTTTTACCCGGCCCGCCGAAATGTTGGCACAAAGTGTAGAAAATCCCCCGTCCAAAAAGAAAATGTTGACAAATGTATCTTTACCTACATTAGGGCCCTCAATTTTTCTTTAATTAATTGGTAAAAAGACCTTTAATATTTGGATGGTTAGTGAATGGAACTCTGGATGTAGAATCGACCAGAAAAAATGATCGGTTCTTTACTTTTCGTGGAATATGATAATAAGCCAACACATTTTATTAAAGAAAATGAGTCCATTTTTAGAAGAATATATGTAAATGGCATTATAAAACAAATATGGCGACATTCTTGATTTAAGCCATGAAAAAAAAAAGTTTAACCACGCCTACTGATTGGAGGATCAGTGGGAATATTTACTCAAAAGAGAAAATGAGTCTTTGTAAAGCTAGCTACAAGGTTGCTCATATTTTAAAGACATAATCATCTTCTTTTTTTGAAGTAACGTCGTCTGTATTATATAAGATACCTTTTATTTCATGTGGCCCGTGACACGAATGTTTTAAATTAAAATGGCTCGCAGGTTGAATTAGGTTGAGCATCGCTGACAAAAGAGACAGCTACTGCTGAGAACAGTCTTATATGGCAGAAAAAGAGAACCTAAACTGACATCCAGCAGATGATGGTTAATTATCTATGCTGGATGTGGCAAAATATGTAGATCACAGCTAGAGCTGTGAAGCCACTTGAAATACTGCAATATTGCAAAACAATACAATATCTAGAGTTAACTACTTATGAGACACAATGGATTGGAAGTTTTCAAAAGTTTTGATATAATAAGAACTATTCTTTTGTCATAAGATTGAAAAAATAACTATTTCTTGAATATGTTTTCTTAATTTTCTTTTACTAAAATAAAAGTGCAGATACAACCATAGAAATGAAGTGTTTACGAGTGAGAAATTTTTCTGCTCATTTAGTCATCTATGAAAATTCATTTTTTTTTTTTGGGTTGCAATTAGCTTTGGAGTTAAATGTAGCTTTTTTTTTGAATATCCAGAATGAATATTGAATTACTAAGGGTCTATCAGATAATGATGCAAAGGAGAATGTGATTAAAACATTTCCAAAATTTCTTTTATTATTATTACACCTTTATGAAGAAACATTAAAAAAAAAAAAAAACAATAATAGAAAATATATTTGAGTTGTAAAAATGCTATAAATAATTAACAGATTAATTTAGCGACTAGCCATTAATCATGGCCCTTTTTTCATTGAGATTCCTGTGCATTTGTCTGCAACAATATAAAGATACTATTTTTGCTAACACAGATAACAAACACTAAAATAAAACTTTGAAAGGAACACTAAAAAACATTATTATGTTATATGCACACTTAGTAATATGCATACAATTCATGTCCAATTAATATCCAAATTGAATCTTTAAAAAAATGTGATCCTCACCGCAACACTCTTGTATGATGGTTGAAACTCTTCTAAATCTTCAGGCACACTGGAATTAATATCTGTATACACCTTTCCATTACCTAAAATAACTAGAATAACTTTTGAGAATGCCTTCTGTATACTATCCTGATATGCCTGTTTCATACATCGACCATGTGCTCTAATTTGAGATGCTGGATCTAGAAAATATCAGTTGGAAAATTAAATCCGAACAGTGTTTGAAGTGTTTCTATAAATTAAATTTTTAAAAATTAATAAAAAGGTAAAATTTAGTCATATGTACCAAGTGGATATTAATGTTTGTTATTTGTTACCAGCCAAACGAAAAGCTTATTTCTTAATAGTTTTGCTCCATATACTAGGTACCTACAGGTACCAACTACAGTTGCTGAACAATCATTTGTCTTTTCTAGAGCGTAACTATAATGGTATAAAAATAAAATAAGTTTTAATTTATCTACATCACAAACCTTCAGAAGAAAATTTTAACAAAGAGAAACCTTTCCCATTCACACTTAAGCCATGATGGTGTATAACAATATTAGTTGTGCATGCAAAACAACAGTAGTCTTCCTTGCTTGATAAACAGACATCAGTTAATTCCCTTTTCAACTAAGAAAGAAAATGCATCCAATACAATATTTGTATGTGATAACAAGTTTTAATAAAAAAAACAACACTTCAATAAAACTACATAAAGGAAAACATAAACTAGTACTTATTTGAGTAGCTGTTATACTCAAAATAAAAAAAGAACTACAAAAAACAAATTTCTAGGGCCTAGAGTTTCACGAGGTATAGCAGATTATTTTTTTTTTAATAGAAAAAAAACAAGACTTATCCCTTTACCTTGATGAAGTAACTATTAGTCATTAGCTTCTAGATTCAATATTAATTATAATATTTAATGAGACATTGTCTACAAGAATAATGAAAAATGCAGTAATTTTTTCTATGTTGAACACAATAATGATCTAGCTTACTTAGTTAGAACTTAGCAAGAAAAAAAACAAAAACAATGTGATAGTATTTAATGTTAACTACAACGATGCTCATGTAAAAGTCTATTTGTAATCATTGAAGACAAACATTACTTACAAAAACAGTGTTATGATTCAAAATTGTACCTCTTTTATAGAAGATGACCAGCCATTGAAGCCCAAATAGAAATTAGCCAAGTCAAAACATTGTGATATAAACAGAACTTGTTTTTCAGATCCAGTTCTCTTTCTTTTTGCAAATGCCACCTTTGTTGTAAAAAAAATATTACATAAAATACAGTGTTGTGCAGTAAAGTGTGTATGTCAATGTAAAATGATAAATATTAAAAATACTTTTTTTGAAAATTCCTTTTCTTGTGTACAATATGTCTAGGTTGTACAGCAGGGGTGGGCAACATTTTTGCATCGAGGGCAGCATTAAAAAAAGTATGGGAATGGCGGGCCGCATATATGTATATATCTTAGAAAGATACTCTAGCTAACTGTGTAGCATGTCTTTTAATTCATATTTACACTGTATTATAGTCACATTTCTTTCTTTTTTGTTTTCACACTCCACGTTGAAACATTACAACAAGAGTTAGCAGCTTTTGAAACCAATTTTACCATTTTTTTAAATTGCTGTTGTCTTTTTATATCACAATATCCCCACAAATATACAGTTGTACTTAATAAGCAGTATTTTACTTTTTACACTCGTGCATAATGTTCCGGAACTGTGAAACTATCTTACTAGTTGTTACCCCTGTCACTGCTGTCAAATTAGTCAGTCAACATTGACCAGTGATTATACTTGTTTAGTTTCCACAAAAAAATGTTTGCTCACTGAATGAGACAATAATATAGGTTCCGGAAGTTAAATGTCGGGACGAGGGAAACCTGCCCTTATAGAGCATCCCCAGAGAATGCTGACATATCCTTTAATGGTGCATACTAAATCAAGAGACCCGAACAAGACTATTCGTAGAACTGCCTGATCTGGAAACCACTGCGCGGTTCATCTCAGATATAGAATAACTGATCTGAACCCTCCTTTATGTAAAATGAGAACGAAGAAGAGGAAGAACTGATGTATGTGTACCCAAATAGTGTTAACAGCAGCAAAGTTTTTTTTTTATTTTGAAAATACAGTTTCTGACACCCATAAGACTCCTGTGGTATTGCTGACTGGAACTTCTCTTTGCTTGGAGTTATGTCCTCTGGAGATAAATCAGCTTCTGCGTAAATGGTGAGCTGATAATATTGAAAACTGGTTCTTGACGTCTTAAAATTTTCTTTTAGAAATTGCACAATTAAGGAATCTTAATAAGTGTTGTACTTTTAATTATTTCACTAAAAATAGTTTCACCTTTCAGGAAAGGAAAATGACAAAAACTATTTTCTTTTGCTTGCCTGTAGAAATGGGAAAGCCTTGTTTGAAAAGATTTAACATGCATTTATATTTCATATATAAACAACCAATTGCAATAGCAGTTATAAAAGACAAAATCTGTCTTTCACTCTTCATTAGAAATATTGGTATCAAAGTCACAGTCAATGTCCTTCAAGTAATATAACAATTTCTTCCTTGAGATTTTATATTCTTCTCAATTGCCTTTCCTATGCTAAGATAGTGGATACATTAGATTATTTTGTTCATAAATCGGAACTACTTGTGGTTAACATCCCTAGCACTTAAAAGTTTGATTACTATGGTACCTATGCCAATATGATTATGAAATATTATGCAGCTTTATGCAAACTTTCCTGTTTAGAGTTTATGGTAGGGATATTTTTTAAAAATTATATTTTTCTCAGTCGAAGATCGAGTTGCATCAGTTGTTACACTTGCCATCTTGTTCCAAGCCAACCCAACACTCAGAGATTGTGTCTTGAATCCAGTGTATTGATGTATAGCCAAAAAGCATAATCTTCGTTTACTTAAAATTTTTATAATGAGACAGTTTCAATAATATATATAGATATTATTTTAATATTTGCATTTTTATATGTATATACTGTGGGCACACCTGATTTCTATAGGTGTCGGCGGCATAAAACACTTCAGCAGGCCGCATGTGGCCAGCGGGCCGTAATTTGCCCACCCCTGTTATAAATCCAATATACATAAAAAAATCAAACAAGGAAAAAAAAATTTGATAATATTTATTTTATTTTGCATGTAAATATAAACAAAACTATGAAAAAGTAAAACAATTTAGTAAATTATCTTATATTAAGTATGATATTCTTTCAAGATAAAATGGAACTACAAATCTTACAGCATTAACAAAAATTGCTGGTACAATTTTTTCCCTTCAAATTTAGGGTAAGTTATAGCAAAGTGCAACATATGGAATGTTTACCTTGCATGCCTTTGTTCCAACGAAATGAGTTAAATTTAGTGCACTTTTTGCCTTTTCAGCAGAAACAGAGGAATAAAATTTGACAAAAGCATAATAGCAGAGGCTCTCTATGTCAGTCTGAGGTAGAGACTCTGAAAAGGTAAAAAAACAATGTTCTTTCAATTTTCTAAATAAGTTAAGTATTTTTAAAAAGTACTGTTGTATGTACAGAAAGAATAATTCAATCTAATTAGGAAAACAAAAGAAGCCTACTCTAATTCAGGAAAAGGAATCCATGGACTTTCACACAAAAGCTGGAAGATCTGGAATTCGCTGATGACATAGCCTTATTATCACACAAACTACAGGATATGCAAGAAAAGGTCACAGCTTTAAGAGAAGCAGGAAAAAGTGTAGGCCTCAAAATAAACCACCAAAAAACAAAAGTACTTAAAATAAACAACAAACAAATTGGTAACATAGAACTGAATTCTCAGATCATAGACCAAGTAGATAGTTTTATATACCTTGGAAGTGTAGTCAGTGTATCAGGTGGAACAGATGAAGACATTAAAGGTCGTCGTATAAATCTAGTGGGTCAGACATTTACACACCTAAAACCAACCTAGAAATCTCCCTACATCTCTAACAAGACTAAAATAATAATCTTTAAGTGTAATGTCAAGGTGGTCCTACTGTATGGTTCTGAAACATGCAGAACAACTGAAGCAACAGCAAAAAAGTACAGACCTTCATCAACAGATGTCTAAGAAATATCTTTAAAATACACTGGTACAACAAAATAGAAAACACCAAACTGTGGGAGATGAGTGGACATAAAAATATAGAGAAGCAGATCTTAGAGAAGAAGTGGAGATGGATTGGTCACACCCTTAGCAAAGATACCAACAACAGAGCTAGACAGGCCTTAGAATGGAACCCCTAGGGAACAAGAATAAGAGGAAGAACAAAAAGAACGTGGCGATGCAGTATACTAGATGAAGCCGAGAGGACAAGAAAGAGCTAGGAAGCATTAAAGAAATAGCAAGAGACAGTGGAGAGTGGCATGTTTTTACTAAGGCCCTATGTTCCACGAGGAACTTGAAGGAAAGATGATGATGATGATTTAGGAATGCATCACTCTGATTACAAACCTCTGCTGCCTTGCTATGCTAAGGCTTCAGAGACAACCTTAATGAAAATTGAAGAATGGAGTCTATTTATCATTCTAATTTTTTTCGGTTAATATTTCATGTAATTTGTTACTACTCCAATGTTTCAATGGATGTGCACTGTGTCTTTTGGATGCTTATGTTGGTGTGGATTTTAATTTGTGTGGAAACGTGTATTTCAGTGGACTATATGGAGAGCTCCCTGATCTGGAAACCACTGCGCATTTCATCTCATGTATTGGTCTACTCATCTGAACACTCCAACATAATCAATGAGAACGAAGAGGAAGAAGAAGAAGTGGAGTTTTGTGGTAAGACGCTTGACAGTATGGACAACACACCCGCCATCTTGAAACCTAATAACGAGCCTAAGTCTAAGGCTTTAACCGAACAAATCCCTAGTGCAAAACATAAGTAGAAATCAATTTGTTTCCATTCAACAAGAAAAACTGTGACGAAGAGTGAGGTGTGCTAAGTTAAGGAAAGAAACTGTTGATAACGTTGTGACCCAAGTAGAGAAAAGCTGATACATGTTTTGCATTGCTTCTTTACCAATCTATCACTTTAAGATGCTATCTTACTAGATTTCTCCAGGGCTTTTGACAAAGTTCACCACCATAGTTTGCTTAAAAAATTAAAATATTTTGGCATTGATGGTCCATGCATCAGTGGATTAAAGATTTTCTGATAGGGAGAGAACAAACTGTAATAATAAATGGCTCTAAATCAACACCAATAACAGTAAACTCAGCTGTACCTCAAGGAACAGTCTTAGGTCCACTATTTTTAATTTACATAAATGATTTGCCAAACTGCATTAGTTCAGGAACAAAAGTCAGATTATTCGCAGACGATTGCATAATATATAGAACAATAAAAACAACACAAGATATAGAAATTTTACAAAGAGAGTTAGATGAATTACAGAAATGGGAATCAAATTGGATCATATCTTTTCACCCAGAAAAATGTCTTTATCTTATATAATACAGACGTTACTTCAAAAAAGAAGATGTCAGTTATTAAGGGAGTAACAAAAAAACTAAAACAAATTAATTCCACTTATCTTATTCAAGGTAAACCAGTAACACAGACTAAAAAAGCAAAATACCTCTAGAGGTGTTATAATAAATTAAAAAGCCTCATGGAATCCCCATATTGATGAAACTATTTTAAAAAATCCAACAAAGCATTAGGGTTTATTAAAAGAAATTTCTAGAAATCAAATAACTTAAAACTAAAATGTTATTTAACCTTGGTTAGGCCAATAATAGAATATGCATCCTCTGTTTGGGACCCCTCAATTCAAGAAAGCATTAAGAAATGGAAAGAGACAATAAATAGAGCAGTGAGATTCATAACAAATGAATATTCACATTTGACTACAGTAACACCTTTAGTAAAATCACTAAATTTAGAAAGCCTTCAGGATAGAAGACTGAAAAGTAAAGTAGCAATTATACATAAAACACTGAAACCATATTTACAAATTAACCAAATACAAAATTTAATAAAGTACTCAGAAAGACACAAAGATAAAGGCACATTCCTCGTTCCATATGCTAGGACAAATTTGTACAAATGCTCTTTCTTCCCTAGCGCTATTAAAGCATGGAATGAGTCGCCTGAGCTAGCCAGGAAAACCAGTGACTTGGCAGAATTCAGGTCATTGGTTAATATGCATGACTAAATGCATGACGCGTAGGATGTAATCATCTTCTCTTTTGAAGTAATGTCTGTATCTTAATCATATAAGATAAGATCTCAAAAACAGAACAGTATGCACTATTAAAAATATTGATTTCACCATCACCTGTATCAAACTTGAACCTATATTTTTAAACAAGATTGTAAAGTCTTATTACTGTATAGTAGTCAGTAGAACCTCATGTCATCAAACAGTTTTGTCTTCAAGTAACATATTGATTTATATTTATTTCATCAAGATTTCATTTTTTCTGGTATACTTACAAGTGTAAAAGTTAAGGTACAAATTTCTAATGAAAGTTGAGTATTTTCTATTTAACCCTTTATAAAAACAATCTTAATAAATTGTACCAATCTTACATTTATCTTGCTTTGCCTTGTAGCAGCCTCTATAAAAAAATTTTTCTAACATTTGCTTATATGTCAAGTTGTCCTTTTTAAAATAGAAATATACCAAAAATATTTTTAAACAAAGGGAGAAAATCACTTACTTTCATCTGAAGTATTTTCTTGAAGTTTTGAAGTCTGACAAGGTAAAACCTGAACCTCATACAATAATCCATACCTGGAGAATGTTTTGTGCAGTCTGTGCTGTAGAAAGCATCAAATACGTCAAGTAGTAAATCAATGTGTATGATTCTAAATAGTTTCAAAACACTCTTTTTTTTTTTTTCTTACAGAATTGAATAAAAGAAAAGTTTTACAACTCCTTTTATCATGAGGGAAAACATTTAGGCTATTTAACCTAATGAATGTACGTTTGGGATTTTTCAGGGGTTAATGAGGGTGTCACTTGGGCAACACAATAAGCAACTTTCTTTTCCCAGAAATAGCAAGTTCTCATTAGAGTTGTTTAAACAATAAAAAATAATAATTTAAAATTTACCATCCTTTACCAGGACTTGAGAACTTAGATTCAGCTTAACCACTCAGTCACAATAGTCTTAGCAGTCTAAATGTTTTGAAAAATGTGTGAATGTTGTTCGTATTTGCATCTATATTGTTATTGCACAGTAGTTATGCTGAGGTGGTCAATTGTAATCAAACTGAATTTCCATTTGATTGGACCAATAAAAATTATCTTATCTTATCTAAACATAAAACTACCGGTATTTGATCATCATGCTAGCCATCATATCCTTTTTTTTTAAAAACAAAACAATAATAAGGCTCGTATTTGAGTCCAGAGATTAATGAGAAATGCAGTATTTCCCTTGGCTATGCAGCCCCAGCTGTGGCCTAGCTATTTTGCCACATCCAGGGCAAGCATTGTCCGCCAGTGGTCGATTAAGATTTTCTTTTCGCCATATGTGTCTATCCTGTTTTGGTCTCAAACATAGACCCCCACAAAACTAAAACAATTATTTACTTGCTTCAATTACCGGTATCTTAATTTACTTTATATAATGATATGTTTTTAAAAAATGTCTGAAAAGTATAAACAACTGGTACTAAACAGAGCAGCATGGCCTAAAATTTCGTATTCTTTGATAAAGCCACTGTAACAATGAAATCTGCTAATCTTTCATGTCCTTAGCTTAGCTATCTACTTTTAATAAACATACTGAGAATAATAACTAGCTGAGTAAAGCTGTTAAGGCTGTGTTATAATTCACACTGTGAGTTAAAAAGAGTTGATTCTGTTTAAGCACACATAGTTTCAGAATTCTAAACTATGTAGGTTAAGTTATGGACATTCAAGTAAAGGAATGGTGGATAAAATAAGTTTTACCTGTTTCTATAGCCCATAGTTAACACTTACAAGTGAACAAGACAATATTTAACTCAAGGGCAGACTTAGTGTCAAAATTTGATTTGGCATTGCTATTCAATCTGACTGGCATATTGTGTATTTTTTTATCAACATATGTTATTTTTGATGATGCATCAAAAACTGTTCACATTGATGCTTGTGTTTGTTATTATTTCTATGTGTCAGTAGACTTGTAGTCTACTTGCAATCTCAATATGTTGCAGTGGAACTACTCTGTAAGTAGTGGGTTGCCTTATGGATTCTCATGTTATCTTTTAAATTACAGACATACCTAGAAAATAAGACAGGTATACATGTCCTGTGCATATCCATATGTTAATCCACTTTTTGCTGGCCCCTTTTATGAGAAAAATACAATCTTTTACACTTACAGGCTTTACAATCATTCAATCAATCAATATGCAAATGACCACATGGCCAGTACCTGATATAGCTCTAGCTACCTTTAGAACTCCTTACCTCAAAATGTCTTACAACCTTTTTAGATATGTTGGCTCAGTAGACACTAGAATTCCAGATAAAAATTGAATGTCTACATCATGATTTGAAATCAAAACCCTTAGTTGTGAACCATTTAATATTACTTATAGTATTATACATATAACCAATACAGGGCCTGGTCTACCTAAAGGAAATGCAAGCTTATAGCTTAAAGCCAACAAGTATTTAGCAGAGTCCTATTATAATCCAAATAGCTTCTCAAGTATAAATATGGCACTGATAACTTACAGTAATAACTTGTTCCTGATCAGGTATATTTGATGGTAAAACAATATTTCTTATGAAGAGATTTTTGTTGTCTTCCAAAGGTTTGAAAAAGTCTATAATTTCTAGTCCATTCATATCTTTTAAATCTTTTGAGTTTTTAAAATCAATACTTATCAACCTTCATGCTGTTATGTTTATCTAGAGATCTATAACTATATATTAACTATTCTATGCTTCAATCAATACAGACTGCAGTCGTTCCATATTCATGCTGACATTAAGTTATTACTCTTATTCTTTAAAAATTATAACTTTGCTAATGGTAACAAGAATTCGAAAGATGGCCACTCCATTATCTTGCATAAATCTAGAATATTAGATAGATATTATCGTAGAGTAGCTCCTGATCCAGCTGAATATCCGGCCATATTTAGTATCACTGCAGGATAGTTGACCAGACCCAGAGAGACAGTAGACTAGCTACCTAATAGGCCTACGAGATCTAGGGCTAGTGTTATACTCAATACTGCTATACGACTAGATGACTAACTGTACTATACTAATCTATATATTATAATATATGCTAGATAATTCATATAATATAGTCATAGTAGTTTAATTACTAGTTATATTAATACTACATTATAGTACTATAGTAGTAAATAAATAGCACTAGTAGTGCCAGTAGTGGCACTAGAATTCACTAGATTACTAGATCTAGCTAAAAGTAGATTCTATATTAAATTCTGGTCTATAATATAGACAATGTAGTAAACTTATACTCATTTCTAGTTATAGACTAGTGACTTAGTTTATACACTATAGTAGTGTAAGTTGTATATATTTATCTTATCTTATATAATACAGACGTTACTTCAAAAAAGAAGATGATTACGTACTACGCGTCATGCATTTAGTCATGCATATTAACCAATGACTTAAATTCTGCCAAGTCACTGGTTTTTCTGGCTAGCTCAGACAACCCGTTCCATTCTCTAATAGCACTAGGGAAGAAGGAGTATTTGTACAAATTTGTCCTAGCATATGGGACGAGGAATGTGCCTTTATCTTTGTGTCTTTCTGAATACTTTATGAAATTTTGTTTTTGTATTTGAAGATTATGGTTCAGTGTTTTATGTATAATTGCTACTTTACTTTTGAGTCTTCTGTCCTGAAGGCTTCCTAAATTTAGTGATTTTACTAATGGTGTTACTGTAGTCAAATGTGAATATTCGTTTGTTGTGAATCTCACTGCTCTATTTTGTGTTTGTTCCAGTTTCTTAATGTTTTCTTGAGTTGAGGGGTCCCACACGGTGGATGCATATTCTATTATTGGCCTAACCAAGGTTAAATAACATTTTAGTTTTATGTTCTTATTTGATTTCTAGAAATTTCTTTTAATAAACCCTAATGCTTTGTTTGATTTTTTTATAGTTTCATCAATATGTGGATTCCATGACAGTTTTTCATTTATTATAACACCTAGGTATTTTGCTTTTTTAGTCTGTGTTACTGGTTTACCTTGAATAAGATAAGTGGAATTAATTTGTTTTAGTTTTTTTGTTACTCTTAACAACTGACATTTTTCTGGGTGGAAAGACATGCTCCAATTTGATTCCCATTTCTGTAATTCATCTAATTCTCTTTGTAAAATATCTGTGTCTTGTATTGTTTTTATTGTTCTTTATATTATGCAATCGTCTGCAAATAATCTGACTTTTGTTCCTGAACTAATGCAGTTTGGCAAATCATTTATGTAAATTAAAAATAGTAGTGGACCCAAGACTGTTCCTTGAGGTACACCTGAGTTTACTGTTATTGGTGTTGATTTAGAGCCATTTATTATTACAGTTTGTTCTCTCCCTATCAGAAAATCTTTAATCCACTGATGCAGTGGAACATTAATGCCGAAATATTTTAATTTTTTAAGCAAACTATGGTGTTGAACTTTGTCAAAAGCCTTGGAAAAATCTAGTAAGATAGCATCTATTTGTTCACTATTATCTAAACCTTTTGAAAAATCATCAATTAGTCCTATTAGTTGTGTTTCACATGATCTATATTTCCTAAAGCCATGTTGGTATGGGGTGAGGACATTATGTTTGTCTAAGTGGTTTATGATGTTGCTACATATTATGTGTTCTAGGATTTTACATGTGATGCTGGTAAGTGATACTGGTCTGTAGTTTCCTGGATCAGATTTTTCTCCTTTTTTAAATAGGGGGGTGACATTAGCTTCTTTCCAGTCCTTTGGTACTCTGCCCTGGTTAAGCGATGCCTGAAAGAGTATTTTGAACACTGGGGCTAGCTCATTGCTTAGTTCTTTGAGTAATCTAGCTGGAATACCATCAGGTCCAGACGCTTTATTTGGTTTGGTGTTGGCTAATAGTTTTTTAATTCCATTTTCTTGTACTACTAAATCTTCTATGTTGTCTACTTGGTTCAAATTAAGAATTATGTCTTTGTCTCCTGGGGCTGAGAATGCTGATGCAAAGTATTTGTTTAGGATGTTTGCTTTAGTTTCATTATCATTATGTATTATGTTATGTTCATTTTTTAATGGCGCTATGCCTGTTGTTTCCATTTTCTTAGACTTAATGTATGACCATAGGTTTTTGTTGTTATCTTTAGATATTACATTGTTTATGTATTCACTCTGCAGCTGTCTGCTTACTTTTTGGGTTAGGTGTTTAATTTTTATATACTTTTTGTAATTATTTAATTACTATTCCATGTCATGAGACTCATAACTTAATAAATTATTATTATATGACTTATGCCATAAGCCATAAAGATTCTAATGAATTAATTATAATTTTAAATAAAAATATAAGTAAAAGTTAAAGACCAACTGAAGAGGTTTGGGGTCAGACGCGGAAACCGGTGTAATACTTTTTTTTAGTTTCATAATGCTTAAAAAAACATACATACGAAATATTAGACATATATTCTTCAGGCTTATTCTAGTTCTACATCTACTGCTTTTGATCAAGAGCTAGATCTTCTTTTCTCAGATCATTAATGATGTATGAAGTAGACCTAAATTTGGATCTAAATTCAATTAGATGAAGTCTAGATCTAGTAATAGTAGTATTGGATATTTAGAGATTAGACCTATCTATATAGATCTATCTAGACTGATCCAATCGAGGTGCTGGGCCTAGATCTAGAAAAACAAAGTTTAAAATTATATACTCTATCTATACACTTAATAGTGATTATTAACCTATAGTCGTCCCTAAATAGGCCCAATATGGGAAAAAAACAACATTAATTACTATGTTGAGCTGTAGTTTTGCATTATTTAAATTTTGATCATTTCTATGTTATTGCAGATTTGAATGTCCATTGCAATGATGACAATGTAGTTATTGTAGTACACGATTAGCCTATATTTAGTTTGCATCTAGTCACAATCCCGTACAACACTAGCAAATAACTTTAACCTTAACCTAGACTTAAAAGTAGTCTGATATAGATCTAAATTTCTAAAAACTTATCTATAAGGCAAAAATTAGACCTAGATTTAGATCTAAAAATTCTATAATATTATTAATATACGACTTAAGTTAAATAGTTCTATAAATCTATTTGTAAAAATTGAAGAATTTTAATTTATCCCACACATAATTCATTTGTTGATTGGAATAGAATCATTAGATAGTTAAGTTAGCAAGTTAATCTGTAACTGTAAAAAAGTTTTAAATTGTGTTTAGACTAAATGAAAGAGATTATCCTACTGGAAAAGGAGTTGTTTTTTTTTTCTTTTCTCTGGGAAGTCAGGGAAGTGGAAAATAAATTGTATCAATATAATATTAAGTAATGCATATAGGCTACTGTTGATGTAATTATGCAACTCATTTTATTAAATTTTAGTAACCCAATTATTACCAGTTAATCACTGAATATATATATATATTTTTTTTATTGTTATTAAAAATGCAGAGCTATTTATAATTTAAAGTGTTTAATAAATAAGGCTGGCAGTCAAGTCGAAAGATTAATGAGGAATGCAGTATTTTCCATGGCTACGCAGCCCTAGCTGCAAACTAGATATTTTGCCGCATCCAGCAAAGACATAACCATTTTCAGCTGGTGGTCAATTTAAATTTTCTTTATGACGTCTACGTCTTCCCTTGGCAGTGGATTTTCTTTTGGCTTCTAATATGTATTCCACATTGCAATTTCTAATAAATAGCAACATTCGAAGAATGAGATCCAACTCTTATTTTTTAAAAATGTAACCCCTTTACAGATTAAGTCATCATTGCAATGGACATTCAAATCTGCAATAACATAGAAATGATCAAAATTTGAATAAGTTTCAAAACGCAGAAAGTTGTGTGGTTTGCGCTCCAAACTGTCTTTTCTGTGTTCTCAGGTTCAAACATTAACCACTGCCATTAACTAACATCCTGCTGGAGTTTTGGGCTATGACATAATATTAAATCCTGATTCGAAACTTTGTCTAAACCTAGCAAGTGAAAAGGAACATAACTAAAATAATGTGTGTATAATGAAGAACTCTATTAAAATGTGATTTTGTATTTACATTTATTGGTATTTATTATATAAAATAAAATTGTAAAATGCTTCTGTGATTTGTTTCACAATAGAAACAGGGAATATTAACTTTTCTTGTATTTCCAAAATGATGAAAGATCCATCTAGTAAACTTATCTGTATGCCACATGTCATATATGTTTTCTGTAAAATAGATTTTTTTAAATTTATTTATTAACATTTATACTTAATTATGTATACATATATATATATAGAACTAGTGGTTATATATATATATTTATTATATGTTATACTGATTATCTGATCTAACATTAACATCTAACTCTTATTGTTCTTAATAATAATAAATTACTCTACTCTAGGTCTAGACAATCTAATATATTTAAGACCAGGGCCGGTCTTAAGCCACTGCAACCTATGTGGTCGCAGTGGGCCCTGCACTCTCATAGGCCCCGCGCTAATTCTAGGGGGAAATAGTTAAATTGCAATTTATATATATATATATACCGTTATATATAAAACCTGGAAATCTCATGAAAGCTCATAAAAATCTCCTGAAAATAGACAAAATTGTCATTTGTGGGTGTCATTTATTCTGGAAAACGCTAATCCTACGCACGATAAATGAAAAAAGGCATTCATCAGCTTTCATGTAATAAAATGTAAAAATCAGGCAAATTTTCACTTTAATCGGGAGTTGCCATCCTATACTTTATTTACTTTAATAGTGACTGGCATATTAATATGCCATAGGTTGAAAAGTTCGTAAAGTAAAGTTAATTTGATCGTAATCTTGTACTTAGTAAAGATGAATTCAAAGTCAAATTTTTTAAATACAAAATCTTAATTTCCACTTATTATCCTTATTCCCACCCAGACTAGGCCCTGCGAAATCAAGTTTCACATAGGGCCCCGCAATCGTTAGGATCGGCCCTGTTTAAGTTTAATCACATGTGTTTAGTACAGATCTGTATTTAATATTACCAATATAGATGATGAATTATTATTTTTTTTAGAACTTAAGTCTAGCCTTATTAATAAGTATAGCAAGGGCTGTATAATTACTATGTATAAGATCTATTATAAATATATTCTATATAGATTTAGCTTAAGCTTTAGGTTTAGTCCTTGACTAATATAATCTTATCTTATCTTATATAATACAGACGTTACTTCAAAAAAGAAGATGATTACGTCCTACGCGTCATGCATTTAGTCATGCATATTAACCAATGACTTAAATTCTGCCAAGTCACTGGTTTTTCTGGCTAGCTCAGGCAACCCATTCCATGCTCTAATAGCACTAGGGAAGAAGGAGTATTTGTACAAATTTGTCCTAGCATATGGGACGAGGAATGTGCCTTTATTTTTGTGTCTTTCAGAGTATTTTATTAAATTTTGTTTTTGTATTTGAAGATTATGGTTCAGTGTTTTATGTATAATTGCTACTTTACTTTTGAGTCTTCTGTCCTGAAGGCTTTCTAAATTTAGTGATTTTACTAATGGTGTTACCCTAGTCAAATGTGAATATTCGTTTGTTATGAATCTCACTGCTCTATTTTGTGTTTGTTCCAGTTTCTTAATGTTTTCTTGAGTTGAGGGGTCCCACACGGTGGTATTATATTTATATCTATGAATTATGCTAGGACTATACTCACTAGGTCTTACTATTACAAATTTACAGAGATATACAAATTCAAGCATTAAAAAATTAAAATGTTGGCGACTGGGCTTAGACTTAACATAGAAGCTAGTCTAGATTACTCTAGATCTACTTAAATGTCTTAAATCTACTAGTTTATAATCTATTAGTATTATTACATTGTGTATTACAAGTCAAGTATTATAATATAGATCTAGTGAGTGATGAGTGACTAGTACAAGTGTTAGAAGGCCTAGCTAGAATTAGAGATAGATAGAAATATAGATCTAGCCATTTGGCATTTAGTTTTGTTATAATAAAAATTATAATAGACTTATATACTGTATAATATACGGTAGTATACCTAGTCCTATATAGTATAACTCTATCTATAGTATACAAAGTATAGTGTATACTCTCTCCGTCTCTACTCTACTCTAGTGACGCAAGTCTAAGTGACTAGTCCTAGTACTAGTAGTAGTAGTCCTATCTAAAATTAATCTAACTATAATTATATTAATTAAATAGTCTGCTCTATAATATATTTTGAAAAAGTAGAAGGGCATTTTGGTGCATCCCATGATAAGTATCATTTCAAATTGTTTGACAGCTAGATTTTGATAAGCATATCATCTGAATCGCTATCAATAACGTATCCAGCCATGTCTATTTTTATTTACATTTTCTTAGTTCATTACAAGACGTCACTTCCGCTTTCGGCCATTGAAGCTGATTTTCAAATCTCGTTATTTTTTACACTTTCAAATTACTTTTTCTAATATAAATACGCTTTTCTAAAATCTCAAAATTTTAGGAACTAACTTTTATGCTATCTACTATCTAAATCAATCGCTATCTCAATTTCGAAAAAAACCTCTTCAGTTGGTCTTTAAGGTCTAGATTAGCGGATATTGTATATTCATAATATTTATATTGCCAATAAATCTTTTAATGAAGTAATAATTATTAAGTCTAAAGTCTAAGTTAATAACATTCTTTAACTCTATTATACTATCTACTAATCTAGATCTATAAGTAAAAGTATAGATCTAATCTAGGTTTAGTTCTATAAAAATTAAAATGGGACTAGATAGATCTAGATTTCTAAATTCTAATGACCTAAGTAGGGTAAATAACATTCTTTCTTGGAAACGACTAATCTGATATATATATATATGGGTTAGTGATAGGATAAACAGTGTAAGGTAAAAATAGTTGGCATGAGAGTCATACCTATATTTACTACGATATCGAAAATGACAACAATTATTAGAATCTAGATCTAAACTAACTAAAGTCTAGTCTAAAGACCTAGATTCTAATCATAAGCTGAATGATTAAATTATAATCTAATTACGTAACGCTCCTTATCTGAAAAATGATTATCAAGTTTATAAGTATTATTAAAGGAGTCTAGCCGAGTCTACTATGTCTAGTGACAGTCTAGTCTAGTTTCTCCTGCTAGTAATCCTAACTCAAGACTCAGTAACTGTTCAAACAGGTTGCCAACATATGTTTTTTTTTCTGAATTATTTTTTTTAATAGAAACTAGATCTAGATAGATTCCAGAAGCATCATCATGACCGAAACTAAAACAAAGTTGTGAATCACGATTTAGACATCTAGATCTAGTTAAGTTAGTTTTCATACAGTAACTAAGTCGTCAAAGCACCAACAACCCTATTTTATTAATCTAGATTTTTTTATTAGTATATACTAATATTAGAATCTTAAAATCTATTAATATTTCTTTAAATTATATTTTATAAGATCTGGAGTTCTAGACTAGTGACTGACTAGACTCTTAGTCTAGACTAGAGACTAGTTACTAAGTTAGTAGTACTAGTAGTTATAATTAAATATATTTAATTATAGTAATACTAGGCCTACTAATACTTAGTAATAGTATAGATTCTAGATCAGATGTAACTTACAATACAATACAAAAAAAATACATATATTATAATCATATTTATATAAGTAATAATTTATGATTTATTAGACAATTTTAAATTTAGTGACTTAGTCCTACTTTCTAGACTTAGGACTTTTAATAATAAATTATTGACATTATTATAGAGAAATTATAGATCTATTTTTTATATATTATATATCTATTTATCTATATCTAGATTATTCTAGATCTATACATGATAGTAAATGATACTCTAAATCTAGAATCTAGGTGCTAGACTGTCTTAATCAACTTAATGTTAAAATGTTGAGAATGTCTCATTGTCTGTTGTACAGACTAGTACTAGTACTACTACTGAGTCTACTGACAATACTAGATCTAGATCTAAAGACTAATTACTAATTGTAAAAATGCAGTCTGATAAAAAAAAATTAAAATATGACAATAGATCTGCCAATGATATGATAATTGGCTAGTCTTTCCTTTTAACTTTCTTTGACCATCGGGTTGTTTTTTTTTTTGTCGCTATCACTATCAAGTTTGCACTGATGCGCCATTTTTACTTGTAATAAAATTTTAAGCCAAATTAATAAAGTATTTTTTTTCTATGATATACAGAAAATGCAGAAATAAAAAGAAGATTTCATATATTATGATATAGCTGTAATCATGGATTTGGCCAATTGTGAATATTTTAATCCTAATACCAAAGATCTCATTTATAGATTTTGGCAAACATCAGAAACAGGTAAGTATAACAACACTGATCATTTTTTAAAATCCTTAAAACTCAATGTTGTAAAATTGCAATTTGTATATGTTTATTTTGTATTATATTCTGTTGTTAAGAAACATACTATAATGTAATCTTAAGTTATCTTTTAAAAACATAATAATAGACATTAAACAGGACTAACATTATGTTTGCATTGTTAAGCTTTTGTACCATAACAGTTATATTATGGTTATTAGGGAAAAATAATAAAAAAAAAATAAGGATAACAATAAAAACCTCTGGTTATACATTAAATCTAAGAAAATGGAAACAACAGGAGTAGAACCATTAATAGGAGTTAATAGCTTAACACATAGTGATAATGAAACTAAAGCTATCAATCTAATCAAATACTTTGAATCAGCTTTCTCAGCTCCTAGAGACAAAGACATATTATAAATTTAAAACAAGTAGAAAGCATCTGACTGTGGCAGTTTACATCGTGAGAGATGATCTTTTCCATTTGCAGCTTCTTGTGTGACTAAATAGGTCAATCCTTGATACACAGCTGCGGTCTGAGTTTGGGCATCTGTAATTACCAGGCGCTGTTGCACTTTCACCCTTCTTTCTACTACTGTTGTGTATGGCATCTGTGATCTGGGACCCTTCTTTTATGCTCACTCTCCGTGTGGATCTATCCAGTGCCACTTTTTCCCAACTGTTAAGTGTTGATTTTGAAGAGCTTCATATTGCGTTTGCATACATCAGTATATCTTAGAAGTGGATGACCACCATCTCTTCTGCATTCTGTTAGATCATCATACAGAATGTTGTTGACCATGTGGCATTCTAAGGCGTGACCAAGCCAACCTAGGTGTCTCCTGCTGATAACAGCGCAGATGTTCTGGCAACCTGCTCTTTGCTGCACTTCCTTTATTAGCAAATAGATGCTATTTTATTGGATTTCTCAAAGGCATTTGATTAAGTTCACCACCCTAGGAAAATCCCTGCACAGTTCATTCATGTATTGGTCTAGTCATCTGAGCGCTCCAACATATTAACAGGAAGGAGAAAGAATAAGAAGAAGCTAGCCTTGCTTAAAATTTTTTAGTATTTTGGTATTGCTGTTTCATTACATCAATGGATTCAGGATTACTGATACTGGGAGTACAAACTAATAATAAATGGCTCTAAATCAAAACCAGTAATACTTAACTCAAGTGTACCTCAAGGAACAGGATTAGGTTCACTATTATTTCTAATCTACATAAATGATTTACCAAATTGCATTAGTTTAAACACAAAAGTCAGATTATTTGCAGACGATTGCATGATAGAACAATAAAAACAACACAAGATACAGAAATTTTACGAAAAGAATTAGATGAATTACAAAAATGGGAATCAAATTGGAGCATGTCTTTCCACCCAGAAAAATGTCAAGAGTAACAAAAAAACTAAAACAAATAATAACTACTTGCTTTCTTCATGGTAAACTGGTTACACAAATATGACAGAAATAGCTGGGCTGGAGTTGGTCCCATAAAAATCATTCAGGCTTAAAATGAAATTGACTCCCAATAATCAATGCATATTCTACATTATCACAAAATGCAAAGTAGATAGCAAAATAAAAAAGCTGTGGGTCTTTGACTTCTTATTGAAAAGTGCTGACTTCTTGGGACCAAAAAGAATGTAATTTATGGTCTAACTCTTCAGAAATGATAAAATCTCTTAGGTTTAGGTACACAGAAACAGTTGACCTTTACATCATCTGCCCTATAGACCACAAGTCTGAAAGGGGAACTTTACTTTATTTATTTTTACTATGTTTAGGTTTTTTTTAAGTCACATACTTTTGTTTAAAGTTGCTTATCCCCCTTTTTTTTATTTTATAGATTCTAGCCTTTGTTTTATCTTGATCCAAGCTTTGAAAAAGAATGCAGAAGATCACATAAAGACACATAGTTATGAATTTGCAGAACGCTGCTACAAATTTGGTATAACTGTACAGGAAAATCTATTCCACAAAACTAGTAAATTAGTCCTTCCCCCTCACGATGAAGCTTTGCTTTGGAGCAACATCTCGTTCGTCAAAGAAAAGCAAAAAAAATATGTAGAAGCTTTAAAAGATGCTCTTCATTGTATTGAGCTGGATGGAACTTACTCAAAGGTTATAATTGTTTGGTTAACATGGTTTAATATTCTGTATTAGCAAATGAAGATTATTATGTGTTAGAGATTAGAATATATTTTTTTTTTACCCAGCTTTAGCTGTTCTTTAACTAACACATGACTTTTTTTTTATAATACTCCCCTTTCTTCAACTTTATTCTTTTAGGGAAATAGCATCTAGTAGGATGGACCAATCCATCCTTAATATCATTCATCATCTCTTATTATCTTCCTTTTGTCTTCCACCTAGTATAATATCTGTTTAGTAGACTGTTGTAACCATATATTTTTTTGGGTCTTGATGAATTGTTGTTGGCCTCCTTCAGTCGTAATGACTATGTTTCATCTTGTAGAATTTTTCATGTGACTGTAGAGCCTTATTTTGGAGAGATGCTCCTGTATCACAAGTTAAGGTGGCTTTCACTTTGGTGGTAGAGGAGCCAGCCATTTTTATTTTGGCACGCTTGTCTTCCAGAGTTGAGGCCCATGTTTTTTCACTGTTCATGGCTTTCTTGGTCACCATCTCTCTCCATGTAGTGTGGTCTAGGGCTAAGTCTTCCCAATGGTCAGTATCAATATTCACTGCTTTGAGATCTTGCTTGATTACATCCACGTAATGGAGGTGTAGGGGACCAGTTTTTCATGAGCCAGACCATAAAGAATGACTTTTGGGATGCGATTGTTCTCCATCTGGTTAATATGACAAAGCCAGCACAGACTTTCAAACCTTCTTTTGTAACCATACTATATATCCCTCCATCCCAGTGGGGTTACAGCCCATAGAGGGCTACGGCCTGCTTCAACACATCCTTCCATTCAGATCTCTCCTGGGCCTTTTGTCTCTATGTCCTAACCCCAAGTTGTTGTAGATCTGTACCATGCTATATAAGCACCAAGTATTATTTTTTTGTCTTGATGGATAGTTGATTATCTAATTAATGACCTCTTTGATTTTTATTTGTTGTACTATAATGCAGTATAATATTTTTAGGGCTACTGGCGTGCATCTCGAGCTTCACGAGGACTGAAGAAATATGCAGAGGCTGCTTTCTTCTTACTCAAGTATTTGGCTTTTGGTCTACCTAATGATGAGGATTTTAAAAATTTCATGACAGAAGTGGCTATACTTGTGACATATTTCAAAAGTAATTAATTTACCACAGTTCTATTAAATTCTGCCTCTCTCTTACCAGTGTGTATGTAAATTGTGCATATAGATCAAATATAAACATTTTTTTTTAGATTAAATATAGAAAGGATTCACTCAGGATTCACATTAGCTTGTACATTTTTAGAAGGATAGAGAAATGAAATTTACAAAGTAGAGCTAAAGCTAAAGTCTGAATCAGTAGTACATAGATCTAAATAGAATTATGTCAAAATTGTTTGTGTTCTTACAGGCTTAGAGGATTGTGGTTTGTGTGAAACAGAAAATATATACACGACAGAATCCCCGTCTGTCTGGAACAAAATTTTAAAAATGCTCTGTGATCATGCTGAGTACAAAGCCATTGGAATACTGACCATTGGTACCTCCGGTGACCCACAAGTTCCAGAAACATTTATTCATAGGATGGCAGCTGTCCCCAAGCTTGATCTGTCATTTATGAATGTTGGGCAGATCCTTAAAGCTCTTGCTGCAAAAGAAGGTAACATATGTATCTAATTTTTGCATTAATTCTGTGTTGAAGGTTTATCCAACAGTTGGTTGCATCAAACCTTTCAGTTATTTGTACTCCTTTCTTCACTTCTGCACTATTGTAAACTTAAATCAAATTAGCAAATTAATTCTTTATCAAATTCAACTTGGAAAAATAATAATCTATTACATGCTGTTTCATTATTGTATAGATTGATAAATGGTACAATAATTTATATTTTAAATTTTTCTAGCTTGTCAGAGATTCACATAAATCTTTTATTACTGAATAAAAAAGGTTTCTAAAAAAAATAATTGTTTTTTCTTTTTATTTCAATTGCGTCAAGATAACAATAATATTTACAGTCATTAAACAGGATTTCTATTACCATAGATGAGGCTCATTCTTGAGTTATATGATCCAATTAACTTTGTTGATTTATTCTTGAATGAACTTATCAATGCTTCTTTGTCAGAAACTTCTTCACTTTGTGCTAAGAGAATTAATCTTGGACTATTTCAGAGTGTTATTGTTATACTTTTTATGTTGCTCATCCATTGCATAATTTTCTGTAAAAATCTTTGGGCAGTCAACTATCAGGCCCTAGTGTTCTGCCCATCTTAGTTGGGACCTTTTTACTTTGGATAAATATTATCCAACAGCAGTGTACTAAATTTGATATGTTATCTTACGAGTTCATTCCCGAAAGGGGAAAAGACGCTATTACTTTTGTGTGGAATGTCTGTCCCTCTGTCCGTCCCATTTAGATCTCATAAACTAGAAAAGATAGTGAAAATCTGACATCATAATATTTTAGACCATTCAAAGTTCTGATGCAACAGCTAACTTTTTTTCTTTTCTGAAAGCGAAAAATCTAATTTTTTAAATCACTTATGAAAGCAGTTTTTTCACAAAACTACAACACTTTTACAACTATTCACTATTAATATAACAAACATTTATAAGCGTTTACATACATATATAATTGACAAATTAAAATTATTTGTGAAAACAGAAAAGATATACTTAATAGCTAGGGAGTTATCTATATTATAAAGTAGAATGTGGGGTGTATGTATGTTACTTATAGACATCAAAACTGCTCGACCAATCTTGATAAAACTAGGCAGGAATGTTCCTGGGTACTAACTTAGACCGTAGTGTATGTATTGTAGCCCTAAAACAAACTTAAGACCCTCAAAAAAAATAAAGTTGTCAGACTCTATTACAGCTATAGTATTTTATGGATCTAGGCCATGGTTAACAATGTTGACATGAGAAAAGATCGAAAGGATTTAGACCTAGATCTAATTTTAAGATATACACTTTGCGCACATAGTTTTTTACTTTGACACATGAAAATACAAAAGAAGATCCATTGATTTCATTATGTAATCAAATTAACCTTCAATTTTGTGTTTCAAAAGCATTTTTTACATAAATTAGTTCCTGATATCTGTGACTACAGATTTCCTGGCGAACATTCTTTCATTAGACATTACCAATTGGTTACACATTAAGACATCTCTCTACTGAGTCTATTCCTAGGTCTAGGTCTAAAACTCTTATTGAACTCTAAGATGATAAAACTTCTTTTCGCAAAGATAGTTTTGTGCTTTAACACATAAACATACTAATTATTGTCCATTCATTTGATATTTTAATCAATTTAACATTCAAATTTGTTTTTCTAAAGCATTTTTAATACATTCGTTCGCTGTTGGCTAAAGTTGCGTAGCCGTGTTGAGATAGGCCTATATTCATTCATGAAAAAAGGTCACGCATGCGCAACACAGAATGAACTCTATAAAAGCCAATTTTTAACTCTAGATTAGTGTAGATTTAGATCTATGTCTACCTCAAGATCTACTTTATACTCTAACACATGAACATACATAATTAAGTCTATTCATCTTAAATTTTAATCAAATATATGTAGGCCTACAAGCAAATGTTTTAATTAAAAAAAATGGATTTAAGCCTATTAGCTATTTTTATTTGATAGCTTCATTCACACTATTTTTACATTGACACATTCGCTTTACTTATTACATTATTATTTCGTTTAATTGTGACTATATCGACAGTAATGCGCAAATAAAGACCCGCGGGTCGCGGGTAACATATGTCTAGTTTATATATAAAGGTTAAATAAATAAATAAAAGGTTTTACTTAGACATAGTTTCAATAAGTATTAATATAGAACTAAAAAAATACACATATTGACTATGAATTTAGAAGCATAAAATAGTGCGTAAAAATACACATTTCAGCATTAGAGAATACATATTCTTGTCAGTCCTTGTATTGTAAGTATCTCTGGTATTGGTATTAAGACAGCCTTGCTTACCACAATATATTGCTATTAAATAATAATGTTTGCATATTTTAAATAATTAAAACTTGTTCATTGAAATGTAATTAAGTCATCCTTTTGACTATATTATCTGCTTTCAATATTTCAGGGGGAACTAAATCTTGGCATCTCAAATTAGCAGAGTTTGCCATTATCAGGGGAGCTAATATTAGGACCATTGCTGAGGCTTTTTCAAAACCTTTAATTGTTGCTTTAACTGAACTTTGCATTGCAGGTGGTAAGTATTGCAGCTCATGTTTGAATTTTTTCTACCTTCTTTAAATGTGAAAATAATCTAATCTAATATAAAACCAAAGCTTTGACTCTCTCTGACTGACTTGCTAATTATCTTACTTATTGGCAATGAAAAAAAAAATTAAGTTAATGTACAAATATAGTCTTCCAACATAGTGACACAAATAGTGTACTGGAAAAAGTAAACTCTTCTTTTTCTAAATATGGACATTCCCAAATTGAATCAGATGTCATTCGTGAATAAATAAATAAATAATAACAAACACTTTCACTAAACCCTTGTAGAAAGTTATATTATTGGCACACACACACTTCTAAATTCCTTCTGAAATTTTATAGTATTGTTACAAAAAGTATTTAAAATAATATATTTATTTCAATTTAAAAATGAACCTGGTAATGTAATTTGTATTTTACTTTTTTCAAAATATTTACATGTATATCTTTTTATACAACGAACATTTAAGCAAAAATATTAATTAATTTATTTAAAAAAACCTAATTAGAATGGGCAAGTTTGCTATCATTGGTCTGGGACAGAATAACCTCAGCAGAGTATGATGCCACAGACAGTGATGGAAATACTGCAATGCACGTT
Source organism: Biomphalaria sudanica (assembly GCA_036873155.1). Classification (NCBI taxonomy): domain Eukaryota; kingdom Metazoa; phylum Mollusca; class Gastropoda; family Planorbidae; genus Biomphalaria; species Biomphalaria sudanica. The sequence goes on along the minus strand of JAZGLO010005242.1, from coordinate 1,978,384 downwards.
TATGTGAAGAGTCCAAAGCGTTCAACCAATCAGGCAATAGTAAGACCTAAATTATTATCATATTTTCTTTAGATAATTTCCATTACAAGTCTTTCATATTAAATACCTGGTACTTAAAAAAAAATAAAAAAAATTAAGTACTTATTAAGAATTACAAATGTAGAAAATACTTTGAGTGAAACTCATTAACTAGAAATGTTTTTTTTTTTTTTTTTCGTGTTCATAAAATATTTTCAAAACCTATTTCAATTACATAAAAACTCTTCTCTCAGACTCTTATTATGAAATTGAAATATTAATAATTGAACTAACGTATTTTTGATGGTAAGATAAGTAAAAAAGTATTTTTCCTTGACCATAGAAACATCAATTATACTTAACCTGCCATGTAAACCTTTTAGCATCCATCGTTAATTTTATTTTACATTTCTGATGCGCCTTTAGAATTGAAGATTATTACACCTTAGCCCAAACCTTCCACAAGATTGCAAGGCTAGCTGTGGGCTGGTTTTAAACCAAGGACTATTTGAGACCACAGTCCGAAATCACATACCACATGACCAGTTGGCCATCAATTGAAAACTTCACTTAGTTTATTTATTTATTTTGCTCATATTTTAGTCAGCTAGATTTAATTCAGATTTCTTTTTCAGCATTTTTTTTTCTGTTCAGATTTTCCTTTTAATTTCAGGTCCTATTTCACGAGTTGGGTAAAAAAGGTTGCTTAACTTTCCTGCCAGATAGACATGGGAAGATACCATTACATTATGTTACCAAGCAAGATAATTGTTACTTTTTCTTAGAACAGGCAGAAGCTGTTTGCCGTAAGTAAATCTTATTCCAGCCATTTTCTTGTAGTAATGAAGGGTGCAGAGCATAGCACTTTAAATCATAAACTTTGTGTCTCTACCATTTATTAAGTAGTGCAACAAAACATAATAAATTAAGGTCTTTCGTTTTTCTGTTTTTAAAGATATTACATGAACTGCTCTTTTTAAAAAAAGACATATTAATCGAAATGTAGATATTGCTGTAAGGGGTATGAAACTGTTAGGGTTACATTGATTATGACCTTAATCCATGATCAAAATTTTAGTATACTGGACATAAACTAATAACATTGACAATAATGTTTGAGGATTGTTTATAAATAAGTCGAGAGATATGGATTTGGTGTTACTGGTAGATTGGAAGTGGGAAGCGTGGTCAAGAGGCTAAGTGCGCTTGAACTTGGCTACCTAGAAGGGGGCTTGGGGTTCGACACCTGACTCTGGCAGAGTTGTGTTTACTGAGCACCTAAACGCAGCACGGAAAACCAACTCCTAGATCCCCCCCCCCCCCCCCCCCCCCCCCCCCCCCCCCGCCTACTGGTCCACAAATGAGATTGGACCAAAGCGCTCTGAGGATGCTATAAACATGAAAGTAGCACTATATAAAAGCTATAATAATAATAGGCGTTTTGCAGCTTTCCTTCTTTTTTATTCTTAAGGGATTTCTTCTTTGTTCAAATCATGTTCCTAAAACCTTTCAAAATAAATAGAACTAAATTTTGTGGGAATGGCAACTTTTTTATTTCCTGTTGAATGAAAAACTTAAATTGTTATTTCAGGGGATGGGAGATTGAGAAGACTTAAACTGTTACATGATGAAGGAAACAAGGCCTGGAAGGAGAGCAGATGTGTGGAGGCTATACAGTTTTATAATTTTGCTATCCTCATAGCCAGGGTTTACAATCAGGACTCTCTGTCAGTACTGTATAGCAATGTGGCAGCAACATATTTGGCCATCAATGACTTTCCTAATGCTTTAGAGGCTGCTGAAAAATGTTTAGAAAGCGATTCTTCTTTCTTTAAGGTGATTAATTTTTTTTTTAAACTCACAATAATTTTGGAGTTGTTCAAAGTAAAGTCTTTAGTAAATTTGATAGTTTTGGACAGTGTTTTAAGTAAAAGAGAAACATATAAAGAAGCAAAACTGAAGTATACACTTAAGTTAAAATAAAAAGCATTAGACAAAGAAGTAAAATTGACGTATATGCTTAAGTTGCATCATGTGCAAATACTGGGATTTATTTTTTTATATAAAGAGGATATCTGAAATGAACGCATAAGAAATGTTTATGAGGGTGCTATCAGCAACATAGCAAGTTGACTTGAGCTCAAGCTATTCCAAATCGTACTTTAACAAGCTCTTTAAAGTGAAGTAGCACTTGTTTTCTTATTTCAGGGCTATTTCCGTAAAGGGCAGGCCCTGGTAAAGTTAAATGATAATGTCAAAGCCTGTGAAACATACATAACAGGATTTAAAAAAGCTACAGATGCAGCATTTAAGTGTTCCTTTGCAGAAGAGGCTATTAAAGTACTGGACACAATCCCTGGTGAGAAGTTTCAAACCTTTTTTTATGTAATAAATGCAATTTACTATTAGAGTGGGAAGCGTGGGCAAGAGGCCAAGTGCGCTTGGCTGCCTAGAAGGGGGCTTGAGGTTCGACACCCGACTCAGGCAGAGTTGTGTTTACAGAGTGCCTAAAGGCAGCATGGAAAACCAGCTCCTAGATACCCCCCCCCCCCCCCCCCCAACTGGTCCACAAAAGAGATTGGACCAAAAGCGCTCTGAGCATGCTATAAACATGAAAGTAGCACTATATAAAAGCTATAATAATAATAATATTTCCTGAATTTCATTTTAAATGCTAATGAAGAATGAAGAGAACAAAAATTAAAAAGTGAAAAAAACAAAACAAAAACAACACAAGTGGATTTCTCACTCTTTAAACTTTACCTGTAGATAGACTTCTGGTTACCCTTTATCAGCTGCCTTTACTTCACTTTTGATGTCTTGCACCAGGGTTGAGTTTTAAGCATTGGCTTTGTATTGTGTGTTTTCATGCTATAGCATACTTAGTGCCCTATACTAAGTGACCTATGGTGCAATTTTTGTGGATATGGGGAGGGATGGGGGTATAGGGTATGTGGTAGAGGATTTCTGACTTAGCAAACACATTTCAGCTCAGATCTGAATTTGTACTTGAGCCTTCATATTAAATAGTGCATTATGCCTCTTAGCCATGCATCCCACTAAATATTGTGTACTTAAGATCGTTTTTCTATTTTTTACAATGTTAGCTAAAGCAAGGGCCAGACTTGTGTTGCGTTGGAAGACGTTGATGTCAGATTCATGGCTGAAAATCCTAGAATACATTACGCAGAATAAGAAATGGGAACTGCTCAGTCTATTGATGTTAGGACCTCCTTTTGAAAGTCCTGGTAAGTAAATGCTTATTGGCAAGAAAATATTTTTCTCATGTGATAGGATTTTTGAAGCTTCATTGGGCTTGTATTTGTTTTTTAGTCTCTAGTGCTTAATCAAAATCCCATAATAAATAAAATAGCTTGAGATGATTAATTTAGAAGTTTGCTGTGCAAAAGAATTCTTCACAAGTGTAAACAAATTCAGTTGTTTATCTTCTGTTGAGTTTCAGTTCAGAAATTTCTCAGTCAATTAAACAAAGAGCACCCTACTGGCTGTGAGTGAGTGAATAAATTATCTATGATGTCTATCCTGTACACTTTTATGGGCCTTTATTCCTTGCTGGCTGGAATGATTTTGTGTGGAGTATTTTTTTTCAGTATATTTTATATGAACCCACACTAAGCAAACTGTTCAGAAACAGGCCTTTATGTGTTTATGACATACACAAGAATGTACCCATATATATTTGATGACAAAAAACATATCCTGAGTGTGAGTATCCTACTACAGTAATGCTTTGTACACTAATAAATTAATAATTTACAATTTTCCTTGTCACAGACTCTGCCAAGCAAGGCATCATGGGCAATTGTGATGTCAGCAGTGCTGTGCTGTCTACTTTTCTGCCAACATTTTTTGAGTCTGCTGCTGACACAGACAGAATGTCTGCTTTGCTACTAAAGCTTTTAAAACAAGGGGCAGCACCAGACAAACTTTCACTACCAGAAGAGACTCACTACCACAGTTTGGTCAGGTTCTGCATCAGTGCAAGTAAGTGTATATGATTCCTATTTTTAGCCTCTGGAAAATGTGTTGTATCATTTTGTTGTTCCTTAGGCAAAAAAAAATTTGTTGATCATTTTGGGATAGCTTGTAATAAGCAGAGGCCATAAGCAGATGTCTCAGTGATTGAGCTGTTAAGCTTTTGGCTTCCAAAACTGGGGTCCTGTGTTTGAATCTCAATGAAGACCTGGATTTTGAATTTCTGGATTTTTTGGGTGCCCCTGAGTCCACCCAACCCTAATGGGTACCTGACTTTATTTGGGGAAAGTAATAGTGGTTGGTCATTGTGCTGGCCATATGACACACTGCTTGTTAATTGTTGGCTAAAGAAATAGATGACAATCTGGCCCCAAAGCTCAGATTTGTCTAAAGAACCAGACATTTGAAAATGTTGTTTTTGTAGTTTTGTTTCTCAATCATTAAAGTCAAAAACTATGTTACTTGTTTTCAGGAAATACTGATGTGCTAGAGTGGATCTTAGAGAAAGGCAGCACCAAAGAAATACAAACAGCTAAAGATAAGGATAACCGTACTCCATTACACACACTGTGCCTAGAGCAGGAGAAGAGGAAAGAAAACAACATGATTTATATGAAGATTGCTGAAATTTTGTTAACAAATGGTGTGCCTAAAGAGGCTTCTGACAAAGTGGGGCAGCCTGCTCATGAGTATGCTCTGAAGGGATCTAATTTGCAGACATTCATTCGGAACTATGCAAAACAAGCAACAGGTGAGTTTTTATGACTGTGTTATGAACATAATGATAACAGAGTCGAAAACCATGTCCACTTAGTATGGCTTTAATACACTGAATGACTACACAACACACATTTTTTTGAACACATTCTTACGGACGAGTTACAAGCACAAGTAAACATAAGAATGACAACCGATACAGCAAAGAATTTTCATAACATTCACCCCCAGTTCAAATTGTGCTTACTAGTATAAGTAAACACAGAACAATAATAGAGATTCAAGTAAACCAACCATGTAAAATAGCATGACATGCTGTAACAAATAAAACATGATAGATAAAATAGCTTATTAAAATATAACATGATAAATCAAATATCATATTAAAGTCAAGTAACAAAGTAAAATGAACAAATGTCATTTTGGAGACTAGTATTAACTAATTCAATGTCAACTTACGGACGAGTTACAAGCACATGTAAACATAAGAACAACAACCGATACTGCATAGAATTTTCATAACAGGCTGCAATGCAAACTCTTATTATAAACATTTGGATTAAATTGTTTAATATGGTGCAAAAGTTTTATTGCATTAGAGAAGGAAACCAAAAAGTAAGCAGACGGCATGAATGCCTGTGACCGTATGAGGATTTTATAAAGTAATAATTTTAAATTGTGCTATTGGTCTGATTTATTCTAATGTTTGTGGTTGATTGGGATATATTTTGGAAGTACACATTGCATCTAATGCTGATACAAATCATCACTGTGTCCAATGAATTCATTCATTACAAAAGCTTAGTTTGTAAGCAGAACTCATTTTAAAGCCAATTATTAATTAATATTTATGTATTCTTTTTGATGAATGTACAAGTAAATTTTCAAAAACATTTTTTTCTTTATTATTTTGTTGTTTTCAATATGACCTGGAATAAGTATTTTGGTCTATATATAAGTTCTTTCATTTTGTTTTTCTTTTAATTCTATTTACTGATATCAACATTAAAAAACAATCTATATACTTGTAATGTTTAACACATTTTCCTATAAAAATCAATAAAGAAAGTCTTAGTCATAGTATTATCAAATGTATAGATTTTTAAAAATCTGATTTGTATACTTTAGAAATAGGATCCATTTCTTTTATATTATTTTGATACTTAATAAGCAATATATATATTGCAAATAAAATTACAAACACTGTTCAGCAGTATCAATCGATGGATAGTCTTCTGTACTTAAAAGCAATAGCTTATCTATCTTATTGATGTAGATGAGTAGAAAAAACTCTTTTTTACATTACCTCTATATTTATACATGTTCAATTTTTTGTTATAGTTTTAAATGGCATTTAATTTATTCTTATCTAATGTATTACACTTTTTGTCATGTTAATAGAAATGAATATATTAAATATTGCTTATTTCATGATTTTTACAATTACTTTTTATTAGATAAAATGACCAGAAGATGAAAAGAACGGGAAATGAAATGACCAGGGGATGAAATGACTGGGAACCACATATATATATTTATTTATTTATATCTTAATGAATAATTCAGTCAGACTATAATTCAGGAATCAAAGAGTGAAGTTGAGACTATAATTCAGGAATCAAAGAGTGAAGTTGAGTCTTAGTGCACCAACAATCACCAAAACCAAACCATTGATTGTTTGCTATAGAAGCAGATTGTAAATGGCATAAAGTTTGCTGGAACTTTTGAAAAATTACATTAAACTTCCAAATGTCTATGATGTAAATCAATGGTATTAGAAATCAATGAACTAAAAATAAGCCAATGGTTTGTTCATCTCCTCTAGAACCAAGCAGTACTAGAAACAGCACAAGAAAAACTCAAGAAGTCAAAGTAGAAAGCAAAAGAGGTAAGTTTTTATTGGCACCAATTCTAGAAGAAAAAAAAAGTTTTATTGTCAGCATGAATCATTGATTTTTTTTTTTTATAGCTTCCCCAGAGCCAAACATCAGCAGTGGTGAAAAAGATTGGAAGGCTCTCAAACAAGAAGGCACTGATGCCTATGCCAAAAATAATTATGAAAAAGCCAAGCTGTTGTATACTGAAGCAATCATATCTTTAGAAAATGAATTACAGAAAAAAGTACCAAATTTAAGTATGAAATAAACTTTTTTTTTGTATTTCGTTTTTTTAACATATACAGTTTAAATATCATTAACTAATACTAAATCTTCACACTGTAGACATGTATTTAATAACAGCACACCTACTGATACAGAAGATGGAATTACCATTCATCACTATTACATTGTTTTGTAATTTCCTGGCTTTTTTATTGTTTGGTTTAGTATATCTATTACTTTTTTGTGTTGTTTTTGTTTTAGTTTGTTAGATCTAGGGTGGAGATCATTGTCAGGCTACTTCAATGTTAATCTTTTTTTCTCACACTATTGTGCTAGAACTGACTATATTAAAGTAAAGTAAAGCTCCCCTTTTAGACCTTGTGGTCTATAGGGCAGATGATGTAAAAGTCATCTGTTTCTGTGGCCTACGGTTAACAAGGGTGTCATGTGGCCAGCACAACGACCAACCGCCTTTACTTTTCCCTAACTAAGGTCAGGTACCCATTAGAACTGGGTGGACTCAGAGACGTCCGAAAATCCTGAAATTAAAAATCCCAGTCTTCACCAGGATTTGAACCCCGGTCCCCGGTTCGGAAGCCAATCACTTTACCGCTTAGCCACCGTGCCTCCCAGAACTGACTATGCTTATTCTTTTTAAGCCATAATCCCAGTCAGATATAATTGTTGTATATGCTGACTCAGTTTTATTTTTCTCTTTGATAAATCATCTTTTTTTTTTCTCTAAATCCAAAGTGCTAATAAACTTAGAAGATGGCCACAATCTGGCCATACTCTATGGCAACAGAGCTGAATGTTGGTACAAGATAGGTGACAAAATACAGTTTCTTGAGGATGCTAAGAAGAATGTAGATTATGACGGTAATTGGTACAAGGTAGTAAAATTTTAAAATTTCTTTACAGTTTGCATAATGTATTTAACTCATCTGACACATTTCCACAAGTGCTAACAGCCTGTTTAACTAGCTGTAGATGCCAAGATTAAATGTTTAACAATAACTTGAAAATTGTGTTGATCGTAAAGCATTTTAACTAGTTTTAAGTGATCTAGAAAAAAAGACTTTAAATTTAAATAATTTTTAAAATTTTTATTATTTCACCCATTAGCTCCTTCTGCAGTTGGAAACGTTTTCCCGTTTTTGACCTAAACCATTGTAGAACGTTTCTGAAATCCCCTATTCAATATACTTGATTTAAACTTTTTAAAAAAAGATTTCTTCTAGTCTCATTGCAAGCGTGATTACAAATCATTTTGGAGATTACCGATTCTATTTTTATTACAATCGGGAAGATTTTTATTGTTTAAATAATTTTTCTAAAGAACAGGCCCATAGCCCCAGTGTATAAGCCCCCACTTAGGAAAATGGGTATTTTTTAAGCTTTATTATATTCTAATGGTATTTAAAATATATATTTTTTGAAACCAGACATATCGTTTTATTTTTTAAAGTTTTTTGTTTGTTTATATGTATTGATCTTAAATTTGATTAAGTTTTCAAAATAAATATTTTTTAGGATTTTTTAAATACGGAGTTATCGTTCTTTGCTTATGGCCTGGGAAGGGTTTTTCTTAATGGGAAATAGGATCTATTTGGTTAATGTTAAGCAGATTTCTTAAAAATATTTTTTTAAATAGCTTTTTATTTAATTATTAGGGCCATCAGAGAGTTGGTAGAGCTTTCAAGGAAAAGGGTAACCCGAAGAGCGCAGTGAAAGCATTTACAAATGCTTACAAAATGTGGAAACCATCTGAGGGTGAAAAGAACAGGCTGGCTATTTTATCTGATTTAGTGGACTGTGCTTATGAATTAAGTAAGTTTTTACAATCTTAAACAGCTGGCTATCTTATTTGATTTAGTAGACTGTGATTATGAATTGAGTACGTTTTTACAATCTTAAACAGCTGGCTATCTTATTTGATTTAGTAGACTGTGATTATGAATTGAGTACGTTTTTACAATCTGAAACACATAGATTGCCTTCAGAACTAATTTTTTTTTTCATTCAGGTGTAGAATATTATCACTTGGGTCCTTTTAAATTAACTTTTTTTGCTGGCCCTATTCTCATGGTACATTTTCCACCTACCCAACTTATGTGCCTCATCTAGAAAGAAAATTGTACATAATGCTCTGTAACCTTTGGATGGCAGTTCTGATAGTCTAATTATAAATTTGTTCTTGGTTTTATGTTTGTTTTACTTGTTTCGGGACTATCAAGACCATCAAAATAACAGTCCAGTGTGCATACCATATTACCAGACAACCATTCTCTTTTCTCAACAGTCAAACCCTATATTTGGTCTCATTTATAGGCCCGAACTTGCCAAAATGGTGTCTTTTATCCAGTATTCAAAATACAGAATTATTGATTTGTATTTTGAAACTGCATATAGTTAATTTGCGCACTTTTTAGCACTTCAGAATCAAATTTCTGAGCTCTTCTATTGAAGCACAAATATCAAGAGATCTTACAATTAAGTGTCCTTGACTAAGTCTTTTTTTTTACTGCATTTTTCATAAGTTCCATTATACTGGCTCTTTCATTGATCCATATTGCTTTCATTTTTTTTCTCTCTTACTGCATTATATTTCTGAAAGATTGTAACTGGATCTTAAAAATCAAATGTTAAAAAGAGCAGTTTACTGTGATTAACTTAGATATGAAAAATCCTTCTGTGATTAACTTAGATATGAAAAATCCTTTATGACAGCTGTTAAAGAATGTAAGTATATAAGTCATTTGGCTCCCACGCAGGAAACATTCTTGGTCAGAACTACTAAACTTAAATGTTACTCCAGAACTCCACATTGTATTACATAAAATTATTTTCAAAAGCAAAAAAAAAAAAAAAAGGCTAGCCTGGCTTAAGTTTATTACAAAGCTTTGTACTGAGACAATGAAGGGCTTAATTATGATAAAGAAGCCTGTCAAGTATCTGCAGTCCACAATTTATGTTATTAATTTACAAACAAACAATATCTATCTGCATCACTAGCTGGATTAGTGTGAGTGTTCCCTTTATCACAAGCACAATTATTTGAGATGATTTATCCCCCACTATAGCATAAAGTCAAAAATCAAGTTAGAAGACTATTTTTTGTTAGTCTTCATTAATTGTTTTGCTCTCTTAGACTTAGACTTAGGTCCTCCTGTGCCATTCGGCGCATTGGGCGGCTAGCTGTCTCCATAAAGATCTGTCATTGACAATGTCTGAAGCCTCCTCCCACCTGGTGTCCACTGTTCTGAGGTCCTCCATGAAGGTGCGTCTCCAAGTAATATGAGGACGTCCCTGTTTGCGCTTTCTTCGTATTGGCTTCCATGTTATCGCAACTCTTAATGTGCATAGTTCATTTTGTCGTAGAACATGTCCCACAAACCTCATGCGACGCTCTGTCACAACCTCACAAATTGTTCGACTCTCAGTTTGGCATAGGATTTCCTTGTTTGAGACTCGATTTGCTCTGTTATGCTTGGTCTAAATCTTGTTTATTCATTGTTTAATGTTTTGTTGTCATAGATATTGTGTTCTTTAAAGAAACTGAACTTTGCTGGATACATCTATCTAATAGTAATGTTAGAATTATTATAGGAACTATATATTTATCTTAATGCTTGCTTGACCTTCCTCACTGATGTATTTTTTTTTGCCAGAAATGGATCCAAGCAATAGTTTCCAGAATGTACCAATATCTAATTCAGCTTGGGCCAAGTTGGCCTATGAGTATTTGAAAAAGAAAGATTGGCTGAAAGCTGAGTTCTCTGAGAGTCTTGCCTGTAATTCCCAGTTCAGAAATGAACGCTTTGACCCTACAGATATTAATTTGGCACATCTCTGTGATGAAGAAAAATTGAAACAGCATTACAAGTAAGAAATTATTTAGTTATACTTACCAGGATTATAAAATAATCTTTGGATTATGAAGTTAATATAATTTAAGTACCGCTATTAAGTCTTCCACCTTTGAAGATTGTCTAAAATACATAACACATAAGTAATTTGTTCAAGAAGATAAATATATTTAATTAAATGGAGTTTTTAATTACCTCTTTGATCTGAAGATCCTTTTTGTAAGAAGAGAAAAATCTAAAAACTGTTAAGTATCAAATGAGAAACTAATTTCTAAAGTCATTTTTCTCTAAAAAGTACTTTTGTTTAGTTAGAGTATTGTTTTCATACCTTGTGAAAAAACAACTTTACTGATTCTTCCCAACATGTTGCTTCTAGTACATAGCTGTATGAATATTCTGTATTCAAGAGATATTGCATCTTAAACTGCATTTTTTACAAGTTTAGGGCCAATGATTGATTTATTTAAAAAAAATTAGTAATGGCAGAAGTGTTTTTTATTTTTTATTTATTCTTGAGTGTAATCACTTGGATTAGTAAGAACCTCTTTAAAATAACTTGTCATTATGGTACTTTGCAAGCACAATTACAAAATAAAAAACAGGTATGGGATATTGTATCTTGGTAATTTTACTTGAGCTTAATAATAGGGTATTAAGAAAAAATTAAGAAACTAAGACAGAAAGAGTCCTTAAAATGTACCTTAAAATCAAACACCTAACCCAAAAAGTTAGCAGACAGTTGCAAAGTGAATACATACATAAAGTAATATCTAAAAACAACAATAAAAACTAATGGTCATACATTAAATCTATAAAAAATGGAAACAACAGGAGTATCTCCTTTAAAAAGTGAAGATAACTTAACACATAACAATAATGAATTTAAAGCTTACATTCTTAATAAATATTTTGCATCAGCGTTCTCAGCCCCAATAGACAAAGACATATTAATAAATTTAAACCAAGTAGAAAACATAATAGATATAAATGTACAAGAAAAAGGGATCCAAAAACTATTAGCTAGCATTAAACCAAATAAAGTTTCTGGACCTGATGATATTCCAGCTAGATTGCTCAAAGAACTAATCAATCAGCTAGCATCAGTGTTTTAAAATACTTTTTCAGGCATCACTAAATAAGCGAAGGGTACAGAAGGACTGGAAATGTCACTCCCGTATTTAAAAAATAAAATCTGATCTGGGGAATTACAGACCAGCATTATATGTAAAATACTAGAAGACATAATAAATAAACGTAATGTCCTCACTCCATACCAACATGGCTTTAGGAAATATAGGTCATGTGAAACTCAACTAATAAGATAAATTGATGTGTTTTCAAAAAAATTAGATAATAGTGAGCAAACAGATGCAATTTTATTAGACTTTTCTAAGTCATTCAACAAGTTCACCACCATTGCCTGCTTAAAAAACTAAAATACTTTGGCATTAATAGTTCATTACATCAATGGATTCAGGATTTCCTTATAGGAAGAAAACGAACTGTAATAATAAATGGCTCTAAATAAACACCAATAACAGTAAACTCAGGTGTAGCTCAAGGAACAGTCTTATGTCCACTTTATTTTTAATTTACATAAATGATTTACCAAATTGCATTAGTTCAGGAACAAAAGTCAGATTATTCGCAGACAATTGCATAATATATAGAACAATAAAAACAACACAAGATACAGAAATTTTACAAAAAGAATTAGAAGAATTACAGAAATGGGAATCAAATTGCAGTATGTCTTTCCACCCTGAAAATGCCAGTTATTTAGAGAAACAAAAAAACTAAAAACAAATAAAAACTACTTACTTGATTCATGGAAAACCAGTCACACAGACTAAAGACTCAAAATATCTAGGTGTAATAATAAATGAAAAGTTATCAAGGAAACCTCATATTGATGAAATTATTTTAAAAATCAAGCAAAATAAAGAAATGTTTACAAAACAAACAAAAACATAAAAACTAAAATGCTATTTAATTTAACCTTAGTTAATCTAATATTAGAATATGCATCCTGTGTTTGGGATCCCTCAACTCAAGACAAAACAAACAAAAACATAAAAACTAAAATGCTATTTAATTTAACCTTAGTTAATCTAATATTAGAATATGCATCCTGTGTTTGGGATCCCTCAACTCAAGAAAACATAAAGAAACTAGAACATATACAAAATAGAGCAGTGAGATTTATAAAAAAAAGAATATTCCAATTTGATTAGAGTAACACCGTTAGTAAAATCACTAAACTTAGAAACACTTCAGGACAGAAGAATAAAAAGTAAAGTAGATTTAATACATAAAACATTAAACCATAATTTACAAATAAAAAAACAAAACCTAATGAAATACTCAGAAAGACACAAAGATAGAGGCACATTTCTTATTCCATACACTAGAACAAATTCGTACAAGTGCTCCTTCTTCCCTAGTGCCATTAGAGATTGGAATGGGTTTCCTGATTCAACCAGGAAAACCAACAACTTGACAGAGTTTAAGTCATTCATTGACATGCATGACTTCTTTTTGAAGTAACATCTGTAATATACAAGATAAAATAAGAATAGGCTAGAGTTATTTTAAAATTATGCATGGCTCACTGAGAATGGTTGTTTTACTTATTGAGTACGATTATTTTGATGAAATAATCTGTTATATAGATTTAGGCCTTTAAAAAAAATAATATACTGGAATTTTAATGACGTTCACTGAATAATATTAATGTTAATCTTACAAAAGAAAGTTTATTTACATTAACTTATTTCACTTTAAAATCTATCATCAACTAAATGTCACACACTGGAATTAAACTTGGCATTGTGCTTATTTTTTACATTTTTTGTTTTTACATTTTTTGATGGCATCGAGTGTGCAGATTTTGTATCTTCATATCAGTAAATGGTCAAATAAGGAGGTACTGGCATGTTTGATTCATTTCTATTTCAGGTGGATTTGTCGTCTGCTAATGTTTTTCTTAAAGTACAATGTGGATCACACAACACTGAAGTTCCACCCAGAGGACACATTCTTTCACGCTGTCATTGCCATTTCATTGATGAATCCTATTCCTCCAATAGAGAGGAAATATTTGGATGATTCTCTTGTGCTTCTGTTTCAAGTGATGGACAGCATCATTTCACCACAGAAGTTACAAAATTTAACAGACGCCAAAGGAAATACAGTGTTGCACTCACTGGCTATATTAAAAGTAAGCACACTCAATACTTTTATTCATTATATTTTTAATTTGTCCGCTTTGTCTGTGAGTGAAGAAAGCTGGTCATGAGAAGTTTTTGGGTACATTCTAAAAGGTGCTTCAATATAATTGATTGGTGTTTGCTAACAGATGTAGTGTAAATTTCTGTCTTCAGTATTATCTTCAGCCACCAACACATTAATGATCTTCCCTCTGCACATAGAGTGATTGACACCCAGATAGTACCTGTTTTATGTGAGTTAAGGTGCTACTCTATACCCCTAAATCCACTTGCCTGCATACCAGAATACCCTTGAGCTGTAAAGAGTGAATAACCCTTGAGGGATTATGGGCTCGACATGGCCTAAATTGTGCTGGTGTGCTAAAAAACCAAAAATATCAAATACCAGAATACACCTCGAAGGGCGGTGAAGAAATTCTCATTTTGGCTTTCAAAATCTTTGTTAGTTTATTGAATTGCCTTGAATCCTTTCTGAAATAAAAAAAACACGACAACTTCATTATGACATTTATGTGCTCAATGTGCTTTGTCATGTATTCAGTTTACTTACAACTTTAAAAAAAATAATTCTGCTATTGTTTTGTTACAGGGGTCTGACCCAATGAGGCAGTACTTAGCTCATTATCTGGTTGAGAAAGGAGTCAATGTTATGGCTAGAAACAAAGACAATGCACTGGCTTATGATTTAACTAAATCCAATGATATTGTAAGATATGTTCTACAAAGTTATATGGATAAAGGTAATTGACATTTCACACTACAGTGTATTTATCTTGATTCAGAAATTGTATGCCTTTCCATTATTAACTGGTAAAGAGTGTTTTCAAAATCAATTACATTTTCAGATCATTTACTAAAATAAAATTTTATTTCTTTTTATTTATTTTTTTTTAGCATTCTTTGAATTATTTGAACATTTGTGGTAACTTTTTGCTTAAATTATTAAGCTTGAACAAAATGTTTATACATGAGCATATGATAAAGATATATTTATTGGTAGAGACAATGTGTTACTTTCAAGAGTTGAAAAGGAGAGAATTGAATCTCAATCTTAGTAATCTCATGTATATATACCTGCAATCAGTTGAGTTGCACTGTAAGTTATGACATAGTTCTCATACATATAAAACAAAATCTCCATTTTTTTGAATGTCCAAAAGGATATTATCTCTGACAAACCATATTGCCTCATCAGCTAAGTCTAGCCAAAACCTCTTTCCTACACTTGATAAGAAGGGCACCTGTTATTTCCTTTTGGATAAGCTTGAACAAGACTTTCATAATTCCTAAAGCCAGGCAGGGGCACTTGCTTAATAGACCGTTGAGCATGTGAAGTAATTTGTAAACCATTTCATTGCATTCCTCTGACAAAATGAATCAAGCATACCAAGAGTTGTGATGACATGGAGGCTAAGGCTAGTACAAGGAAAATTTAAATAGGAACGTCCTTGTATAACTTGGCACCACTTTTTCATGGAGGATCTCAGCAGTGGAGACAAGGTGAGAAGAGGCTTTAGACATTGCCAGTGACAGATCTTAGTGGAGAAAAGCTTGCTGCCCAATGCACCAAAAGGCGCCCCAGAATCTAGGTCTAAGTCTAAGTAAATCAATTTGTATTTTTTGATAACAAAAGGGAGATCTCTTGAGGCCCAATTATCTTTTTGATGTAGACACCTTCTGCTCAGCATAAAAATATTTTGGTTGAAAAATGAATTAAAACAATTGTTTTTGTCACTAGGTGAATTAGTTCTTAAACAGCATCACAATATTTATTTATTGTTGTTGTTTTTTTTGGTTATAGAAGCAGCTATCATAAAAGCGGCAGAGAAACAAAAGGAGGAGGAAAGCCGAAATAAAAAACAACAAAAAAAAGAAACTGCAAAGGGAGATACAGGCACCAAGAAAGTAACAGTATCAGCCTCCGAGGTCAAACCCAAAGTTCAAGAGAAGCCTCTGAACAACATTAAGCCCGATGAGACTGATAAACTGAAGAAAGAGAAGACTCTTGTCAATGCTGCTTCCAAGAAGCTATGTGACTTCTGTGAGAAAAAGTTAGAAGATGCTTTGGAATATCAGAAGGAAGAGGAATATGAAAAAGGTTAATTTTTTAAAATCTTTTCACTTAATTAAAGAAGTAAGTTTACTATGTTAAAACTGTTTGTATTCAACACCATGTAGAAGTAGAAAATAAGTTTGAATGAATCTGGGATGCAAAAGCAAATGACAAAGATTTTTACAAAGCTTATTCACTCTGTCTGTCTGGTAAAAAGTGTGTAGGCCTACATGTTATTTCTCTCTCACCCATTCTCAGATCAAGTTGAAACCAACAAGAAAAATAATCCTTCAATATTCACAGATATGGCTAAATTTGTTAAATTTAGTCCCCATACATAATTGTTAACACTATTTCTACCTCACACAGTCTCCAATCAAGTTAATAGTATAAACAATTATTTTTTGTACCTAACAAAACACTAATCAATTAAAAAAATACCCAGTTACTCAATTAATTATTGGTAATTAATTATTTTGTTTGAAATTGAATAAGGGAAATAACTTGTACATTATTGATATAATTTTAAGGGTGGAGTTTTTATTATTATTATTATTAAGCTTGTTTTCATTAGTGATGCAGCATATATATTTTTGCCCTTGAGAATAGTTACCAGTTTCATTTTGGATGTTTATTTTCTGTTGTTTTTTTTTGTCAGGATGTACAATTTTAGATTTGTTTTGGTTTAAAATGTGCTAAAAAGTATTAACAGTAGATAAATACATAAATTTTTAAGTGTCCTAATATCACTAGCTAACAACTGAGACACTAAAGATTTATTGGTTCTTTACTGATCTTATTACTTTATTTATTAGTAATTATTTTGTATCATTTTAATCAGAATAAAGAATTATTATTACTTTAAAAAAAAAAAAATCTCTAGCCTACCTGCAGCTTGTGGAAGTTATCAACATCAAAAAACATGGGACAGATCCAAGACATAAGAATTTGAAGCAACAAAGCTTAACCAGAATTGCAACTCTTTTATCTTACGCTGACACAAATGGTTAGTTCTTTTTCTTTCACTCAAATTAACAACAAAAACAAAGACTGTACATAATTAACATAATTAATTTTGGAAGGAAAGTGAAAGAGTGTTGCTGTAGGGGAGGGGGGGTTAGCAACTAGAAAAAAAAGGTATATATGTGCTGATTTTATGCAGCCCATTGGACATCAAAATGAGTATAATGCAATATATTTTTTTTTTTTTTTTTTTTTGTGAGGGTTGTGTGAAGTCTAAAATATTTGAATAGAATTATACTGTGCCCACTAAGGTAATGGAAAATAGATAACAGGTGATTAAACAAAAAATTAATTTTCTGTAAATAATTGATTTAGTAAATTAAAATAAAAGAGTAGTAACAGTAGGGAAAAAGATAACAGGATAAATAAAACTTTATAGCTGTCATCACTAATTGCAGATTTTTTGGAACGTGAGTGATCCGTTTTCTGTTTATCTTATGTTTTTGCTCCTTTTGAATTTTCTGGTAAAGGTTAATGTGTTCCTGCTCTTGGCATGTTAGGCTTCTTACTAGAACACAGTAGTTAACAGTGGCTCTAATTCCCACTTCATATGGGACTAGATTACTATGCTGGGCTCTGTTGATGCTTCTGTAGCTAAATGTTTGCCAGCTATTACTTTTCTTTCCTCTAAGAGTGAAGACAGCTATTGTGATCAGAGGTTATGTCAACTCAGATTTAAGTCTTGAATGAAGGATTTCTAATGTCCATAGGTCTGGAACCATATAGTGTTAACTCAATCAGGAAGTGTTCTCATAAAAATTCCAGAATCAATCCCTCCACATAAGCTAAAAAAAAAAACCAGACACTAAAAGTGTTCTCTCTCTAAAGGAAAGGAATAGATAGAAAAAAAGTAAACATAATCCTGATGATGTAAAGCTCATCTGTTTCTATGGACTATGGTTTAATTCAGATGTCATGTGGCCAGTACAATTACCAATCACTTTTGCTTTTGCAACTTTTGCCAGAGTAAGGTGGATTCGGGGTGTCCACAAAATCTTGAAGTTGAAATCAAGACCCTTCTGTTTAGAAACCATGCTCTTTAGGACTCACCCACATCGCCTTGCACTAGTACTGGCAACATACAATTTCTTGAAATGAGTGTCTTGCAAGCCTTTCAACAGAACTATCTATAGTCCATATGAATGCTCACTAAAAGGGAATAAGACAAATTGTAATGTTTATGTCTAGGTCTGTAAGGACATTTCAAGGGGAATGTTGAAGAAACATGAAATTGTGGTATAGAGATTTGAATTGACCACCAGAGCTGTAGATTAGAAACATTGGCTGGAAAAATAGAGCAATGATCATCTAAACCTATCTATGCAATAAGGTTTATTAATAAGGTGCTGTGAATCTGTTGTTTGGAGCTGAAATTCAGAATTCTTGTATTAAGGAAATCACTCAGGTGGTCTGGGGAGATAGGTGTAAATATCAATTGTCAACTAAGAAGGAAGCATACCTTAACAAGTAATTATCCTCTGCTTTGGTTTTCATGAAAATCTTATCTGTCCTTTGATTTTCATTGCAGGAAGTAAATTCTTCTAAAGTTTCTACTATGATATACTCCAGAAATATGTTAAAAAGAAGAGGAGAGAGAATGCATTATTGCTGCACTCCTATAGATGTCCTAAAACTTTCTACAATTTGGTTGTTCAGAAGTACTGAGCTATTTGCATTTTGCTTTAAGCCTTTGATAACATCAATAATGTTTTTATCTTTGTTGAACTCCCTTGCCATCATGCCAAACCCGGCCAAAAGCTTTTTTGAAGTCAATGACATTGTGTACCTGTTGTTTTGGTGCTGAAGACTTTTCTTTTAATTCAACAGTCTAATGTTAAATATTTGTTCAAGACTGCTTCTTGCTTGGTTTGAAGCCTGTCTGTTCTTTGGAAAGGACCTTCTCGTCTTTTCTCTTCAGTCTGTTGAGAAAATTTTTTTAGCATGATCTTGCTTAGATCACTGATAAGACTTATCATTCTATAGTTATAGCATTGTCTCTTTCTTGGGAGTGGAATAATTAAAGATTGGGTCCATTCTTTTGACTATGTTTTTCTTCCCATATTTTCTGGCAGAGTGTTCAGAAACATATAGTTATATTCTCATGAAAAAAGCTTAGACATATTTATTGTTGAAACTTTTTTTTGTTCACAAGGCTAATTAAATCACTATGTCTGTATTGTTGTTTACAAACAGAAAGTCCAAAGTCTCTTATAAAGAACATAAGTTCTGATGGAATAGTGGATGTAATCAATGAGCTGGCTCAGACAAGAAAGTGGATTCAGCTGGAGAAGTTTGTGGCACATGTTAAAGACAACGACAGGGGCAAGGCCCTGACAGATTTTGCCAAGTCCATCAACCTGCAGGATGTCATTGATGAACCTTCCCTTGATGGATTGACTGATTCTAAAATCAGTATAATTGATCTGCTGCTCAGTTATGGGGCTAAGTTGGATAAAACTACATCCATAACTGCTTTAAATCATAGCATGGCTAAGTCTGATTGGATGGTAAGGAATAAGGAATTTATTTTTAGCTCATTATTTTAATAAAAGCCTTGTTTCATTAAATAAGAAAAATTTGTTTGCCAATAAATTCCTGTTACAATAATGCATAATAGACAGATAACTTTGAACTGATTTGTTGCACATCATTGATTGCATAGTAAAGTACCCCTTTGAGACATTGTGATCTATAGAGCTGATGATGTAAAGGCTCATTTTAATAGACAACAGTTTACGAGGGAGTCATGTGGCCCGCACAATGACCAATCCCCTTTACTTTCACCAACAAATGTGAGGTACCCATAAGAATTGGGTGGATTCAGAGGTGTCCTGAAATTCAGAATCAACACACGAATTCTAACCCAAGACCCCTCATTTCAGAAGCCTAATTCTCTACCACTCGGCCACTATGCTCCTACTGCTGGCATAATGCTATCATATTGTAATTTATACTTTTCATTGGCAGCATTGTAGCTCTTCCTTATTCTCCACAGAAACTTTTTTAAAAACTTTGACTCTTTTAACTGTACACATTTTACTTGCATTCTGGACATTTATTTTCAAAATTTCTTTTTTACTTTTGTCTTTTTCAAAGCCATAAGAGTTCTGTGTATGCAAAAGTACATTGTTTTTGTTTATTCTACTTATGACTTAAAACACTTACAATAAAAAAATGATGATATTAGTGAGGCTCTTACTAGTTTTATCTAGTCATATTTTTTGCAGCTTGTTGTAAAGTTGTTAATAATAGGGGCTAACCCAAAAGGTGTGAGTTTAAATCCTAAAGATACACCAAACCATGCAGCACTCCAAGTTGGACTGTCATTAGATCCAGGTAATTAGAGAACATCTCTTAATGTCTTAGTAATAAATCATGTTATATATTTATATGTATCTGTAATGAATCCTAGTCTTCAATTTCATTTAATTTTTATCTAGAAAAATCATTTTAGAGGTAGGCAGTTTTTATTCAGCTATCTTGAATATAATAGATCCCAGGTAAAATTTAGGGACAGGCACAATATTTAGTCTACTTAAAGTATGCATTTTTTAAAATGAAAGTCTGATTCCTTGCCAGCAAGCTAGCCAACTCTGACTTGACACCTATAACCAGTGAGGAAAAAGATGTGGTAATCTCACCTTACCATAATAGTCATATGCTTTTTTTGTATTTGTAGTTTTCTGCATTTTACTTTTTAAAGTTATTTCTTTGACTTTTTTCCAGGCAATTTTACAATATTGGAAGAGCTGAGGAGCATTTATGTGAGAGAGAAAGATAAAACTGGATATGCCTACCTTTCAGAATCCTGCAAAGATGGTGACGGCAACACACTTTTACACTTGGCTGCCCAGGTGATCTTCACTTTAAACTAATGAAATGGCAAATGGTTGTAGTTTATATCTTCAGTCCTTCAGTGGTTTCCAGTCTAAAAGAAACAAGTTCATTCATACAAATTCATTGCTGGCTTAATATCAATGTGAATTAATCTTGTTATTCATAATAGATTTAAATGATAAAGACAACTTTTGGGGTCAGGGGAGCACTGTAGAGTCCCCAGTAGGGGCAGGGTGGCGCCTTGGAGCTACATATCATTGACAGCGTAAGTCAGAAAAGAAACTTTTCAATCTTCTTTTGTCAGAAGAAGTAACAACAATATGTTGATGACTTTTGCGAAACAAAAAAAAAATCTCTTGAAAGTAATTTTAGCAGCTTCGCCCTCCCCCCCCCCCTTCTCTTGATTGTCAGGGCATAAATTTACCCTTTGTGGAATGGCAAGGGGGGCATACTCCCCAGTTTGAGAAATGCTGCATTAACCCATTGTTTGCTGGGGTGGATTGTGGAGTAACAAAGTTTGTTAGTTAATTCTTGCTTTGGGAATAATACAAGTGTATTGAACAATATGTTGTTGTTTTTTCTGAGTGATTTTTTAATGTATTTTTTTAAATCTTAGATATTTCTTAATTATAATTTTATCTTCAAGTTCTTATAACTAAACTGATATTACTAATGGCGATTTATCTGTCTGTACGTCTCTCTCTCTCTAAATAAATAAATAAATTATTGCTTCTATATAGCGCTACTTTCATGCTTATAGCATGCTCAGAGCGCTTTGGTACAATCTCAGTTGAGGACCAGTGGGTGGGTAGGTATCTAGGAGAAGGTTTTCCGTGCTGCCTTTGGGCGCTCAATAAACACAACTCTGCCCGAGTCAGGTGTCAAACCTCGAGCCCCCTTCATAGGTAGCCAAGCCAAGTTCAAGTGCACTTAGCCTCTCGACCACGCTTCCCACTCTTCTCTATATCTATATCTGTATTTTTCTCTCTCTCTCTTTCTGTTTCTAAAACATTACTAATTGTCATTAAACCTATTTATACTAAATCAATAAGAAACAAGATCTCTAATTTATTTAAAAGTTGTTGTTTTTTTCTAAACCTCTCAGGCCAAATTTAGCCCCCACTCTCTTAGAGCAGTGGAGCTTTTGTGTGAGTGGCAAGTACCAGTGGATGTGTGTAACAATGTTGGGAAACTACCAGTAGATTACCTGATTAACAGGACAGACAGACGAGCTCAGTACATAAAGGTCACTATGAGCTCAGACAAAAGGGGCGGCACAGCCTCCAATGTTGCCAGACAAAAATCCACTACCAAAAGTAAGCTTTAAATCATTACTGCCTAAATTTCTGCAAAAAAAGCTGACTGTTCATGGGTCAAATCAAAGTTTGGACTGCTTAAGATATTAGTGTTTCTTGATAGAAAAATAACAACATATCATTATATGCATTTGTTGGAAACAAGTTACACAACACATTTCAGCTTAATATATTGAATAATTTTGCCAATAGTACTGACCTTTGATGTAAGATAATTCAATACAAAAATAAGAACAGTGATTACCAAGAAAAGCAAAACTATATGTTTTTTTGCCAATAGTACTGTCCCTTTGTTGTAAACTAATTCAATACAAAAATAAGAACATTGATTACCAAGAAAAGCAAAAATATTTGTATTTTTTTAAATTTTTTAAAAATTCATAACAACTGAGTGCTTTGTCTTTTTCTACATATCATGAACTTCTCTCATAAAAAGGTAAAACTAAGATTGTTTGTATTCTGGAGTTTGAAAATCTAGCCAGTAGACTTTTCCTCTTCTTCTTCTTCTTCTTCATTCTTATTTTCATGTTGAATGAGTATTCCTACATCTGTGATGAACTGCACAGAGATTTCCAGATCTGGCAGCTCTCCATATATTTTTTGTTCTATAGAGGGGGTTTGTGCCTGTGTCTTGTTCAGGCCTCTCTATAGAGTATGGAACTTTGAATGATGCTTCACATAGGCAAATCTCACTAGTTCCTATTTTTAGCTTCTGAAACATATTTGTCTCATTCTATTGTGTACGATTCTGAGATGAAATATTATATTTTGGTCATTTCTGGACAGCTTGTAATAGACATTGGTTTTTCTTGAACTTTGAGAGCTGGTCTATTTCTCATTTATTCTACCCTTTTTTTTTTTTCATTTCTTCTGAGTAGATAAGGATTTTTTATTGTTTAGTCATTTTCCCTTCTTTGTCCAGTATGTCAATATGTATATGAACTGTGAGTATATTAACTGAGTCCAACATTATCCCAACATTAAAATGTATCACCTTGGTTAGAACTGTTGTTAACACTACAATGTTCTTTGTTGTCATGTTTTTATTCCTCAGACCATCCAGTGACTGATGGAACCAAAAATGTCTATCATGTAAGTAATTTTCTTTGATATCTAAGACTTTAACTGTTCTAAGTTTGTCCTTGAATTTTGTAGTCATTAGTTCAAGGCTAACCTATGAGTGACTGAGAATGACCTGGGAGTGGGGAGTGTATATTTTTATCTAATGTCTTTTCCATTTTCAACGTGTCCAGAGCACAGAAAACTAATTTGATGAATCAAACTTGAACTGTTTCTTGCTTTAGGAAATATTTCCCTATTAGATCATTATTACTGCAACTTTTATTGTCATATAGGATTTAATTTTTTTTTCCAATGCATTTAAAGTAAAACCCTAACAAAAAGGTTTAACATATTTGTTTAAAGTAGAAAATGCTGTAAACTTTAAAAGATAAGTTAGACAATTTTAATGTTGTGACTTTTATCTTGTCTAGTGATGCAAAGTATTTGATTGAGAGTTGCAGCCTGATATAAGTGTTTAATAAAAGGTTTTGTTAAAACCAAAAGTCTGCAGGTCTTTGTTTCTTGTATTATTAGCCCAAGGGTTAGAATGTTTTTTCAATAATATTTGTCCTTAGGTAGCTCTTTGCAGTTAAAAAAAATGTTTAAGTTTTTTTTTTGAAAACTCTTTTCAAGTGACACTATTGTATATGTAATGAGTTGAGAGAATAATGTTGCCTGTTGTATTTCATCAGAAGTACAGAGAGGAAGTGGCAGAAATTCTGAAAGAAATCCCTGATGTCTTCATTGATTACCTGAAACCAGAGGTAGAAAATGATAAGCAGTCTGAGGAGGAAGAATCTGAAGAGGAAGAAGAGGAAGTCATAGATAGTTATGCTGATGAGTCAAGAATAGAGTTTGAAGGTGAGCTGAACTAGTATCTTCATAAGTTTTGTGCAATGCACTTTGACACTCTGTCACAGGTCAAATAGTGATAGTAAATAATTGAATTTCATTAGAACTATATCATGAAAGAAATGAATTGTTTTGTGAGCTATAAACACATGACTGGATATAAGTTAACATGTAGCTTTCAGAGAAGCAAGTCATAATTTCATACAAGTCAACATGTAGGACCTATTGTGTTTTAAGACCTAGTGAATTTAATTAATTTTAGTGATTTCAGATAATTAGGACATTCATTTGTTTTCTAAGCTCAGCATATTTGAATATTTTTTTTTACTTTTTTGAAATGGAATGAAAGTATTTATTAATATATTATGAATTTGAAACTATGGAATATTGTTGATTTTGTAAAGAAGTATGGAGGAACTTTGAGTATAGAATGCAATACACTTTTTTCTTCTTCATTCTCATTTTTATGTTGGAGGGTTCAGATGATGAGTCAAATAGCTGTTATGAAATGTGCACTAGTTTCCAGATCAGGCAACTCTTCTATAGAGGTGTTTTGGGGTCTGTGGCTTGTTAGGGCCTTTCAATGGAGAATGCAGCTTTGAAGGACATGGTCGGCATTCTGTGGAGATACTCCCCTCAGTTGAATTTCACTAAGTATCAATTTTCATCTTCTTGGAACATGTTTTATTCTGTTGTATCTGGTTCTGAAGTGAAAAATGATAGGTTGGTCATTCCTTTTGAAATGCTACGTTGACTTGTATAAAATTAGGGCCTTCTAACATTGTGTTGACTGATTTCAAATTGTCACTTTTACATTAACTTTTGTCATGTGATAATTAACCAACTCGTTCTTTTCATAATTTATTTCTAATAGAATTCAAGTATTTACATTAATGTAGCAAAGCAATTGTTTGCTCATGAATTTATGAATTTTTAAAAAATGTTACTTCTCTAATCAGATGACAATATGGATGAAGACAAAGCAATTCTTGTTTCTGGTGAAGAGGAGAGTGAGTTGAATTTTGATGTCAAAGCCTTTGACAACATGGCTTGGGATGTGGAGTGTACAGGTCAGGGAGATTGCTTTTTTAGCAGCCCCCGAAAGGGGAAAAGACGCTATTAGTTTTGTGCGAAATGTCGGTCCGTCTGTCCCGTTTAGATCTCGTAAACTAGAAAAGATATTGAAAATCCGACATCACAATATTTTAGACCATTCAAAGTTCTGATGCAACGGCAACTTTTTTTTTTCTGAATGCAAAAAATCTAATTTTTAAAATCAGTTTTTTAAAGAGAAAAAGCTTTGACCTAAATTAAAATAAATACTAATCTTGTAAACTTCATTTTCGTGAACATTTTTTTAAATGCATAAATGCTTTTTTTTTTTTTGAAGCATTCGAATAAGTGATTGAGCCTTTTCAAAAAAATTACATCAATTAGAAGACTTCAGTTAGGCCAGGAGAGGCGAGGTAGCTAAGTGGTAACGCGCTTGGCTTCCGAACTGGGAGTCCCGGGTTCAAATCCTGGTGAAGACTGGGATTTTCAACTATGGAATCTTTGTGCGCCTCTGAGTCCACCCAGCTCTAATGGGTACCTGACATTGGTTGGGGAAAAGTAATGGCGGTTGGTAGTTGTGCTGGCTACATGACACCCTCGTTAACCGTAGGCCAAAAAAATAGATGAACTTTACATCATTTGCCCTATAGACCACAAGGTCTGAAAGGGGAACTAGTTATGCCAGGTTCACATCTAACTTTGCATTCACTTGCACCTATCCTTTGATCTGCTGGACCGTTGGGGCACTACACAAGATCTGTCAACCTTCTTTCTCATTCGTCTTTGATATAATTTCATTTGGATGTTCTTTCTGAAAATATTGTAACCTGCCTGGGTGGACCACTTCGGGGGCAGATTTTGAGTTTGTGTTTCCACACAAACTGTCTTTCTAACCTAGTTAATTTTTATTTTAGGTCAGGGAGATTTATTTATGTTTTTGTTGTTTCAAATGTTTTAGCCACTTTTCAGTCTTTTAATTGTAAGTTTTCAATTATATTATACAAGACTGAGAAAAATACATTTCTTCTTATGCTTAAATAATGTTAGGGTCATTTTGTGAACTAATGTAGGACAAATGTAGAATTATTCTAAGCTGTATTAAAACACTAGGTAAACAAGTATAAAAAAGTTTTCATTTTAAATGACAATTCCTCCTTAATACAGCTGACCTACCTTTGTAAAAGGGATTATTTTGCTCTTAATAACTAATGAATGATAAATTTAAAAAAATGGAACATTTATTATTTCCTGACAACAATTTCTTTGCCTTTTGTTTGAAAGAGGATGTGTGGAACATGCTAAGAAGCAGAAGAGAAAAGCGTGCACCTAATGAAGAAACCACTGAGGACAATTCACAGAAAAAATCAAAGAAAGAAAAGATACCCATCTTTGTCAAGAAGATTATTGTCAAATACATCTATCAGCTTGCTAAAGGGGATTGGAGACCACATCTGCAGGTTTTTGTTCTAATAGATTTTAGACCAGCTATATACTCATTAGATCAATTACTTTTTTGTTATATAACCATACTTTGGTGTATAAACATACTTTGGCCTACTTGTGATGGACTTTAATAACAGTATGCTTCATATACCAAAATTTAAAAAAATATTTAGGACAGTTCTTAACACTTGTCTTTAGTGACTCTCTAAATTGCTCAATTTAAGAACAATCTGTATTATAAAGTGGAAAGTATGGCGTATGTATGTATGTATGTATGTTATGAATAGAAATCAAAACCGTTTGACTAATCTTGATAAAACTTGGCAGAAATGTTCCTTGGGTGCTAACTTAGACCGTAGTGTATGTATTGTAGCCCTAAAACAAACTTAAGACCCTCAAAAAAAAGTTGACCAACTCTATGAAAGCATTATAAGTTCATCGATCTAGGCTATGTTTACCATATTTACATAAAAATATCGAAAGGATCTAGATCTTTGAAAACATTATAACTTCATCGATCTAGGCTATGTTTACCATATTTACATAAAAATATCAAAAGGATCTAGATCTATTTTAGATACTACACTTTGCACAGATATTTTTTTTACTTTGACACATGAAAATACAAAATATAGTCTATTGATTTCATTATTTAATAAAATTAAGCTTCAAATGTGTGTTTCAAATTCATTTTTACATAAATTCGTTCCTTATAGCTGCGATTTTATAAATTCCTGACGAACATTTTTTCATTAGACATTACGCGAAATGTTACACAACAACACATCTCTCTATTCTTAGGTCTAAAACTCCACTCTTCGCAAAAATAGTTTTATAATTAAACACATGATTATACTAATTATATTCCATTCATTTCATATTTTAATCAAATTAACATTCAAATTTGTTTTTCTAAAGCATTTTTCATACATTGGTTTGCTAAAGCTGCGAAGCCGTGTTGAGATATATTCATTCATGAATTGCGTACTAAAAAAGGTCATGCATACGCAGAGCAAAGCCTTCTCGCGGCGCAGAATGAACTCTATAAGCCAATATTTAATTCTAGATTAGTCTAGATCTACTTTATACTTTAACACATGAACATACAAAATTAAGCCTATTCATTTCATATTTTTATCAAATATATGTAGGCCTACAAGCAAATGTTTTTATTTGAAAAAATGGAGTTAGGTCGATTAGCTATTTTGATAGCTTCATCCATACTATTTTTACATTCACGCATTCACTTTACTTATAACATTATTATTTTGTTTAATTGATTACAAAACACTCTCAATGACTTTCGTGAATTTGCTTATTTGATATATCGACATTAATACGCAAATTAAGACCCGCGGGTAATATATGTCTAGTATTTTATAAATATAACTAGATGTTATTGATAGATTGTTTACATTTCTTTTGTAGTGATTGATCAAATTGTTGCTTGATAAAACAAAATGTATATTTCAAGAAAAGGTTAAGAAATAATAAAAAGATCAACATTTATTAAAATTTATAACAGTCTTCAGCCATCAAATGTACCTGATTATTATATCTATTTGGAATAACATTCAAAATGATCAGAATATATTAATTGTGGCTCCTAAGTTGAAGGAAGAGTGAAGTTTTTTTACATGACATGAAGGTCCAGCTCAGACCTAAATGAATTTTAATTTACTAACTGTAACAAAAACATCTTCAAACCAAAGTACCTTTTACATTTTTAGATATGAAAAGTTGAGTAGTAAATGGAGCAAATGTATTAAATATATTTAATGAAAGGAAAGAAGAATTATTGCCTTAATTAAAATAATGCATTGTTAGGGATTTTTTTTAGATATTATCATTTCAAAAAATGTTGGATCTCTAAAAAAAAATAATTTTGAAAAACACAATAAAAGCAGCCAATGGAGTTGAAACTAGGGAAATAGTGGATCAGTAAGGCTGACATCGCAATATCCCTTTTAATTGTTAGATCTAGATTACAGTCAAAGTCTTACAGGAAAATGATCAGAGTGTGCTCTCATGTTCATTTGTGCATGGCATTAATCAAATACTACAAAGATCAATGGATTAATTTTTAGGTTAACCATTTCTAACAATACTAGATAGTCAGGAATTAGGTCTAGATAGCTACATCTAATAGAAACCTTTCTTAATATAGGCTATATGTAAAAAAAAACTGTTAAAACTTTGTTCCCAAAGCTATTGATATAGTATTGTCCAATTTAGGTCTGTTTACCAGACATTTTATAGAGGAAAAGAATTCTTATTTTATATAAAAATTTAAAATTCAATTTTTATATAGCATTTAATTTTTAAAATGATTTTTCAGCGTCGTGTGAAAGGCATTCCTGACACTCTTCAGCTTTTCAAGATCAAATTACCTCTTGGTATTTGCCTTTTGTGGGAGTTGGCTGTTGCATTTTCTCCGCGGCTCAGTGAAACAGCAGAAAACCTTTTAGCAATGGAGCCTGGAGTTGAGGAGGATGTAGCCTTGAGTAAAGGGCGTGTCTACTCTGAGCTGATACGTGTTTGGAATGTGGTGTTGAAGAGTTCTGATGTTGAGCACTTTGTACGCAAAATTGTACGCTCACACCAGAGGGGCAAAGAATGTATTATACAGGTATGTGGCTTATACTTTTTTTTGTTCTCCATCCTTGTAATCATTCATTGTTTTACCAAGTGTGGGATGTATGGGCACAGTCTCTTGGTGTTTTTGATGGAGGGGGGATTCAGAGTCTGAGAGTTGAAAAGAGAAAAAAGAAATCAAATAATCATTAGAAATTATGGCTCATCATTAAAGCAAAAAGTTTTAAGAAATCCTTTATTTCACTGTTGGTTAGTGGGTGTTTTAAGGTCATTGAGTTCTCCCAGTTCATCAAGTGCTGGTTGTGTGTCTTTTTTTTTATATTTATTCTGTTGTGTGTATGTTTTTGTGTTTGTGACTAGATTGTTATTGTTATATAGTACCACTAGTAATTCTGAGATGGACTATTGTAGTCATACTAAATTTCTTTTTGTTTGGACCAATTAAATTACCTTATCTTACTAAAATCTTAAAAATCTGAAATGGTTATAACTCAGCCGACTTATGTGACAAATTTCGTTATGCATTTAAAAAAATGTATGTGGCATGTAGGTGCTTGAAGTGGTTTGAGAGGTCAATTTGTTACGCATCAGTAATCGCCAATTACTTTGTTTCATCCCTTGTGAGCTAAATTGAAAACACAGTGCCACTACCATAATTTTGATGTTGAGCTTTTTGCTAATTATTATTTATATAATGTTTATTAGACTAATTAGTTTTGCTTCCTACGGATCAATAGTGATACAGAAAGAAAGCTATGTCACACCCTAGAAACATTTTTAATGACCTAAATTAATTGGGACATTTTATAGTCAAAACATTGTTAGTCTTAATATGAATAGTTATTCTACAGACATGTTTGCTTTTGAAAAAATTATACAAATAACAAAAGATTATATATCAATAAATTAATTAATAAATAACTCTGAAATAGGCTAAAAGGCAACTTAAGATTTCTGTAGACATACTGAATAGTTGAAATTTGACTTACAAAATGAAGATGCTAAATTAGAAGTAATCTTAACCTGATTTATCACATTATGTAATAATTTGCTGTTTTAATTTTGCAGAAAAAACTGATAGGCGTGAACAGCACTGACGCTCCCCAGACCTCAACATGTGATCACTTCCCTTCACTTTACATAGAAACCAGCTCATCTAGGTCAGACATCTCTGAAACCCAAATTGAGAAGAGTTACTTCCCACCAGCCAGTGCCCATAGAAATGAGTTTCACATCTTGAAGTTCTACTCCTTCTCTTCCACTCTTGTGTCTGCAGTCCTGAGCAGTGCTGAGACTAAGGTGTGTTGACCCACTTATCTAATCACTTAGTGTTCTCATTAAGACTTTATGGAGGATATGTTCTTCGTCTAGCAAGCATTGACCTAAAATGTAAAAATGTACAGCTTATAATCTTACATATTATCCCGCAATTAATTTCAATATCTTTTGGTTTATACAAACATTTAGCAATAATGGTATCTTAAGGAATAGATGCAAATGATGCTCAACTGCATGACCAGTTTGCAACTTAAAAACATTGGCAGGCTAGAAAGGTTGAGATAATCTTCTTCTTGAACAAGTACTGTTTGTATAATCAAGTTCATGTGAAACCTGTTACTTAGATCTGTGAATTTTTCTTTTGAATAAAGCATTTTTGATGATCAAAGCATAGTCGCAGCACATTTAACAAAATAGAGAAATAGACCATCCATAGATTTCGGCCAGAAAACAAAAACAATCTGAAGAAAATGTCACTCTGAACATATACTCAATATAGTAGTTTTATTGCTTGGTTTGCTAATGTTTCGCCAATTCAATTGTATCCTATAGTAATAAATTTTCAAAGTATTAGGAACAAAACAGCAGACTTAGAAATTTTATTAGAATGTGAGAAACCAGACATAATTGCAGGAACAGAAACTTGGCTACATCCTGAAATTTATAATGCAGAAATTTTCAATAGTAATTATGAAATTTTTAGAAAAGATAGGGCTGATAATCATGGAGGAGTTCTTTTAGCAATAAAAAACACTCTTATAGCTGAAGAAATTACCTTACCTAACTCAAAAAACATAGAATCTACATTTTGTAAAATTAATACCACCTCAACATCCCTTATAATAGGCAGCATTTACAGACCACCAAATTCTAGTTTAGAATACATGCAGGAACTATGTAATCAGATTACTACACTTAAAGAGACAAATAAAAATGCAGTTTTTTGGATTATGGGTGACTTCAACCTACCTGATATAAATTGGAAAACACTAACCATAGATAAACACCAAAACCTTAAGGACATAAATGAGCTTTTCATAGAAACTTTACACAACCTAAGTTTAGATCAAATCATTAAAAAGCCAACTAGATTAAACAACACATTAGATCTCTTCTTAACCAACAGACCTGGATTAGTAGTTGATTATGATATTATCCCTGGTCTATCAGACCATGAGATCATAAAAATACACAGTCAGATAAAAGCAGTAGCCAATACAAAAACCAAAAGAAAAATCTTACTCTGGAATAAATGTAACCTAACACAACTACACCAAGCTGCATTAAACTTTCAACAAACATTCTTATTAGAAAAAGACATTAACCAACCAGTCGATGACCTCTGGAATTTCATTAAAAACCATCTTAAAAGCATTATAGAAAATCATATACCAACTAAATACACATCAAACAAAATAAATAAATGCTGGTTTAATAATAGACTAAAGAAGCTTTGTAAACAAAAGGAAAACCTATATAGAAAATTTAAAGAAACCAAGGCAGAAAGAGTTTACAAAAAGTATATAAAAATTAAACACCTAACCCAAAAAGTAAGCAGACAGCTGCAGAGTGAATACATAAACAATGTAATATCTAAAGATAACAACAAAAACCTATGGTCATACATTAAGTCTAAGAAAATGGAAACAACAGGCATAGCGCCATTAAAAGATGAACATAACATAATACATAATGATAATGAAACTAAAGCAAACATCCTAAACAAATACTTTGCATCAGCATTCTCAGCCCCAGGAGACAAAGACATATTTCTTAATTTGAACCAAGTAGACAACATAGAAGATTTAGTAGTACAAGAAAATGGAATTAAAAAACTATTAGCCAACACCAAACCAAATAAAGCGTCTGGACCTGATGGTATTCCAGCTAGATTACTCAAAGAACTAAGCAATGAGCTAGCCCCAGTGTTCAAAATACTCTTTCAGGCATCGCTTAACCAGGGCAGAGTACCAAAGGACTGGAAAGAAGCTAATGTCACCCCCCTATTTAAAAAAGGAGAAAAATCTGATCCAGGAAACTACAGACCAGTATCACTTACCAGCATCACATGTAAAATACTAGAACACATAATATGTAGCAACATCATAAACCACTTAGACAAACATAATGTCCTCACCCCATACCAACATGGCTTTAGGAAATATAGATCATGTGAAACACAACTAATAGGACTAATTGATGATTTCTCAAAAGGTTTAGATAATAGTGAACAAATAGATGCTATCTTACTAGATTTTTCCAAGGCTTTTGACAAAGTTCACCACCATAGTTTGCTTAAAAAATTAAAATATTTCGGCATTAACGGTCCACTGTATCAGTGGATTAAAGATTTTCTGATAGGGAGAGAACAAACTGTAATAATAAATGGCTCTAAATCAACACCAATAACAGTAAACTCAGGTGTACCTCAAGGAACAGTCTTGGGTCCACTACTATTTTTAATTTACATAAATGATTTACCAAATTGCATTAGTTCAGGAACAAAAGTCAGATTATTTGCAGACGATTGCATAATATATAGAACAATAAAAACAAAACAAGACACAGATATTTTACAAAGAGAATTAGATGAATTACAGAAATGGGAATCAAATTGGAGCATGTCTTTCCACCCAGAAAAATGTCAGTTGTTAAGAGTAACAAAAAAAATTAAACAAATTAATTCCACTTATCTTATTCATGGCAAACCAGTAACACAGACTAAAAACTCAAAATACCTAGGTGTTATAATAAATGAAAAACTGTCATGGAATCCACATATTGATGAAACTATAAAAAAATCCAACAAAGCATTAGGGTTTATAAAAAGAAATTTCTATAAATCAAATAAGAACATAAAACTAAAATGTTATTTAACCTTGGTTAGGCCAATAATAGAATATGCATCCACCGTGTGGGACCCCTCAACTCAAGAAAACATTAAGAAACTGGAACAAACACAAAATAGAGCAGTGAGATTCATAACAAACGAATATTCACATTTGACTAGGGTAACACCATTAGTAAAATCACTAAATTTAGAAAGCCTTCAGGACAGAAGACTCAAAAGTAAGGTAGCAATTATACATAAAACACTGAACCATAATCTTCAAATACAAAAACAAAATTTAATAAAATACTCTGAAAGACACAAAAATAAAGGCACATTCCTCGTCCCATATGCTAGGACAAATTTGTACAAATACTCCTTCTTCCCTAGTGCTATTAGAGCATGGAATGGGTTGCCTGAGCTAGCCAGAAAAACCAGTGACTTGGCAGAATTTAAGTCATTGGTTAATATGCATGACTAAATGCATGACGCGTAGGACGTAATCATCTTCTTTTTTGAAGTAACGTCTGTATTATATAAGATAAGAAGATATTTTATCAAGTTTTCTTTATAAAGTTTTTTCAACCTCCTTTGTAAGACTTTGTCCTTCTTTCTGTCCTCCTTTGGATATGCAAGTATCTGGTAACCCTACCTTTAATCATATTAACCTTTAGTATTCTATGCATTTGTAGTCTACAGTGTAGAGTCTTACATTATGTTGAACTTGTGTATGGTCTGTGCATTGACCAAAATCTTTCTCTCATCTGAGACTAGCTAAACAACTAGAGCTGGACATATTCTAGGGTTTTGTTTAGGGTGTTTTACTGTGATTTAAAATTAGATTTTACGTTAGCAGCATTGCCTTTTCTTAACTAATAAAGTACAGAGTTTCCTTCTGTTTAACTCATTAAGTACAGACTTTACTTCTGTTTAACTCATTAAGCACAGACTTTACTTCTGTTTAACTCATCAAGTACAGGCTTAACTTCTGTTTAACTCATTAAGTACAGACTTTACTTCTGTTTAACTCATTAAGTACAGACTTTATTTCTGTTTAACTCATTAAATACAGACTTTACTTCTTAACAGAAGATAATTACATCCTACATTTATATACATGTGTCAATCTAGTCATGCATGTTAATTTAAACTATTCAGTGATTGGTTTTCCTGGTTGATTGAGGCAACCCATTTCATGCTCTAATGGTATTAGGAAAGATGGAACACTCATATGAATTAGTCTTAGTAAATATGAAATAGGAGATATGAATTTATCTTTGTGCCTTTTCCCCCTAGACCATTCAGTACTAAAATGCATTGATTTGTGATATTTGTGACTGCACTCTACTTTATTGTAATTTGTACAACTTAAACCATAAGTCAGCATGTCTTTATTAGAGAAGTCAATTGTTAACATATTTACTTGTTTCTATTTGTTCTTTTAAATTTCAGATTGATTTTCCATTTCGGGTGACAGACATAGAACATGCTATAATCAGTCTGGACTCCAACACTCCTCTATTGTTGCTGGGTCGCAGCGGTACAGGCAAGACCACCTGCTGCCTGTACAGATTATGGGGGATGTTCTTGTGTTACTGGGAGCAGGCTATGAAATTTAATTCTCCTCTCCTTCCAAGGAAACTTCCAGAATTTTTGGAACATGGTGAGACAGTTTTTTTTAATTTGTTCATCTAAATTGGAAAAATATTACCAGCCTTTGCTTGTTAGAGGGGCTTTTGTTTTGTTTTTTTCACTGTCCTTCTGTCTGTATTTAGATATCAAAAGCACAAAACTCTATTAAAAATTTGAATTCACTGATTTCTAAAATCTACATCTCAAACCCTTTTTTACTTTGAAGTGTTTCTCAATAAATTCTATTTAAAATGTGCACAGAGAATGTTGAAGGGGATGAAAATGTTTCCAAGGAAACCAAAACAGATCAAGGTGATTTGGCTGACTCATGTTCGTTGGTTGATGAACTAGATGAAGAGGATGAGACAGAGGAAGGGGAAAATGACATCCTGTATGAGCAACTGCACCAGGTGAGTTCACTATTATAAATAGAATTATGACCTCCAACTGGATAAGATACAAGGCCCAGACTGGTTAGTCTTTCTTCATTAGCCTAAACATTTAATTATTGGTCAGTTTGAATTTGAGCTGTATTTTTAGACAGTACAGAAAAAGAACTACTCCATGTACTGCTGTCACAACTACTCCATGTACTGCTGTCACAACTACTCCACGTACTGCTGTCACAACTACTCCTTGTACTGCTGTCACAACTACTCCTTGTACTGCTGTCACAACTACTCCATGTACTGCTGTCACAACTACTCCATGTACTGCTGTCAAGACTACTCCTTGTACTGCTGTCACAACTACTACATGTACTGCTGTCACAACTACTACATGTACTGCTGTCACAACTACTCCATGTACTGCTGTCACAACTACTCCATGTACTGCTGTCACAACTACTCCTTGTACTGCTGTCACAACTACTCCACCTACTGCTGTCACAACTACTCCACCTACTGCTGTCACAACTACTCCTTGTACTGCTGTCACAACTACTCCATGTACTGCTGTCACAACTACTCCATGTACTGCTGTCACAACTACTCCACGTACTGCTGTCACAACTACTCCACCTACTGCTGTCACAACTACTCCTTGTACTGCTGTCAAGACTACTCCTTGTACTGCTGTCACAACTACTCCATGTACTGCTGTCACAACTACTCCATGTACTGCTGTCACAACTACTCCTTGTACTGCTGTCACAACTACTCCACCTACTGCTGTTACAACTACTCCACCTACTGCTGTCACAACTACTCCTTGTACTGCTGTCACAACTACTCCATGTACTGCTGTCACAACTACTCCATGTACTGCTGTCACAACTACTCCACGTACTGCTGTCACAACTACTCCACATACTGCTGTCAAAACTACTCCTTGTACTGCTGTCAAGACTACTCCTTGTACTGCTGTCACAACTACTCCATGTACTGCTGTCACAACTACTCCACGTACTGCTGTCACAACTACTCCACCTACTGCTGTCACAACTACTCCTTGTACTGCTGTCAAGACTACTCCTTGTACTGCTGTCACAACTACTCCATGTACTGCTGTCACAACTACTCCATGTACTGCTGTCACAACTACTCCTTGTACTGCTGTAAAAACTACTCCACCTACTGCTGTAAAAACTACTCCACCTACTGCTGTTACAACTACTCCACCTACTGCTGTCACAACTACTCCTTGTACTGCTGTCACAACTACTCCATGTACTGCTGTCACAACTACTCCATGTACTGCTGTCACAACTACTCCACGTACTGCTGTCACAACTACTCCACGTACTGCTGTCAAAACTACTCCTTGTACTGCTGTCAAGACTACTCCTTGTACTGCTGTCACAACTACTCCACCTACTGCTGTCACAACTACTCCATGTACTGCTGTCACAACTACTCCATGTACTGCTGTCACAACTACTCCATGTACTGCTGTCACAACTACTCCATGTACTGCTGTCACAACTACTCCATGTACTGCTGTCACAACTACTCCACCTACTGCTGTCACAACTACTCCACCTACTGCTGTCACAACTACTCCTTGTACTGCTGTCACAACTACTCCTTGTACTGCTGTCACAACTACTCCACCTACTGCTGTCACAACTACTCCTTGTACTGCTGTCACAACTACTCCATGTACTGCTGTCACAACTACTCCTTGTAATGCTGTCACAACTACTCCATGTACTGCTGTCACAACTACTCCATGTACTGCTGTCACAACTACTCCATGTACTGCTTCACAACTACTCAGTGTACTGATTTACTACTACTCCATGTACTGCTGTCACAACTACTCCATGTAATGCTGTCACAACTACTCCATGTACTACTGTCACAACTACTCCATGTAATGCTGTCACAACTACTCCATGTACTGCTGTCAGATCTTCTCCTTGTACTGCTGTCACAACTACTCCATGTACTGCTGTCACAACTACTCCACGTACTGCTGTCACAACTACTCCTTGTACTGCTGTCACAACTACTCCTTGTACTGCTGTCACAACTACTCCATGTACTGCTGTCACAACTACTCCATGTACTGCTGTCAAGACTACTCCTTGTACTGCTGTCACAACTACTACATGTACTGCTGTCACAACTACTACATGTACTGCTGTCACAACTACTCCATGTACTGCTGTCACAACTACTCCATGTACTGCTGTCACAACTACTCCTTGTACTGCTGTCACAACTACTCCACCTACTGCTGTCACAACTACTCCACCTACTGCTGTCACAACTACTCCTTGTACTGCTGTCACAACTACTCCATGTACTGCTGTCACAACTACTCCATGTACTGCTGTCACAACTACTCCACGTACTGCTGTCACAACTACTCCACCTACTGCTGTCACAACTACTCCTTGTACTGCTGTCAAGACTACTCCTTGTACTGCTGTCACAACTACTCCATGTACTGCTGTCACAACTACTCCATGTACTGCTGTCACAACTACTACTTGTACTGCTGTCACAACTACTCCACCTACTGCTGTTACAACTACTCCACCTACTGCTGTCACAACTACTCCTTGTACTGCTGTCACAACTACTCCATGTACTGCTGTCACAACTACTCCATGTACTGCTGTCACAACTACTCCACGTACTGCTGTCACAACTACTCCACATACTGCTGTCAAAACTACTCCTTGTACTGCTGTCAAGACTACTCCTTGTACTGCTGTCACAACTACTCCATGTACTGCTGTCACAACTACTCCACGTACTGCTGTCACAACTACTCCACCTACTGCTGTCACAACTACTCCTTGTACTGCTGTCAAGACTACTCCTTGTACTGCTGTCACAACTACTCCATGTACTGCTGTCACAACTACTCCATGTACTGCTGTCACAACTACTCCTTGTACTGCTGTAAAAACTACTCCACCTACTGCTGTAAAAACTACTCCACCTACTGCTGTTACAACTACTCCACCTACTGCTGTCACAACTACTCCTTGTACTGCTGTCACAACTACTCCATGTACTGCTGTCACAACTACTCCATGTACTGCTGTCACAACTACTCCACGTACTGCTGTCACAACTACTCCACATACTGCTGTCAAAACTACTCCTTGTACTGCTGTCAAGACTACTCCTTGTACTGCTGTCACAACTACTCCACCTACTGCTGTCACAACTACTCCATGTACTGCTGTCACAACTACTCCATGTACTGCTGTCACAACTACTCCATGTACTGCTGTCACAACTACTCCATGTACTGCTGTCACAACTACTCCACCTACTGCTGTCACAACTACTCCACCTACTGCTGTCACAACTACTCCACCTACTGCTGTCACAACTACTCCTTGTACTGCTGTCACAACTACTCCTTGTACTGCTGTCACAACTACTCCACCTACTGCTGTCACAACTACTCCTTGTACTGCTGTCACAACTACTCCATGTACTGCTGTCACAACTACTCCTTGTAATGCTGTCACAACTACTCCATGTACTGCTGTCACAACTACTCCATGTACTGCTGTCACAACTACTCCATGTACTGCTTCACAACTACTCAGTGTACTGATTTACTACTACTCCATGTACTGCTGTCACAACTACTCCATGTAATGCTGTCACAACTACTCCATGTACTACTGTCACAACTACTCCATGTAATGCTGTCACAACTACTCCATGTACTGCTGTCAGATCTTCTCCTTGTACTGCTGTCACAACTACTCCATGTACTGCTTCACAACTACTATATGTACTGCTGTCACAACTACTCCATGTACTGCTGTCACAACTACTCCACGTACTGCTGTCACAACTACTCCTTGTACTGCTGTCACAACTACTCCATGTACTGCTGTCACAACTACTTCATGTACTGCTGTCACAACTACTCCTTGTACTGCTGTCACAACTACTCCATGTACTGCTGTCACCACTACTCCATGTAATGCTGTCACAACTACTCCATGTAATGCTGTCACAACTACTCCATGTACATCTTCACAACTACTCCTTGTACTGCTGTCACAACTACTCCATGCACTGCTGTCACAAGTACTCCATGTACTGCACAAAATTTGGAAATTGCAGGTTCAAAAATGTCTTTTTGTATTCATACTTCTTCATTGGGCTTGGTGGCTGAGTGGTCAAATGCTTGGGTTCCAGGTTCGATTCTTGGTGAAAACAAGGAAATTTGATTTTCAGGATTTTTTGGATGCCATGAGTTCACCTAACTCTGATGTGTATGGAAAAGTAGAGGCCACATGACACCCTCTGTCCTGCATACCACATTGACTGCTTTCACCTGTAGTCTATTTTTATATATTGCTTTCAATTAATTGCCTTTAAAAAAATGAAAAGCCATAAAATTTATATTTAAAAAAATTATAGCTATTGGGAAGAAAAAGGGAAGGAGGTTTTTGTTAGATCCTCTTAAAAAAAAAAGGTTTTTAAAATTCATTCATTGGAGTGTTTTTTAAGTTGTATCTGTAATATATTTTTCTCTTTCTGTTTAGCTGTTTGTCACTAAAAATCCAGTTCTATGTACTGAAGTGGAGAAGAATTTTCTCAAACTGCGCCATGCTTCAACTATTTTACACATGCACAACACTGCCCCCAACAAGGTTTTGCCCAACACACTACAGGTAAAGTTATGTTGTATGTGTACTGTGTACTGCATCTTAGATGCTCTCTTAGTATTTTTAAAATTATAATTTTACCAGTTAATATTGTGTCGTCGTGGCCTGTACCTACTTATGATCAATGCTGTTTTGACAGAGAAAAATTCAAAGTAGTTTAGAGATATTAATTAACAAGCCTTTTATTTTGCTATGGCTTAAAAAACAACAACAGATAAGTTTAGGTAATGCTCTCTTATATACTCAGTGGTTTGTGGGGGACCTGAGCAAGACTAATCATTATAATGATTGTTTTTTTTCTGAGGGGGGAAATGATGTAAAGCTCAAATTTTTTAAGTAGTCATGAAATTTTATGTGACCAGCAAAACACCTAATGTCTTTCATTTCCAAACTAAATATTAATTTTTCATTACACTCTGGTAGCCTTGCACACAGTATAAAAACTGGATTTAAAAATCTCAGCTTTCTCTTTGTGATATCATGATTAGTTCAATGATGCAGCAATTTATCAGAAATAATTTTTCATAATATGGGAAAATAATAATTTGGGGGGGGGGGGGGGGGGGTTTCCATTGTTAATTTTCTTTTTCCCGTATTTTTTTTTAAAACAAAATTACAAAATATACAATTTAGTCTCAAAATTAATGGAATTTTCAATCTCCAGGAAGTGGATGATGTGTGTTTCCCCTTGTTTCTAACTTCAAGGCAACTCCTACTGATGCTGGATGCCTCTATTGATGGAGAGCCCTTCTTCCCCAGAAATGAAGATCTAGCTCTCAAAGTAGCAATACCAGGTTGGGGCACACAGGAAGACATTTTTAACATTGCCCCTCTCATCCATGAATTTTTTGACAGTTCAGATGATGATGATGATGAAGGTAATTATAGTCAAATATAAGTCTGTTACAAGTGAAGTTATTCAGACTTGATGTGGTAATCTCATAGTTACTATCTTTTGTTAACTAAAAAATTACACTTAATAACCATAAACAACGCCAACACTGTAACGCCAGATTTTTTAGAGAATTTATTTACACACTTAGTTAACACACGTGACACATAACATTCCAACATTCACTCCCTTAGTTAAGTGGAATCATTCAAGATACTCATTTAAACAATGTCAACATCTTTTTAATGCTGGTATTATTAATTACTTCTATTCTACCAAAGCTATTTAAGCCTTAGAAACTTAATGTTTTAAAATCTAAAACTATGAGTTGTTTAGAACAAAAATACTAATGTGAAGGTAAATACTGAAACAATGAATGAAGCCTACATTATCAATTTATAAAGGCGGCACTATGGGACCAGATATTTAATTACGACGATCGGCCGAGACGAGTGTCAAGATGATGGTTCAGGAAGAATCAACGTCGTGAACAGAGCTCAGGA
This sequence comes from Biomphalaria sudanica, assembly GCA_036873155.1. NCBI lineage: Eukaryota > Metazoa > Mollusca > Gastropoda > Planorbidae > Biomphalaria > Biomphalaria sudanica. The sequence continues at coordinate 1,936,988 of JAZGLO010005242.1, read as the reverse complement.
GTGTCACGAGGGATGTATTCATCTGACCACCCAGAATGGTCGAGCGACGTTCTGTCCGGTTCTAGAAGGCCAACAGGGACCCTAAATAAAGAGCGAAGGTATCAGAGACCAGTGAGTCACAACTTCCCGATCTACAGTTCGTTACAACGGCTCAGTACAAGTCCGTGACAAGACAGAGAGACCAGTGCAAGAGTCGATATAGCGGAGAGATATTTGTACAGTCTTGTGTTACGTGCTGCCAATTGTACAGTATTGGCTGTTATTTATTGACATTAAACTATTACGTTATTTTGAAGCCCAGAGTTGTCAAGTTCTTTAAGTTGGGGGTGTCGTTTGGTGCAATTTGCAGCCAGCCTGGATAGGGAGATTCGTAACAATATAATGAAATAAAGAGCTGCATTGACCCCCAATACACCAAGTCCACCTAGCAGTGCTAAGCAATAAAACATCTTTGATCCAAGGCATTTCCTTAATTGTATGTGGACAAAAATATATAAAGAACAGTATTTTTTTAATCAATTTTCAGTGCAAGTTATTTACATTTTAGAGCAGATATAGTTTTAAATATCAAGCTAACAGTATGATTACAAGTCAAAATGGTACAATTTTTATGTTATTTTCATATCTTATTTATCAATTAAAACATATGACAAAATAGAAGAGATTTTAAGATAAGTGATTGCCCATTCTCCATGATTATATTTCTGTGCTTTTGTTCTTAAAGTAAATGAAATGTTTCTTATAGAGTTGCCAAAAAAAGCAAAAAACCCTCATGCGCATGGTACCAGAGGTCAGGTTAAAGTTGACCCAAGAAGAGAGTGCACCTATGAAGTATTTGCTTTTCAAGTGTGGCCAAAAGTTGCCAAAAAAGTCCAGGTAAGCTTTCTGCCAACCTTAGTCTTACTACATTTGTGAGTTTTGTCCATTCTATTATTTTTTTTTGCCCATGGATTGTCATGACTTAAAATGAAATCAGATAAAATTTGAAATTGTAACTTTATGTAACTTTAAAACATTTGTTTCAGCTGGACTGTCACGCATCTCTGGTCTGGACAGAAATTATGTCTTTTATTAAAGGTTCCTATGAAGCCTTGAATACTGAGAACGGATACTTGAACAAGACTCAGTATCTGGACCTGGGTCGCAAAAGAGCACCTAACTTTAGTGGAGACAGGGCCAAAATCTACGAGGCATTCTTGCTTTTTAACAATTACAAGCAACAGCACTTTTTGTTTGATGAGGCTGACATAGTGTTTAAACTTTACACACGCCTGAGAACAGTGAGTGATTCTGTTCAATTAAGCAACTGATGTTGTTGCATTCATGTATGCTTTATGTCTCTGCCAATAGTTGAAAAGTCTAAATAGGCCACAATGGTTTTTTAAGATCTTGTAAAGGAAGTGTTTTAATGTAATTTAAGACATTTTTATGTTCTACACAATATAATTTTTTATACTTTTTACATCAGTTGTATAAATTTATATATTTTTTAAACAAAATAGTCACAACTTGTTTGGAGAGCTGTGTATTGTCTCCTAATGAGTACAAGATACCCTCTGGTCAAAATCAACTGGATTTTCTCTAACCTTAGGACTTAGGACGTACTTAATTTAGAGATGACTGTTTGTAATTAATGTAATTTGTGTTAATACTTTCTTAAATCTTTCCAGATGACCTACATTCCATGGACACTTCATGAGATCTATGTTGACGAGACTCAGGATTTCACCCAAGCAGAGTTAGCCCTCTTGGTCTCCCTTGGCCACGACCCAAACAAAATGTTCCTGACAGGGGATACTGCTCAGAGCATCATGCGTGGCATCTCATTCCGTTTTATAGATCTGAAATCTTTGTTTTACTATGCAAAAGAATCTGCCAGAGAAAATGAGAAATACCTGGCTTCCATTAAGGTAAAAAGAAAACACCATTTTCTAACACCTTTTTTTTAATTGAATTTTCTTTTCCATATTAGTAAATGTTAACCTATTGTAATATATCATTTTACATTTATGGTTCTCTTACCTAGCTTTGATTGTTAAGCTATAGATATAATGTAAAAATTCTTATTAGGAACATCTATTTTATTACAGGTGCCACAAAAAGTTCATCAGCTCAGATACAACTATCGTTCTCATACTGGAATTCTCTCTCTTGCCTCATCGGTCTTGGATATTCTGATAGAATTCTTCCCAGAGTCATTTGACCCGCTGAAAAAAGACCAAGGGATGTTTGCTGGACCAAAACCTGTGGTGATAGAATCTTGTAGTCCAGGCAAGAACTAGGCAGTCATTAAGACTTAATGTTTTAAATATTTCATAGCTCAACTATCTCTTACGGACAGACTACATAGCTTACATTAAAGCTTGAAGTTTTAATTGGAAGTTAGTTATCGCACGGACAATAGAACTAAGTATTCTAGATTTTAGGGGATTGGGGGTGTAACTCTGTTGTGGAGTTTTATGAGTGTGTAGTCTCTGGACCTTGTGTTGTATTAATAGACATGGTCTATCTTCTTCTGGTACTAGTTTACTTCTAGTGCGACTAACTTATTTATGAGACATAACTCACTAAATACACTGAATGGAAGCAGGTGGTAGCAGACAACATCTTTATTAAATAAATATATATTGTTACAATCTCTCCTACTATCCAGGCTCTCTTCAAACTGCACCGCACGACACAACCAACTTAAAGAATCTCACAACTCCGGGCTCCAAAGTATCAGTCAGTTTAATTTCAAATACATCACAATTGGCAACAACATTAACACTGTCTTTACAAAAACCTAGTCTTGCTCCGCCTGACTTCACACACCATGCTGGTTCTCGCCTCGTACTGGTCACATTGCGAGGTAACGTGAAGTGCTCTCTTTCTGACACACTCACTCTTATATAGTGTCTCTACTGGCCTTCTAGAATGGAATGGAACGTTCTTGACCGCTCAGAATGATCACAATCGCCGTGACTTGCGTGCGTAATATTTACACACAGGTCATTGCCGAACTGGCGTGTACTGTCACTGGTCACAGTTGACCGCTCTTCCTGCGCTGGACTGTGGCGATTTGCGTAGGCTAAAAACACACAGCACTACCCCCATCTGTGTCACCACCAGGTTTACAACAATATCTTGGCTAATCTAGCCACAAAGGCACAAATATCAATATCATAAAATATAAGTACATCTCCATGTTCAGAACGTAATAAACTTCACAAAGTACATATTGCAGCTAAGAAATTACGTAGACATCCTAACTCTACAAAGGCCAAAAGATTACTGAGGTTTTCACCTCGTGGTCAGTTACAGGCCGATACATTTTTTCGTGTTAAAGGCATGAGATAATTAATTGACTATGAAATCACTTCATGTCACAGTGAGTCTCAAACGAGTCTGTGACAGGGGGACAGTGGTGTGTCTCTGGGAGTTGAAGTTCATCCTCTTGGGGTATTTTAAAAACTGCTTTTGTTGGAGCCTCCATCTCCTCCTGGCCTTTCTCTAAATGCTTGACTGGTATTGAGCTCTGCTGTTGGGTATTTAGGGGAAGCGCTCAAATGTCAGACATGGGTCTTTCAGGCTTGTCTGGTTTAGGGATTGTGTCTGTCGTGGATTAGAACTAATGTTGGAATTGATCGGCCACCACCCTGGAGACAATTTTAAAAATGCTAGGCTCTAAACTGCTGGTATCGGTATTGAAAAAGCCCTACTCCCTTTTCCTGGATTAAACCCTGTTGATCAAGATTTTGACTCATTCTTCCAGCTACTTATAGTGAGGTGTTTTTATTATAAGAAGGTAGTTCTTAATATTTGTTTGCTTAGTATCAGGAGTATGGAGTGTTAGTTTCTTTTTCATTGTTATAATCCCATCGTTCAAACCCTTCACTGAGCATCCAATGTTTTCTCACTTAATGCAGGTGACCTGGCCTTGCTACTCACTGGCAACAGAAGAAAGACATCCCACATTGAGTTTGGTGCTCACCAGGCCATTCTTGTTGTGAATGAAGGAGCTAAGGAAAAAATACCTGAAGAGCTGAGGACAGGCATTGTGCTGACAATCTATGAATCTAAAGGTCTGGAGTTTGATGACATCTTGATATATAACTTTTTCAAAGACTCTCAGGTTTGTTCACATTTTTGTGTGTGCAATAATCAATTTAACTTTGACTAGATGATGGGGAATTTTTTACTAGAAACATATTTATTTTATTTTAACTAAATTGGGATGAGATTTAAACCACTTGGCTACCTATCAAGAGGGCATGCTTTTGATTCTCAAATCAAGCTGAGTTGTGTTTGCTGGTCACAGGAACCTTTTCCCAGATACCCCCTCCCCCCCTGGTCCGTAAAAGAGATTGGACCATAGCACACTGAGCTTGCTATAAGCCTGAAAATTGCAATAAACAAAAGCAATTTTAAAAAAGCTTTAATAACATCAAATGAAAAATCTAAGATTAATAAAAAAAAAAAAAAAGCTTTTTAAAAAATATTCAAGGGCCTCATAAAAGTTGGATGGTGATGAAAAGCTTGACACTAAACAGATGGTCTATTGTAGTCAAACTGAATTTCCATTTGTTTGAACCAATAAAATTATCTTATCCCATCTTATCTTATGGTCTAGAAACATTTGACTGAAAAAACATTTTGTGTGTGTTCTTTATCTTGTACCATAGGAAATATTACATTGTCAATCTTTAAGAGAAAATAAATGCTTTTTTTATTTTATTTTATTTTATTATCAATATACCAGTATCAATTTATACTTAGAAACAGATTTAATCTTTTTTTTTTAATTCATTTTTTTAAAGGCTAATAAAGAATGGAGAGTAGTGTCAACATTTCTAGAAAATCTGGTCACCAGAGTTAAACATGAGGATGACACTAGAAACTTGGTAGAGATCAAAACAGGTCAATACTTTTTTGAGAGGTCAATGTCATTATTTATGTTCTTCTTGAAATAATTTTTACAATTGAAAGCAGAGGCTTAGTTGTACCTATATTTTGTTTATAGCACTTTAAGTTTGAAGTATGTGTATAAGGCTACTGAGATGAAAATGATTTGTTCAGGTCTTGAAAGGTTAAAGATGTTTTGAGGAAATTAGAAGGAATTAGGTCTGAGAGGGTCATAACACCTTTAGCCATGGTGCAGTCAAAACGTCATTTCATTTACCCCACATTCATGAAAATGATCTGTAGAATAACTGCATTAAAGAGCAGAATTTTTAAAGAGTAGGGCATTCTATAAGATTAATTGTTTTACTAATATTTAGAATTAGCAACATTTTTCCAGAAGAAAATTCACATTTGGAAAACAGTTGTTCATTGTATTTTTTTTTTTAAATAGATCTGCTAAGCCAGGCTAATAGACCAAGAGCTTTGGCCTTTAACCCCAACCAACACAAACTTCTCAACTCTGAGTTGAAACACTTGTACACAGCCTTGACACGAGCCCGGGTCAATGTGTGGATATTTGATGAAGATGAAGAGAAGAGAGCCCCGATGTTTGAATATTTCAAGGCCCTGAATCTAGTGAAGTGCATGGAAGTAGGAGACTCTGAGAACATTACAGAGGGTGAGTGTTTCAATAGTTTCAATAACAAAATAGGATTCTTTAGAAATGGAGGTAGAAAAAAATGTGTTAGTCTAATGACTCTTAAATCATCAATGAAGAAATAGGTTTGAATTATTCTATATTCTAATTAAGATTTTACAATTATCTTGAGTCTATTAGCCTAAATTGTTAACATTTACTTAATGTCTTGTAAGTAATTGTAATGTTTTTGAATCGCTAATGTTTGTACATGTTAATATTGACTTCAAGGACCATTAACAGCACTACTATGTCAGGGCACTGTCCTCTGAGCTTTATCTAGTAAATTGCATTGCCATGTTCTTTTTGGTTTTCCTTGGCATCTTGTGCCATTGGGGTTCCAATTAACGGCTTGCCTAGCTTGCTTGTTGGCATATTTTCTTAAGTTGGGACCAATCCATCTCTACTTTTCAAGATCTGCACCACTATATTTCTCTGTCCGCGCATCTCCCAGAGTTTAACCAACTTTAATGTAACTCTTTATTTCATGTTGACAAAACTAAGACTACATTCTATTGCCTTTTTATTCTTCTAATATCTATAGTTGTTGCCACTTGCACTTAATGAAGATTTGTCATCATTGTAAACATGGCTTACTTTTAATATTGTTTATTGGTCAGAGCTGATGTTTGCTGATTCTTCTTCTTCTCATGAGTGGAAACAGGCTGGAGACAATTACATGAAACAACGTCTGTACCATGTGGCTGCCAAATGTTACAGGTAAGATCTCTTTGTCATGTTGAGATTTTAAAACTATAAGTACCGGTATGATTGAAAATTGTGTTTCACCATCATCTGTATTGTGCTTGAAATAAATGTTATATCTACTTTTGGTCTTTTGAAAGTTTTTTTTTTTTTTTGGTTGGGTTTCACCATCATCTGTATTGTGCTTGAAATAGGTGATGACTACTTTTGATGTTCTAAAAGTGAATTTTTTAAAATGGAATATGCAAATCCTTTTTTGTTTTTGCAAAACAAGATATACATATTTATAGTATATAAAAGACAATCATTAAATAGTGATTGTCTTATTTTGTAACCATTATATAGATTAAATAGTTGTACAAAGTTTTTTTGTCTGTTTTTTTTTTTTTTCATTTTCAAAACATTTCTTAAACTTAATAACATTACCATCTTCAAAAACAATATCTACTTACCTCCTCCTTTCAATCTTTTGAAATACATATTTTGTGTTATGAAAAACCATCCCAGTAATTAAATTTGTCAAACGCTACAATCATAAACTGAATGAAACTTTAGGATGTATTATACTTAGTCATTCCTCTTGTACATGGGATGTAATGCCAACAGTAACTAAATAATGTAAAAGCTGTGTAGTCTCACATTTACTCTAACAATCCACCTTCCTTTATAGCAGGTAATTTTTAGTTCATATAAAGGAAGACCTTTAATATGAATCATTTCAGCAAAGCTCTACAGCCAGAGAAAGTCAAGTTGGCGCTGGCTTATCAGACAGCCTTAGAAGCCTCCAAGTTGAAGGCTTCTCCCAGGGAAATGAGAGAAAAATACCTCAGCGCAGGAGTTCAGTTTCTCAAATGTGGTGGTCTGTATAAAGCTGCCATCTGTTTTCAAAATGCCAAAGAGATCTTGTTGGCTGCACAGACCTATGAAAAAAATGGCCAAGTATGTTTTTGTACAGATATAGCTCTTTCTATTGAATTTCATAGGATTGCTTTGTATTATCAAACCCAAGATATGCAGAATTCATTTTCAAAGCAATTGCTCTTATAAAAGTCATTAGTTTTATTAAGAAGAATTTGTTTGTTTTTTTACCTTTTTTTTTATGTTACTTTGTTTTGAAAGAAGGAGATTTTTCTTTTTAGGTTTGATGAATTAGCAATAGCTCCTACAGAGAACAGTTGCTGTCCATTTGTTAGTTTTCTCAATAACATAAATTACTAATAAAATATTTGACAAATTTGTAATGACTCCTTCAGGAACAGTTGCTGTCTGTATGCTTGCTTGTCTTGTCTTTTCAGTAACATGATATACTAAAAAAATTATGATTTCAATCTGATGGCTCCTTGAGGTTACGTGTAAATATAGCAAACAAGAAAAACATGAAAAATACTTTTTTAAAAAAGACAATTATACCTTTTATACAACTTATAAAAGCGATTATCTTTCTCTTAATAACTAATGACTGTTAGATTTTAAAAATTGAACATTTTTTACCATGCCACCCCCTTCCCCTTTAACCTTTTTCTAGAAATGCCCTTGACATTTGGCCAATAGAAACTGCATTTGGATCAATGCTTCTGTTGCTGGTCAAGAGCTGATGTAACTTACTTTGTTTTTTGTTTGTATCATAACTAATGTTGAAAAAAAATTAAAACTTTGCTCTTCAAGTTTGAGGAGGCTGCCTCACAGTACAGAAAACTCCAGGATTCCAAATATGTCCTAGATGAAAGCAGCTGCCTGGAGAAAGTTGGCATGTTTGGCAGAGCAGTTCAAGTTCTTCAGTTAGCTAAACATTTTGATCGAGCCATGGACTGTTTAACAAGATACAAAATGCAAGTTAAGGTTGGTGTGTTAACTAATGAATATGCATTGAAAGTAAAGTAATAAAGTAATAGTACATAAATGTTAATAGTACATTAATGTTAATAGTACATAAATGTTAATAGTACGTAACTGCTGATTTGATGGGGATGTAAGCTATTATTTTCTTTTCTTGACCTGACAGAAATTTAAAAACTTGGGTCAACCTGTGCCTCTGATACTCTTAGATAACAAGCCAAGTTTGTCTGAGGAAAACCTTTGTTTTAGGTAAATATTTTATTTTGGTATTTCTGAGTTACTAATTTTGTCACATTTCTGCTAGAATTCTGTGAAAATAATGATTGTGATGTCGGAAATACTTAAAAGTAGTCCATACAATAATCAATTAAATAATTTTTTTACCAAAGCAGATTTAATTTGTTACTAATAAAGTCATGTCCATGTTCATCCAGTTTTAATTGTCAAAGAAATGTATACGTTTAGTTTGATTGGACTGCTGATAAGTCAGTTCAAGTTAGTGGTAGGTGTTGGTAAATAGAACATTAGGATGACCTTAAAAAAATGTTCCAAATGTAAGATCTAAGAAATGGTCAATAATAACATAATCATCTAGAGAAGTCATATTGAAAATGAGTCAAGATATCATGGTGATTGGTTGTTGGTCAGTATATTACTTACTGAACCTGCAACATTATAGCTAGCTTTACCCCTGATCTCTAGGCGTGGTTTAACAATCTTTTATTCGTGGCTTGAACCAAAAATGCCGTCATATTTGTTTCATAATGCCGGTTATATGTTGATGTTTTTTTAAATAGCCACACTTTCTTTATAAAACAAATATATAGATATTGATTTGGAATATTGAGGATGTGATGGGGGAGAACAGAGACCAACATTACTCTTAAGACAGTTCTCTTAATTAAAACCTTATTACTCTTCTTAGTGCTGCTAAACATCACCATGAGAACAAAGAACACTCGAAAGCCATAGCTGCCATGAGGAGAGTCAAAGATATTGGCTCCCAGATAGACTTCTTTAAGAATCATGGCTACTTTGCTGAGGCTGCTGAACTCATGATGAAGGAAGGTACTGTGTTTTTTTAGAGAACTTTTTTTTGTTCTGGCCCCTGTACAATGAATTGTACTTTCTTTAATATAAAGGATAAATTTAAAACAATATGGATTATTTTATTTCTATAAATTCACTGTCGTTGTAATTAATTATTATAGCTTTTATATAGCGCTACTTTCACGCTTATAGCATGCTCAGAGCGCTTTTGGTCCAATCTCATTTGTGGACCGGTGGGGGAGAGGGGGTATCTAGGAGTTGGTTTTCCGTGCTGCCTTTAGGCGCTCAGTAAACACAACTCTGCCCGAATCGGGTGTCGAACCTCGAGCCCCCTTCTAGGTAGCCAAGCCAAGTTCAAGTGCACTTGGCCTCTCAACCACGCTTCCCACATGAATTATTGTGTCCAGTTATTGTTTCATAGCCTGTATTCCATTGTGTTATTACAGTCCCATTCTACATTGTTTTCATGTGGGAACTTTAAAAAGCACACATTTCCACTGAGACTTTAAAGGGTTAATGTTAAGAAGCACACATTTCCACTGAGACTTTAAAGGGTTAATGTTAAGAAGCACACATTTCCACTGAGACTTTAAAGGGTTAATGTTAAGAAGCACACATTTCCACTGAGACTTTAAAGGGTTAATGTTAAGAAGCACACATTTCCACTGAGACTTTAAAGGGTTAATGTTAAGAAGCACACATTTCCACTGAGACTTTAAAGGGTTAATGTTAAGAAGCACACATTTCCACTGAGACTCTTAAGGGTTAATGTCTGTGAGAACTTTTTTTTTTTTGCTTTTAATTTGCTCAGAAAAAAATATGTTGAGCTTTTTGATTACTGACTCAAAAGGAGACTGTAAAATGAGTTAACACTTACCAAGAAAGGTAAAAACTGGAATCACTGACATATGTCAATGTGAAATGACTCCAGAAAGCAGAGATACATTTCTTTAGTTTTCACTCTTTATAAAGCTTGATTTAGAATTGTAAAGAACTGTCTTAAGAAAATCAGTGAGCTGATTCAATAGTGTTTTTTGAAGAGGTTGAAGAAAGAGAAAGAAATGATTGAATAGTGTTTTCTTGAATAAAGTGAAGTAAAATATATTTAATATAAAGATATGTACCATAGTTTTCAGGTTTAGTTTATGTGAATAATTTATATAATTTTTTAGGCAAAACAGAAGAAGCTGCTACACTCATGTTAAGAAACGGACACACAGATAAGGCTTTAGCCTACTCTACAGATGGTATGAACAAACAGCAAACCGCCTTCATTAACTTGGTGTTGGCACGTAAATATGAAACCAACTTTGATCAGGTTAGTTAAATATTAATGGAATTAATATTTGAGTTTATTTTACAGCTGGATCTCGCCAATTGTACTATGTTATTTGATTTTTAGGAAAACATCAAGAAACATGCTAAAAGGGCACTGGACATTTATATTGATCTTAGTGACTATGATGGCCAGGCTCAAGCAAAACTTATTCTAGGCAAACATACACTTGAAGAAAAGCTATTGAAGAGTGGTAAGTCATTTGTTTGACCCTTCACATCACATCTTGTTTAGCTCTCATTAAATCTTCCTTTTTTTTAAAAACAATAGTTAGTGGCATTGTTTTAGTTAATTAAAAAAAAAAATATTCTGTACCAAATAGATGCATACTGCACATTTAATGCATTCCTTAAACATTACATCCATTAAAAATTAAAGTAAATGAACAATTTTAAATCATTTTATTTGAGGAGAGAATAGGACTATGATACTAAAACACTTCAGCAGAAACCCTTTCAGAGTTTGCGATTTAAAAGAGCAGATGCTGTAAAGCTCATCTGTTTCTAAGGCCACAGTTAACTAGGGTTTCTTGAGGCCAGCACAATGATCAACTGCCTTTACTTCTGTAATGTAAGACAGGTACCCATTAGAGCTGGGGGGATTCAGGGGTGTCCTAAAAAATCCTGAATCAAATCCAAAAGACCCATGGGTTAAGAAACCATGTGTTGACCACTCTACCACCACACCTTCCAAAATTATTCTCAAGGTCTTTTATTGACCAAAGTTGTTTAAGAACTCTAGTTGACTGAAAGTAAATGGCTTGTCTGCTGGGGAAAAGTTCAATGTTGTTTCCACTCAGCTAGTTTGTTACTGTATAAAAATAAAGGAAGTTTGATATTGTGCTAGCCAACTAAAAACTTCTTCATCTGTCACCTATGTGTTTTATGTATGTGACATTGGCTTCAGATTTGGGGAAATATCTACTTCATGATGGATGACTGAGTATAGCTTATGCTTCACTAACATACAGACAGTTTAACGTAAAAGGATTAAGAAATCTGGTTTTTGTAGCAGGCATAGACATAATTACATGTATTACTATAAAATAATCCACGATCTCCGCATAATGTAAATGTCTGATAAATGGATGAACTACATTTTACATTCCCTTTGTTCCATTAATTAATGTGAAACATTTCTGTGAAATGTAAAAAAAAATTAGCTACTTTAGTTTTATAAGGACTATGTACTTTATAAGTAATTTTCGCACGCAAATAACAAGATATTTTCTGATGAAGAAAAAACAGTCTAATTTAATTTAATTTAATCTAATTGAAATAGTATAACTAAAAGTAATGGTGACCAAAAAAAAAATTAAATTTAGTTTCAGGATATAAGAAACAGTGCAGTCTACAATAGATTTTTTCTTTTTTTAAATTGAATGCAATCAACATGGGCTATATTTTTTTCTGTCTAGCACACAATGACTTTGATATGAAAAAACCTCCAAATGACATTGGAAGACTTGAAAGTCTGGCTGCTTTTATAGAGGTCAAGTCTGCTGAGCTGACAATAGAAGAATGCAAGAAGTGTGTCAACTGTGTGAAACAAGCCCTTACAGTGGGTCTATTTTAATATTTTATTAAATGATTTGTCAGTCTATAACAATAGTTAAAAAATGGAACATTTGGATAGGTATAATTTATTTGGAAAGAAAGAAATGTAAATAACATAGATTTTCTGTTAGGGTTGCTTACACTTATAAATAGTTTTAAAAGCCCTCACCCACTCATCACGATTACTCCCGCTTGCTGTGGATGAAAAATAAGAAAATTTTACCTGTTATCACTTACCATTGGTCTGTGACAGCTACAATATTTTCATGATCCTTTTTAAGCACTTTACTTTTTATGCGTAATATTCTTGTCTATAAATAATACCCAGTTAGCTCAGTTGCTTGAACATCAGACTTATAATCTGAGGGTCATGTCGTTAATCATGTTATTTTATTTTTTTCAAATAGCGTTTCTCGCACAATTTGATTTGAATAATTTGATCTTTGGGAGGGGTAGCGTAATAAAATGGGCCATTAGATTAAGATTACATGTAAGAGATCCTAAAGTTCAAGTGTTTTGATGGGGGAGGGGAGGGAAGGGGTGAAAAAGGCAGGGGGAAGAGAAAAGACATAGAATTCACAGGCCAGAAGTGATAGTGTTTTGGAGGGCAATTTAAAACAGGCTGTTTCAATTCAATGTTACATACACTAGAATTCACCGTAACCTATCCCTGAGTCTGTTGAACTATTGGGGCTTAACATAATAGCATATACTGGTTACAAGGAAAGGGGGGGGGGGTTGAAATGTGAGCAGTTTTTTTGAAAGTGCAAAAAAATAAATGTGATAGGTACGGTCAAAGTATTATGTGAGCATTTGCAGCATGCTAGAAGAAAGAAGGTCCAGGCCAAAAAATATCATAGAGGCCATCTAATATTCAGAATTACCTTTACATATCCCTTAGTCTGTAGACCGTTGGGGCATCAAGCAAGACTTGTCAACATTCTTTCTCCATTCCTCCCTGTCCTTTGCCCTGTTCTTATTCAGAATAAGAACTGAAAAGTTGAAAAATAGTCAGATAGTGCAAATAAGACTAGACGCTATTTGTATGTGTGTGTGTGGGGGGGGGGGAGTGATACTTGAATTTATGAGCTGTTCCAATTCAAATAAATAGTTACTAGAACTATCTGGCCAAAAGAATGTACTCTATATACTTTATTTCATCATATTGTTATAAGTTAGAAAAAAATGGAAGGGGTCCATGTTAAAATAAACAATAAATTACCTGGGAACCATCAATGGGCATAGCCAGTGGGTAATGCTAGTATCATCATTAATGGAAGTATGTTCTTGCTTCAGATTTTGAATAAAAAAATTTTATTGTATTTTGTAAATATTTTTTTCAAAAATCAGTTTTAATTTCTTCAGGAATACTAGTTTTTGTCTCAAAATATATATTTACCTTTGTTTCTAAAGTTTAACATATGATATATACATGCATCTATAATACTCTATTTCACAAAATGACCTTATTTGAATTGAGCTATTAAATTGTTACCTCTTCACCCAAATAACTCATGACTTAAATGTGGATATGAAGACCTAGCAGCCACTTTGATATTTTGCAATTCCTGTCTATCTGCTTGTCAGTTTCAAATTTAGTTATCTTTTTTTACTGATAAACGCATCGTTAACACAAGTCTATATTACAATCACTGAAATTCTCCATAGCCTAACCCAAGTGTCACAATTAATACAATTGCATTACGCAGGTCCCATTTCGAGACAATGTTATTTGTTCTTCTCAGGTGATACAAAATTTGTATGACACAAAGGGAAACAAGAGTGAGCAGCTCCTGTCCTATTTAAAGTTCTATGGCTTTGATCTGGATGTTGTCACACAGAAAGTCAGTTGGTACCCCAATGAGTATCCATATTGTCACAGCATCTTAGGAATCAACAAGGAGGAGGAAACGGCTGAAGTTCAGATCAAAACTGATAGACAAGATGTAAGTTTCTAATAAAGCCAGTTTGTTTGTTTTTTAACCCATTCACTGCTGTTTCCAATTTTTAAAAGTCATGTTTAACTTGTTAGCAAAGAGAACTTGAAACTTGAAATAAAAATAAAATTCACATAATAAGGAAATAAAAACACTTCAGAAAATGGAACATTACGTCTAGTTTCAAAATATATATACTTTTATTAATTTTATAGCAAAAAAAAGTTTAATAATACTCAATTTCATGGGAAGGCCTTTATACAATGCGGTATTAGTACTTTGGTTTTAAAAAAAGTTTTTAGGAAAAATAATTATATATGCTCAGTTCTCTACAAAAAAATTGCTACTCATTTTCTCATCCTTTTCAGCAAGGAAACATTAGCTTTTCATAAAGGAGAGTTAAAAAAAAATGCCAGTAACTTTCTTTTAATCTTAAATTTTTCTATTGCATGCAAAAATAGTTATGTATTGATAGACATTTTTATTCTTTTTGAATATATTTTTTTTAACTGTAAACTGCTGTATGATATTTCACATCCTGCTTATTCCAGCTCTGGATCTAGTAGCACTGAAATTCAATAATTCCATATAATACTATATAAATAGAGTGAATGAAGAAATAAATGCAGCATGAAAGCATGAACTTACAGCTATTAGACCCTCTTGTCTTCCTTGTTATACCTTTTAATTGAAGGTTAGATGCAGAAATTGTGTAAATTCCAGAATTGGAAGTAAAAATATTCTGTTTATTAATGAACCTTTAGCCATGACATTGGGTGGAAAATCTATTGTTGTTATTAGCATCAAATGTTGTCTATTGTCTAGGTACATGACATGACACTTTCATAATTTGTTATGCTGATGGGTTCTCATTTTCTTCTAAAGGCACTGACTGCTATTAAAAATCATGTCATGAGTTGGATCAAATCTTGGAGCAAAAAAATCAAACAACAGTTGGCTTTGCTGTTACCTAAACACACACCTTGTAGGAACTTCCTAGAAGGTTTAAAGTGTACAGACCAAGACTGTCAATACAGGCACCAACACATAGCTACTCTAACTGAAGAGAAAGACATACTGAACATTCACACACTAGCAGTTAGTAGTTGTTTGTTTTAGTTATTTACATCTGTTATCAGTGTGTGAAGAATATTGTTGGGTTATTTAAATCTTAAATTTTAGTTGTGAAATTAATTCTATGAAAAACAACATTTAAGATTGGAACCTAAAATAATTAAAGTTATTACTTTAAACAGTCATTTAAATTTTGACTAGTACAATCCTCGTTGTACTGAGCACTCAGTTGTTTTAAAACTTTGATGAAACAAAGTCAGCTACATTAAATTCTGTTTTGTATACAGATTATTTTTGAAATCACTGTATGACTTTTTGGTACTCTGTAGCGTTTCACCCATTTATGGTTATATTTTACCTCGGTATCATGGAGTAAGTCAGCCCCATGCCATTTGATATAACAGGCTTTTTGACTATAACTAAATCTTGTAGAAATGATGTGATGCTTCATGTAGTCTTTAATATATTGTATACAATTTTATTACAATTAATTTCCATAATTTTTTTACTTTTTGATACAACATTGCATAGCTATTCGTTGTCTAGGAATAATAATAAATGTGTACATTTACAGTTTATATGAAAGGTCACTTAAAAACTGAATCTTTTCAAAGTTTTTTTTTTGCAATTTTTTTTTTATATGTATGAAATGCTTTGCATTTTTGTTTGTCATTAATTAATGACTATGACATTACATCTTAAGGATTTGAAGACATTCTGGAGTCCACATAGCAATAATGACATATTTTGTCTTATGACAGAAAAATGTGGTTAAAGTGTTGTGGCTATAGCATTACTTCCCCTGCTTAAAAAAAAAGTTTAAAGGGAAACTCCGATTGTTTTTCAAATTTGAGTTAATGACATATTTAAATTCTGTGTAAAAAGTTGTAATAGTAAACATTTTACCATTTTTTATTTAATGCTTAGAAACATTTCTATTTAATAAATTAGTCAGTAAATTCTTGACATCTCAAAAAAAAACGGGGTTCTATGAGATTTTGTTTTAAGCTAGTTCATACGTCACTTCCCACAACAATACTGAAAGAGAAACCAGATTTGACCAATCGTATCGCTTCATTCTTACAGTAGCTGTTAGGCTTAGTGACGGCCTAGTCCAGAGCTATGATAGATAGATAGATAGACAGACAGATAGATAGATCTAAAAGCATTAGGATAATCAACTCGAGAAAAAGAGTAACATTTTCATCTAAGCCTCTCTCTCTGTCCCAAGATGTAAATAGTGTGTCTGACTGATTCAAACAAACTGGTCAGTGTAAGGCTAGTTGAGACTATGTGTAGTCGGTCATGACAAGACAACCAAGCGATAGTGCTTGTTGTGTGTTGAGTGGTCTGGCGTGAAAATACAGACTGCCGGGGTTAGTCAAGCATGTACATCTACTTTTAATACGCATTTTTTCTTTGCTTACAAGATCCTATATCTAACTGCATAGACCAAGATATATTTCTTTTACGAGAATGTAAACTTTGCTGTATGGTCTTTTGTTATACAATAAGTCAATAGATTCAAACTCATTTGTGACGTCACATAGAAACCAGGTGAATGTCTGACTGTTTTGGATGCGCAGGAAAATTACGTCAGAAAAACATCAAATACTAAGTTATTATTGCAAAGAAGAAAAAAAAGAATCATATATTCATTATCTGTAAATCAAAACACATATTATATCAAATATTGTCAAAACCATCGGAGTTTCCCTTTAAGGTTAAAAGAAAGGGATAATTAAACAATTTAGCATTACTTACCCTGCTTTAAAGGTATTAAAGGGGGAAATGTCTTTTGAAACTAAAAGTTATCTTTTAAAAATAAATAAATAACATTCAGTGTTTACATAATTCATTATGATAAATACATGTACAGTTATAATTTTGAATGATCAATCCTGTGTTTTGTCAGGTCAGTTTAGACCACTACCTACAGACAGGACTGGACAAACTGGAAGGAACTGACTGTGAAACACTGAAGGAAGAGCTCAGCTCTTTGAATGATGTCACTAGCCAGTGGGACACTGTGAAAAGGTTTTTAGACTACAGTTTCCCAACAAGTGTTACTGCAACTAGAGAAAATGAAGACTTGGTCAAAAATTTGGTTTCACAAATAAGAAGTTCTAAAGTTGTTGTTAATCAAATTCAAAGGTAGAGTTCATTGTAACAACTAACCAAAAATCTGCTTCTGTTTACCTTATGTTATATAGCAATAATTTATCTTATGATTCTAAGCCAAAGCATAATTCATGATTTTTATTTATTATGTATAAAAATTTGGCTAAAGAAATATACATTTTAATGAACTTTAAAATAAATTTAATGGCAATAATTTATCTTATGATTTTAAGCCAAAGCATCATTCATGATTTTAATTTATTATGTATAAATATTAGGCTAAAGAAATATACATTTTAATGAACTTTTAAATAAATTAACTTTAAGACAAGCATGTTGTAGCGTAGAAGTGCAGAAGAGTGATTGATCTAAGTTCCTTGAAAATATTCTAGCTCTTGACTCTGATCTCTGATTTATGTCAGTGTAAAATTGAAGTATTCTTTTAGTTATATGAGACTTTTTTTTACAAAGATATTAGTATGTGGCTTCAGGTAAAGTGCTTGGAATTTTGTTTAGAATTATGGTTAAGGTTTAATTTTAGGTTAAGTAATGTGAGATGCTTAGGTTTAGGATTAGTGTAAGACTTAAGCATTGTGGCCAGCTTCAGGGTTACATTTAGATAAAGGGTTTAACATTAAATCTAATTGAGAATGCCATGATTATATATCTTTGAGGATAATTTTCTGATGAATTAGTGGCAACTTATATTTGTTTCTGCTCGCCAACACCTCCAAAAGAATCTCCTAAAAATTTCTTTGCTGAGCAGTGAACAAAGTTGATGTGGACAACAAAATGACCCACTCCTTTTGTTCCCCTTTGTTAACTAATTTGTTTTTAATTTCTACTGTCATGTATGGAATCTAAAATGAATGAACTCATCCTGAAAAAGACTCAGACTCTAATTGGGGATCTTTAGGCAACCAGAGAGCTTGCCGCATTTATAATGAAGAGAACAGACTTTGCTTACATCCTTGCCCCTCAAGTTCAAGATGATCATTGTTGCCCTATTGTATTCTCAGATACTTCAGATTTTTGTGGGACAACCCAGGGAGAGTGGGTAAAGGCAAGTCCAGAAATGTGATCAAAGAAAGGTGCAAAACATCGGACTGGATTGTTCAAGCTAGTTTTTTCTCCACTCTTTTCAACTTTGAACATTTTAATGTTAGGAAGGAAGTTCAGGACCTGGAGGTGGGTTTAGAATTCTTATCAAGCAGTAGCATTCAATGTCTAATACTGAAGTTTTGAAATAGTCACTAAATAGTTTCTGTGCACTGGTACTTTGCTATGTGATTCCCATAAGGAAAGAATTCCCTAACATGGTCTTTTGATACTTACTTAATCTGAATCTCTTTGTTCTTTACATCTTCTGATTGTATTATTTATGTCTCTTTCTTTCTCATGCATGAGATATACAACCTCTTGGGTCTACAACTTCCTTTGAAGTACTTTGGACAACAATACTGAATCACATATGCACTTGTCATTCTGCCCTTATAGTACTTAGGTGGTGTGTTTGCTTAGCTGGTCTGCCCACCCTGTCTGGTCAGTGCATCTGTGATTCTATTTTACTTTCACACTAAGATGTGAGAGACCTTAATATTATTCCATTTTTCTACCTTCAATCACTTGCAATGGTTAAACAAAATTCTTGAGCTTTTTCAATCTGAATGATGACATTGCAGCATATAAATGTACCAATTAGCCCATTAGGTTGATAACTGTGTTGATTGTATACTTACTGACTAAAATAATTTATCATGTATTGACCAAATTATCTAAAACGTCAAACTGTTCTTTTGGACATATTGCACTTTTAATTAAGTTACTTATATATTTCGTTTTATTTGTAGAATCAACTAAGGAATAACTTCAAACACTGGACCAAAAAATATAAGAAGTATGCTTTGTTTTCACCGGTCCAAAGTGCTTTTGATGGAGAAATGATGGTAGAGACCATCGGCTCACGTTTTATAGAGTCTTTGGATTGGCTTAAAGATCATGATCCATTAGAGGCTGCATTTGCTTTTTCTAAGATGATCAGCACTTTAGGGAGGCGCAATGTACTGAGTCTGATGCCTAAACCTGAACATTTGATTTTCTGGATGGAGTTCTATTTTACCGTCTCATGGTTTTTTATTGGAAATGTAAGTTTTTAAACAATTTTCTTTCTTGCTAATATAGTTTTTGTGAAAGTTAGTTTAAGAAAAGTGTTCATTTGTTTCATTTTTTTCCTCAGAGCTTTGTTCAAGATAAAAACAAACCAAATTTTGTTTTATCTAACTCACTTTTGGCCACAGTTTATCTAGTCAATGCCAGTTTGGCCAAAGATGGTGGGAAAACTAACAAGGACAAAATTCAGCAGCTCATTACTCAATATTCCAGCAGCCAAAGTAAAAGATTGTATTTCAGAGAAGAGCATTATTGTAACTTTCTGGTTGGACAGAATGAGTTTAGGTAGTTAGTCTTTTTTTTTTTCTTTATTTTTGAGACTTCTTACCAAAGTTTTATTGCATTTTTTTCAAACAATAATTTTCTTATCATAAATGATGAAGGGTATGTAGGTTATATGTGCTTTTTTTTCTTATTATAAAAGGTTATGTTTAACACTAATATTTCTATATAGATTGTTTCATACAAGTTCACATCAGCTTAATTATATTTGGAAATTTTTATCTCAATTTTTCTTAATCAAATTCTATGTTTTTTTGTTTTAACAGTGGTTTCAGTTTGATAGCACTGTTCAATTATCTGTGTTCTGGAACTCAGCCTCAGTATCAACTTGCTGAGCGTGTCCTGATTCTCTCACTTTGTACTCTGTTGAACATACCCAATAAGTTTGTCAGCAGTAAATATGAGGCCCCCATCAGGAGAGAGTTGTTCAAGGTTTGATAGCATTTGAAATTCTGTCAAAAAGGACAATCTATTACAAGAGGCAGTTATATATTAAAATCTCAAGATAAATTTAATTTCAAAACATGGTTTACATTTCTATTAGGTTTTTAGAAGTTGTTTTTACTTGAGGCAGTTATATTTTGAAAATCTCAGGATGCATTTATAAGGAAAGTTAGAAGTGGCAGTTATATTTTCAAAATCTCAAGATAAATTTATAAGGCAAAATTTTTACTACTGGCTGTTATATTTTCAAAATCTCAAGTGGCAATTGTATTCAGTAAAATTTAATTTTATTTAGTTATTTAATTTCAAAGCAATATTCACATTTAGGTTAGTTTTAGACTAAGTTACTGTGAATCTTTCTTTGGTTTAGCTTACTGTGACTGACACACTTCCAGCACCTTTAATAACACTGATTAACACTGTCAACAAGGCTAGTGGATATCTTCAAATTGCTACAGCATTATTTGTATACATTCGTAACCGAAAAAACTTGAAAATATTTCAATGTCAGTGGGTTGCCCGTGACACTTGCCCCATGTTGTATGAGGAGATGACAAGTTTTTCCAACATTCCACTGACTACCATTAACCTTCAGGAACTGGCTCAGACTGAAAGGGCTGAGACTGAAGAGGTAAGTGTTTTAGACATAATACAGTTGGTCATGCTCGACTGCACATCACGGCAAGTAGGAGTGGTAAGCTGGTTAGGGTTAGGTGTGGTTTGTGTCAGCAATAGGTTGAAAAAAATATTCCAAAGAAAGTTTGAAGGATAAAATGTTTTAAAGAAAAAGGTTGAAGGAAAAAAATTTTCTCAAAAGCGTTTGATGTAAAGATCAAGGATAGTGAGATCATCTAACTATGTCTTTTGGGGAGAACAGAAAACAAGGTCTTTGGTTGTTAGTTGTTTTAAGTCATTAGTTAATATTCGTGACTGAATGCATGATGCGTAGGACGTAATCATCTTCTTTTTTGAAGTAACGTCTGTATTATATAAGATAAGATAAGAAGATAGTTATTAATTGGTCATTGTTCACTGTTTATAGCTTTTCACAGTCGAGCTACCTTAGTACTTCATGAGATTTATCAAGCGATCTATGTTTGATTTAAACTTCTGATACTCCTTAAATTATTCATTTTATTTGACTGAGTTTGAAGTGATATTCTATAGTTTGAAGTGTTTCTTGGGTGTAATATAAATAAATTGGCACCTTCAAACCTTTAGATGTTTGATTACTTTGAGTTATGAAAATTCAATAAATTATATGAACAACTCAACTCTCAAATAAAAATGAAGAAATATATTGTCTCCTAATAGGAGCTAGCATGAGGCATACTATATGTGACTTCAATTCTGATATTTATAAATTGTTGGTATGTAATTTATATGTGTAACCATATTAGTGTTTGTTATTCGTTTAAAATAGTCATTGATTTGGACAGTATTTTAAGTTAAAAGGTTTAAGAACTATAAATATGGAAATATTTGTAATATCTTTCTTTCAATGTTCACACTTCAGAAAGAAGATGCAGATGCTTTGGATGAAGAAGATATAAAAAAAATGGAGGCCAAGAAAGTAGCAGCTGAGCAAGAGAAATCTAAGAAGACAGCAATACAGGTCTAATGTAACAATACAATTAAAATATTATTTTCTACAAAAATGGGATGAGTTTTATTTTCTAAATTAAATCTTTGGGATTTTATATGTATTTGAAAAACAAAAAAAAAACCTAAATAGTTTTCACCAGAATTTGTACAAGCAAACTATTGTGTGGTGGTTGAGTGGCTAAGCGCTTGGCTTCCAAATTGAGAAATCGCAGGTTTGAATCTCTGTGAAGACAGGGATTTTTAATTTCTGAATTTTTAGGAGCCCCCTGATTCCACCCAGCTCTAATGGGTACCTGACTTAAGTTGGGAGAAGTAAAGCGTTTCTTGTGGTGGTCACATGACACCCTTGTTAACCTTCGGTCATAGAAACAGAACACCTTTACATCATCTTCCCTATAAATCTGAAGGTCTGAAAGGGTAACTTAACTTTACTTTTAAACTGTAGTAAAAAAAAAAAAAAGAACAATTCACTCCATTATGTTAATGTTGGACAAAAGAACAGGCAGGGTCACAGGCATAAGCTTTTTATGGTCTTGTTACATTTTTGTTTTCAACTTTATCAGACATTGCACCTCATGTCCTGTTAATATCCTTTACAGAGAATCATAAAAGCACTTAGGTTAAATCTCATGAAGAGGAAGTTGAAGAAAAAATCTTATAAAGATTTTGAATTGAAAGAAATGTTCCGCCCTTTCACTCTGAGCAATAATTTTTGTGGAGTCTGCGGCATTGAGTTGGGAACAGAAATTGGTCAACCACTGGAGGATGGTTTGTAGTCTACTTCTTATGTAGTGGCTAAATATACTCTAACCCTTTTAATTAGCTTTAATGTACATCATCAGCCAAATAAAGTTTTTGGAAAGATAAGCAGTTCTGTTGAAATGGAATAAATTAGTTGACTTAAAAACATCGAGTGAAGACTTCAGAAATATTCAAGCATTTCTAGAGTATTAAAAAGTTTTTCTCTGTTTATATTAATGCCTTAATAGATAAAAAAAAATGTAGAATAAAATTTAGAATTGTTATAGAAATTGGAATATAGAATCATGAATAAAACATTTTATTTTTTTTTTTACATGATATTTAAGTTTTAATTTTTTTTTTTTAGTTATTGAGAGAACTTTTTTTTCAACATTTGTTTCAATTTAGATTTCTATGATAGATGTGACATATTAATTTTACATTCTCTTTTCTTATGATAGATGTGACATATTAATTTTACATTTTTTAAATTTAATTAAAAGTTATTAAAAAAGCCAATTTTAAAAGAGTTAGTTTTGTTAAATAAGTTTTATAAATATAGTTTTCTTTTGTCATTTCATCCTTGGTCACTTCATCCCCTGACCATTTCATCTCCTGCTCATTTCATATGCTGGTCATTTCTTCCTCTAATCCATCAAAGGTAAAAAGTATGAAAATTAACAATTTTTCATATATTTATTTTTATTTACATGACAAAAAGAATTAACATTGATAAATAAAAAAGAAATATAATGTCATTAAAAATATAAAAAATAACATCTATATATATATATATATAATTTTTTTTGCGTGTTAATTGATATAAATTATAGCTGTACATCATTTTTAATTTCTTGGCCAGTGTTGCATATTTCTTGAAGTTAGTGATTATTAGAATAAATAAAACGTTATATCAGGTTTTAAAATGACACACTCCTATTTAAGAAAGAAACATTGACAAATAACGTGAAAGATGGCCTTCAGGAGATAAGTTATCAGCGGCAAGATCATAGGTATTCTAATCGATCTCATCTCTCAAAAGATTTTCACTACTTCCACCACACCTTGGCCTTTGATTATTACATCACGTAATATGCGCAGGATAATATTGACATCCCAGCAACATACAGAAACAAAACAAACTCCGCATAACAATATGTCTACTTATTGAAATATATTCTTTCATTTCTCAACAAATATGAAGTGAGTAGAGGGAACACTATAAACACTACAATAACATGTCAAAAATATCAAAAAGTATTCCAAATAAACATATTTAACTATTAGATGAAATGAGGGCTTAAAGGTAAAGTCTTAACAACACAATTACACAATGAATAAGAACAAAATATTTAATTGGGGATGAAATGACTGGTCACTTTTTGTTCATATTCAATATGGCAATTTTTAACATTTTTG
Organism: Biomphalaria sudanica; assembly: GCA_036873155.1. NCBI lineage: Eukaryota > Metazoa > Mollusca > Gastropoda > Planorbidae > Biomphalaria > Biomphalaria sudanica. The sequence continues at coordinate 1,913,132 of JAZGLO010005242.1, read as the reverse complement.
TTTTGCTATGATAAAAGATAAGTTACATGCAGCCAAATAATTTGATGAATTATCCTCTTTTTGCCTTAGGAGAACCTCTGAGAATACTGACCAAAGAAGTGCACAGCTTGGATCAGTCCCATCGTATTGCACTTAAAGAGCTAGATACCTTTTACCAAATCTACGACCAACAAGTAAACACCATTCTTTTTTTTTTTCTACATATTTATGATAAAAGATGTTATTGTCCTCAATTATCTTAAATGTTCACCTAAAAGTAGGGACATTGGCTACTTACGAAATGACTTCTGGTTTTGTATGTGATTATATCTTAGAAACTAGTAGGAAGGCCAAATGCATAAGTAGATAGTGTTTGACTAATTTTTACATTTTTGTGTGCAGCTTTTAAGGTTGAATATACACACTTTCTGTGTCATCCTATTTTCTGATCTATCTATTTGTAGTTGCAAAGCTTTCATTGCATTATGTAAATTTATGAAAATGTTTACATTTTATCTTCTTTAAACTGTCTCAAGTTTTAGTATTAATAAGCTTCTAGGGGGAGACAACAATGAAATCTAGAACATTTAAATGATTCAATTTCTACATTTTGCAAATACTTTGTTCATTATAAGTCACTAAAATTAAGGATTATTTGTCAGTAATCTCCACTGTGCTTCAAAATGATCAGTACATAGACCATATCATGCTGGCCTTCAGGGAATTTGTTTTGTCTCTTTTAAAGCTGGTTGCAAGTTATACACACACATACAGTTTATTGAATTACATAATGATTGAAACAAAAAAAGAAACACTTTACTTTTTTCTAAAAACTAAATAAGAAATGTATTTGGTAAACTCAATAACTCCTTCTATGCATAAGCATCAATTATGTTCATGTTTTCACATCTTGTTCTTTGTTTTAATACACATATATTACCAACTAGACTATCTCTTTGTTCATTGCAGATATATTACCAATTAGGCACTATCTTTGTTCATTTCATATATATTACCAATTAGGCACTATCTTTGTTCATTTCATATATATTACCAATTAGGCACTATCTTTGTTCATTACAGATATATTACCAATTAGGCAATGTCTTTGCTCATTACAGTTATATTACCAATTAGGCAATATCTTTGTTCATTACAGATATATTACCAATTAGACAATGTCTTTGCTCATTAAAGTAATATTATCAATTAGGCAATATCTTTGTTCATTACAGATATATTACCAATTGGACAATGTCTTTGTTCATTACAGATATATTATGAGCTAGACAAAATTGAACGTTTTCTGCTCCAGAGAAAAGTTGAAGAAAATTCAGAGATCTATGCTGACATTCTGATAGATGTGACTAAAGTGCTTTCCTCTCTGAGCAGTTTCAGGAAACTGTTGGCTGATGTGCTGGCCAAGAGAGCTTGGACTGATCGTGCCAGTGTCTTGGAGGCCTTCAGAACATTAAAGGAAGATTTCAAAGAGAAAGAGCACAAGATTAATGCACAGTTTCAAAAGGCTTCGGTAAACATGATGTGGGGGTTGTGTTTTATATAAAAAATAATATCATCTTTACCTGTCAATAACCATAAACTGATCAAAAGCCCCTAACATGGCCAATTACTTCACACTGATCAACTGCCCAAACATTGCCAATTACCTCACACTGATCAACTGCCCTAACATTGTCAATTAGCAGACACTGATCAACTGCCCTAACATTGCCAATTACCTCACACTGATCAACTGCATTAAAATTGTCAATTAGCAGACACTGATCAACTGGCCCGACATTGCCAATTAGCAGACTGATCAACTGCCCTAACATTGCCAATTTCCACAAAAAGATCAACTTATCTTCTTATCTTACCTTTGAACTGCCCTAAAATTGTCAATTATGTCACAGTGATCAACTGCCCAAACATGGTCAATGACCACAAAATGATCAGCTGCCCAAACATGGTCAATGACCACAAAATGATCAGCTGCCCAAACATGGTCAATGACCACAAAATGATCAGCTGCCCAAACATTGTCAATGACCACAAAAAGATCAGCTGCCCAAACATTGTCAATGACCACAAAATGATCAGCTGCCCAAACATTGTCAATGACCACAAAAAGATCAGCTGCCCAAACATTGTCAATGACCACAAAATGATCAGCTGCCAAAACATGGTCAATGACCACAAAATGATCCGCTGCCCAAACATGGTCAATGACCACAAAATGATCCGCTGCCCAAACATTGTCAATGACCACAAAATGATCCGCTGCCCAAACATTGTCAATGACCACAAAATGATCAGCTGCCCAAACATTGTCAATGACCACAAAATGATCAGCTGCCCAAACATTGTCAATGACCACAAAATGATCAGCTGCCCAAACATGGTCAATGACCACAAAATGATCAGCTGCCAAAACATTGTCAATGACCACAAAATGATCAGCTGCCCAAACATTGTCAATGACCACAAAATGATCCGCTGCCCAAACATGGTCAATGACCACAAAATGATCCGCTGCCCAAACATTGTCAATGACCACAAAATGATCAGCTGCCCAAACATTGTCAATGACCACAAAATGATCAGCTGCCCAAACATGGTCAATGACCACAAAATGATCCGCTGCCCAAACATGGTCAATGACCACAAAATGATCCGCTGCCCAAACATTGTCAATGACCACAAAATGATCCGCTGCCCAAACATTGTCAATGACCACAAAATGATCAGCTGCCAAAACATTGTCAATGACCACAAAATGATCAGCTGCCAAAACATTGTCAATGACCACAAAATGATCAGCTGCCAAAACATTGTCAATGACCACAAAATGATCAGCTGCCAAAACATTGTCAATGACCACAAAATGATCAGCTGCCAAAACATTGTCAATGACCACAAAATGATCACCTGCCCAAACATTGTCAATGACCACAAAATGATCAGCTGCCAAAACATTGTCAATGACCACAAAATGATCAGCTGCCAAAACATTGTCAATGACCACAAAATGATCAGCTGCCCAAACATTGTCAATGACCACAAAATGATCAGCTGCCCAAACATTGTCAATGACCACAAAATGATCAGCTGCCCAAACATTGTCAATGACCACAAAATGATCAGCTGCCCAAACATTTTCAATGACCACAAAATGATCAGCTGCCCAAACATTGTCAATGACCACAAAATGATCAGCTGCCCAAACATGGTCAATGACCACAAAATGATCAGCTGCCCAAACATGGTCAATGACCACAAAATGATCCGCTGCCCAAACATGGTCAATGACCACAAAATGATCCGCTGCCCAAACATGGTCAATGACCACAAAATGATCGGCTGCCCAAACATTGTCAATGACCACAAAATGATCGGCTGCCCAAACATTGTCAGTGACCACAAAATGATCCGCTGCCCAAACATGGTCAATGACCACAAAATGATCCGCTGCCCAAACATGGTCAATGACCACAAAATGATCGGCTGCCCAAACATTGTCAATGACCACAAAATGATCCGCTGCCCAAACATTGTCAATGACCACAAAATGATCCGCTGCCCAAACATTGTCAATGACCACAAAATGATCAGCTGCCCAAACATGGTCAATGACCACAAAATGATCAGCTGCCCAAACATGGTCAATGACCACAAAATGATCAGCTGCCCAAACATGGTCAATGACCACAAAATGATCAGCTGCCCAAACATGGTCAATGACCACAAAATGATCAGCTGCCCAAACATGGTCAATGACCACAAAATGATCAGCTGCCCACATATTGTCAATGACCACAAAATGATCAGCTGCCCAAACATTTTCAATGACCACAAAATGATCAGCTGCCCAAACATGGTCAATGACCACAAAATGATCAGCTGCCCACACATTGTCAATGACCACAAAATGATCAGCTGCCCAAACATGGTCAATGACCACAAAATGATCAGCTGCCCACATATTGTCAATGACCAGAAAATGATCAGCTGCCAAAACATTTTCAATGACCACAAAATGATCAGCTGCCCAAACATTGTCAATGACCACAAAATGATCAGCTGCCCAAACATTGTCAATGACCACAAAATGATCAGCTGCCCAAACATTGTCAATGACCACAAAATGATCAGCTTTCCAAACATTGTCAATGACCACAAAATGATCAGCTGCCCAAACATTGTCAATGACCACAAAATGATCAGCTGCCCAAACATTGTCAATGACCACAAAATGATCAGCTGCCAAAACATTGTCAATGACCACAAAATGATCAGCTGCCCAAACATTGTCAATGACCACAAAATGATCAGCTTTCCAAACATTGTCAATGACCACAAAATGATCAGCTGCCCAAACATTGTCAATGACCACAAAATGATCAGCTGCCCAAACATTGTCAATGACCACAAAATGATCAGCTGCCCAAACATTGTCAATGACCACAAAATGATCAGCTGCCCAAACATTTTCAATGACCACAAAATGATCAGCTGCCCAAACATTGTCAATGACCACAAAATGATCAGCTGCCCAAACATTGTCAATGACCACAAAATGATCCGCTGCCCAAACATGGTCAATGACCACAAAATGATCCGCTGCCCAAACATGGTCAATGACCACAAACTGATCCGCTGCCCAAACATGGTCAATGACCACAAAATGATCGGCTGCCCAAACATTGTCAATGACCACAAAATGATCAGCTGCCCAAACATTGTCAGTGACCACAAAATGATCCGCTGCCCAAACATGGTCAATGACCACAAAATGATCCGCTGCCCAAACATGGTCAATGACCACAAAATGATCCGCTGCCCAAACATGGTCAATGACCACAAAATGATCGGCTGCCCAAACATTGTCAATGACCACAAAATGATCCGCTGCCCATACATTGTCAATGACCACAAAATGATCAGCTGCCCAAACATTGTCAATGACCACAAAATGATCAGCTGCCCAAACATGGTCAATGACCACAAAATGATCAGCTGCCCAAACATGGTCAATGACCACAAAATGATCAGCTGCCCAAACATGGTCAATGACCACAAAATGATCAGCTGCCCAAACATGGTCAATGACCACAAAATGATCAGCTGCCCAAACATGGTCAATGACCACAAAATGATCAGCTGCCCACATATTGTCAATGACCACAAAATGATCAGCTGCCCAAACATTTTCAATGACCACAAAATGATCAGCTGCCCAAACATGGTCAATGACCACAAAATGATCAGCTGCCCACACATTGTCAATGACCACAAAATGATCAGCTGCCCAAACATGGTCAATGACCACAAAATGATCAGCTGCCCACATATTGTCAATGACCAGAAAATGATCAGCTGCCAAAACATTTTCAATGACCACAAAATGATCAGCTGCCCAAACATTGTCAATGACCACAAAATGATCAGCTGCCCAAACATTGTCAATGACCACAAAATGATCAGCTGCCCAAACATTGTCAATGACCACAAAATGATCAGCTGCCCAAACATTGTCAATGACCACAAAATGATCAGCTGCCCAAACATTGTCAATGACCACAAAATGATCAGCTGCCAAAACATTGTCAATGACCACAAAATGATCAGCTGCCCAAACATTGTCAATGACCACAAAATGATCAGCTTTCCAAACATTGTCAATGACCACAAAATGATCAGCTGCCCAAACATTGTCAATGACCACAAAATGATCAGCTGCCCAAACATTGTCAATGACCACAAAATGATCAGCTGCCAAAACATTGTCAATGACCACAAAATGATCAGCTGCCCAAACATTGTCAATGACCACAAAATGATCAGCTGCCAAAACATTGTCAATGACCACAAAATGATCAGCTGCCCAAACATTGTCAATGACCACAAAATGATCAGCTGCCCAAACATTGTCAATGACCACAAAATGATCAGCTGCCCAAACATTGTCAATGACCACAAAATGATCAGCTGCCCAAACATTGACAATGACCACAAAATGATCAGCTGCCCAAACATTGTCAATGACCACAAAATGATCAGCTGCCCAAACATTGTCAATTAATATTTTACGCTTAGATTTTTTTTTTCTTCTTTACATTTTTTTTTTCAATTAATTTTTTTTTTCTTTCATCAGAACAAGAGTGAGGAGAATGAAGACTTAGAGAGACAAGAAACTGATAAAGACATCATTGACAATACTGAAGGAGACCTACTGAATTTTGAGGAGGGTTTTTATGGTTCTGAAAATCCAGGAGATAATCACAAGCCTGCAAAATATAGAAGTCGAAATTCTGCCAATTATTATGATCGCAGGAATAATCCTCGAGCTAGATATAGGCAAAAGGGCTGGCATGACAATAGGAGTTATGAGAGAGGACACAGCAGTCACAGCAATGGTCGTTTTGATCAGACTCAAGTGTACCAGGACAGAGCTGATCAAACTAGTAATACTAACTATGATAATGACTATCATCCAGCTAACAACAGAAGACAAAATAATAGAAACTTTAACAAGGGAGATTATTCTGACGACCAAAGATATAACTACGACAGACCTGGAAGAAACTTTAATAATGGACAGAGAGGAAGAAACAGGAATCGTGAAGAGTTTTGGAAAAATGCGCCCCCTAGATTCCAAAAACAATTTATGAATGATTACTTTTAAAAGCCACATGTTCAGCCATGTGTTTTAACATGGAGCTGCTCTAGAACTAAAGTCTTTTGTTTCTGTTTATTCCAGCTCACTGAGAATATTTTTTATTACATTAGCAATGAAAACTACTTTCAAAATTAAATTCAAATTTTTCTTTTAAACTTCTTTTTAGTACTTGAGACTTTGTAACATTCTTGTGGAAATTATTCTAGCATAGAGCTGATTAATTTAAAAAAACAAAATAATTAGGCCTGTATAATGTTATAGGATAATTTTTGTATTGATCTGTTTAGTGTGTGATCAGTTTATTTGGTCATTTTATTTTTATTGGAAGTAATAAAAAAAAGACACTTTTTTTTTCTATTTAAAAAAAAAATTGTAAGTCCATTAAGTTTTTTTTTTTAAATGTCAGAAAAATAAAACTCTGCATCTTGTTCTCCTATGATGTTTTTTCTTGCCTTGTTACACCATTGAACTCGGTATGAGATTATTGTATTAGCCTTATTACTTGAACACTTTCAGCTTTGATTTTTCTGTTCCTTTTCTGATTCTTCGACAGCCAATCAAAGCAAGCTTGAGCTGGTACAGCCTGTATTCTTTTCTTTGTGCCTTTTTAAAAACATGTAGTCTTTCTTATTTCAATTTAAAAATATTTATAGTGTTGTTTGTTCATTTATTGCAAGTTATTGTTTTGCTTTTCTATAGAGATCTAGTAACTGCTAACTGTTGTAATAAAAGTCGTTTGAATATTTTTGGTGCTTGTTCTATAAGATGTAATTGTAAGTTTGTTTCCTGTGAGAATTGTAAACGTATCTTGGGAGAATGAGCCTGCGACTGTGACATTGACTTGAGACCTATAGAAATCTTGACTATCGGATATGAATCCTGAAGCTCAAGGAATGCTTCCTTTCACGTCCAACTCGCCACAACTGACCACTAATGGTGATTATGTGTAAGACTTTTTAAATCTTGCTTTTTAATTGATTCCTATGTTTTACAACAAGCAACATTTATATATTTTTTAAAAGAATTTCTCCTTTATACAGCTGAGTCTGAGCTGACCAACCATACTAAGAGAGAGAATTTTGATCTTAATAAATTAAGAAATTATTTTTTTTAATAAAGGAACATTTTTTACCCCTCCCCAGTTCCCCGCCTCCCTGGAACTAAATTCCAGTAAGCGATTGTAAACACGATTCTGATTGGCTTATAGACCCAAACGTAAAAGTTCCCCTTTCAGACCTTGGGATCTAAAGTGGCTGATAATGTTAAGGCAGAGGCGTAGTGAGCAAAACGTGCGCTCGGGGCAAGGTACTTTATTGGCGCCCCCCTGCCCCATTTACCATAAACATATATAGACGCCTCCGTGTGTGGGGCTCCCTAAGGGTAGCGCCCAGGGCATCGTGCCCACTTTTTTTTTTTTAAAGAATTCAGACTAAGACTAAATGCTTTATTGATCCTTACGGAAATTTGTTGTGGTTACAAGGCCTCTTTTCTCATATAAAGTCAACACAACAGAAACATTCACATAAATACAACAGACACAACATAAAGAGTTCATTCAGCGACTACACACAGGCATCTTGGTGCTTTTCGTGTTCCTGATCAATGAGTGTTGGTGATAGAGTCTGACCGAGTCCAAAAAAATAAAATCCTCCTTTAGACAGCTGAGTCTGAGCTGACCAACCGTGACCTCCATCGAAGGCTCCGGACCAACCATAGTAAGAGAGAGAATTTTGATCAAACACACACACTACGCCTCTGTGTTAAGTTAATCTATTTTTGAAAAGACGGTGCATCTAAAAGGCAGATCTGAATGTTAATCGGCTTTTTTGTTAGAAAACTACCATCTACAGTAGATGGCTCGTTAAGTTAATTCAAATCTTAACTGACGAACTGCATAACGCAAATAGCGGCTTTTCTTTATTCAGGGGCCCCTAAATATAGATCAGATTGCTCCTTTTCAGTCTCATGTTGTTTTTTTTATAAATATACTATCAATTAGTAAATAATTTTGAATTACGAAACTGATTCACACAAACCTAGACTCTGCTACATTATGCTACTACAATAGTATAGTATTTGACCGCCATAAACAAGTCCTCACCTGAGGAGCCTTCTCTGTGATTCCGTTAGCTGGTTGGCTAAGTGTGCACGGGCAAATTAGCGCTACGGATAACATCAAAGCAGTTGGCCGCTAGATCGCTAAGTGAATGTCTATTAGGGCGGCAAAGTGCTCCAGCTAGAAGTCGCAGTTTTGAATGATCCGATGAGAACAAATAGTACAAAGCGACATCTTTAGGTGAAAACTGGACTCGATGGCTGATTTGTCAACCTAAACAACTCGCCTATTTCTACGCTCTTCGTGTGCGAAATATCGCTTTCTTGTTCAGCAGACCTATCTTTCGTTACTGTGTTTACAAAAAAAAACAACCTAGTTTATCCACTGACTTTTCTCTAATACCATTCATGTTTTCCTGTTAGAATGTCACGGGCAGTTTGAGACGAGGGATAGTTGCGAGGAGCAACAAAATATATGCGCCCCTTCCCCGTTGTATTGTTATTTATTAAATCGATCTCTTAGCTAGTTCTGTGATGTATGGTATCATACTGACAATACTAGATCTTGCAAAGTCACTTTATTTTATAGTTCGCATTATCTTATCATATTGTTCCTAGTCTACATTTTTTATTCGCTTTTTTTTGGTTGTTGTTGTTGCTATGGAGATCGGTAGAGTTTCTAGTTATATATACTACTAGATGAAGAAACGTTTTTCAAAGCCACTTCGCATCAAGTCGAAATTGTAACGACTCTCTTCACCAAGTGCACAGCAGCCAGTGAAAGGAGCCATTGTTTGATAGACTCTCTACATATATACAACACACTGTTCCTTTGATGCATCGTTTCAAAACCTAGTCCCGAAATGCTCGTGAAGTTGAAACGTGTCATTACAAATGTGTTGAGAGTGTCTTCAATGCTTGACCTGTCGTAGCTCGCCACTAGCAGACGTTCAGCTACTCATACTTTACATATTCCGTAGAAAATGGAGATTTTTGGGGGCACTACTGCTGACTCTTTTCGTGTTTCTGGTCATCATCACATTTGGTGAAGTGCTATTCTTGGTAAATCTGGAAAGTCTCTCAACATCAACCGCTCTTTTTTTTCTGCTAGTTCATTTGCTGTCTGTATATTCTCTATGTATTCTACACTTGTCTACATTTACTGTCTGTATATTCTCTATGTATTCTACACTTGTCTACATTTACTGTCTGTATATTCTCTATGTATTCTACACTTGTCTACATTTGCTGTCTGTATATTCTCTATGTATTCTACACTTGTCTACATTTGCTGTCTGTATATTCTCTATGTATTCTACACTTGTCTACATTTACTGTCTGTATATTCTCTATGTATTCTACACTTGTCTACATTTACTGTCTGTATATTCTCTATGTATTCTACACTTGTCTACATTTACTGTCTGTATATTCTCTATGTATTCTACACTTGTCTACATTTGCTGTCTGTATATTCTTTATGTATTCTACACTTGTCTACATTTGCTGTCTGTATATTCTCTATGTATTCTACACTTGTCTACATTTGCTGTCTGTATATTCTCTATGTATTCTACACTTGTCTACATTTACTGTCTGTATATTCTCTATGTATTCTACACTTGTCTACATTTGCTGTCTGTATATTCTCCATGTATTCTACACTTGTCTACATTTGCTGTCTGTATATTCTCTATGTATTCTACACTTGTCTACATTTGCTGTCTGTATATTCTCTATGTATTCTACACTTGTCTACATTTGCTGTCTGTATATTCTCTATGTATTCTACACTTGTCTACATTTACTGTCTGTATATTCTCTATGTATTCTACACTTGTCTACATTTGCTGTCTGTATATTCTCTATGTATTCTACACTTGTCTACATTTGCTGTCTGTATATTCTCTATGTATTCTACACTTGTCTACATTTACTGTCTGTATATTCTCTATGTATTCTACACTTGTCTACATTTACTGTCTGTATATTCTCTATGTATTCTACACTTGTCTACATTTGCTGTCTGTATATTCTCTATGTATTCTACACTTGTCTACATTTGCTGTCTGTATATTCTCTATGTATTCTACACTTGTCTACATTAGCTGTCTGTATATTCTCTATGTATTCTACACTTGTCTACATTTACTGTCTGTATATTCTCTATGTATTCTATACTTGTCTACATTTACTGTCTGTATATTCTCTATGTATTCTACACTTGTCTACATTTGCTGTCTGTATATTCTCTATGTATTCTACACTTGTCTACATTTGCTGTCTGTATATTCTCTTATGGCGTCCCGAGACATGACGTTAAACTGCGCTCCTCTTTCCTTAGCACTTTTGGAGCTCAAAAGTGCTCTACTTCTTTTCTATCATTGTGTCTGCCTCCTCCTTTCCTCAATCTGCCTTCATTGATCATCACTCTGTCTCCTTATCTCTAAATATCTCACTACGTCCTAGACCAGTCCGTTTGCCGTGGACTGCGACGGGTAAGGGGGGGATAAAGAGATCCTGGTGTTTGAGTGATGGCTATCTGAGGATAGGCCACCACAACACAATACTTTGGCTCCAAGTTCCCCTAGACCTGAGGCCCAGATGGCCCGCTCTGGGTCAACCGGCTGGTCATGCCGAGCTACCAGCATAGGTCTTCGACCTATGCTGGAGGGCGGTGGCTAGAGGGTCAATCAGGGAGCTGCTGTATCGGGCACATGTCCGATGCAGTAGCTGACTGAGTATAGCACCTGTGTAGCCCTGGCGGGCTCATTCTGGACTTCCGAATGGCCCGTCCCCTTGTTGGACTCGATGGCGGGTGGGGAGCACAGGTGCCGAACTAATATATAACACCCATGGAAAAAAAAACTTCAAAAAAACTACTTGCCCCAGACCTATGTCTGGGCAAGAGACGCCGCATGGAAGACAGAAAGGAGGAGGCCACAAAAAGCTGTGCTACCTGGCCATCATTTCTGGTGGTTAGGTGCACAGAGGAGGGGAAAAGTCTGACAAAGATGAGCCCTTTTGTCATCTACAAGGGACTTAAGTCAGTAGTGGGAGAGCCCAAGAGTGTGTCTAAGCTACACAAGTCTTTGGAACTTCTAGTAGAAGTTGATAGCAAGATACACTCTGATGGGCTTTTAAGATGCAGAAGACTCTGTGATCTCCAAGTGGAAGTCATGCCACACAAGAGTCTGAACACCAGCAGAGGTGTAATCAGCTCTAGGGACCTACTGGAATGTTCCGAGAAGGAAATAGTGGAGGGCATTGAAGGAGTCACCCATGCCCGGCGCATTACCAGGCGCAGGGATGGTGAGGAGGTCAAAACCGCCACTATTATCCTCACATTTGGAACTAGGACACCGCCAGAGTATGTGAAGGCAGGATACCTACGAGTTCCAGTGAGGCCCTACATACCTAACCCCATGAGGTGCTTCAAGTGCCAGGGTTATGGACACGGCGCGGCAGTCTGCAAGAGGAACACTGTGTGTGCCAGATGTGCTGGAGAAGGTCATGAGGACAAGGGCTGCACAGCCCAGTTCAAATGCCCAAACTGTCACGCTGGCCACTCAGCCTACTCCAAGGACTGCCCTGTGTGGAAACAGGAGGTTGCCGTGCAGGGAGTACAAGGCAAGAAATGGATGTACCTTCAGCCAGGCGAAATCGGCTGTATTGGCCCAAGCCAAAGGCCAATTCGGCTTGACAAAGACCTATGCCCAGGCTGTTGCTAAGATAGGAAGATCCATAGCCACACAGACGGACACATTGACCCCACCACCCCCTCCTCCTCCTCCAACTCAGAAGAAAACACCGCCAAAGAACACACCTCTGAAGAAACAAGAAAGCCCTGTTGTCATGCTAAAGAACAGGTTCTCTGTGCTCGCTGATGAGAGCATGGAGACTGAGCAGCTAGTCAAAACCAATACTCCGGGAGAACCCGGAGACATCATGTCTGACACAGGTTCTCCTCAGAGAAACCAGTCAGACACCCCAACCTCTACCGAATTAGAGGTTGACCAACTCCCTAAGGGGAGAAATCAAAGCGGAGAGGATGCCCGAGGTGAGCGAGGAGGAAATAACCTCCGCTCTAACCAGAGGGATCTCCCCTCTCCAGAGAGAAAGACTTCCCCCCAAAAGGGGGTTGTCCTCCTCTCCATCCAAACCCAAGAATAAAAATACCAAGGTCACTGGAATTAAGGGAAACCCCTCCGGGGGCCTCCCAAAGCCAAATAGCTCCAAGTAGGTCATCTAGAATAAGCCATGGATTCCAGAATTGTACAGTGGAATTGCAGAGGCCTCAAGGCCAATTATGAGGAGATGCAGCTACTGATGGACTCTGAGACTCCTGTAGCTGTCTGTCTACAGGAAACATTTCTGAAAGATAGCATCAGCTTCCGAAGCTACAGTGCTTACAGCAAGAATGTTGAGGATGCAGAGAGAGCATCAGGTGGAGTCTGTATCCTTGTGAAGGATAGCATCCCCCATGAGAGGGTTGAACTACAGACCATACTACAGGCCGTAGCAGCTAGGATAACCCTTCACAAGGTTATCACTTGCTGCAGCCTGTATTTACCACCAGGCGCTCCATTAAACCAAACAGACATGGAGGACCTATTGAAACAACTCCCCCGGCCTTACATAATCCTTGGGGATTTCAATGCCCATAACACCATGTGGGGCTCCAACAATACCGACACAAGAGGCCGTATGCTGGAGGATATCTTCCTCCAACATGATTTATGCATACTTAATGATGCATCACCGACCTACTTGCACCCAGGAACTGGATCTCTCACATGCATTGACCTCACCGTATGCGTCCCTGGACTTCTGGACGACTTTAAATGGTCAGTTAGCAATGATCTACGGGGAAGTGACCACTTCCCAATCATCATTGCTAACAATCTCCCCTCATTGGGACGACCTCAGCGGTGGAAACTGAATAAGGCCGATTGGGAAGAATTCCAAAAAAGATGCTCAGAGGATATTACAGAAAATATCCTCGATGAGCAGAACCCAGCTGATACCTTTGCTAGCAAGCTACTTAGTATAGCCAGGAAAGTTGTCCCCCTAACCTCCGCAAATCCAAAACGGCCTAGCAAACCATGGTTTGATACAGCCTGCAAGGGTGCTATTGGCGATAGGAAAAAACGACTGGCTGCATTTATAAAAAATCCATCCCATGAAAACCTAAAGCTATTCAGAATAGCTAGAGCAAAGGCTAGACAAACCATACGGTCAGCCAAAAGGAATTCCTGGAGAAGTTTTGTCGGCAGTCTGGATGCCAAAACTTCTGCTAGAGCGGTCTGGAAGGCAGTAAGGCGAATCAAAGGGAAAGAATCAAATGCAATAGGGCATCTGAAAAACCAAGGACGAACTGTCACGTCCCCCAGAGAAATAGCTGACTGCCTTGCATCCTCAATAGCAGAAAAGTCATCCACTGCACATTACACGCCAGAGTTTCAAAAAGTCAAAACCAGGGAGGAAAGACACTCCATTGATTTCAGGTCAGAAAACAATGAAGACTACAACAAACCGTTCTCGCTTGAGGAACTGAGGGAATCGCTAGACAAGTCACATGACACAGCGCCCGGAGAAGATGAAATCCATTACCAGTTCCTCAAGCACCTTCCCGAACCCTCATTGGCAGTCCTGCTAGGGGTCTATAACTGTGTGTGGCAAACAGGCGCTTTCCCAAACAGCTGGAGGAAAGCCACAGTTATACCGATACCTAAACCGGGAAGAGACGGCTCTGACCCAGCTAACTATCGACCAATAGCACTAACAAGCTGCATCTGCAAAACCATGGAAAGAATGATTAACAGTAGGCTGGTCTGGTACCTGGAGAGGAACAAAGTGATCTCTAACTACCAGTGCGGATTCCGGCAAGGGCGGACAACAACTGACCACCTGGTAAGGCTGGAAGCTTGTATCAGAAATGCATTACTCAGAAGAGAACATCTAGTAGCTGTATTCTTCGATATAGAAAAGGCCTATGACACAACCTGGAAACATGGCATTCTACGTGATCTGGAGCTTATGGGGCTTAAGGGACATCTCCCCCGTTTTGTGGGGGAATTCCTGAAAGACCGAAAATTTCAGGTTCGAGTGGGCAACACCACTTCTGACACTCATGACCAGGAAATGGGTGTACCCCAGGGCAGCATTCTGTCAGTCACCCTGTTCAACATAAAAATAAATAGCATCATAAATGCTCTGTCCCCTGGCATAGAGTGCTCTTTGTATGTTGATGACTTTGTCATTTTTACTTATGGGAAAAACATGAACACCCTAGAAAGAAAATTACAGTTATGTTTAAACAAAATTCAAAATTGGGCAAACGATAATGGTTTTAAATTTTCGGACTCCAAAACAGTTAGTATGCATTTTTGTAATTTAAGGGGACTCCACCCAGACCCTGAACTATTTATACACAAAAAGAAGATCCCTGTCGTGAAAACTACAAAATTTTTAGGCCTCACTCTAGATTCCAAATTTAATTTTCTCCCCCACATTAAGGAACTTAAGAGAAAATGCCAAAAGTCATTAAACATACTTAGAGTGCTCAGCCATACGGACTGGGGAGCTGACAGAGATACTTTGCTGCTGCTATATCGGAGTCTAATTCGATCCAAGCTAGACTACGGATCCATAATATATGGAGCAGCAAGGAAGTCGTACCTAAAAATACTGGAACCAATACAAAATGCTGCCCTGCGTCTCTGTCTCGGCGCGTTTCGTACATCACCTATCCCAAGCCTCCATGTGGAGGCTGGAGAACTCCCCATGGATATAAGAATGAAAAAGCTTGCAATGCAGTATATAGTCAAGCTAAAATCCAACCCTACGAACCCTGCTTTCGATTCCATATTTAACCCCACAGAGGTAGAATTATACAATCGAAGGCCTAACGTCATACAGCCGTTAGGCCTTCGAATGAGAGAACCCATCCAAAATTTAACCCCCACCCATTAACCAAATTTCTAAAATAGAAACCCCTCAGAATCCTCCTTGGCTAATGAATAAACCCAAATTAAATTTATCCCTCCTTAATTTCAAAAAAGAAAATACAGACCCAAGCATACTACAAGTCCACTTTAGGGAACTGCAAGAGAGCTACGGAGATTGTGGCACCATCTACACAGACGGATCCAAAATGGATGGAAAGGTCGCGTGTGCCTGCTCCTTTCGGAACAAAACAATCTCCCGTAGACTCCCCGATGGCTGCTCCATCTTTACGGCCGAATTACATGCAATATCGCTTGCACTTATGGCCGTCAAAGCATCAGAAAGGAGGAAATTTATAATCTGCTCCGACTCCAAATCTGCATTGCAAGCTTTGGGGCGGATGAAGACTGACATTCCACTGGTACATAAGAGCCTGAAGCTGTTGGACCAAATAACAGCCGACCATACGGATGTCACCTTCATCTGGGTCCCTTCCCATGTGGGCATTGAGGGAAACGAAGCCGCAGACAGAGAAGCAAAGAGAGCCCTAAATCATGCGGTATCAGGAACTCAAATTCCCTGCTCAGACCTGAGACAAAGTATTGCCACTGCCATCTACCAAGAGTGGCAGGATCGATGGGAGGCTGAGACTCACAATAAACTCAGGCAGATTGTGGCGGATGTCAGGTGGCGGTCCACATCTAAGGGTCTGACAAGGCGTGGTAGCACGACCATGTCTAGACTTAGGATTGGCCACACCTACATCACGCACTCTTTTGTGCTGAAGAAAGAAGAGCCCCCACTTTGTGACTATTGTGACTCTCGCCTCACCGTGGAACATATCCTCATTGACTGCCCCAGATACCAGGATGTCAGGGGAAAATATTTTAGAGCCACTAATTTAAAAACACTATTCAATAATGTCGACCCTGGGAAGGTACTGGGCTTTATCCGGGAAGTGGGATTGTCTACGAAGATCTGATTTCTAAACTCTGTACTTTTTACATTATATTTTTACCAAATTATTAAATTTTTACTACCTCTACTATTTTAATTGTAAATAGACCTTGATTTTAATTATTTGACGGTATAGAATTTGACCTTTGTTGTGTGGAGGGAGAGTGGCCCTTGAGGGACTGCAGGCACGACATGGCCTAAATTGTGCCGATGTGCCCAAATCACAAATCACAAATCTATCTCTATGTATTCTACACTTGTCTACATTTACTGTCTGTATATTCTCTATGTATTCTACACTTGTCTACATTTACTGTCTGTATATTCTCTATGTATTCTACACTTGTCTACATTTACTGTCTGTATATTCTCTATGTATTCTACACTTGTCTACATTTGCTGTCTGTATATTCTCTATGTATTCTACACTTGTCTACATTTGCTGTCTGTATATTCTCTATGTATTCTACACTTGTCTACATTTGCTGTCTGTATATTCTCTATGTATTCTACACTTGTCTACATTTACTGTCTGTATATTCTCTATGTATTCTACACTTGTCTACATTTGCTGTCTGTATATTCTCTATGTATTCTACACTTGTCTACATTTGCTGTCTGTATATTCTCTATGTATTCTACACTTGTCTACATTTGCTGTCTGTATATTCTCTATGTATTCTACACTTGTCTACATTTACTGTCTGTATATTCTCTATGTATTCTACACTTGTCTACATTTACTGTCTGTATATTCTCTATGTATTCTACACTTGTCTACATTTGCTGTCTGTATATTCTCTATGTATTCTACACTTGTCTACATTTGCTGTCTGTATATTCTCTATGTATTCTACACTTGTCTACATTTGCTGTCTGTATATTCTCTATGTATTCTACACTTGTCTACATTTGCTGTCTGTATATTCTCTATGTATTCTACACTTGTCTACATTTGCTGTCTGTATATTCTCTATGTATTCTACACTTGTCTACATTTGCTGTCTGTATATTCTCTATGTATTCTACACTTGTCTACATTTGCTGTCTGTATATTCTCTATGTATTCTACACTTGTCTACATTTGCTGTCTGTATATTCTCTATGTATTCTACACTTGTCTACATTTGCTGTCTGTATATTCTCTATGTATTCTACACTTGTCTACATTTGCTGTCTGTATATTCTCTATGTATTCTACACTTGTCTACATTTGCTGTCTGTATATTCTCTATGTATTCTACACTTGTCTACATTTGCTGTCTGTATATTCTCTATGTATTCTACACTTGTCTACATTTACTGTCTGTATATTCTCTATGTATTCTACACTTGTCTACATTTGCTGTCTGTATATTCTCTATGTATTCTACACTTGTCTACATTTGCTGTCTGTATATTCTCTATGTATTCTACACTTGTCTACATTTACTGTCTGTATATTCTCTATGTATTCTACACTTGTCTACATTTGCTGTCTGTATATTCTCTATGTATTCTACACTTGTCTACATTTGCTGTCTGTATATTCTCTATGTATTCTACACTTGTCTACATTTGCTGTCTGTATATTCTCTATGTATTCTACACTTGTCTACATTTGCTGTCTGTATATTCTCTATGTATTCTACACTTGTCTACATTTGCTGTCTGTATATTCTCTATGTATTCTACACTTGTCTACATTTACTGTCTGTATATTCTCTATGTATTCTACACTTGTCTACATTTACTGTCTGTATATTCTCTATGTATTCTACACTTGTCTACATTTGCTGTCTGTATATTCTCTATGTATTCTACACTTGTCTACATTTGCTGTCTGTATATTCTCTATGTATTCTACACTTGTCTACATTTGCTGTCTGTATATTCTCTATGTATTCTACACTTGTCTACATTTGCTGTCTGTATATTCTCTATGTATTCTACACTTGTCTACATTTGCTGTCTGTATATTCTCTATGTATTCTACACTTGTCTAAATTTGCTGTCTGTATATTCTCTATGTATTCTACACTTGTCTACATTTACTGTCTGTATATTCTCTATGTATTCTACACTTGTCTACATTTGCTGTCTGTATATTCTCTATGTATTCTACACTTGTCTACATTTGTGTTCACTTCGCAAAATGTCATTCCTGCTATTTGGACGTTTGTTTTTTTTCTCTTCTCGCTTTCTTTTATCAAGTGTAAAAAAGGAAATAAAAGGGAAATACATTATTGAGGGACAAAATTAATAAGTATTTGTTCAGCAGTTAAGTACTTAGACATATTTATACAACAAGCTAAATTTATCTTATTTATATATGTACAGACGAAATACCATTCATTTATTCATCTAGTAAGAGATCTCTGAAACCGCAGAACGTATTTGCTTGAAATTTTGTTCACAGGTTCCTCTTACATCTTAGGTGCTCGATGGACTTGGAATCATAGCGTGTGAATTAGCAACAAAAAAAGCCGCTGGCTTTGTATTAAACCTTTCCCAATTCGGCCGTGTTAGATTTTGTGTTAAATCTACTATATAAAGTGTCTACTATATAAAGTGTCTACTATATAAGGTGTCTACTATATAAAGTGTCTTATCTTGTAAATAACATACGTACCTTCAAAGGAGAATATATCGATACGTACCAATGTTTATCTAGTCACTGGTTTTACTGGCGGATTCAGGCAACCCATTCGCAAAATGTCATTCCTGGTAAACAAGCATTCGAATAAGTTTAATTGATTGAAGAATACTCCTGTCTGTCTGGGTGGAATTGTGTACACATTGTTTCTCCTACTTCCCATTCTCGGATGAAATTTGCACAATTATTTATTGTCGATGACAAGACGTGAACCAATGAACAAATAAACAATTAGTTATTCAATTAGTCTTAATTAATTAATTGTGTTTTATTTAGAGATACGTAGGGCCTACTAAGCTAAAGGAGATATAAGCCTTGTGAAGTGATAAACTATAAAACCTACTTTTATAAGTACTTTGATTTCTCGGTGACTAACAAGTGACTAAGAGGTCGGCCTTCCGTCGAGGTTCGATTTTGAGTTTGAATAGGCAGCACGGCAACCTTCACCCAAATACCCCCCCCCTCCCCGCCTCTACAAAAGTGATTGGACCATGGCGCAGCGAGCTTGCTATACGCATGAAATTTGCGCTAAACAAAATCAAATCCAATCGCAGAAATGTATTATTGAAAGTCTAGATCTATTAAAAATTAATTACATGATTGATTCAAAATAATTTATACAATTTCACACAATATAAGCTTTTCTTTTTAAAATAGCACATATAACAAATTAAGAGAAAGTGGCATTTATGTTTCCTTTAGAACAAAAGATATTTTTTAAGTAAGTAAGGGAAATTTGTAGTTTAGTCCATAGACTATATGTATATAAATAATAAATTGACAAGTCTGATTGTCCAGCTAATTTCATGAACCAATAAATGTAGGAATATAAAATAAAAATAGAAATAAAAACTTCTAAGACCAAGGTTAATAAAAAAAACAATTTCATTTAGCATTTTCCCCATTCTTGTTATGAATCCAAGGAGGTAAGGGCGCCCTGGTAGACAGTACAGTACTGAATAAAGAAAAAACAGATAATGATAAGTTGGTTGCCTCCCCTCTTTGTAATGACACTCCCTTTTGATTTCAAAGAACAAAAATATCCTACTTATTTACTCCCTGCGGCCGCCCCTTCTCCACGGGTTTGTGACCCCTGATAGATAGCCCCTCTTAGAACAATGGCATGCACGCCGTCAAACAGTTAATTAGTCCTGAGGCGAAAACTATCCCCAACAAGTTGCTAAAGACAATCGCGCCCACGGAAACGTAGAACTCCTGCGGTTAAAGTCGGCGGGGTCGACAAATTTACACAAGTCGCGATTAGATGAGGTGTTTCCTCGCTAACTTTTCGGGGACTGAGCCATTCCGGTGTACGTGTAACGGGAAAAAAAAAGGGGGGGGGGACCTGATACAAGGCTTCCTAAAGAGAAGTAATTGGACCTTCAGCCCGCCCCCATCTACTCCTGGACCACGCAATCTATTCCCAACACTGATCAAAAGGACCACAATAGTATTCCAAGGATCTTAAATACTATTCTCATTAGGAGTTAATTAACTTACACGAGTAGCGGTCCTTGTTTCCATGCAACAGTAATTATAAATGACGTATTAGAATAGTGGCCGGACTTGATTAATACTGATTAGAACATTGGCCAAGGAATCTACTCTCTGCTTGTTCAGAGAATCTACTTTCAAAGACTGTTTATAAGAAACGAGACGTTTGAAAAGTAATGGGACTACATTGTATTGCTTTATGACTTGAAGCCCTCATTGTCCTGTGTGTGACTAAACAATACAAATCTGTAGGTTTTAACTTTGCCATCACCTATACCTTAGTCCAGCGATGCCCAAACTACGGCCCGCGGGCCAGCCCGCGACGTGCTTCTATCCGGCCCGCCAAAGCATTGGAACAAAATGTAAAAAAAAAATTAGAATGTTGAAAAAATATTCTCTTTAAGTTAAGATTCTCACTCATTCTTTGATGGATTCCATCTTTATGTTTGGTATTGTAATATTCATATTCAATATTTTTTGTATTGTAAGAACACAAGTGTTGTTTTCTAAATGGCGATAAAACTAGACAGCTATTTTTAATTCTTGGAAAATCCCGCTACTGTCTTGAGCTAACCCTGTCCTTGACACCTTGTGTGTGCAACACAGAGCATCATTGATGCATCATTTTGGGTCGTGTTCTTTTGATATCAAAGCCATTGTTTAACGTTTGTGATTTAATGAAATGGGAGAGCCTAAGAAACAAAAAGTGGACACTGAATGTAGAAACTTTCAGGAAAAGTGGACAGATCTTTACTTTTTTTGTGGAATAGGATAGTAGGCCAACATGTTTGATTTGTAAAGAAAGTGTGGCTGTTTTTAAAGAACATAACATTAAAAGGCATTATGAAGCCAAACACATAAACACATATGGTGGCATTCTTGGTTTGAGCCGCAAAGACAAGATTGTCAAGTTACGACTAGAGATTGGGGGATTGACGAGAATATTTAACAAAACGAGACAAGAAAATGAGTCTGTGATAAGGGCCAGCTACAGAGTTGCTCACATCTTAAGTAGAGCAATGAAGACTTTTTCCGATGGCAAATGTGTAAAAAAAAAAGTGCTTGCTAGCAGTGATGGAAGAAATGTGTCCTGAAAAGAAGAATACAGTAGAAGCTGTCAGCCTTTCTCGCATGACAATTACAAGAGTTGAAGATATGGGGGTAAATCTTCATTCACAATTAAAACATAGAGCAGCAGAATTCGAAATGTTTTCTATTGCTGCTGACGAGTCCACAGACATAACTGATACTGCGCAACTCTTAGTATTAATTCGCGGTACAAACAGCAATTATGATATAACAGAAGAGTTAGCAGCTATGAGGAGCATGCATGGGACTACAACTGGAGAAGGTCTGTTCAAAGAAGTGTCAGCCATCATAAAAGACGTTGCTCTTCTTTGGAATAATTTAGTTGCAGTGACTAGTGATGGCGCTAGAAATATGGTTGGATGTCACAGCGGAATGACAGCAAGAGTTATTTAAAAAGTTGTTGAGTCAAATGGAACTGAACCCCTGCGGCTTCACTGCATCATTCACCAACAAAATCTCTGTGGAAAGGTTTTGAATCTGGACCATGTGATGATGATTGTGCTCAAGACTGTAAATTTTGTTAAATCACAAAAGCGTTGAATCACAGAACTTTCAAGATTTTCTGACAGAAATAGAGCCCTAATATGAAGACGTTCTATTTCACAGTGAAGTGTGGGGCTGGTTAAGCCGAGGAAAGGTATTAAAACGTTGTTTTTTTTTTATTTGAGACACGAAATTGAAATATTTATGACCGATAAATAAAAACAAGTGCCACAACTGAACAACCCCTCATGGTTCTCTGATTTGGCTATTTTATGCGACATCACAGCACATCTAAATGAGCTCAATACCAAACTACAAGGGAAAGACAAATTGATTTCGCATGTGTATGCAGACATATGCAGACATATGTGCTTTCCAAACAAAATTGCAACTCTTCATTCAACAGGCGGAATATGTGCATCTTGTCCACTTTCCAACCTGTACCACTCTACAAAATGATAAGTAGCTAAATATGTCTTTCCCAAAAGAAAGAATGATTCAACTTCTAAGGCTCTTGATGAATAATTTCAGTGAAAGATTTGTGGATTTTCAGAATTTAAAAAATGCCGATGTGTCAAGTGCTCCGACAGATCTGCAACTGGAACTAATTGACTTACAAAGCCAGACATCCCTGCTTGACAAATTTCAAGGGATGCAGACTATTGACTTCTACTCCATGTTACCTGCAGAAACTTTTCCAAATCTTCGAAAACAAGCGCTAAGGATGATCACAATGTTTTCAAGCACTTATTTGTGTGAACAAACTTTTTCAATGATGAAACGGGCGAAAACCAAGTTGCGTAATCGCCTCACTAATGAACATCTAGATTCAGTGCTCCGACTTTGTGTTTCATCTATACAGGCAGAAATATTTAGATGTTTTGGATAATTTTCATGCATCACATTAATTTATGTAAGAAGTTCCACAAATAAAACTATTAAAAATAGCTTATTGTATTTTTTTTTCTTTTTGGTGTTATGGCCCGCGACACGAATGCCGAAAATTAAAATGGCCCGCAGACCAAATATGGTTGGGCATCACTGCCTTAGTCTGTTGAACCGTCGGGGCACCAGACATGATCTGTCAACCGTCTTTTTCCATTCCTGTCTTCTTTGCCTTGAAATATAAAGCCTTTTCATTCTTTGATGCTGTCTCCTCGACCCTCACCCTGGTACAGTGGTACTGTTCCCCAATAGCCATTTTGGACATGCTTCAGATGAGGTCTTTGTAGCTTTGTAAAGCCTCTAAATTCGATTGCTAAGATAGTCCTTAAGCATTCATTAGTAAATATTCTCTCTGCCCCTCTGCAAATTGTCTGATGCGCACAGTTGGCCAAGATGTCTGGTGTTTATGTGGGTCGGTGAATGAGATGCAATAATCAGATTGCTTGTTACATAGTACGTGTGTTTAACTCAATAAGCTGCATCCCGTGATGTAGCCAATATTAAATAAATAAGTTCAGGTGATGGACGTGATGGCGCAAATAAAAAAATGACGTCAGAGAGCACGTAAGTACAGGTGATTCTTATTTGGGGACTTTCTGGGAAGTGGGTTTGTGTTGGATGTGTTCAGATAATAAAAGAAGTAAAACAAGCAGAATAAAAAGAAAAATTAAAAAAAAAAAAAGCTTATATTGAGTATATCAATTAGAACATAGTTAGGATAAGTCATGTAATTAAATTTGTAATATATCTAGACTAAAATTTTTTTAAAATCTGTGCGAAATTTTTTTTTAACAATTGTTTTTGTTTAGCGCAATTTCTCAATACACTGTGATCCTATCACTTGTCTGGACCAATTGGAAAGGAGTAGGGGCAAAAAGAATAGGGTATCTGGGTGATCGCTTTTTAGAGTATTATTTTTTAAAAGGTAATGATCCAAATTCGAACTTGTGGGCTAAAGCCTAACGCGGTAACCAGTTTGCTAGCGAAGAGTCTATGAACATGAAAGATTGTATAGTTAGTTATCTATTGTTTCTATTTCATGTTTGTGTTTACTCAGACAAGCTAAAATAAAGGGTATAAATCAGCTTATATCACCACATAAGTCAAGTAATATTATCTCCCTTGTTTGAGATAACAAACAAAGTAATTTATCACCAAAAGTTAATTAACTAATTGGTTTATTTTTTTAAATTAATTCTTGTCTTGTCAGGTAAAAGAAATAATTGTGCAAAAAGTTCAGCTTGATCCTAGATTGGGTGTCGGAGAAATAACGTGTACAAACTTTTGGCAAGACAGACACAAAGACAGACAGACAGAGTGAGCTGATACAAGCTTTGTATAAGAAAAATCATTCTCCATCAGGATTTGAAATCTCATTGTTTTGGGTCGTTGAGTCGCACATCGACACTATCGATGAGAAGACTTCGAAAAAAACAAAACAATAACCAACACACAGGAAAGTGAACAGATTGTGCAGTAACTTAAACGCGCTAACTTCACCTACAGCTTCTGAAGTTCATGGCAATCATCTTGTCTAGTGTTGACCTATCTAACTACAACACTAGAAGAAACGTCCGTGTATGGCCTGTGAAAAGGGCGGCAATTGTGCTACCGTAAAAGCCAAGCTGCTTGTTCATCTTGAAGTGTTATTTAGCGATGCGTTTGAATGGCTCGTTTTGAAACACGGTACAGCAAAACAAAAGGGAGTACAGCAACCCAGAAGAAGTGATACAGCAAAACAGAAGAGGGCGGACAGCAGAACAGAAGAGGGCAGACAGCAGAACAGAAGAGGGCAGACAGCAGAACAGAAGAAGGCGGACAGCAGAACAGAAGAGGGCAGACAGCAGAACAGAAGAGGGCGGACAGCAGAACAGAAGAGGGCGGACAGCAGAACAGAAGAGGGCGGACAGCAGAACAGAAGAGGGCGGACAGCAGAACAGAAGAGGGCGGACAGCAGAACAGAAGAGGGCAGACAGCAGAACAGAAGAGGGCAGACAGCAGAACAGAAGAAGGCGGACAGCAGAACAGAAGAGGGCAGACAGCAGAACAGAAGAGGGCGGACAGCAGAACAGAAGAGGGCGGACAGCAGAACAGAAGAGGGCGGACAGCAGAACAGAAGAGGGCGGACAGCAGAACAGAAGAGGGTGGACAGCAGAACAGAAGAGGGCGGACAGCAGAACAGAAGAGGGCGGACAGCAGAACAGAACAGGGCGTACAGCAGAACAGAGGAGGGGGTACAGCAGAACAGAGGAGGGGGTACAGCAGAACAGAGGAGGGGGTACAGCAGAACAGAACAGGGCGTACAGCAGAACAGAGGAGGGGGTACAGCAGAACAGAGGAGGGGGTACAGCAGAACAGACGAGGGGGTACAGCAGAACAGAGGAGGGGGTACAACGGAACAGAACAGGGCGTACAGCAGAACAGAGGAGGGAGTACAGCAAAACAGAGGAGGGCGTACAGCAGAACAGAGGAGGGCGTACAGCAGAACAGAACAGGGCGTACAGCAGAACAGAGGAGGGGGTACAGCAGAACAGAACGGGGCGTACAGCAGAACAGAGGAGGGCGTACAGCAGAACAGAACAGGGCGTACAGCAGAACAGAAGAGCGGCCGGTTGCTATCCTCCTACTTCCCATCCCTTGCCAGGCTTTGTGCATGTCAATAAAACTTGTTAATGTTTTGTGTTTGGAGATCACACTGGTAATGGAGTCTAACAATGGCCTTCTGACCCCATTGAGAGAACGCCAACTTAAACTTTATGCCATATCACGAGATCCTCAGGGCTCACAAAGACAGGGGACAACACCACAAGGAAAAAAAAGTGAAGAAAAAGCGCCGGAAAGACCAAACCAATGAATGGACGGATTCTAGTCAAGAAGAAAGAGAGAAATGAAGAAGGACGTCGACAGATCATGTGTGGTGCCCCAGCGGTCAACAGACTATGTCACTATGGGACAGGTGAAGCTGAAGCTGAGTTTTACTCTATCTAGAACTATTTGTTAATGTCTTTACAATATATATATATATATATATATATATATATATATATATATATATATATATATATATATATATATATATATATATATATATATATATGTATGTATATATATGTATATATATTTAAAGATTAACATGGCTTCAAACTAAGAATTGCATTTACGCTATTTTGATTTGTTAAAAATGTTTAGGGCTCTATAACACTACTATTATATGTCATATTGTCCTATCGTATTTGAGCGAGTCTCGATATGGGTGACCTTGAGCAAAGGACTCATCTTCCATCTCCTTGCTCTTACATGGAAATAAACTATAGACTTAATAGACCTACCGCATAGAAATTAAATAAAAAAAAAACACTTTTCAAATTGTCTACAACTTTCTAATAGGTCACGCGACGCTCAATAAGTACTTCCGGTTTCCCTTCAATGTTTTTTTTTTACAGTTTGGGAAAAAAAATTACTGTTGTTGAATGTGCAGTCGCATAGTTTAAGGGATCATCCATTCTTGACGTTCTCATGAAAAATACTTGCATTCGTCCAGATTACGTGTGGCCGGCACACCCTCGCTTCCCCCGCCCCCTCTAGATGTGTGAGTCATATCTTATGTTTCTTCTTGTTTTTTAACACAAACTTAAACCTTTAAAAATATGTAATCTAATATTATCTAAATTGGCTAGTAACGAATCAATATAGGCTATTTTTATTGTTTTAATATTTTTAAAATATTGTCTAACTATTGTTATTTTTTTATTCAGGTCGTTAACTCATAACTATAAATCTATTTGTTTCCGAGTCTTAAGGTACAACATAATGTTATTTGAATAGCACAAATGAGTTATCTACATTATGTTCTTTCCCCACACAGTTGCCTAATATTTAAACCCTCACATAAAAGAGTGGCTTAGAAAAGCGAACGTCATAAATGGATGCTACCTAATTGTTTGTTCACTGCTGGAAGTTTCAAGCTTACATTAAATCTGGGTGTGGTCAGTATATTTGGAGTTGTTTTTTCTCTTCTCGCTTTCTTTTATAAAGTGTAAAAAAGGAAATAAAAGGGAAATACATTATTGAGGGACAAAATTAATAAGTATTTGTTCAGCAGTTAAGTACTTAGACATATTTATACAACAAGCTAAATGTATCTTATTTATATATGTACAGACGAAATACCATTCATTTATTCATCTAGTAAGAGATCTCTGAAACCGCAGAACGGATTTGTTTGAAATCTTGTTCACAGGTTCTTCTTACATCTTAGGTGCTCGATGGACTTGCAATCTTAGTGTGTGATTTTGCAACAAAAAATCCGCTGGCTTTGTATTAAACCTTTCCCAATTCGTCCGTGTTAGATTTTTTGTTAAATCTACTATATAAAGTGTCTTATATTTTAAATAACATACGTTCCTTCAAAGGAGAATATATCAATACGTACCAATGTTGTATCTATTCATTGGTTTTACTGGAGGATTCAGGCAACCCATTCCATGCTCTTAATGCACTAGGGAAGAAGGAGCACTTGTGAGAATTCGTCACCGCGTATATAAAAAGACATGTGCCAAATGTTTAATTCGACTAATAGCACTGAGACGGGGGGTTAAGCTGAAAGGTTTCGCTTATTAGGCCATCTGGTGGATTTCTTTGTTTATTTTATTATTATTTTTTTTTTACATGAGCGGGAAACAAAGTTCTTAAGAATGTTTAGTGAACATTTTTCTGAAAGTATACATGATGTCACTTTGGCAATCAGCAAGAATTATCTTACTCAGATCTGCGCATACTGTTAACTTTGTCATCATACTTTGTGATTAAATACCATTATTATTATTATTATTATTATTATTATTATTATTATTATTATTATTATTATTATGTTAGAAATGAACGAGTAGTCATTCTCTGGCGCTGCCAGGGTCAAGTTTTGCTAAAGAGAAACAAAATTCACCGTAGTCCCTATAACACAGGGGTTCTGAACCTGTGGGTCGCGACCCCCTTGGGGGTCGATTGTCGATTTGCCAGGGGTCGCCTAAGACCATCGAAAATATGGATTGTATTTGTCTACTCTTCTAATGCTGTATGTGAGTGTCGGGGGGAGGGGGTCGCGGCAGAGTGGGGGGTTGTAAAAGGGGGTCGCCAAGAATAAAAGGTTGAGAACCGCTGCATAACAGTTTCCACTGAGGAATTTTCTGGTGATGTTGCAGGTCTGCAGCAGTACCGCCCTCTGACAGGCAACGAGGATGTTCCTAGGAATGTTGAGGGCCTTGAAGGTGTCTGTGAGGTCAGTTGTTATTATCCCCTCGGTTGATATAACAATGGGGTATATTGTTATTTTGGACAATTTCCATATTATTATTATTATTATTATTATTTTATTTTTATTATTATTATTATTATTATTATTATTATTATTATTATTATTATTATCTTGCTCTTGTCCTGCCCTACGTTAAAGGGAAATAGAATTTATTGGAACGCCTAGGACGTCGTCCAATAAAGATTCTAATAACGTGGCAGCTCTGAAGCAGTTCTGACCGTTACTCGAAAATGTCTGCGTGCTTAAACCTTGTCACGCGATAACAGATAGCTCTGCAATGTTATTATATCCAATGCGACTTTTTTTGTCGCTTGTCATTCAAATGTTGATTTGGTTAATAGAGGCAGCCCCTGTATTGTCTATAAATATAGACCTACTATTATCCCACGATGACCTGCTAACTATCGTAAACGCAAGTTAAAAATCTATGGCCATATTACAAGGTCCATGGGTCTCGCAAAAGGAGATTGCTGTGATAAACTTTTAGTGTCAAAATCGCAATGATAGAGAATAAAGTCAATGCTGGGTTGTTGTTTTTTTCTAAGTTTTAATCCTTTTTTTTTTAGCAACAACAATAAAAACATTAACAGTTTCAGATTTGTAATTGAATAGATCTTGAATATACTAGTCAACGAGGCCGGCCATAGCAGGGTTGACAAATGACGAATTTAAAAACACACGTTCAAAGCAACAATACAAATTGTGGTCAAATAAAAGTGTCAATCTTTCAAACTAAGCTACTAACTGCACAAATAGAGCCGACCAATGCGCTTCGCAGAAGCTATACACAGGTCCTGTTAGATGCCTTTTGATCGATGCCGCCTCAAAGACGGCGGCGTTAACCTGAGCGATAACAATTGGTCAAGAAGACAATTTATACCGCTGGCCACTCGCTACAGTCCAGTTAGGGTCAGCTGTAGTGTGTTAGCGGTCAATTAGCGGACGTTTCGGCAACAGCTAATACTTCAAAAAGGTTTAAAAACAAATGATTCACTTCGAACTTCCAATGGGCCGAATACAGAAGGGAAAAAAACACACATTTTGGCCAATGCAGTAGTTTTAAGCTTGTTTTACATTTAAAGTCTCGAATTTGGACGCGTTAAAAATCCCGTTCGATCCCTTTTCACCATCTTCTCATTTGAATAGTAAAAGTTCCCTTTTCAGACCTTGCGATCTATTGGGTCATCTGTTTCTGTGGCCAACGGTTAACGAGGCTGTCATGTGGCCAGCACAACGAACAACCGCCTTTTCCTGTCCCCAACTAATGTCAGGTACCCGTTAGAGCTAGGTGGACTAAGATCCCGAGATTAAACAATCCTAGTCTTCACCAGGATTCTAACCCGAGACCCCCGGTTCGAAAGCCAAACGTTATACTGCTCAGGCCCCGCGCCTCCTCGTGTGAATATTACTACAAGATTAACGTAACATAACTTTGTCTTCGTTTTGAAAACAATGAGGCCTGGAGCAAAAAAAAAGAAAAAGGAAATAGTACTTCGGTTCTTGTCATAACAGAAAGATAGGGTCTCATTTTCAAGAAGCAGATCAAGTGAGATAGTAATGAATCTAGGTTTTTCAATCAGAACACCAGCCCGACATTTTAAAACACACACTCACACACATTCATCAATTAATTACGATATGGTATGATAAACTTTTTTTTTTTGCATTGTTTTGTGTGTTGTCATCGACAATGAATAATTGTGCAAAGGTTCAGCTTGGTCCGAGAATGAGAAGTGGGAGAAACAATGTGATGACAGTGCCCCAGACAGCTACTCCAACTCAACTCTGGAGAGACAATGTGTATCCATGATGACAGTGCCCCAGACAGCTACTCCAACTTAACTCTGGAGAAACAATGTGTATCCATGATGACAGTGCCCCAGACAGCTACTCCAACTTAACTCTGGAGAAACAATGTGTATCCATGATGACAGTGCCCCAGACAGCTACTCCAACTCAACTCTGGAGAAACAATGTGTATCCATGATGACAGTGCCCCAGACAGCTACTCCAA
Organism: Biomphalaria sudanica; assembly: GCA_036873155.1. Lineage (NCBI taxonomy): Eukaryota > Metazoa > Mollusca > Gastropoda > Planorbidae > Biomphalaria > Biomphalaria sudanica. The sequence goes on along the minus strand of JAZGLO010005242.1, from coordinate 1,882,543 downwards.
CTTAACTCTGGAGAAACAATGTGTATCCATGATGACAGTGCCCCAGACAGCTACTCCAACTCAACTCTGGAGAGACAATGTGTATCCATGATGACAGTGCCCCAGACAGCTACTCCAACTCAACTCTGGAGAAACAATGTGTATCCATGATGACAGTGCCCCAGACTGCTACTCCAACTGAACTCTGGAGAGACAATGTGTATCCATGATGACAGTGCCCCAGACAGCTACTCCAACTCAACTCTGGAGAGACAATGTGTAACCATGATGACAGTGCCCCAGACAGCTACTCCAAATCAACTCTGGAGAAACAATGTGATGACAGTGCCCCAGACAGCTACTCCAACTCAACTCTGGAGAGACAATGTGTATCCATGATGACAGTGCCCCAGACAGCTACTCCAACTCAACTCTGGAGAGACAATGTGTAACCATGATGACAGTGCCCCAGACAGCTACTCCAACTCAACTCTGGAGAAACAATGTGATGACAGTGCCCCAGACAGCTACTCCAACTCAACTCTGGAGAAACAATGTGATGACAGTGCCCCAGTCAGCTACTCCAACTCAACTCTGGAGAAAAAATGTGATGACAGTGCCCCAGACAGCTACTCCAACTCAACTCTGGAGAAAAAATGTGATGACAGTGCCCCATACAGCTACTCCAACTCAACTCTGGAGAAACAATGCGATGACAGTGCCCCAGACAGCTACTCCAACTCAACTCTGGAGAAACAATGTGATGACAGTGCCCCAGACAGCTACTCCAACTCAACTCTGGAGAAAAAATGTGATTACAGTGCCCCAGACAGCTACTCCAACTCAACTCTGGAGAAACAATGTGATGACAGTGCCCCAGACAGCTACTCCAACTCAACTCTGGAGAAAAAATGTGATGACAGTGCCCCATACAGCTACTCCAACTCAACTCTGGAGAAACAATGCGATGACAGTGCCCCAGACAGCTACTCCAACTCAACTCTGGAGAAACAATGTGATGACAGTGCCCCAGACAGCTACTCCAACTCAACTCTGGAGAAAAAATGTGATTACAGTGCCCCAGACAGCTACTCCAACTCAACTCTGGAGAAACAATGTGATGACAGTGCCCCAGACAGCTACTCCAACTCAACTCTGGAGAGACAATGTGTATCCATGATGACAGTGCCCCAGACAGCTACTCCAACTCAACTCTTGAGAGACAATGTGTATCCATGATGACAGTGCCCCAGACAGCTACTCCAACTCAACTCTGGAGAAACAATGTGTATCCATGATGACAGTGCCCCAGACTGCTACTCCAACTCAACTCTGGAGAGACAATGTGTATCCATGATGACAGTGCCCCAGTCAGCTACTCCAACTTAACTCTGGAGAAACAATGTGTATCCATGATGACAGTGCCCCAGACTGCTACTCCAACTCAACTCTGGAGAGACAATGTGTATCCATGATGACAGTGCCCCAGTCAGCTACTCCAACTTAACTCTGGAGAAACAATGTGTATCCATGATGACAGTGCCCCAGACTGCTACTCCAACTTAACTCTGGAGAAACAATGTGTATCCATGATGACAGTGCCCCAGACTTTTACTCCAACTCAACTCTGGAGAGACAATGTGTATCCATGATGACAGTGCCCCAGACAGCTACTCCAACTTAACTCTGGAGAAACAATGTGTATCCATGATGACAGTGCCCCAGACTGCTACTCCAACTCAACTCTGGAGAGACAATGTGTATCCATGATGACAGTGCCCCAGACAGCTACTCCGACTTAACTCTGGAGAAACAATGTGTATCCATGATGACAGTGCCCCAGACTGCTACTCCAACTCAACTCTGGAGAGACAATGTGTATCCATGATGACAGTGCCCCAGACAGCTACTCCAACTTAACTCTGGAGAAACAATGTGTATCCATGATGACAGTGCCCCAGACTGCTACTCCAACTCAACTCTGGAGAGACAATGTGTATCCATGATGACAGTGCCCCAGACAGCTACTCCAACTCAACTCTGGAGAAACAATGTGTATCCATGATGACAGTGCCCCAGACTGCTACTCCAACTCAACTCTGGAGAGACAATGTGTATCCATGATGACAGTGCCCCAGACAGCTACTCCAACTTAACTCTGGAGAAACAATGTGTATCCATGATGACAGTGCCCCAGACTGCTACTCCAACTCAACTCTGGAGAGACAATGTGTATCCATGATGACAGTGCCCCAGACAGCTACTCCAACTTAACTCTGGAGAGACAATGTGATGACAGTGCCCCAGACAGCTACTCCAACTCAACTCTGGAGAAACAATGTGATGACAGTGCCCCAGACAGCTACTCCAACTCAACTCTATAGAAACAATGTGATGACAGTGCCCCAGACAGCTACTCCAACTCAACTCTGGAGAGACAATGTGATGACAGTGCCCCAGACAGCTACTCCAACTCAACTCTGGAGAAACAATGTGTATCCATGATGACAGTGCCCCAGACATCTACTCCAACTCAACTCTGGAGAAACAATGTGTATCCATGATGACAGTGCCCCAGACAGCTACTCCAACTCAACTCTGGAGAAACAATGTGTATCCATGATGACAGTGCCCCAGACAGCTACTCCAACTCAACTCTGGAGAGACAAATCTTGAGAAAAGCTCCAAAACTTCCTTTTAATCAAATTAGATTTGACCTTTTTTTTTTCCACAATTTTTTTTTTAAAATTATTTCATCAAAAGGTATATGGAGTGTAAATTTGCGGCGAGGGTAAACGTCTACTCCCATTCCTTTACCTTCGCATTACAGTAGACGCACATGGGTTGTCTTTCTTTTGACCCTCATCTATTCTACTCAGAGGTTACATCAGAATTCACCAACCATTACAAGCACGTAAATGTATGCTACAGTTAAGTAATTTATAAAGATATTTTATTTCAGTGGCCACTTTATTTTGTAATTCAAAATAGTCCAATTGATCGGACCTACTGAAGAGTCACCCCGGCACCGCCCGGTACAAGTCTCAGCCCGACACTAAACTAACAACAATAGTGTAGTGGTGTATAAACTAGATCTATCATAAACTCTTGTCAACAATGATTAAGTCTGTAGTGGCCAGAAACGGAAATATTGGGTGATTACTAACACGTGAAACAGAGGAGGGTACAGAGTTCACATCCGGTCTGTACACATCTTTCGGAACTCTTCTGTTTGTTTTGTTTTTTTGTTTTTTTCTCACACATCGTATTGTGCTCACGTTTTTTTTAAATAAATATTTTAGTTGTCTGCTACGAATTTATCATGGCTACTATGTTTAATGATAGGGCTACTTGACTTGAGCGGCCGTCTCCGTTTGAGAGAGTGATTTTTTTTTGTCTAAATTAGTGTGCATGGGAGGGAAAGGATGGCGGTTGTACGTTACGCTTCAAAATGTTTTTTTTTTTTAATGTGAATTTTCCCGTTTGCATTTTCAGGAGTTAACTATTGAAGTGGATTGACATGTTTCTCGGGTGGATGGCCGTGAGACTTTCGTCAAGTGAATATAAGGGGCCGGATTGACACCCACTACAGACGTTTCGCAAGGGTCTGTGGGATCTTTGTACAAGGGCTTCCGTCGTGGTACCATATTTCATAGAATCCTGTGGAACCCGGCCTGTGATGACTTCATTTAACACTGTATGCTAACGTTTCGATGGCCCGGGTAACACCGCGCCACAAGCCTGATATGACCCGCGGGTAGTAGCCTGAGCATCACTGCTTTCACTGTTTATATATATATATAAATATATATTATTTTTACAAAGCTTATTAAGCTCAACTCTGTCAGTCTGTCAGTCTGTCCGGGTAGAATCTTGCGCACGTTATTTCTTCCATTCTCGGATCAAGTTGAAACTTTGCACAATTATTCGTTGTCAATGACAACACATGAATAAAAAAAAATAGCCATTAAGTGTAATTAATGTGTCGTAATTAATCTTGTTTTATATAGAGAAGTACTAAGCTATGGGTAGATGTCTTGTGTTGAAAATTAGGTCTTTCGCTAAAAATTTTAAACTATAGACTTTTTTTTACACTATAAAATCTTTTTTTTTATAAGTACTTCCATAGCTCAGTGCTTAACTCATCGGTCTTCCACTATGAAGGCAAGAGACCCCGAGTTTTAATTCAGAATCGAGCAGCTTTTTATAAATAGCTTTAAACCAGCAGTTTCTCCCAGATAGCCTCTAACCAATTGTACACATTTCTTATTGATAGTCTACTCTATTGAAAATGAATTACATGGTTGATTTAAATAATTGATGGAAGTTTACTCAAAATAAGCTTTGTTTTTAAAAATATATGTATGTATGTATGTATGTATGTATGTATGTATGTATGTATGTATGCATGCATGCATGTATGTATGTATGTATGTATGTATGTATGTATGTATGTATGTATGTATGTATGTATGTATGTATTGATGTATGCATGTATGTGTGTATGTATGTGTGTGTATGTGTGTGTGTTTCTTTTCTTCTGTCTCGAAATAAAGACACCCAGATGAATTTCTGGTTTCGGTTTCTTACAGAATTGGGGCAGAATCTGCTTTGACTAAACAAGCTGATTCTGGAGCGATAAACTGCCACGATGCCTGCGTGAGAATCTGTTTTATGGCAATCGGTTAGTGTTAGGGCAACTGTCTTCTTTTTTTTCTCTAAAGCCATCTCAGTCATTTTGGTCTCGGCGAGGGTCGTATCAAAAACACACAAGCCTGTCTCCAGGTATGTAACAAGTGTCTTTGCAGACACAGAAAGTTACCAGAATAATTATATAAATGGAAACATCTTTTCTGTGGTTGGATCCCCAATTGTAAATTTTGATAGCTTTGCTTTGATGGTTCAACTAAACATTGAAGAAAAGATTCAAATTCCCTAAATGTTCTGAAAACCAACTTGTGAAATAATAAATTTTCTAAAAATTACAATATTAGTAGAAGAGTGGGGGGAAATGACGATGTCCATCCTGCCACTTGCCACTTAACTGCCTTCTTCTGGTCAGGTTTTTTAAGTGCTGAAAACTAACATTGTTTAGCCACTTCAAACCAAAATAAGCACTTTGATGGCTAATACAATTACATTTTTAGGCTTTTCTTTTTTTAATGTGATTTTTGTGTGTGGGTCACCGAAACCTAAAAAAAGTATTCTGTCCAAATAGATATACATATTTACTGCCCTGTCCTTGCGAGCAGCGCACTTAAGAAATATTCTCAATAGTCCAGCTTTTTGTGTACTATTGGAATATTTTTTTTTAAGAAAATTATAGGAAAAGCGAGAAAAATATTGTATGAATCATGCCCTACTTTTTCAAAGCAATATTAATCATCATTTGTAACTGGCCAATAACTCCTTACGTTGACCACATCTCCAACGAAGTGGGACTTAGTTATAGCATTAAGAGATAGCCAAGGCTTGCAAAGACTTTCTACGGGGCTGGTTCGGTTCTACAATGAATAGACGTACAAAATGTCCTGCGGGCAGCGAGGTTTCAATAGCCGGTGTAAGGACGGCCGCCCCAAATGTCCTGCGGGCAGCGAGGTTTCAATAGCCGGTGTAAGGACGGCCGCCCCAAATGTCCTGCGGGCAGCGAGGTTTAAATAGCCGCTGTAAGGACGGCCGCCCCAAATGTCCTGCGGGCAGCGAGGTTTCAATAGCCGGTATAAGGACGGCCGCCCCAAATGTCCTGCGGGCAGCGAGGTTTAAATAGCCGCTGTAAGGACGGCCGCCCCAAATGTCCTGCGGGCAGCGAGGTTTAAATAGCCGGTGTAAGGACGGCCGCCCCAATTTTCTGTCGTTTTACAAACAGATAAATATTGTGATCATTTTGATATAACGGTATCGACACTATAAACAAAAGTAACAACTATTAGCGGTGGATCATACGACTCGTGCATCGTTGAAGAGCGCAGCCAGTTGTGTGAATGTAGAATCGTAATCGTTTGTCTACAGGGCCGGATTTAAAGGAGGGCAGGCCAGACACACCCAGACACATAATTTTAACCAGTGAATTCTAATATCAATAATTATCTGTAATTAATATGCACAATTAGATTAACACATAATTTGGGGATCCCCCCTCAAGTGGGGGCCCAGGGGGGATTTTCATACCCCCCCCACACCCTAGCTACACCACTGCGCGGGTGGACCTTGAAGGAAGCAGCTTTAAAAAGTGGGGAAACACTGTACTACAGAAAGTTTCATAAAGTATACAGTTACTAAAATCGACACACACACACACACGCATGCACTCAAATAAAAAAACTTAAATTGAAACACCGCCCTAAAAGAAGAGAAAAAAAAACAAGGAAAAGGGCATGGTGACTTAGTGGAAAAGCGCTCGCCTGAGGTTTCCAGGAGTTTCTTGTTTAAATCCTGGTGAAGAATGGAATGTTGGAATGGATTAAAAGGAGCCATTGAGTTCCACCTGACTCTAACAGGTGCTACGTTTGGGAAGTAAAAGTGGCCACACAACACCCTCGTTAACCGTTGACCACAGAGACAGATCGTTGACCATAGAAACAGATCGTTGACCATAGGAACTGATCGTTGACCATAGGAACTGATCGTTGATTATAGAAACAGATCGTTGACCATAGGAACTGATCGTTGACCATAGAAACAGATCGTTGACCATAGGAACTGATCGTTGACCATAGAAAAAGATCGTTGACCATAGACGCAGATGTTGACCACAGAGACAGATCGTTGATTATAGAAACAGATCGTTGACCATAGGAACTGATCGTTGACCATAGAAACAGATCGTTGACCATAGACGCAGATGTTGACCACAGAGACAGATCGTTGATTATAGAAACAGATCGTTGACCATAGGAACTGATCGTTGACCATAGAAACAGATCGTTGACCATAGACGCAGATGTTGACCACAGAGACAGATCGTTGATTATAGAAACAGATCGTTGAACATAGAAACAGATCGTTGACCATAGAAACTGATCTTTAGCCATATAAACAGATCGTTGACCACAGAGACAGATCGTTGATTATAGAAACAGATCTTTGGCCATATAAACAGATCGTTGACCATAGAAATTGATCTTTTGCCATAGAAACAGATCGTTGACCATAGAAACTGATCTTTGGTCATATAAACAGATCGTTGACCATAGCAACAGATCGTTGACCGTAGATCGCATGGTCTTTACTTGTACTTTTACTATACTAGTATATATATATATCTTTATAATATGTTTCACCATTAGTCACTCACTCACTGTTATATCAAACATACCACGTTTCAATGTATGCCATATATGTGGCATGACACGCGCCAGGAAACTAGGTCAAAAACCTGGCTACCCAGAACCATTTCGTAGATGCGCTTTGTGTTTCGATTTCTGAGAAAAATCCACTCCCACTACCCCCACCCCCTCCCCCAATTTTTTTTAATGGCAGTCATAATCGTCAATTAAAAAAAATGAAATTGGAAACAAAAAACAAAACAAAATTACCCAATCTGTTCTATCCAGTCAGTGTAATATTTAGGCTTGTATATTGAACATGTGAACTTTTTTTTTTTTTCATCATTTTGTATGTACAGCGCCAAAATTTCTTTGTTCTTAGGTACTTGACAACAGAACGACAAAACACTTTAGAAATAATTGTTTAAAAAACAAGGTAGAAAATCACTATACAAAAACAAAAAAAAACAAAACAAAAAAGAATAAACCCAAAAATGCTGGAGTTATTGAAAGAGATTTTATCCTTGATCTTTACCCTCCCCTTTCCCCTTGACATTCTCCACTCAAATACTTTTTGTTAAAAGGTGTCCAGAAGTCTACATTTAAAGTCAACGGTATCATAAGCATGACTTCACCCTTTTTTTTAGAACAATTTGTTTCTCTATGAAGCCGATGGTCTATGTCAATTCAGTCCAGGGTCAGAAAGCTGTGCGCTTTATTTCTACTATTTCTAAATGAATTCATGAAGTTGTTCTGGGATGATGCAAGATGAGCGGCATTGTCGTCAGCTATTTGGTGTAGGACAGACAACTCTACATTGCCAGAGTGAAAAGACCTGGTTTTGTAGTGAGTTCAATATTGTTCAAAATTACCATTCAATATTATTACTAAAATCTACTAAATTTTTATTTCATATCATCTCAAGGTGAATTTGTTTATACTGTAATCAAACTTATAAATAATTCTGTTTACAAAAGAAGTTACTCCAAGTAATTCAAATTGTCCAAGTAACAAATATAACATGCCTGTAGCGGTATATATGTCTACCATCAGTTTGGTGCTACAAGTCGCGGACTGTCAACAACATCCGCTTCTGTGGCCCACGATTTTACGAGGGTGTAATGTGGCCAACATAGCGACACAACTTATGTCAGGTGCCCATTAGAGTTGGACGGAGTCGTCACCGAGATTCGAACCCGAGACCTTCTACCACTCAACCACCAAGCCCCCTATTGCGAATCTATATCTTGGAATTTCGGACTTTACTGCAGAATCAGACAGAAGGATCATAGCCATGGAGTAGATATGCTAGAGAAAGATCATATGTATCACATACGAAGACCTCATTAGAAACATGGGAATTCTAACCTGGATCAGATTGATGATTGGAGCCCAATGATTCTTCTGAGCACTGTTTAAAAAAAAGATAAGATTATAAGACTGTTCTGCAGGGAACAGTACCAGGGAAAAGAAGGAGAAGCAGACAAAATAAGTGATCAGAGACAACAGGCTTTTTACCGGCCTTGACTATGGAAGAAACTCTAATCCTGGCGAAAGACAAAAAGAAATGGTGGAGAGATACGGTGGACAGATTCTCAAGAATCCTACATACTAAGTGACAGCCGAAGAAAGACGAAGTCACATTGTTATGTATGCCTAATTGTGTATAGTAGAGACTACATATCAAATGAGAAGGTAAAGAACAACTAAGATTTTAAAGTTAAAGATATGGTAAACAGGTTATTGAATTAATCTTACAGATTTTCTTTTTTTTTTTTTTAAAGAAGAAAAAAAGATTAAGAGGTTTATGTTATGTAGTGTTGACCAACTCACGGCTCGCAGGTCAATTCCAGTTGTCAGGCATTCAAACTTTCTACCCAAAGTGCACGAAGAAGCCACATTAGATATTGGCAGAACTAATGTGGCTGTAGAGGTTTTGTGGTTGGGGACAGCGCCAAATTTAGAAATTTAGACTTGAAACGCCATAAGCTCCTCTCTCTCTATCTCTTTCTCTCTCTATGTGTTTTTTTTTTTTTTGTGGGCGGGATAAGGGGGGTGGCGGACAAGTAAATGTGATACTAGAATTCAATGGCCAAAAGCATATTTTTCGTTGTTTTTTTTTTTTTGGGGGGGGGGGCGTTTTTCCAAATGAAGTCAAAAGTCTATGTCGGAGAAATCACGATGTACAGGGTAAAAAAAAATAAAGAAAATGTTGGTTCTAGAAAAAGAAATAGAGAGAGAGAGAGAGAGAGAGAAGAAAAGAGAAAGACGGCCGGCCGTATAATTTCATTGTAACACATACACTAATTTATGGGCTACAGAGTATATTAAGGGGGGGGTCGTTAAAATGTGGCCCTTCTATTAGTGTATGTGTTACAATGAAAGGGGAGGTGTTTCATGCAGTTAAATGGCTAATGTGGCTGTCAAAAAATGTGGTTGCTGAGCTAAAGTGGTTGCAGAGCTGTGGTTGGAGCCTTGGCGGTTGAAAGGCTAATGTGATCACATAGCTCATCTAGTAGCAGGGCTAAAGTGGCCGCAGAGCTAATGTGGTAGCAGGGCTTGTGGTGGGAGAGCTTGTGGTTGCAGATATTGTGGCTGCAGAGCTAATGTGTTTACAGAGCAAACCTTGTAGCATGGCTAATGTGGTTTCGGGGCTTAATGTGATTGGAAGGCTATCGGAACAGCAGATCTAATATGGTTGTAGAGCTAATGGGCACGGAGGGACAACCTAGCCACACAGCTAATGTGGTTGCAGGTCCTATGGGGTTGCATTGCTAATGTGATGGGAGGGCTTAGGAAGTCCAATGGCTAATGTGGTTCGGGGTAGAGTGGTTTTAGGGCTGAATCCCCGCTGATGGGGGTCATGCAATTAAAAGTCCAATGGGTAGAGTGGTTGGAGGGCTGATTGGGGTCGTGCAATTAAACAATCTCAAAAATATTTAGGGGCTAACTTCCATGAACACTAACCCTCCTGAATCCAATAGTGGGCACGTGGTCTTTCAGTGTGAGTCATAATAAGAGTTGTAATGCAGAGGTGGGGAAGGGGAAAGCGCAATTTAAACAAAAAGAAAAAAATTTAAAGCGTGGCGCGTGAAACAAACAAAAACAAATCTGCACTCCAACTACTTTATGTTAACCTGACCTCAAAAATGACCTTGTCCTTGAAACAATGACCCGATTAACTTTCCGTTTTTTTTTTTTTTTTGTTGAGTGGATGACGAAACCAGGAACACCTTCCGCAATCACAACCATCCCTCACCCGTCTCTCATTAACATAATATATTCCAACAATGGTTCACTAAGTCCAGGCGTCCACGCATCTCCATGACAACAACAACCAAAAAAAAAAGACTGTCCTGTCAAAGTAAAATCGTTTATTACAAAAGAGGCTTCTTAAAAGGATGTCTCGCGATGAGACAGGCAAAAAGAGGCCTTTTAACAAAAGGCTAGTGGGTGGGGGGGGGGGGGGCTACATAAAAGTAGCCAAATTTGTATCCATCGGCAACGCCCAAATTCTATGAAAAATGATTTACTGTTCTGGTTGTTCTGTTGTTTTTTTTTTCTTTTTGTTTGTAGGCCCTTCCCCAGCAGCGTGTGTGCATGCAAGCCTCCACACTAGAAATACATTGATTGAACTCGTGTAGTTTCTTACCCTTAACAATTGTACTTGATTACCTTTCAACAATTGTATTTGTTTACCTTTCAACAATTGTATTTGTTTACCTTTCAACAATTGTATTTGTTTACCTTTCAACAATTGTATTTGTTTACCTTTCAACAATTATATTTGATTACCTTTCAACAATTGTATTTTGTTACCTTTCAACAATTGTATTTTGTTACCTTTCAACAAGTGTATTTTGTACCCAATTGCAACTCCAATTTTGATATTCTGGATTGAAGACGCCCCTGAGTGCACTCAAATCGAATACGTGTAGGAAAGTAAAGGCTGTTGGTCATTGTGTTGGTCATTGTGTTGGTCATTGTGTTGGTCATAGTGCTAGCCACACGATATGTTTAATAAGCGTCGGCCATAGCAACAGGTCAGATTCACATCATCTGCCCCAATACATCTGAAAGAGGAAGCTTTACTTTTTTTTACAATAACCCTAAGTCCCTCTGTCTGTGGCATTTTACGTCTCGAGAGATTATCTTTTCCGTTTGCAACTCATTGTGTGACTATAGAGGCCTATCCTTGATACACAGCTGCGGTCGCAGGTTGGGCATATATAATCACCAGGCGCCGTTGCATTTTCACCCTTCTTTCTGCTTCTGTTGTGTATGGCATCTGCAATCCGAGACCCTTCCTTTATGCTCTCTCTCCATGTGGATCTATCCAGTGCTACTTTTTCCCAGCTGCTAGTGTCGATTTCGAAGAGCTTCATGTCGCGTTTGTATACATCCGTATAACGTAAAAGTGGGCGACCAGCGGCTCTCCTGCTTTCTATTAGATCGCCATACAGAATGTCTTGTGGAAGTCGACCTACTGGCATTCTACGAACGTGACCAAGCCATGGCGTCTGCTGCTGATAACAGAGCGGATGTCTTGGCACCCTGCTCTTCGTAGCACCTCATTGGTTATTTTATCTTGCCACCTTATTTTAAAGATCCGCCTTAGGCATCGGAGGTGGAAGACATTAAGATTTTTTTCCTGCCATTAGTAGGTTGACCATGTTTCACTTCCGTACAGCAAGGTGCTCACCATACAGGTCCGGTAGACTAAGGCTTTAATAATGTTAGTCAGCAATATGTTGTCCCACACTCTTTTCTGCAACCATGACATGGTACCCTAATTCCCTAACGCTTATAATTCAAACCATTCACATTGTTTTGCAATGCTAGTACACATGCTCAATAGTGTGAAATTTAACATGAAGGAATGGATCGCCTCTAACCACGACAAGAGGAGAAGAAGATAACTGTAGATGGATGGCGCGAGGTGGTTAAAACCTCAACACGATTCCCCAATCGGAACACTAAGGATGTTAATTTATAATAGAATAAATCAGATTTAGCAAGTATAAAGTAAAAGTGGGCGTCCTCATTATTCCATGATAAATTAATGAGAAAGTGTTAAGAGTGGTGCCCCACTGGGATGAATTAGAGCATTATATGAGCCACTAAAATAGTTTACTAAGAAAATAGAAATGTTGGTTATTATACAACCCTAATCTTGTCAACGTCATTTTCGTGAACAATTTTTGTATGGCGGAAATGTTTTCTTTTTTTTTGTTTTGAGCATTCGAATAAGAGATTGATCCTTTTCAAAACAATTACATCTATTATAAGACTTCAGTTAGGCCAGGAGAGGCGCGGTAGATGAGCGGTTAAGCGCTTGGCTTCCGAACCGGGAGCTCCGGGTTCGAATCCTGGTGAAGACAGGGGTTTTCAACTTCGGAATCCTTAGGCGCCTCTGAGTACACCCAGCTCCAATGGGTACCTGATATTAGTTGGGGAAAAGTAAAGGCGGTTGGTCGTTGTGCTGGCTACATGACACCCTCGTTAACAGTAGGCCACAAAAACAGATGAACTTTACATCATCTGCCCTATAGACCACAAGGTCTGAAAGGGGAACTAGTTAGGCCAGGTTCACATCTAACTTTGCATTCACTTGCACCTATCCTTTGATCTGCTGTACCGTTGAGGCACTACACTAGATCTGTCAACCTTCTTTCTCCATTCTTATCTCTCATTTGTCTTTGATATAATTTCATTTGGATGTTCTTTCTGAAAATATTGAAGCCTGCCTGGGTGGACCACTTCGGGGGCCGATTTTGAGTTTGTGTTTCCACACAAACTGTCTTTGTAATCTTGTTCTTTCTTTTTTTTTTTTAATTGTTGTTTTTTTTATTTATTTCATTTTTCATCATAAGGAGACGTCTCCTTCTGCTATTATGTTAACTATAAGCTGTTTTATAATGCTAAACTGATAGATAGATATATAGATAGATAGATAGATAGATAGATAGATAGATAGATAGATAGATAGGTAGATAGGTAAATAGGTAGATAGGTAGATAGGTAGATAGGTAGATAGGTAGATAGATAGATAGGTAGATAGGTAGATAGGTAGATAGATAGATAGATAGATAGATAGATAGGTAGATAGATAGATAGATAGATAGATAGATAGATAGATAGATAGATAGATAGATAGATAGATAGATAGATAGATGTTAGTGCATACCTATCAACAGTAGAAGAAAACCTACCCAAGTAGAGATACACTGACCATCAGCCATTCTATAATCTATGTTCTTACACTTCTCACCATGGTAATTGTCTGGCTCCCCTAGACCCCTAACGAAACTAGATCACTTTTACCTTTCCTGAAAGTCCAATGACCTTCGTGACCTTCTTCTGATCCCCCCAGCCATCACATGAATGAACTGAGATCCATGTGACCTTACAAAAGTTCTCACAAAATTAAACGAAATTGGACGAAACAAACAACTCATCTCTTGATGAAGCTCTCGTTTTGACAAAGTTTTCTTGCATCTGTACGACAGAGTTTGTTTTATTTTCTATGCTAGCAAATCTGATTTTATTTTGATTGTCAACAGCCGTCCAATGTGCTGATTCATTTTCATTTTGATGTTGCAAGATTTCAATTGTGTTGTCTAGACTGTTAAAAAGATTTTTTAGCCTTGAAATTTCTAGAGATACATCGTTTTTCATCTGCCCTATAGACCACAAGGTCTGAAAGGGGAACTAGTCGGGCCAGGTTCACATCCGAATTGTATTTCATTGAGCTCTCTTCTTAAATGATTGATATGACTGATAGTTGAACCAATGTTTGGTAAAGCTACAGATACAGTTACCATGCTGGAAACTCTTAAAGGTTTCCCTATTTTATCGATCTCATTGATGTCTTATTTATACATACCTGCGGACTCTTCTTGGGGGTAACTCCATGTTATATTCAGGTAGGACAAGCCAGTGCTGTCAATAGCCCCGGTAACGCTCATACTGTTATCACTGCTATAACTCCATGTTATGTTCAGGTAGGACAAGCCAGTGCTGTTAATTGCCCGGTAACGCTCATACTGTTATCACTGATATAATTGTTAACCCCTTGAAAACTGCTTACAGACGATATATATGTAAATGTTGGTTGTGAGACAACGATTGCTATCAGACTCTTGTTGACAATTTTAATGGAACATTCCAAACGCATTGTTTTAGTCAGGCCTACTGTCATGTTGCTTTGAGACACATTCAAAGTTGGAATCATATCTGTTCAAACATGTTTTTTAATAGCCAGGTAAGCATTCACTATAGAAGAGAGACAAAGAAGAAAACATGATATGCAGAAATAAGGTGAAGATCTGCATATATCAATGAAAGTTACAGAAAATGGTGATGTGTCGGATTAGGACAAGATTAGGAAATTTGGGCGGCAGGTTAGTAGTTTCATCGTAATATCTTATCTTATATAATACAGACGTTTCTTCAAAAAAGAAGATGATAACGTCCATGCGTCATGCATATTAACCAATGACTTAAATTCTGCCAAGTCATTGGTTTTCCTAGCTAGCTCAGGCAATCCATTCCATGCTCCAATCTAATAGCTCTAGGGAAGAAGGAGTATTTGTACAAATTTGTCCTAGCATATGGGATGGCAAATGTGTCTTTATCTTTGTGTCTTTCTAAGTATTTTATTAAATTATGTTTTTTTATTTGAAGATTATGATTCAGTGTTTTATGTATAATTGCTACTTTACTTTTGAGTCTTCTGTCCTGAAGGGTAAAGTTTTGACTTTGCGATTTAAAAAATATTTTTTTAACAAAGCTTATATTAAGTTTGATTATAAGATAGTCCCGAAAGTCATGTATAATGTTGTAATTTCTTCTCAATCTTCAGTCACGACGAAACATTTATTCCTTATACTTTACTAATAAAGAGGGCTGAGTGGTTAAGCATTGGCTTCCGAACCTGGGGTCCTGGGTTCGAAACTCTGCTAGTTAACCATTGGCCGAAGAAACAGAAGACCATAACATCATTGCCCTATAGATTGCAAGGTCTTAACGCTGACATGACGAAACATGATTGATATATTACATTGTGTATCTACAGCTCTTAAGATTTGTATACTTGTCAAAAGTTATTCGTAGTTTCAGTTTAGAAGCGCCGGATGTCACGGTCCGGGTATGTCCCGAGGACGTAGTTGGACATCAGTGGACTAAGCCAGCAATGAAGTGCCATTCAAGCAGGCCTTTACAAGCCGTGACTTTATCAATTTGCTTTGAACCATTTAGAGCGGGCACTCTAATGAAGTATAAGCATTTCCAGGTATGAAAGAGATATTTATAGTGTATCACCTAGTCGTACGAACACATCTCATCTCATTGTCCGAAGGCAGGACTCGATGACTGCTAAATCCTTTCGTGTCACAAAGGCTGTGTGCTCTATGTTCAACCCGCTTGGACAACGGGAAGCCCGCTAATTCAAGTGTCCCCCGTCCCCACATCTCCTCCCCACCTCCAAATGCGGCGTAGAGCCCCGGCGAATAAAGACCGTTTCCGATTAGAGTAGAAGCAAAACAACAGACCGGGCGTAGGAAGAACGGGCTAAGACTTCTGGTCAATACTGTACATCGGAACTGACCTTATTTACTTTCTTCGAGGTGGGGGGGGGGTATTATCTCCTCCCCTCCCCCCGTCCCACACTCTCCGTTTGAGCCACAAGATTTATTTGCTCTTGTTTGAAATAATGAAAACACTGTAGAAACAAAAAAGTGGGTTCGTGTTTAACTTAAAGCTAGAACTGTGTTCGCCCAGCCTGCCCCACTTCCAACCTATTTTGTTTGTTTCTTCACATTTTCTACAAGTCTATTTCGTAATACCCCCCCCCCTTTTTTTTTTTAAAGCTTAACTCATGACATTTTACATTTTACCCGTGGTAAGTATAAATACCACAACAAGGCAATGAATCTGAATAAACAGGGACGACTGAAAACTAAAGAAATCCAGAACATAAAAATCTTGAACTTATTATTTTTTCAAGTGAAGACTCGACAATATTGAGGAAATTAGCTCGACCCGAGCCTCGTTCTCAGATCGAGGACAAGATACAAAAAAGAAATAAAAACTTTGCACACTTTATCCTCGCGAAAACTGCATACAGTAACAGATTACAGATAAAGATTAGGCCTATGATTATATGGTACGCTGCTGATCATATAATGTGATGAAAGATTCCAAGGATTATGTTTCTATAAAGATAAAATTGAATATAAAATAATGATAACAAGGAATGCATGACTGTGTTTTGTAATTAAATCAGTTTATTTAAAATTCAAATAGCTATAATTCTAGTTCTAACTAACATAGATAACAATTTTAAAACTTTGTGCTACACAAATAAGAACTTGGTCGTTGATTCTGTCCCCCCCCCACAAAAAAAATTTCTGGGCTCTCCATTTGTTAAGCCTGAAATTTTTTTTTTTTCTAAATGTCCGTGTGTTATGTATGTTTGTGTGTGTCTTTGTATATATGATGTCTGTGTGTACTGTATGTGGTGTCTGTGTGTAAATGATGTCTGTGCATTGTATGTGGTGTCTGTGTGTAAATGATGTCTGTACATTGTATGTGGTGTCTGTGTGTAAATGATGTCTGTGCATTGTATGTGGTGTCTGTGTGTAAATGATGTCTTTGCAATGTATGTGGTGTCTGTTTGTAGTGTATGTGGTGGCTGTGTGTAAATGATGTCTGTGCATTGTATGTGGTGTCTGTGTGTAAATGATGTCCGTGCATTGTATGTGGTGTCTGTTTGTAGTGTATGTTGTGTCTGTGTGTAAATGATGTCTGTGCAATGTATGTGGTGTCTGTTTGTAGTGTATGTGGTGGCTGTGAGTAAATGATGTCTGTGCATTGTATGTGGTGTCTGTGTGTAAATGATGTCTGTGCATTGTATGTGGTGTCTGTGTGTAAATGATGTCCGTGCATTGTATGTGGTGTCTGTGTGTACTGTATGTGGCGTCTGTTTGTAGTGTATGTGGTGTCTGTGTGCATTGTGTGTGGTGTCTGTGTGTATGTCGTGTCTGTATATGTGTGATGTCTGTGTGTATGTGGTGACTGTGTGGGAAAAGGCGAAGCCATGTTTCGATGGCTGCATGGTCGTGGGGTACGCGTGTTTTTATGTCGTCTTAATGGTCCCGGGTTCATACCCTGTTCTGATCGTCCTGAGGAACTCTCACCTCTGAGAGAACACATGAAACACGTAAAGCATTGTTTTTACAGCCAATCAAAGAATTGTTAAAACGACTTCCGGTAGACTTGCTTCATTCTACCTCTTCCTCCATACCAACAGTGGCTGACACCTTGGACCATGCAGCCTCACCAGCGACCTTCACATAAGTCTGAAGGTGTGGCTGACACCTTGGACCATGCAGCCTCACCAGCGACCTTCACATAAGTCTGAAGGTGTGGCTGACACCTTGGACCATGCAGCCTCATCAGCGACCTTCACATAAGTCTGAAGGCGTCTTAGACAGTGGTGGAAAAGTTCCTAAAAAACTCAGAACTACTAGCTATGTCTATGGGACTGAGAAGTGATAGAGAATCACTGGTACTATTTGAGTTGAAGCAAATGTCAAAAAATGGAATTTTAAATTTACCAAAAGTTAATTCGGTCTTTCATTCTTCAGTTAATCGCTGAATAGAAGATGCAATGTATTTATTACACATCTTATATCAACTCTGTCTGTTAAAAAGTTTGTACACGTTATTTCTCCGACACCCAATCTCGGATGAACCTGAAATTGTGCACAATTATTTCTTTGACCTGACAAGACAAGAATCAATTGAGAAGAAAACGAATTAGCGTATTAACTATTGATAATTAATAATATTGTTTGGTATTTCAAACAAGGGAAAGAAATTGTTCTTGACTGAGATGGTGGCATGAGCTTAATTAGTTCTCTTTAAGGGTCGCAGCTTTAAAGCAGGTTTAAAATAAACAATACATATCTATACAATCTTCTATTTTCATACGCACCTCACTAGCAGTTAGAATATCAACTTTGAGTTCGAATTCAGGTCGTTCCTTCCAACCTTATATATATATATATAAATAGAAATGTAAAATATAAAGCGATTAGGGTACAACTCACCCAGATATGTTTTTCTTTCTCCCCCCTCCATTTTCCAGATAGGTGATTGGATCATAACGTAGTGAGAACGCTAATAGCGGGAAAAAACGCTAAACAAAACAACTGGTACTAATAGTTCTAATCGCACAGATTTAGTGTTGTTGGTCTAGAATAGATCTATTGTAAACACAATTACATGACTGATCCAATCTAATCAATATAACTACACTTCGTAATTCTTATAAAGCTTTTTGTTTCAGATTATAATGTATGTGCCTGGTTGTTTCTTTTTTTTTTTTTTTTAAGTTAAAGTAGAATGGCGTTTTACTTTGACAGAGGTTTCACAAAGTTGTATTCAAATTGTTATTTAAAAGGACAACATTTCGTCACATCTATGTGAAACCGAATACAGTGGGTTTCATTTATATTCAACAGACTATTTTTTATATGCCAAGAAGCATATCGATGACCTTGGATCTCATTATGTCCCATTCCTTTGAGCAATATGTACATGTGATGCGGCATGGGAGTGGCCGATCAATCATTAGTGTTGGTCATTTGCTAGTCTGTCACCAACCTTGTTGACTACACTACGTGTGCTTATGACAACCACATTAGACAGGAAGTGGGCTGTGTACATACTAACTTATGAAGACACCACATTGCACAGGAAGTGTGTTGTGTAAATAATAACTTCTAAAGACAACCACAATACACAGGAAGTGTGTTCTGTAAATAATAACTTATGAAGACACCACATTGCACAGGAAGTGTTTTGTCTGTTTAGAGATTGATCATTAATAAGTGTTTCCTGCAATTACAGAAAACAAATGGGGAGGAGGGTAGTTCTAAAAACAACTTGGTTTAGAGGTGGACTGGAGAACTGTTTCTGGTTGAAGTTCAGCCACCTTTTCGAGCGCGTTGGAAATGTGTTCGATACTTTGCAAACTTTGGGCTAGACCTAATTTGAATATAGAAGTGGGATTCTTAGAACTCTTCACAATCTGCTCAACAAAAAAAAAATGAGTAGACTATCACTGAGATAGTACTGTCATAACTATAGTGAAAATATTGAAAATACCCACTTAATTAATTTGCTAATTGTATCATGGAACAGCTCGATACCATTAAGCTCAAGGTCGGCACCGGTGACAGAAAGAAGCCAGAAATAACGGGAGGGGGGAGTACTCGCGGTTGGTTAGTAAATAAAATACAAATATAGGAACAAGTGAATCATGCCCCTGTGGAGTGTCTCCAGGGGATACTGGCCCCTTTCTTTAAAGCCGCATACTTTTTAAGTAGGCTCCAATAGGATACTGCCCCATCCCCCCAAAAAAACAAAAAAAAAAACAGTTAAGAAGACAAAGTCAAGCTCTCATCCAAATGTCAAGAAAAACAATGCCTTTTACAAGCTATCCCGACATACCAACATTTCATTTATTTATTTTTTTTTAGCATCAGAACCTAACACAACAGAATGAAACAAGTCATGTTCCGGAAACTGAAAATTGGGATTAGTGAAATTTACCTTCTTTGTGGAGTGTCCCCATAGAATGCCGACCATGACCTACATGACTCCCTATAGAAGAAAAACTAAATAGAGAGTTGCTTGTTCTGGAAACTTCTGCGCAGTTCATCTCAGGTATAAGGCTACTCATCTGATCACACCCCCCAAGATAATAATGAGTAGGCAGAAGAACCGGAAGTACTGGTAGTAACAGTAGACGAAGAAGAACTGTTGGAAATACTGCTTGATCTAAAAAACCCTGCATCTCATGGCCATCTGAACCCTTTACTTGACAATGAGAAAGTGGAAAATGAAGATGAAATAACTGATCATTAAATATATTTGGTAGGCGAGGTGGCTGAGTGGTTTCCGAACCAGGGGTCACGGGTACGAATCCTGGTGAAGACTGGGACTTTTTTTTATTTTCGGGATCCTTAGGACGCCTGTGAGTCCACGTCGCTCTAATGGGTACCTGACATTAGTTGGGGAAAAGTAAAGGAGGTTACTCGTTATTTACTTCAACGTATTAGTCAAGTAGATGTATTCTTACAAATGTGCTACTTTGAGTACTTTGGTATCGAGACAGTCATTGAATGACAGGATGTTATTTACTGCTGGACTCCCTCTAATCTAGCTTCACAATCTTGAACTACTCACTTCTCTTTCCCACACTCAGACCTTCTGACGAGTCAGCGGTTCTCGCTCTAAGTGCTTTCCACCTCGGGTGGTGAGTCTTTTAAAAAATTTTGTTAGCGTATTAAAACAGTAACGAAAACTAAAAAAACTAAAAAGCTGAAACAATCTTAATAAACGAAACGAAAAAAAAAATACAAATAAAAATTATTTTTTTTAAGCATTTTGATTCTTTGCAATGTCCAAACTTCAAATTCGGTTCATGATAACAGTATTTTTAGAACCACGGCCCTATTAGTTATTAGCCAAATGGTGTTTGTTTAATGAAAGAAAAGGGGAAAATCCGGAAGGTGGATTAGGATTGTGTGAAAGTAAGATATTCAGCCTGGAGCTAGAAGGAGACTCTTGGGGGGCGAAGTGTAGAGAGATGTGTCAGAAACTTCTGCTGGTTCCCAGGCAACTATTCGGCAACAGATTTGTAATTAATTCAAGTGATTTTTTTTATTGGAATAGATTTTGAGTTATTTTTAGACATATTATTATTTTTAATTTCACTTTATTAATTTTTTTTTTAAATCATGTTTCAGGTGTTAGTTTAGAAATAAAGATTAATAGACTCCTGGTCCAAGCCTCTTTCAAGACGGTGGGGATGGAGGGGGCCAGGGTTCAAACCCGGGACCATTGAGACGACATTCCAGATCGCTTAACGCAGGACGAGGCAGCCAGTTAAATATCTTTGCTATTTTGTACAGGAAGTATTAAAATATCTAATGCCATAGACATATATATTTATGCCTATGTCTAATGCTTTATGCTCATTTTGTTTCAATTCAATTATAAAAAATCAAAATCACTGTCACGGTGTAATGAAAAAACAGGGGCATGATGGGTGGGCACTCAAGTGGTCAAACGTCAATGGACGGATGCTGTGTGTTGAAATTGGATCTTAAAATAAGAAAGTACACACAATATTATAGGAATTCAAGGATGACACCAAAGTATGTGCATGTTTGGGGGCAGTGGCGTAGCTAGGGTGAGGGGAGGAGGGGGGAGAATTTGAAAATTCCCCCTGGCCCCACTTGAGGGGGGCGGCAAATAAATGTTCAAAATTGTTGTTTTTTTTTACATTAAATATTAAATATTACACAAAAGGCATTGGGCCCCCAAAGAGGTCTAGCCCCCGGGCCCCCCAAATGATGGCTAATTCCTAGTTACGCCACTGTTTGGGGGGACAAAAAAAACATGCACCACCACCTCCATTACAATAAATCTGGACAATGCTTTAATAGTACATTGTTATGCTTTGTTGGCTTATGGCTGAGTTATGGTCTATTAGTCACATTTCTGTTTTATTTTTTTAGTATTATCATTAGTTTGTTAGTGCTTAATGATTTGAAGGATTTATCCATTTACTTTTTTTTGCAGTGACTTCCCTTTCTTTCGAGCTCTATTTCTATCAATTTATTGTACATTGGGTAAAGATGACCACCTGAAGTCCAGGTCTTGGTCAACAGCCACCTGGACGGTCATCCTTATCTCCGGATGTTGCGTCACGGAAATTGTTTGTTTTACGGCTGGAGTGGACAAAAGGCGGTTGTAAAGGGAGCGTCCACTAACTGGACAAGAAGCGCTTAAGATGTCGGTGCTATACGCCATGTAAACAGTGAGGGGTATAAGTTCTCTCCCCTCTTCTCCTTTTTTCCTTCTCTTTCGATTGAGCATTCCAGACGACGTTTACATCACACAGTACCTTCTTTGGTTGTTACTTGGTAGACATATACATACATAAGAATGGAGGGTACCGTTTCTATCTATCTATCTATCTATCTATCTATCTATCTATCTATCTATCTATCTATCTATTTATCTATCTATCTATCTATCTATCTATCTATTTATCTATCTATCTATCTATCTATCTATCTATCTATCTATCTATCTATCTATCTATCTATCTATTTATCTATCTATCTATCTATCTATTTATCTATCTATCCTTATGTATCTATCTATCTATCTATCTATTTATCTATCTATCATCTATCTATTTATCTATCTATTTATCTATCTATCTATCTATCTATCTATCTATCTATCTATCTATCTATCTATTTATCTATCTATCTATCTATCTATTTATCTATCTATCCTTATGTATCTATCTATCTATCTATCTATCTATTTATCTATCTATCATCTATCTATTTATCTATCTATCATCTATCTATTTATTAGTATTTATCTATCTATCTATTTATCTATCTATCTATCTATCTATTTATCTATCTATACTTATGTATCTATCTATCTATCTATCTATTTATCTATCTGTCTATCTATCTATTTATCTATCTGTCTATCTATCTATTTATCTATCTATCATCTATCTATCCTTATCTATCTATCCTTATGTATGTATGTATGTATCTATCTATCTATCTATCATCTATCTATCCTTATCTATCTATCCTTATCTATCTATCTATCTATCTATTTTGATTTTACCTTTGAGTTTTAAAGTAGATTTAAGTATTTCAATTATTACCTAATATAGATTGTGAACCTTAGGCCACAGAAACACATGACCTTTACATCCTCTGTACTATAAGTCTAAAAGGGAAACTTTACTTTGTACAACTTATCGCCTCAAGGCAGCGCAGAAAGAAAATTTCTCCCAGATCCCCCCTCCCACCACAGGTTCACAAAAGAGATTGGACCATAGTGCACTCAGCATGCTGTAAGAATGAAAGATGCACTATACGAAGGTACATATGTATTAGAACATAGATATTTAAATGCTACAATAACAATTCATAGTGTTAACAACTTCATTTATATAATAAGGCAATAAACAAATCTAATGCACAATGTATTCTCAATGCGCTTGAGTCGACTTGCATCTATATATAGCTCTTGTCTTATCTCTACAAAAAATGTTATCGACATTGTCATGGATTACAAAGGGCTGATATTATTTTTTTGGTCTCATCCTACACTACACGTATATTTACTCTACAGAGCTATCGATACTATTGACCCGACTGACAGAACCGCTAGTTGACGTCAACTGATAAGGGGGCATAAGTAACGTTGGAGGCGGAGGGGGGGTGTCTCTTGTCTGTCGTGTGGTGTGGTCAAATGTCAACACGGTCCCGTTAAACAGCTGGAAGAGTGGACACAGACTTGGTGGTCATAGCATGGTCAGCTCGATATCTCGTCTAGTACCCTAAAAGACAACAACTTCGGCGCCGATCAAGTTGTCTGCTCCATGGTAGACCCACTCACCAGTCAGGACCGAGCAGAACGGGACGAAGAAGATTTGACGTCTAAATGTTTTTGTTTACAAATTAGATTATTAGTTGTAAAATGGACGAAGATGTCGCAAATGTAAACTATAAACCTTGTTTACGACATAGATTAAGACTCTGTGTTGACAGTGACATGAACGAACTCTAGGATTTCTAAAACACATGCAAACGACCTCATGTAAAAATTAGTTTACGACTTTCACAGCTCTACAAATAGATGCTCGTCTAAGTAGTGGGCTCTGCGCTCTGGGCTGTGTTTAAGGAGGTCCAACAATGGCCGCTGCTCTTTCCTGACGTCACCCAGAAGGTTTGGGTGAGGACATAATAGTTTTCGTCTGGAAGGAAATTCCGAATCAAGTAAACATATCTTTAAAATACAAACAAAACATGTCAAGAAATGTATCCTTGAACTTGCATCATTGACATTCACATAGACAAGCTGTCTAACAAACTGACAAATTGAGGCATAATCAACAAAAAAAAAATAAATGGCAATGTCTTCGATTCCAAAGATTAAAGATGAGTGCTTTGCTACATATGTCTTCTCAAACCCAGTTTCTAGCTTCATATTTCCCCACACCTGATGCAGACAATGCCATCATCCGCCTGGGAGTTTCATTGAGGCATGATCAACACATCATCTGTTAAATTTCTAGGAAAGTCATTAGAGCCATTTTTAAGATCAGCGTCCGCCCACCCTTCATGAAGGAGGGACTTGAATAGAGGTATTGTAAAAAAATGTATCTTTAATGTTGAATTTTATATTAAAAAAATACTTGAAAACAACAACAATACCTAATTTATACATGTTATAGAACGATTTTCCTAGAGATTTGTCAGCTGATGTTTATCGTTGAGAAAAACATTCCTAACTTCCTGGCCTCACTGGAAAGACTCTAGCTTGGCTGTTATTATTTTTCCAAGAAAAAAGGAGATAGATTTAAATTTGACTACAGAACTCGAAAATATCGATCTTGAACGGACTAAACGTCTTCGGGTATTTCCGCATTCCTTGAAAGGATGAATAATGTCCAGGAACATTTGCGCACCATCTTCCAAGTCTAGATCTCAAGGCCTATCATTGAAATATTATAAAGTGTAGTAGATCTAGACATTCGCTTAGCCAGAATTCTTTCTCAGAAGGGCGGGGGAAGGGGGGGGGAGGCAGGCTATAACATGGTGTAATGTTTCTTTTATCTAATATTTATTAGTTATTAAAAGAAAAGCAATCGCTCTAAAAGATGTATAATGGAGGGATTGTTTTTTTGAAAAAGTATTTTAAATATTTTTTTCTTGCTAAAAAAAAGGTTATGTGATCGAAGAACTTGTAGAATAATTACAAGAGGCTGAAGGGGTGTGCTGCGTCTACTGCACATTTCGAGGGGCAAAAGTGTATACTATTTTAAAGGTACATTTAGACAATATTTCAGCTACGACTTACACTTGGTCAAGTTTCAATCAAGGTTATCATTTTTAGACCAAGCTGTGAACACATTGACGACATTGTGGACTGGGGTTGGGCATAAGGTGGTTACAGCTCTAAGGAGTGGTTGTGATTTCTTATCTACAAATGGTCTATCGACGTGTTTATCCAAGCGTGACGACGCAAGCAGACCATTCAAGTAACACATCTTACCTCCGGCCTCCCCCCCCCTCCCCCCGTTTAACACTCTCTGCAAGGCTCTTCTGCCTCAGTATGATTATTTGCTTTTCGCCACTCCTTTTTTTAGAACCAGAGCTGATCTACTGCCCAGTAGAGCAAGTGTCTGGCACGGACTCGCACCTGGAGGGAACCGATGACAGGTCTACCGCGACTGGAAGTCAGGTCAGTCCCCGCCTTCTGAGCCCTAGCTCCTCCCACGTCTTTACGCCAGGGCTGTTGTCATTGGCTCCCCCTTTCTGAAACACCACAAAAGGGAGGTAAGTCATCGCTGTAACCAAACTTCTCTCCCCCTCACTTTGCCCTCAAAAATAAAATGTGTTCCTAAGGAATGAAAATAAAATATTTATAAAAATTATTCACCCTCATGCTCTGCTAGCTCCACCCACTTAGGGACCTATCCAATAGTTACAAAAGCCCATCGTTTAGTGGTCAAACTAATCCGCATATAAATACCAAATTGGTACGGTAAAAAAAATTCTGAACTAAACTTTACTGTTGTCATTCCTCCATTACTTCTATATAGAGACAAATGCTTACTGCTTAAATACATTAGACTGTCATATGGTCTTTTGCTCAAGATAGTATATCAGAAAATTAACATACAGCTTTTTCGCGTCCTTATAAATGTATATGTGTGTGTGATTCTCGAGAGGACCCCAAGTTTCACAGAACACGTGAAGTCACTTGAAATACTTGCTGCTAAAAAAAATTCCATCAAAAGGGAAGTTATTCAGGAAACTATGAGAGATAGGACAATCTAGTTGTAGGCAGACGTCAACCTTCTCTTCGTAGCCTGGACTGTCACCAGGAGCTCGCCGTGTACGGATTACTGATTTGTTGTTGTGTGTTTTGACTCGAAGGTAAGAGAAGGATATTTAAAATAAAATCTATTCATCATTTGATTACATTGGCTGTCATTATGGTTTCAGATTATAAAGATAGTTCTCTTTCTCTTTAATGTATAAAACAAAACACAAAAAGGCCTACATTTCATAAACAAAGATTAAAACCTTCCCGCATTCCCAATGTTTCCTATAAACACAATATGTCTAGTATGAATAAAATTTCGTATAATAGCACACGACGTATAATATAACATTACGTATAACATGAATTGTAATAAAACATTAGGTATAATATAACATGATGTATATATAATATAATAATAATATAACATTACGTATAATCACTATACAGCTAGAACATCCATCTCGTTCTATTGTTCTATCTATGCCACACATGAATTTTGTTTTTAAATGTCTTGCATTAAACTCCAAGTCTTGTATTAAATTTAAGTCAAGTCTTTGATAAATTTTAATAAAAATTTTTATAAAATTTTAAGTCCAGTATTTTATAAAATTTTAAGTCCAGTATTTTATAAAATTCTAAGTCAAGTATTTTATAAAATTTTAAGTCCAGTATTTTATAAAATTCTAAGTCAAGTATTTTATAAAATTTTAAGTCCAGTATTTTATAAAATTCTAAGTCAAGTATTTTATAAAATTCTAAGTCAAGTATTTTATAAAATTCTAAGTCAAGTATTTTATAAAATTCTAAGTCAAGTCTTGTATTAGTCAGTACGTCTCAAGGTCACTTGTCGTCACCGAGAAGTACAGAACTTATCAAGCGCTGCTTGTGCGTCTGTGTGCCTGAACATATGCCTTTCATGTCCAATTATTGTTCGTGTTCACGCCTCTCTATTGTTTGAGTACTAATGCTGAGGTGGACAACTGTCGTCAAGCGGAAGTTACATTGGTTAGGACCAAGAAAATTATTTTATCTCAACTCCTTGTCATGTCTTGTGTTAAACTCCAAGTCTTGTATTAAACTCCTAGTCTTGTGTTAAACTCCTAGTCTTGTGTTAAACTCTTGTGTTGCATATAAGATATCATGCGTTATATACAGAGTAGCGCCAAGCTACAACAGGATCACCTTATTAAGACTTGAGCTCAGTCAGTGATTTCCGTATCCATTGTGTGTGTGTGTCTGTAGAACTAAGGCATGGAACATAGTTGTTTATTGTTGTTGTGTGTGTGTGTGTCTGTAGAACTAAGGCATGGAACATAGTTGTTTATTGTTGTTGTGTGTGTGTGTGTCTGTAGAACTAAGGCATGGAACATAGTTGTTAATTGTTGTGTGTGTGTGTGTGTCTGTAGAACTAAGGCATGGAACATAGTTGTTTATTGTTGTGTGTGTGTGTGTGTCTGTAGAACTAAGGCATGGAACATAGTTGTTTATTGTTGTGTGTGTGTCTGTAGAACTAAGGCATGGAACATAGTTGTTTATTGTTGTGTGTGTGTGTGTGTGCGTGTCTGTAGAACTAAGGCATGGAACATAGTTGTTAATTGTTGTGTGTGTGTGTGTGTCTGTAGAACTAAGGCATTGAACATAGTTGTTTATTGTTGTGTGTGTGTGTGTGTCTGTAGAACTAAGGCATGGAACATAGTTGTTTATTGTTGTGTGTGTGTCTGTAGAACTAAGGCATGGAACATAGTTGTTTATTGTTGTGTGTGTGTGTGTGTGTGTCTGTAGAACTAAGGCACGGAACATAGTTGTTTATTGTTGTGTGTGTGTGTGTCTGTAGAACTAAGGCATGGAACATAGTTGTTTATTGTTGTTAGACCACATATAGATTTTGAGTTGAGGTGGAAAAAAACATACAATTTAATAAACCATTCATTTTGTAGCCTAAAAACTGAGGAAGAAAAAAAATCACTTTTAAAACAATGAACCCAATTGTATGTTCCCTCTAAATTGCACAATATCTAGGCACTATAAGGTAAGGTGGGGAAAAGGCCCCCTCTAAGCTACTTTTGACTGTTAAAGTTAGCATATTAATATAATTGTATTTTCTTTTTTTTTTTCGAGTAGTGCAATGCATATAACTTTAACTCATTAGATTTATTATAGGTAGCACAAGTTATAGTTTAGGGCCCTCAAGATATATTTAGCATTGATATATACTCTCTGGATTGAGAAATGGCCCCATATATCAACGAGTTGATTTTCAAGTGTCAATAAGGCACTACTTACAAGATCTCATTGTTTGGAATCAGCAATCAAATGAGATGTTAGAGAGTCCTCCATCCTGCTCAAATTATTGTTTCATTTTTATGTCTAGTCCAGTGTTTCTCAAACGTTTTCTTTCACGGAACACTTTGCACGTTCCGAATATTTAGCGGAACATTTTGCACGTTCCGAGTATTTAGCGGAACATTTTACCTATTTTTTTTAGAGAGATTAATTCACGTGTAGGCCTACTAGTTAATTCTACCAGTAGTTCGTGGAACAGGCCTCGCGGAACACTATGGTTCCGCGGAACACAGTTTGGGAAACACTGGTTAAGTGTTCAAGTTTTTTTGTTTCTATTTTATTTTGAAATAATTATTTGTGTATAGCATGCTTATCGCATTATGATTCAATCACTTCCGTGGACATTGGGAGGGGCGGGGGGTAGTTACTTGCTGGTTTCAGTGAGCTTAGCAAGCGAACACATCTCAGCTCGAGTCGGGATTCGAACTCGACACCTCTTGATAGGTAGCCAAGCGGTTATGCCACAAAGTATGCCTTGTTTCCTACAAGAGTGTGAAAGTACTTATGCGTGATATATGCCGTGTGTTTATTATTGTTTGACTAGATTGGAATGAATTCGTTATAACAATGCTCTTTATGTGGACAGCCACATTACGACATTGAAACAGACAGGGCGAGGGGCACTTTAACTGAGGACATCAACTCGCTCGTCGTTTACATCAAGTGTTTGTGAATTTGTGTTCTGTTATGACACTTCAAAATGTCTGTACAGCTATTTGTGTGGGTTTTTTTTCAACTGCTGTCAACTGCAATACCATAAGTGATGACCCTTTGTTTAGTGCTGATGTAATGAGTATATGACTTTTTAAAAAGTTGATTTTGTGTAAAGTCTGGATTAAAAAAAAAAGATACTTCATTGATCTATGATTGTGACAACAGAAGTTCTAGCCATGCAACGGGGACAAGGGTGGGTGAAAAGGTGAACAAATGTTCCGGAAAGTCGTTATATTGTTTCTGTTTGTCTGTCGCTCAATTGGGAATCCAGTTTCACGCGTCGCTTTCATTATACGGAACGGCTGCTCTCGTTGTCTTCATTTCTAAAAAAAACTTACAGAAAAAAAAAACACACACACAAACGTATGCACATACATATGAACCATTTTTAACTAAGAAAAACTATATTTCAAGGGAGGCAATTAACTCAATCTATATAGCATGCTGCAGAATCTTATAAAAATCAACGAATTCGTAAATAATAGCCACACTATAGAGTTAGGAGTATTTTCTATTTTCTATTTGTTTTCTTATCAGCATTCTTGTGTGAACTGAACATTTATGATGGTCACAATTTAAAATCTCGGGTTCTCTTTCGCTCTCTCTCTCTCTCTCTCACACACACACACAAACATATTTATATTTTAGTCCTATCTCTTTATCACCTCATCTCCCTTCCCTTTTCTGGATTTCATTCTCTGTTCTCTATTTATCCATCTTTCTCCCTCCCCCCCCCCCTTTCTACTTAATGTAGTCTATCTGTACGTCTAAAAAGGCAATGACCTCACGCGAACAGCGCGCATAGTTTCAGCATTGCTATGGCGATTTGTTGTGACATGACTTCTGTATTGCTAGTCCGCATGCTGCCATCCACGAGTCCAGTAGAGGTCAAGCGGTCAGCAGACAGTTTTCTAAAACAAACACACACACGCACACTCGCAAGACAGATACAACAAAAATAACAAAAACTAGACTAACGTAGTAGAAGAGCAAACTTGCAATATTTATGTCAATCATGATTTACATTGATGACGTCATGAGGCAGGATTTCACCCAGCCTTCCCCTTCCCCGGAGAGTGAATGACAAGACCTCAGCCAGATTAATTAGGACCAGAGGCGTAGCGAGCAAAACGTGCGCCCGGGTCATAAGTATTTTATTGGCGCCCCCCATGAACATCACATTGAAATATAAATGAGGGTTACGCCAAAGCATTATGCACCCTCCCCCTCACTATGCCTTTTAAAACTAAAATTAAAAACGACTATCATATCAAACTAATAATAGTCATGAGGTTACGCACCGGTACGGCATACCGGCCCCTTTTGCAATGTGGGGACAAGAGGATTACGTTACTTGCATTTTAACGTTTATTATTAATGTATGAGTAGTTACAAACTAGGCAATCCATCACTGAGTACCGGCACCTATTTTTTTTTACACAACAAAAATAAAAAAAAAGGTCACTTCTAAAAGTAATCTCTCCGTGATCTATCCATCAATTGTCAGACGTAGGTCTTGGATTCCTTCGTTTCTATACTGTATGGTTCCATTTGTCTTGTTCTAAATAACTAACCAGGTCAAATGTTTTTTAAAAAGTCAATTTGCATTAACTGTTTTGAATCAACCATGTAGTTAATTATTAATAGATCTACACTAACAATTTATAAAAGTGTTAGATTGGAAATATTTTTATTAATGCATTAATTGTTTTGAATCAACCATGTAGTTAATTATTAATAGATCTACACTAACAATTTATAAAAGTGTTAGATTTGGGAATATTTTTATGAACTGTTTTTTTGTCAAGGCACAATGTTCATTCTTATAGCATGCTCAGTGCGGTCTGGTCCAATCAATGTTCTGGATCAGGGAGGGGGAGGGGAGCTAACTGGGATAAAGATTCCGTGCTTTCTTTTCAAAAGCAATTTTTTGTTGTTCATGCTTAAATTAGAGCCCCAGCCTCCATGGTAAAAGGCCGACGTGCTAGCCACTAAGCTATTTAAGTACTTAAAAAAAAATTAGTCTTGTAGAATATTACCACTTCAAATTTTTTAGCGAACGACATAATTCTTTACACAAGATTTATCTCGTGTAAGTTTCCAATACATTCTCTATAGCCTAAAACAAAATAAATTACGACTAATTGATTAACTAACTAATGGTCATTGACAATGAATAATTGTGCAAAGTTTCAACTTTATCCGAGAATAGGACGTGGATAGAGAGTTGATAAAAGGTATCACTAATGAAGAAGAAAAAAGTCCGATGACTCTTCCTAAAAGAAGCCGAGCTATGTTGGGTAAGAAGTGACATCTAAACAAATAATCTTTAAGGTTTTCATTTTTTAAAGTTAGTTTCGTTCCTCCCTAGTTGGGTTTTTTTTTTCGTTAAATATACCCCATTATCACAACCGAGGGGATAATAACAACTGACCTCACAGACACCTTGCAAGGCCCTTAACATTCCTAGGAACATCCTCGTTGCCTGTCAGAGGGCGGTATTTCTGCAGACCTGCCACATCACCAGAAAATTTTTTCCTTAGTGGAAACTGTTAAAGGGACTACGATGAATTTTATTTCTCTTTAGCGAAACTCGACCCTGGCAGCGCCAGAGAATGTTAACACGTTCGTTTCTAACATAACAAATATACAGTTTATATTATATGTCCATTTTTGAAGAGTAATTTTAACCGTCGAACTGTTAGCCCCTAATAACGTTATAACGTATGGTCAGGGGTCTCCATGCTAACTCAACGCTAGAACCACTGTTTCAAAAATGTGTGTGGACAGAGTTGGGGGGGGGGGTCATGGTGCAACGACCTGCCATCAGACGTGCTGTCAATCAAAGACAGCATAAACAAAACAAACGACTGCTGACATTCTAACGTCTGACTTGTAGACTATAACCCTTCTCTGCCGTCTGACTTGTAGACTATAACCCTTCTCTGCCGTCTGACTTGTAGACTATAACCCTTCTCTGCCGTCTGACTTGTAGACTATAACCCTTCTCTGCCGTCTGACTTGTAGACTATAACCCTTCTCGGCAGTCTGACTTGTAGACTATAACCCTTCTCTGCCGTCTGACTTGTAGACTATAACCCTTCTCTGCCGTCTGACTTGTAGACTATAACCCTTCCCTGCCGTCTGACTTGTAGACTATAACCCTTCTCTGCCGTCTGACTTGTAGACTATAACCCTTCTCTGCCGTCTGACTTGTAGACTATAACCCTTCTCTGCCGTCTGACTTGTAGACTATAACCCTTCTCTGTCGTCTGACTTGTAGACTATAACCCTTCTCTGCCGTCTGACTTGTAGACTATAACCCTTCCCTGCCGTCTGACTTGTAGACTATAACCCTTCTCTGCCGTCTGACTTGTAGACTATAACCCTTCTCTGCCGTCTGACTTGTAGACTATAACCCTTCTCTGCCGTCTGACTTGTAGACTATAACCCTTCCCTGCCGTCTCTCTGCGATATCCCTCCTAGACCTTCACATTTTATTCCACGGAAAGACGCTAAAATTTACATTTTTTTAGGCTTTATGTACAATAATATTATTTTATAGTGGCGTAGCTAGGGATTTGGGGGCCCGGAAAGATTCACCTATTTAGTAGCCCCTGTATTTTGACATTCGTAATCATGACAGGAGATAATGTACTTAATAAATATATGTCTTAATTCCAATTGGTACACTATATATATAGGTAAAATTTAAAAAAAAATCATGTTAATGAATAATACTGCTTGTTTATTGGCAAGATAATACACAAGTGACATCTCAATTCATTTCGCATCACGTCGTGCTTTCTGTACAGCAAAGGTCAAAGGTCATCTTTAACTTCGATGCTGTCTAGTAGTTTTGACTCCACGTGAATAGCAAGATAACATGACAGTGGCGTAATATTTAATGTAAAAAAAAAATTAAGGGCATTAATTTGAATAGCCCCCTTTCCCAACCCTAGCTACGCCACTGATGGCTGCCTGGTCGTGCGGTTTGCACGCTGGACTGTCGTTCAGATTTATCGATGGTCCTGGGTTCAAACCCTGCCCGCTCCCATCCCCCGTCGTCCTGCGGGAGGTTTGGACTAGGAAGTAATTGTCTTCAACTCTGCAGGAACATCCCAAACATCTAAAACATTTTACAAACAAAAACATTTTACTGATCTATATACTATAAGAATACATGTGTAAGGGTTGTGTGGAGTAGCATAAACCGCTTGGTTATCTCACAAGGAGGCTTGAGATCAAATCTCTATGTAGACTAGAAATTTCTAACTGAGATTTGACACGAGCTGAGTTGTGTTAGTAAAACGCTTAAAGGCATCACAGAAACTTTCTCCCAGACACCCCATCCCCCTGCAGGCACTCAAGAGATGGAGTGTACTGATCATTCACAAGCATGAAAGACGCGCTATACGAAACCAATACAATTATATTTAAATATACCAGAACTTAATGATAATTTTGTCTTCATTTTGTAATAAGCTTGACAGGGAAAAAGTAACATGCCTTAAAACTTTTTTTTTCAAATATTTAAAATATGAAGGTTTTTTTTTTTGACGGATCTATAAATATGCTGCTATATTTTCTGAACAGGCTCAGAGCTTCAATGATGCCAATCTACCCACGACCCCTCTCCCTGGTGTTGTCGCCAGCACCATCGCCGCCCACACCTGTCGGCTTTCTGCCGAGTTACATTTTGGGTAAGTTTGTGCATATCAGGCAGGAATGTTGGTGTGGAAGGTTCCGTTTTTTTTTTAAACAACTTGTCCATTGGGCATACAACGTTATTGCACCAGTGTGTGTGTGTGTGTGTGTGAGAGAGAGAGAGAGAACTTTTATCCACTTTGGGAGGTTATCATTTTTCACTAGCATGGACATGAACGCTTCATTTAAATAAGTATTTCTCTGTGTTAACAAAAAATAACAATTAAACAATAATGACGAAACAAACATTCAAATAGAACTGAGATTGAAAGCCTGTATATATTTGTTAATAAAAAGTCAAGTTTGTCTTCGTTTAAATACAAGAATGTGTAATACATAGGCTATACCAACTATGCATACAGACCAACATCGCAAAGCAGAAGATACACACCTCTATTCCTTCTCAAACTAAAAGATACTGTATATTAACAAATAATAATAATAATAATAATAATTATCTTTATCATCCATGTGGAAATTTGTATTACAATGTGTGTATTACTTATTACACTCGACAAAATATTATAAGTATAGAAAAATAACAATATCAAAATATACATTCACACCAGGCTCATTCATAATTTACATCCGAAAAATTTATATCATAGTTAAATTTTATTGAATGATTTATTGCCAAGGGAACAAAAGAGTTTTTGTGTCTGTCTTTGCTATCGGTATCTTGTGTTAACCTAAACGAGATGATATATCAACCTTGAATAGACAGACGTCACTAAGTCACAATTAAGTCACTAAAGACTCAGATTCAGCTGGCTGATGGTGCATGTCAAGTCAATAATTTATGTAACTGACTTTTAACTGAGGGTTACGCTTCAGGTCACCAAAATATGTTGGTGCAAATAGAGCAGGTTAGAAATGTAAGTAGCACGCTCGCTACCTCTAAGAGATTTACCTCTACTGTTCAGCTACCACGATCATGTACTTAATAGAATATCAATAAGTCTGTCAACACTACCATGTCCAGGCATGTTACGCGTGAGTGATCATCGCGAGTGCGAGCGCGCTCATTAATATTCATATTTTGTGTGTATGTTCACAGGAGAGAACTACCTGACTTCTGTCTCCAGCCCAAACAGCCTGCCATATTACCTCCCCTCGCTCTTGCCATACGGATCACTCTGCTCCACTCGCACGTGGGGGGCCCAGGCCCAGCTGCAAGACTCCCGCTCCGGGGATGAGCACGCCCTGACGCCATCTCCGCTCAGGACCCACTGGCCTGTCACGTCCTCAGGGAGACCCTTTCTCTGGGAGAGGAGCCCACTTGCCGGCGTGTCGACGGACCCACGTTTGGGATTGCCCAGCAGACGTATCACTTACGACACGCGCTACGTGCAACACGTCGCTCCAAGCCCGAATGATACAAGTGACAGCAGTCCAGGTAAGAGTCCAATTGTTAATCTATTTAAAGTAAAGGGGATTTAAAAAACTTAAGTTAATAACAGTAATCTTTTTGTTTCCATTTTGATTTTTAAAATACAGTTGACAGATTCTTGATGCAATGAGATAGCCCAGTGCTTCTCAAGCTGTGTTCCGCGGAACCCTTGAATGCCACGAGGCCTGAATAATTAACTAGTAGTGCATTCATCTCTCTCAACAAAATAAGCCAAGGGTTCCGCTAATACTCAGAATGTTCGAAGTGTTCCGTTAAGGAAAAAGTTTGTAAGATATGTTCTGTGTTATAAGCGAACTAGCTTACAAATTTTTTTTCTTTGCAGTGCTAAAATGTGCACTAAAATCTTGATATGCTTTTTAAAATGCATAGCTTGTCAACTCTTTCGTTTTGTTTAGACACCGGATGCACCAAAAATTCCATTTTTGAAAATCCCGCTTAGTTGATATTCAAATATTTTGCTTAAAGTAACAATTAATAGTATTGGTTCTACGCTACGGTTCTACCTAATTATGTTCTTAGCGAAATTCTTGGGGGGTGTGAGGGGTGATTATAAACCTTAATTGATTTTTGACAACACCATCATATCTATGTTTGTATTTTATTTGTTTTAGGTTTCGAGAGTACATTCTGGTCTCGTCGTCTACAATGACTTCATTAACAATCCGTTAATGCTGACCAATGGAGTCTCACGCTTTTACGACTTTCACACTTTATTAGCTGTCCGTCTCGTAACACGGATGGGGGGGGGGGTCGTAATAGAGGCTGATACGGCTCCATCCATCCCCCCGACAGGGAGCCTAGTGTCAATCCGTTTCGCGTCTGGACTTGGCTCACTAGGGCCAGATAGATCATCATGAGTTTTGTTCTTTTCCCGTTCCCATCTTATCATTTGCTGTAGGGGGGAACAAATGAAGTCGTATGCCTCCAGACTATTGAAATCTCCTAGGGACAGAACAGTGTCTGACGCTTGCTTCACACCTAAGGGACACAACAGACGGTAATATTCCTATCAGTTTCACGATTATCTTTCCCTGCTAGCTAATGTTGCGTGATTTCTTCCCAGAAGTGTTTTAGTGTCTCTGGTTAGGGTAAAATTTGGGGGAGGGGGGAAGGCTATGACATCATTCTGGTAAAGATCGTATCGTGTCATCATTATTTTTTAGTTATTTTGGACTAATTCAAAAGATAAAACAATGAAATACTACAGACCGCAAAATTACACAATTTACATGATGGCAAAACAGGACAAATACATGAATTAAGATACTTTTCAGTGTAATAAAACATTCCGCCTAATCCCAACCCTTTTATTAGAAAGGAAGGCGTTCCACGCCATCTGTAAAACTAAATAAGAAGTTAAGCAATCTAGGATGAATTTTAAAAGGATATATGGGCTCCTAGCTTGCAGTAGATAGGTATAGGCCTAGCTTTAAGGTCTATATAATTACAAAGCTTATTTCATCTGTCTGTCTGCCTGGACCAATTTGTATACACGTAATTTCTCCCACACCCAATCTCGGAGCAATTTGAAAGTTTGCACAATTATTTATTGTACCTAACTAAACAAAAAAATCAATCAAGAAAGCTAGTTTATTCATTATTGGTTATTAATTATTTGTTTGGTATCGCAGAAAGGAAAAGAAATTAGTCTCCTTTATACTTTGTGTAGAAAATGAGGTCGTCGCTTAAAAGTTTGAAACCTATTTGTTATTTTCATTAGTACTTCGCTGGCACAGTAGTTAGTGTGTAGGCATGAGGAGAGTTAAGTTACAACTTTTTAATAAAATAAAAAAGCGATCACGGTAACCTTCACCTCTTTCTCCCTTCCCCCTTTCCAACTGATCCATACAAGTCATAATATCATAGCGCATAGCTAAAAGTATGAAATAGGTCTAAACAAAACGTTACAAATATTTCTAATCGCATAGATTTAGTGTTAGTCTAGATCGATTACAAATTGAATTACAAGACTGATCCGAACTAATTGATACAATTACACTTATTTTTTTTTACATTTTATATTTTAGTCTTACAGTTATATATTTAACAACTCCCAATTTCCGTAATTAAAAACTATTTTTAGAAATGAGCTTTATAAAATAATGGTGTCACATGGGATACTTGTTATTTGTATAGCAGAGATTAGATAGATAGATAGATAGATATATAGATAGATTACTGCGTGATAGATAGATAGATAGATAGATAGGTAGAAAGATTGATAGTTTACTGGGTTGCATCCTTTTCCGAGTTCCTTTTAACACCAGCGAATTGGATATCTCTTGGGTGACAGTACCATAGCCTCTACAAAGCTGCTTTCAGTGATGATTCTCTTATTCATATCTTTGTTTTTTTTTATTGAAACGGTTTTCCCTCAAATCTTCGTATGCTTTGTGTAATTGGAAATCTAAGGGACGAATGACTCGACTACGGTGCTCCGAGCAGCCATGTTATGTATTTTCTCCTCCCTGACAGCGATAGCCAAGTTACATAACTCTTGGTGCAGACGGTGCAGACGATTAAGTTTAAGACTGATGCCAACTCTCACTCATACTCTGGACTTAAAAAAATGAATCTTAAAAACAAATGTAGAGGAATAAAATGAATACATTGTATAGTATTAAATCTTGTGATATTAACAAAAATAAGTAAATTAGTCTTATCGTTCAGATAGATTTTCATATGTTATGCTAATTTGCATTATAGATTTCTTCGGCATATTCCTTTATTGCATTTAATGCCAATCTCAGCTATTAAAATTGTCTTTTTCTTATCTTTTTTTCTTATTTGAGTACTTGAGTACTCTTATTTGAGTGACCTGATGTGTGTTTTATTCAAACAAGGACTGATTTGTATGACGTCCTTCGTTCGCACCTAACACGATCTTTTATCATCTGGCGCCAGTGTCATCCAGTGTCATCGTGGTCAAGTCTAGTGACAAGATTGGGGGGGGGGGAGCGGTTGGAAAGGAAGGGGGAGGGGTTGGAAAGAAAGGGGGGAGCGGTCTGGGAAGAGTTTATATGAGCTCTAATTTTTTCGTCTTGTGTTGCTGCTGTTGCCAATTAAACATGTAGCCTGCAAGACAGCCAAAAAAGCTGCTTGTTTAGCTACTCAACAGCTAAAACTAAAACAAGACTTAATTCAACACGATTGGGTTTCATTAGTTGACTTTATGCCAATATTTCCTTCCAGATTTCCTTCACGGAAAACAAAACAACAATGTGACAACAAAAAAATGCTGAAAACTTTTTTTTTTATGGCCCTAAGTGGTTAACGAAAAAACCTGCTTATTCGGTGGACTCTCTCAGACTTTATTTCATTCTCATACTAGTTTATCTTTGACTTTCTCTCACAATTCTCATGTCAGAGTCGAAAGGGAAACGCAATAAAAAAATTTGCCTAACAATCATATTTGGTGTACACACAAGGACTGGGCAATGAATTCTACATTTCCATATCATCAGACATCATTGGAGGTTTTTAGAGTTGGTTTCAGTCTCCCAGAATTTCTCAGGCCGATGGTTTCACACATTAATTTCTGCTGTTTGTTTCGTTTTCTTCTCATCACTTGCTATTTCTCTCTAATCTTTTTTTTTTCAGGTCCATGTTTTTTATAAGATAAACGTGTATATTAACCCCATTTCTAACACAAAGACAGTATGATAAGGGGGGGGGTGAAACAGGAGGTTACAGGGAAATTGCAAAAAAAATGGGCTGAGTGCATAAACAATTGTGAAGGCAGTTCTAATCTAAAGAACTAATCTTTAAAAAAAAAGTTTTCCTAGGTTTCGTATGAATTCTTCAGTGCAAATATTTTCTGTCTGTCCACAAAATACGACACAACTTATCTGCTACATAATATCTACACGAAGATAATGGTCACATGTTTTTTTACTTTTCTTTTTTTTTTTTATCATTGTAAAACTATGGGAACAAAAATCGCATGGTGTGGGGTAGTTCATAGAAGCTTGATAACCTTGAGAGAGAGAGAGAAAAAAACACAACTATTTAAAATGTCGTCTCATGCAGAAGTGGTTTGTTAGATGGATGTCTGTGCTCGAAAAAGTCATGATAGTGCCAACAAGACATGATATAAAAAAAAAAAAAACCAAAGACTGGTTGATTATCGTTGTTGGCATTTCCTCTTTCAATTTCAGAATAACCTTCACCTACAAGCAACCACTTAGGTGAAAAAAAAACAACAAATATCACCTAACCTCCCAACATCATTAAAAAGACATGCAAAAAAATACAAGCTGAAGACTATGTGAAAATGTAAAATATAATATTAAAATACCTTTAATCCGAAATAAAACAAAAAAAAACTTTGTATTTAAAGACGAATAAACGAAACCTAAAACAAATTCACTGAAAATATTTTGCTGCCCTCAGCTTTTGTATTTCTCAATGTGTTATTAAACATTTATCAATTTCACATATTTGAGCCAAATTTTTTATTTACACCTATTAAAATGTCTAAGTACTTAAGCATTTAAGTATTTAACTACAATGTCTTATTTCTAAGTATTTAAGCATTTAAGTATTAAAATAAAATGTCATGTATTCTTTATAATTAGTCCGTTAGATTTATTCAAATGCTTATTATCTTACTTGTACACTTTATGTGATTTAATTTTTATAGACATTTTAACAACAAAAAAGTGAGGACCTAAATTTTCGAGAATAAATGTAAAAGCCGCATCTAACAGCGCCACGAAAAAGAAGCGCAGTTGGCAGCACATTCTTACTTTACTTTTTAACCCAGATTTTTTTTTTAGTAAGCTGACTTGGATAAAACAGAGAAATAGTTGAGAAACTGCTCTCCTTGTTAAACAAGTCAAATAATGTTTTATAATAATTCTTTTTTAACACAGTTTTGTTTAAATTGTATATTTTATTTTTTTCTGGTCGTTGTTTTTCTTCTTCTAGCCTTTGTTCACAAGGCTAAACTAGACTTCAAAGATTTGATTCTAGCTAGTGGACAACTCAAAAGCTATCTCGCAGTTTTCGTTTTTACATGACACTTTAGGCGTAAACTACAGCTATGGTTTTATGTATTTAATCTGTAATACAGTAAAAACCAAGCGTTATGTGTGTATAAATATTTACATAGACTCTATATCATTTTAAAACTAAATTTGTTGATACAGCTTTTAAGTTTTATATAGTATTGAGAATCAGACAATTGACCAGTACCATGACATTCGCGTTTTTGCCTTGACGTTCTATCAACTTCCGCTATCCAGCCTGACTACTACTACGTACGAAATTCTTGCTTTTACTTTTCCGACCAACTTCCAAACTCACATTTTTCTATCCTTGAAGAAGATAGAAATGAATAGGAAGAATTGTAAACATATAAAGTATTCTCAGAGAATTTAAGGAGGAGTAACTGCTGACCTAAGACTTGAGACCAAGAAGTGACATACCAGTAAATATCTTTGTCTACTATAAGGTCTCCACCGTGGAATGCTGTAGCAGCAGATCTTAATGAACTCTTTTAAAAACCTGTACGTGTATAATATTTCTAATATATATTATGTTGGCTATAGAAAAGGAAGGATGTTGATGTGTTTTTATAAAGGTTGCACCACTCGGTGTTTGGGAGTAACATCCCTTGAAACTGATCAAATGTTTTCGTTTCGCTGTTCATAATTTTTACTTTTTAAAATTACAGATACAGTGGCCGAAACCAAGCCTAAAAAGAGGCGCTTCGATTTTTCGAGGTTGGCGGAGTCAGCCACCAGCGATCTAGAAGGATGCCAGTCCCCCGAGGTAGTGACGCCGCCCACCAATCAGATCCAGATCATAAGTCACGTGATGGGACTGGAAGAAAACATCCGGCTGCTGAGAGAGAACTACCGCCAGGTGCTGAGCGCGGGCGCCTTGGTGGATACACCCCTAAGACACCCCCTGTGCACTGGGGAAAAACTGAAAATCAGGAGGCCTAGAAGGTAAATCAAGATTTTGTATCGGTGGTTCCCGTTCTGTGGCCCTACGTATGATACATTATAGAAACAATCTAACACAGGGCTGGTCCTTAGATATTTGGAGGCCCTATGCGAAGTGAATAGTGTGGCCCCCAAATGAAATTGGAAAACAAATAT
The DNA here is from genome assembly GCA_036873155.1 of Biomphalaria sudanica. Taxonomy (NCBI): domain Eukaryota; kingdom Metazoa; phylum Mollusca; class Gastropoda; family Planorbidae; genus Biomphalaria; species Biomphalaria sudanica. The sequence continues at coordinate 1,841,063 of JAZGLO010005242.1, read as the reverse complement.
AATCAATAAATTAAAAACCAACCCTGTGTTTATATCTAAATTAATAAATAAGTTGAATTCATATAGCGCTGATGTCATATGTGTACCTCATGGAAGATTCATGATCATCAGACTAGAAATAACGTTTCGACATTTCACCAAAAGGGAGAAAAAATGGTCTTCTAACCAATTCATCTTCTTTTTAGAAGTAATGTCTGTATTATATAAGATATTAAGTCTACCAAGTAGATCTTAACATTCGCGAGTAAAGCTTTTGCCATAGTAGAGACTGGAGCTAGGCTAGTAGACATTGAGCCATAGAGTTCTGCTATGTTTGTGATTTGATCCATACTTAATTTGCCTATGCCTTAGACCGGCCCTGATGTATACAGAATTTACAAATAAAAATCTAAGATTCTATTATTTCACTTTTTGAAAACATTTTACAGCATATAAATTTACATTATTATCTAATCATGCAAAATTGCCATACCAAGATTACACTGAATGTTGTGTGGAACAAAGCTAGGTATGCGGTCATATAACTATAGTTCCATATGATATCACCTCTCCTCTTCCATTACAAATAGTCCTATATTCATATTTAATGCTTCCAGAACCAAGAAAGAATTTATCTGCAAGTACTGTGGCCGCCAGTTCAGCAAGAGTTACAACCTGTTGATCCACGAGAGGACGCACACGGACGAGAGGCCGTACCCATGTGAGATTTGCAACAAAGCTTTCAGGAGGCAAGATCATTTGCGTGACCATCGGTCAGTACCATTATATATCATCTTTTAAAAATTATGCTAATGTAGTGTTCAATATACATCCTAAAATCAACTAGCTGTGAATAGTTTCATCTGTAGAGAGCTTAGTCTTCAGCGAACGTGGCAGCTTTTGTTTGTAAATGTAAACATCTTGCAGGAAAAAAAAAAAGAAAAGCATCCTCCCATTCACCCCCCCACCCCCGAGGGATTATTACGAAGTCTATGCGTGGCTTAAGGATCAATATGAACTCAATTAGGGTTTTAAAAAAGAAGCATGTTCATAGCCAGTGATATTCATAAAAGTATCTCTTACAGACCTTGCGATCTATTGGGCAGGTGATGGGAAGCTCATCTGTTTCTATTAGTAAGTTTTTTTTTTACAAGGGTGTCATGTGGCCAGCACAACGACAAACAGCCTTTTCTTACCCCATTTATGTCAGAGCTGGGTGGACTCAGGGGCATTCCAAAAACCCCGAAGCTCAAAATCATCTACATTCGAACCTCATTTCGAAATCCAGGAGCTTTTTCCACTCAGCCCTTAGCCCCGATATTTCTATATATTTAATATTAATGTCTTTCCTCCTGGTGTAGTTGGTAACAAAATGCATTCATGCCTCATCTGTATTCTTATTGGTTCACTTTGTGTGTTTCTGACAGATACATCCATTCAAAAGAAAAGCCTTTTAAGTGCGACATATGTGGCAAAGGTTTTTGTCAGTCCAGAACTTTGGCAGGGCACAAGGCCACTCACGGTTCAGGCCATGATTACGTCGCAGAGAGGAAGGCATTCAGCACTCAGCGCCTGCACTCTGCGACATTCGCATCCAATGAGCAGCAGCCTGTTGAGGAAATGAAATCCATTGAGTTGGCGATCAAGACGGAGCCCGTGCAGTTGCCAACTCCAGATACTAAACTGTCTCAAACGAAAAGCTTCACGATGGATACAATCCTGAGCACCTTGGACAGCAAGGCCATATCCAATCATGGATAATCCAATCATGGATAATCCAATCATGGATAATCCAATCATGGATAATCCAATCATAGATAACCCAATCATGGATAATCCAGCCATGGATAGTCCAAACATGGATAATCTAATCATGGATAATATGCGAAGCTACTTTAGATCTGATTGAATCATGCATATGACTAGCTCATACTTAACATTGGTCGCTAACATTCATAAATGACACTGTCAGCACAAGAGAGTCACCAAGCTCCTAAGTAACTTGCCCAGACATCACTGCATGTGTCTCCAGCGCTCGCCTTTAGGCCTAAATCTTTCTAGTTTCATTGAAGACACAGTTTCGCCCTGATTTCTATTAGACACAGAGACAGACATGTATCTTTCCATTCTTTGTTGCCTTTGTAAGCAATTAATATGCAGAAGTAGCAATTCCTATAAAATACTCTTTGATGGCCAATCCTTAACTTGAATGAGAATGACTCGCTGGTTTGTTTTCATGTGTATCTCATCACGAGGGTGTGTTTTATTGATGTGATAATTTAAATGTAAAATATTTTGTGTCAAAATAATGTTTTTTTTATTCTTTTGTCTTTGATTTACATTGCATAGTTTTGAAACAATTTTCCTTCCTATAAAAATGTATTATACCAACTAAAAATTAACCCGCTTCTCAGTATTATATTAATCTTGTTTGACTTTAGAATAGTGTTCTATACAAAGTCCACTATGCTATGTCTAAATGTATAATGCCCCCCCCCCCCCCCTGCTTTTTTCTTATGACTATGTGTTTCTAAACCTGAGAAACTATTTATTAATGATGTAAATGTGAGACTAACTTGATTACTTATATGTGCCATTCGAGACATTAACTTTTTTCGTTAACTGACAATTGACATGTATGCTTACTTAACATTGACAATATTTGTTTAGAACTTTTTAAAAATTGTATAAATGTAAATAAAGCATCAAAATGCATGGTAAATTTGTATAAAAATATATTCAAAACCGGCATCCCTCTGGCAAGGAGCAAAGAATGTCGATGACGCTGTCAGCTAAAACTGTATGCGCAGCCTGGATAGCTATTAATACATACACACATTCCTCACTTTGTAACATAGCACTGACCTATATGAGATGTATATAAACTTATGCTAACATGCTGTTTTTAAACGTTATGATGTTACTAATGAAGTCCTCCATATTGGATTGCCTTGAGTCAGTGGATCAGAAGTCAATACGTTTCTCTGTTCATAGTTTGTGCCTGCTTGTACAGAAATATATAGAAATAAATAAAAATAAATCATTAAAAATATAACAACTCTGGGTTGACATCTCTGTATTGCCATCTGGTGCACTTGCTGCATTGTATTTTTGACGATGTACCACAAAGTTCAAACAACGAAAGTTAGTTATCATCATTTTAGCAATTATGCATAAAATACTAAACCATAGCTTACAAATAAAAAAAAAGGATAAAATGTTCAGACAAGTAGTCACATGATAGGGTCGGATGTATAAAACTTCTGTTCCATCCTTCTTTCCCTTGTGCCATTACAGTTGTGAAATGGTTGCCTGAATCAGACAGGGAAGCTAACGGGTCAGTACTAGGTAACATGCATACGCTTAGGACGTAATTCTGTTTTGAAGTCACGTCAGTCATGTATAAGATAATATAAATAGTATGCTAGCGGTCATTTACTTTGGTCCGTTCGATAGAGAACAGTTGACCACATCAGCACACGGCGCTTGGTGAGCTACTTCAGGTGTAATCTGAATTCTGGAAGCTTCTGGTTTCTTATCTTCTTATCTTATATAATACAGACGTTACTTCAAAGGAAGAGTTGGAAGTGTCGACATAAATAAAACCGGCAACAGGCTGTTAAGGGTTAAAGTTGTCTGTTACCCCAAAGCAAGCGAGTGATGTCAACAGAATAGTTTCTTAGTATTTTCATTTACTTAATCATTGTTGTTCAGGCCTTGTCAAAGTGATCCTTTCAAATTGTCAACATTTGTCCACGGACTCCCTAATGAAAAGCCACATAAATGTATATTTAAAACAACCAACATTTTTTTTGCATTGTTTATTAGGAATATACTTTGTATAAAGTTAATACTTATAGCATGATCAGTGCGCTGTGGTTCAAAATCTGTTGTGGACCAGTTGGGGAGGATATCTGGAAGAAGGCTTCTCAGCAAACACAACTTTATTCTAGATCTAGATATAACTATAATACATAGACAGTAGACTTGTGACACTTGTTATGTAGATCTAGATGATTTCTAGATCTAGTCCACATGTTCATGATAGTTGTATTCATGAATGTTACAATCTAGAATAATGTAGATCTACAGGCTACAGGCTACAACAACACGAGGTAGATCTAGGTCTAGTCAAATGAAATAACTGTATTTTTCTTCTTTTTCGAGTCAAGATTCACCTTGTTAGGTTGATAGGCGGTTTGAGCCTCCCAGGCACACATCCCACATCTTTTAGGGTAAATCATTGTCATTCAAAAAGTTAGAACCAAAATATCATAAACAGTAATAAAATGACATTCATCAGACAAATGTTGAAGTGACCACAAGAATTTTTTGGTATCGAGAAGATAATCGAAGTCGGCAACTGTTAAAAACGAATGAATATTCCCGTCTTTTTTTTGTTAAAAAAAAAGGAATTTAAAAAGTTTGGGGCATCTTTGTAGCAGGCCCTAATGCCTATCAACACATGCAATCACATACCAAGGTCAAAAGGCAAGCAGAAAAGAAAACTAAATGAATACAATGCTACATTGAAAATCTATTTAGTGAAAGCAAAAGAACCAAGAAAAACCCAAACCAATACACAGACCGACTGCTACAGTTCACCACAACACCTTCTGAACTAGCTTCCATTCCCCAGCATTAAATTGATGTCTGAGGAAACAGAAAATTTTGCTAATTTTTATAACACATTAATTATTATTTGGTCACTAAATCACGTTGAACATAAAAAAAAATCTACCCCAGTGATGGCCAAACAACAGAAAAAAGTTGGGCTCCGAGGACCTAGCATACTGACTGCTAGTTTCAAAGTGACCAGTTTTTGTCTAATTTCCCCACAAAGAACTATTGTAAGGGTTGCTTTACGTACATGTGTAACACAGCCTTGACTAAGACTTTAGTTCGTTTGTCTTTGATCTTGTCTCTAGTTCGTTTGTCATTCAAAGCTGCAGTTTTGTTATCTATCACCGAGGGTTCGGGTGTCATGTCGACAGGCGCTGATATCTTCAAGAGAGGAGTGGATACCAGTGTCGTGCTTGGTACAGTAAGGTGTCTCTGGTCAGTTAGCTCTACTTCCACTTTGTTGTCTTACTGCTCCCACCACTTGATGGCTCTGTTATCTGTTGGTCACTAGAGAGAATGGACAAAGTATGCAGTGGCGTGACGTGTGCCATGATTTAGAGGCGGAAACTAATTAAAGGGTTAAAGGGGAAAGTATTTAAATATTTTAATATTAGTTTTAAAATGTACTTGTATATTAGCATCACCACCTATCCCTTGGTCTGTTGGACCGTTGGGGCACAACACAAGATTTGTCGACCGTCTTTCTCCATTTCTCTGTCTTTTGATTTCGATAGAACCTCTTTATATAACATGTTCGTCCATTCTTCCCATCGTTTTCTCTGCCTCTTCTTTTTTTTGTCCTGATACTAGTCCCTGAAGGAAGGTCCTTGTCTTACAATTTGTGCATCACACCAAACAAAACATTATAAGTAAACTACACCAGGCTCAATCATAATTTACATGTGACAAAGTTTATATCAGATTGTTGTATTTTATTTAAGGATTTGATTGCCAAGGGCGCAAAAGAGTGTTTGTATATGTTTGTCTTTGCTGTTGGTGTCTTGTATCTCTTTTGTGATGGTGGACTGTCAGGTACCCACTAGAGCTGTGTCTTTGTGTTCAGCTCAGTTTCAAACCAGTCTAACAATATCTTAGGTTAAATAGAAACACACTACAGAACATACATGTGTGTGTACCAGTGGGAGGAAATGGAATCCCAATAGTGATGAAACTATCAAAAAATCAAACAAAGCATTAGAGTTTATTAAAGGACATTTCTATTAATCAACTAAGAACATAAAACTAAAATGTTATTTAACCTTGGTTAGGCCAATAATAGAATATGCATCCTCTGTTTAAGACCCCTCAACTCAAGAAAATATTAAGAAACTGAAAGTGACACCAAATAGAGCAGTGAGATTCATAACAACCGAAAATTTACATTTGACTACAGTAACACCTTTAGTAGAATCACTAAATTTAGAAAGCCTTCAGGACAGAAGACTCAAAAGTAAAGTAGCAATTATACATAAAACACTGAACCATAATCTTCAAATACAAAAACAAAATCTAATAAAATACTCAGAAAGACACAAAGATAAAGGCACATTCCTAGTCCCATATGCTAGGACAAATTTGTACAAATGCTCCTTCTTCCCTAGTGCTATTAGAGCATGGAATTGATTGCTGAGCTAGCCAGGAAAACAGTGACTTAGCAGAATTTAGGTCATTGGTTTAATATGCATGACTAAATGCATGACTCGTAGGACGTAATCTTCTTTTTTTGAAGTAACGTCTGTATCATATAAGATAAGAAGACGATAAGAGGATGTGAGAAGTACCAAGGAGAGGGCTTCCGTCCTGCTTTTACAAAAGCTATTTTTAAAACGTTGCTTGAGTCTGAATTCGAACTTGAGGTCACGAGCTTACACGAGGGAAAGCCAACCTGGTAACTACTGAGTTATAGAAGTGCTTATAAAAATAGAATACTTTTGTTAGTTTAACATTTTTAGAGAACGACCTAATTTGCCACACAAAGCTTATCTCCACTTACCTTAGTAAATTTTTTAATGCATAAAATAAAATTAATTTATTACGATTACTTGATTAACTGATTGGTTTTTTTTTTTTTTTACTGATTCGTGTGTTGTCTTCGACAACGAATAACTGTACAAAATTTCAATTTGATCCGAGAAAGAGAAGTGGGAAAAATAACGTATACAAGATTCCACTCGGACAGACGGACAGTGTGAGCTGATATAAGTCTTGTAATAACGCACAAGACAAGCACACCTTAAAGAAATTAGCCAATAGCTCCATAAAAAAGGGAATGTAGGTCAGAACATTTAAAGCTGGCTTAAAGTGCCTTGTCGCTTGATCTTGATGCTCGACGGGCAAGTTACTATCACCCACGCACATGCACACACACACATATGGGCTTGATCCAACTCTTTATAACTAAAGTCTATAGTTGTAAATGTCCGTGGTGTTTACCAGAGCGCCATGTTGACTTTCCGTAGTCCTCCGAAAGCGCTACCGATACGGGAGATTCGACTTGAAAAGTATCTCCGTTCAACGTCATCCGAAACGAAAATATGGAGTCTTTTTGGCTCCCCCCCCCCTTTTCTTCTTCTTTTTATTTTTTTCATTTTTACTTTCTCAGACAGTACCATATATGCTCCCACTTTCTTGTTAGTGCCTTAGTTTCACTCCTTTGTTGGGATAAGAGCCGTAAATGTTCAGCTTTGATCGTTTGGCTTTGATGCCACTTTTGTTAAACTTTAATCGACAGAGTTCCTGTGAAGGGAGAGAATGCTACGGAAATTAAAAGTTTAATTTTAACCTCTTAAAAGAGAGGACAAAGAAAAATTGGCGTTTAAAGAATTAAAAAAAAAAACTACCTTTGTTTTTATCTTCAAAGTGCAAGAATGCTTTACACATAAGAAGTTAGAACACAATTAGGACACATTTATAACATTTTTTAAAGAAATAAAAAAATCAAAATTGAGTAATTTTGTGAGTGACCTATTAAAGCCAATACAGACATTTTCCCACTGACTACAAATTTACAATATGCAGGGCTGATGATGTAAAGGGCATCTGCTTCTATGACAGACAGTTAGCAAGGGTGCCACGTGGCCATCACAACGACCAACTGCTTTTACTATTCCCAACTAAATACTGGTACTCAAGGGCGTCCTAAAATCCCGAAATAAAAATAAAAAACAACCTGTCTTCACAAAGATTCGAACCCGAAACTCGTTTTGAAAGCCAAGTGCCTTACCTGTTAGCCAATCTCCTCAGATGGTGACATCAATAGGCATATTAAATAGAATCTGTGACGACTTCAGGAAAAGTAGTAAATAACTTCTCTATTTACTACTTTGCCTAACTTCTCTATTTACTACTTTGCCTAACTTCTCTATTTACTACTTTGCCTAACTTCTCTATTTACTACTTTGCCTAACTTCTCTATTTACTACTTTGCCTAACTTCTCTATTTACTACTTTGCCTAACTTCTCTATTTACTACTTTGCCTAACTTCTCTATTTACTACTTTGCCTAACTTCTCTATTTACTACTTTGCCTAACTTCTCTATTTACTACTTTGCCTAACTTCTCTATTTACTACTTTGCCTAACTTCTCTATTTACTACTTTGCCTAACTTCTCTATTTACTACTTTGCCTAACTTCTCTATCTACTACTTTGCCTAACTTCTCTATTTACTACTTTGCCTAACTGCTCTATCTACTACTTTGCCTAGGCTGTGAATGGAATAGAACAGTGGGGCCTGTAGAGTGTGGGCGTGGGTTCATTTCCCACTTCTGACACCATGTAGAATATTTGTGTTAATAAAAATAACAGTTTAAGAGGGAAGACATTAGGAACTCCATTTATTACGTAAACACAAGTGGTGTTACACTGACGCGCTAGTGTGCGAAGGTACATATAATACCAATATGTAACAAGGCCCAACCTTTTTCGGCCTTGGTGACACATAAAAATCCGAAACATGTGTCAAGGGCCACAACTCCGACAAAACTCGTGAGTCAAATCGAAAATAGTTCACCGCACCAATGGCCGTATATGGTCCGCTGGCCGTAGTTTGGGCAAATCTGTTATAAAATCACTTACACTCGTTCAGGCGAATTGTGAAACGCTGACAGATGTTATTAAGAACTATGAATTTAGTTTCTTGGAATGATATTTGCATGCACCAGCTTTTTTGCGTTCTTAGGAAAACTGAATTCATTTTAATTACGAGCTCATGTTTATTCGTTTGCTGTGCCGCAGCTTATTGTGCTGGTTAATTTTTAATAACAGAATCTGTTCCAATCCATGTTGTATTTTTGTGATAATTCAAAGAATAGAATGCATTTTACGAACAAGAATGCAAGCAAGTATCAGGATATTCTGGCATGCGAAGAAGTATCAGGATATTCTGGCATGCGAAGAAGTATCAGGATATTCTGGCATGCAAATAAGTATCAGGATATTCTGGCATGCGAACAAGTATCAGGATATTCTGGCATGCAAACAAGTATCAGGATATTCTGGAATGCGAACAAGTATCAGGATATTCTGGCATGCGAACAAGTATCAGGATATTCTGGCATGCGAGCAAAAATCAGGATATTCTGGCATGCGAAAAGGTATCACGATATTCTGGCATGCGAGCAAGTATTAAAATATTGTGGCATGCGAACAAGTATCAGGATATTCTGGCATGCGAACAAGTATCAGGATATTCTGGCATGCGAACAATTATCAGGATATTCTGGCATGCGAACAAGTATCAGGATATTCTGGCATGCGAGCAAGTATTAGGATATTCTGGCATGCGAACAAGTATCAGGATATTCTGGCATGCGAACAATTATCAGGATATTCTGGCATGCGAGCAAGTATCAGGATATTCTGGCATGCAAACAAGTATCAGGATATTCTGGCATTCGAGCAAGTATTAAAATATTCTGGCATGCGAACAAGTATCAGGATATTCTGGCATGCGAATAAGTATCAGGATATTCTGGCATGCGAACAAGTATCAGGATATTCTGGCATGCGAGCAAGTATCAGGATATTCTGGCATGCGAGCAAGTATCAGGATATTCTGGCATGCGAACAAGTATTAGGATATTCTGGCATGCGAACAAGTATCAGGATATTCTGGCATGCGAACAAGTATCAGGATATTCTGGCATGCGAACAAGTATCAAGATATTCTGGCATGCGAACAAGTATCAGGATATTCTGTCATGCGAACAAGTATCAGGATATTCTACCATGCGAACAAGTTTCAGGATATTCTGGCATGCGAGCAAGTATCAGGATATTCTTGCATGCGAACAAGTATCAGGATGATCTGGCATGCAAGCAAGTATTAAAATATTCTGGCATGCGAACAAGTATAAAAATATTCTAGCATGCGAACAAGTATCAGGATATTCTGGCATGCGAACAAGTATCAGGATATTTTGGCATGCGAACAAGTATTAGGATATTCTGGCATGCGAACAAGTATCAGGATATTCTGGCATGCGAGCAAGTATTAAAATATTCTGGCATGCGAACAAGTATATGGATATTCTGGCATTGGAGCAAGTTTTAAAATATTCTGGCATGCGAACAAGTATCAGGATATTGTAGCATGCGAACAAAAATCAGGATATTCTGGCATGCGAACAAGTATCAGGATATTCTGGCATGCGAATAAGTATCAGGATATTCTGGCATGCGAACAAGTATCAGGATATTCTGGCATGCGAGAAAGTATCAGGATATTCTGGCATGTGAACAAGTATCAGGATATTCTGGCATGCGAACAATTATCAGGATATTCTGGCATGCGAACAATTATCAGGATATTCTGGCATGCGAACAAGTATCAGGATATTCTGGCATGCGAACAAGTATCAGGATATTCTGGCATGCGAGCAAAAATCAGGATATTCTGGCATGCGAAAAGGTATCACGATATTCTGGCATGCGAGCAAGTATTAAAATATTGTGGCATGCGAACAAGTATCAGGATATTCTGGCATGCGAACAAGTATCAGGATATTCTGGCATGCGAACAATTATCAGGATATTCTGGCATGCGAACAAGTATCAGGATATTCTGGCATGCGAGCAAGTATTAGGATATTCTGGCATGCGAACAAGTATCAGGATATTCTGGCATGCGAACAATTATCAGGATATTCTGGCATTCGAGCAAGTATTAAAATATTCTGGCATGCGAACAAGTATCAGGATATTCTGGCATGCGAATAAGTATCAGGATATTCTGGCATGCGAACAAGTATCAGGATATTCTGGCATGCGAGCAAGTATCAGGATATTCTGGCATGCGAGCAAGTATCAGGATATTCTGGCATGCGAACAAGTATTAGGATATTCTGGCATGCGAACAAGTATCAGGATATTCTGGCATGCGAACAAGTATCAGGATATTCTGGCATGCGAACAAGTATCAAGATATTCTGGCATGCGAACAAGTATTAAAATATTCTGGCATGCGAACAAGTATCAGGATATTCTGGCATGCGAACAAGTATTAGGATATTCTGGCATGCGAACAAGTATCAGGATATTCTGGCATGCGAACAAGTATCAGGATATTCTGGCATGCGAACAAGTATCAAGATATTCTGGCATGCGAACAAGTATTAAAATATTCTGGCATGCGAACAAGTATCAGGATATTCTGGCATGCGAACAAGTATTAGGATATTCTGGCATGCGAACAAGTATCAGGATATTCTGGCATGCGAACAAGTATCAGGATATTCTGTCATGCGAACAAGTATCAGGATATTCTAGCATGCGAACAAGTTTCAGGATATTCTGGCATGCGAGCAAGTATCAGGATATTCTTGCATGCGAACAAGTATCAGGATGATCTGGCATGCAAGCAAGTATTAAAATATTCTGGCATGCGAACAAGTATAAAAATATTCTAGCATGCGAACAAGTATCAGGATATTCTGGCATGCGAACAAGTATCAGGATATTTTGGCATGCGAACAAGTATTAGGATATTCTGGCATGCGAACAAGTATCAGGATATTCTGGCATGCGAGCAAGTATTAAAATATTCTGGCATGCGAACAAGTATATGGATATTCTGGCATTGGAGCAAGTTTTAAAATATTCTGGCATGCGAACAAGTATCAGGATATTGTAGCATGCGAACAAAAATCAGGATATTCTGGCATGCGAACAAGTATCAGGATATTCTGGCATGCGAATAAGTATCAGGATATTCTGGCATGCGAACAAGTATCAGGATATTCTGGCATGCGAGAAAGTATCAGGATATTCTGGCATGTGAACAAGTATCAGGATATTCTGGCATGCGAACAATTATCAGGATATTCTGGCATGCGAACAAGTATCAGGATATTCTGGAATGCGAACAAGTATCAGGATATTCTGGCATGCGAACAAGTATCAGGATATTCTGGCATGCGAGCAAAAATCAGGATATTCTGGCATGCGAAAAGGTATCACGATATTCTGGCATGCGAGCAAGTATTAAAATATTGTGGCATGCGAACAAGTATCAGGATATTCTGGCATGCGAACAAGTATCAGGATATTCTGGCATGCGAACAATTATCAGGATATTCTGGCATGCGAACAAGTATCAGGATATTCTGGCATGCGAGCAAGTATTAGGATATTCTGGCATGCGAACAAGTATCAGGATATTCTGGCATGCGAACAATTATCAGGATATTCTGGCATGCGAGCAAGTATCAGGATATTCTGGCATGCAAACAAGTATCAGGATATTCTGGCATTCGAGCAAGTATTAAAATATTCTGGCATGCGAACAAGTATCAGGATATTCTGGCATGCGAATAAGTATCAGGATATTCTGGCATGCGAACAAGTATCAGGATATTCTGGCATGCGAGCAAGTATCAGGATATTCTGGCATGCGAGCAAGTATCAGGATATTCTGGCATGCGAACAAGTATTAGGATATTCTGGCATGCGAACAAGTATCAGGATATTCTGGCATGCGAACAAGTATCAGGATATTCTGGCATGCGAACAAGTATCAAGATATTCTGGCATGCGAACAAGTATTAAAATATTCTGGCATGCGAACAAGTATCAGGATATTCTGGCATGCGAACAAGTATTAGGATATTCTGGCATGCGAACAAGTATCAGGATATTCTGGCATGAGAACAAGTATCAGGATATTCTGTCATGCGAACAAGTATCAGGATATTCTAGCATGCGAACAAGTTTCAGGATATTCTGGCATGCGAGCAAGTATCAGGATATTCTTGCATGCGAACAAGTATCAGGATGATCTGGCATGCAAGCAAGTATTAAAATATTCTGGCATGCGAACAAGTATAAAAATATTCTAGCATGCGAACAAGTATCAGGATATTCTGGCATGCGAACAAGTATCAGGATATTTTGGCATGCGAACAAGTATTAGGATATTCTGGCATGCGAACAAGTATCAGGATATTCTGGCATGCGAGCAAGTATTAAAATATTCTGGCATGCGAACAAGTATATGGATATTCTGGCATTGGAGCAAGTTTTAAAATATTCTGGCATGCGAACAAGTATCAGGATATTGTAGCATGCGAACAAAAATCAGGATATTCTGGCATGCGAACAAGTATCAGGATATTCTGGCATGCGAATAAGTATCAGGATATTCTGGCATGCGAACAAGTATCAGGATATTCTGGCATGCGAGAAAGTATCAGGATATTCTGGCATGTGAACAAGTATCAGGATATTCTGGCATGCGAACAATTATCAGGATATTCTGGCATGCGAACAAGTATCAGGATATTCTGGCATGCGAGCAAGTATCAGGATATTCTGGCATGCGAGCAAGTATCAGGATATTCTGGCATGCGAACAAGTATCAGGATATTTGGCCTGCGAACAAGTATCAGGATATTCTGGCATGCGAACAAGTATCAGGATATTCTGGCATGCGAACAAGTATCAGGATATTTGGCCTGCGAATAAGTATCAGGATATTCTGGCATGCGAACAAGTATCAGGATATTCTGGCATGCGAACAAGTATCAGGATATTCTGGCATGTGAACAAGTATCAGGATATTCTGGCATGCGAACAATTATCAGGATATTCTGGCATGCGAACAATTATCAGGATATTCTGGCATGCGAACAAGTATCAGGATATTCTGGCATGCGAACAAGTATCAGGATATTCTGGCATGTGAACAAGTATCAGGATATTCTGGCATGCGAACAATTATCAGGATATTCTGGCATGCGAACAATTATCAGGATATTCTGGCATGCGAACAAGTATCAGGATATTCTGGCATGCGAACAAGTATCAGGATATTCTGGCATGCGAACAAGTTATTCAACGTTATTCAACAAAGCACTTTCTTTATAAGGACCATAGCTGGTAAACATTGTGTTGATTGGAACAGAAGCTACTCGTACTAATGAAATGTTACTTAATGTTGTGACCAAGTGTAATGTAGTGTATATGTGTGTTTCCAAAGTAACGACGAGGAAAGGAAGCATTTTCTTTTTTTTTTTTTTTTGGCTGTCGGGTTTCTGATGAAACCAAGACATGGTTTGTCATAATTGATGTTAACAGAAGTCACGTGAGTGATATTTGAAGGGGAGACGAATCAGCGACGCGAGACAGTATAGATGTGTATTTGTCAGTTAGATTTTTGTTCAAATGACCACCATTTTCGTTACTACTATATCTCATGTCAAGTTGAATCTATGAATATTGATAAATAAAAGTTACTTTCAATTTTTTTTTTAAAAGTCATTTCAAGTTTATTTCTATGTATTTAAAGTTCTACGTTTCAGATATAATACGCATACATCCGTTTAATTGTACTAGCTATTTAGATCTACAGTCCAACCGGCGCTCTCGACATAGTCACGGAGGTCACGGTCCAACGAACAAACAACATCAAGGTCGGGGGAGGGCACATTTTCACATCCGGGTCCACTGTTAGTACTTGAACCTTGTTACGCCACTGTCCAAGGCTTATATGACCTTTAAAGAAAATAAAAACACGAGACATTATACAGTTGAAAAGTTGCTATGTGATCATAGTGACAAACGCAAGACAGTTTATTTATATCTCTTGCTAAACAGGCTAAGTGTCTGGCTCCGAATCGAGAGTCTTGTGTTTGAAGAGTGGAATTTTTAGTTTTGGGATTTTTAGGACGTCCCTAAGTCCACCCAACTCTAATGGGAACCTGACATTAGTTTGGGAAAGTAAAGGCGGTTGGTCGTTGTGCAGGCCGCATGACACCCAACTCTAATGGGAACCTGACATCAGTTGGGGGATAGGTAAAGGCGGATGGTCGTTGTGCAGGCCGCATAATACTCTCGTTCACCGTCTGCCAAAGAAACACGTGATCGTTACATCATATGGCATATAGATCTTTGCTTAACAGGCATCAGTGTTATCCAGATCCATGTTTTAAAATATTGTCATAACTTACGACACTCATTGACCCGTGACCAATTAGGACAAACCAGGATGTGTAAGAACATTTACACCCCAATATGATTTATAACTTACTCCCCAATATGACTTATAACATACACCCCAATATGATTTATAACATACACCCTAATATGACTTATAACATACACACTAATATGACTTATATCTTACACCCTAATATGACTTAAAACATACACCCTAATATGATTTATAACATACACCACAATATGACTTATATCTTACACCTCAATATGACTTATAACATACACCCTAATATGACTTATAACATGCACCCTAATATGACTTTTAACATACACCTCAATAAAACTTATAACATACACCTTAATATAACTTATAACATACACCCTAATATGACTTATAACATACACCTTAATATGACTTATAACATACACCTTAATATAACTTATAATATACACCCTAATATGACTTCAAACTAAGATCTTTTTATTAAGTTAGTCTCTCAGGCTCATTAAAGAAAGCAAAAATAAGCATATAAACATAGCTTTCATACATCACCCCAACACACGCACACACACCTCTACTATACATTAGCATACATACATTACTTCAAATACACTCCTCCCCCCCCCCACCCAGCCCAAACACACACTGATAATATAAAACCCCATCAGACAAACATCTCACAACCCCAGCACACACAAACACTTCTAATAAACACACACACACACACACCTCTGGTACCCTACTGCACCGTTCTTTCATACACACACACACACACACACACACATTCCCACATTTTAAGAGCTGGTAATCCTATTAGTTACCTACCTATCAGTTTCTATCTTTGTTTGGACTATTAGATAATACGTGTCCATGAATAGCTCTAAGAGAATGGATCACGACCTATATTTAAGAACAAAATCTAAACCTTTGAGAGAGGGAGAGGAGAAGGGGGGGGGGGGGGTCTAACAAAAAAAAAAAAAAAAAAAACAACGAAAATCTGCAGTTAAAAAAAGGGAACCTCACAGCGCATGCGTGCAAGATAGTAGGTAGGATAAGGAGAAAGGCGTCTGGGTGTCAAGTTTCATTGGAGCCCTAGGTTTTTATCGCTTAGGTTAACAATGTTATGAAGACTTGGCCGGCCAAGACAGACTCATAACGCATTCACTTGTCTTGGGAGCAAGTCTTTATCCGGGCGACGGGCCATTGGGACCAACAATAACCACCGCCCGCCTCCCCCCCCCCCCCAAAAAAAAATATTAACGTATTCGCCCGTGCTTTAGTTTCAGTAACACTAGCCCGGAGGCGAAGATAACTGCTCACGGTTGAAGGCTATCAAGGCCCCCAGCAAGACTGCCCGCAGGGTGTGATGAAATTGTCCTCGGATTGGTCCTGAGGGAGGCCCCTCGGCTAGGTAGTGTAAACCCTCCCCTCCGACTACACGCACTGTGTGAGGGTGAACCACTTTCGTGAGACTATTACCTAAAAGAATGTGTTGCTTTTTTTTTATTGGATGGCTTTTTCTGTTCGCACGGTGTCACTCGCAGAGTTATCTCCCCCAGTTAATTTGTCTGATGATTAGGGACGCTGCTCTTTCACTCTCTAGAATCCATTGGAGTTATCAACCTTTCTTCCATTAAAAATGTCAGTAATACCATTATTGTTAAACGCTGAAACGAAGACCGAACAAAACAAAAAATCTACCACGAGCGAGCTCTTATCTTCTAGTCGGGTTGGGGCGTACTATGGAAAAGACAATAATATTAGCGATGTTCTAATTAGTCTCTGGTCCTTCAGACTTGTCAATTCTTTTCTCTGTTGGGTGTCTAAATGGAATCAAGCGTGGACAGTGGGAATGGAAGGTTGGAGGAGAATGACGCGAAGGAAATAAATGTTGCTGTCGACGCCTAACACAAAAAATAATTTACCATCTTTATGTCTGCTTACTGGAACACTATATTGACATTGTCTCGAGCTGACCGCAAAGTGCAGCGCCATAAATTGATCTGTAATTACCACCCTTTAATTCGTTTAAATGCTACGTACATTTTTTTAACATCATAGCTTTCCAATAGTGTATCTTTAGAATATCTCATTTTTAAATAACATCTTTATAGCATCATATCTTTATAACATCTCATTTTTTATTATATCTTTATAACTTCATATGCTTATGACATCATATCTTTATAACATCTCATTTTTTATTATATCTTTATAACTTCATATGCTTATGACATCATATCTTTATAACATCTCATTTTTTATTATATCTTTATAACTTCATATGCTTATGACATCATATCTTTATAACATCTCATTTTTTATTATATCTTTATAACTTCATATGCTTATGACATCATATCTTTATAACATCACATCTTTTCAAAATGATTGTGAAACGTATTTCTGTTTAAAAACGGTATTATCCATGTTAGTTCATCTCTATCTTCTTAACGTCCGAACCAATCATATATCTTATTACAGACGTCAGTGTAGAAGCACGTCTTGCCCATGTGATGATAAAAACATAACTTTTTTTGTTTTAAAGAGAAAACGGATCCATTAGTCTTGGGCAATCTAAAGATTTCTGGCTCATGGACGGTAGCGTGAATACATTTCGCTCATTCAAATTGTGCTTCACTTTTGGCGTCATTGAGACAATCGACTAGAGTTGTCTTCTCTCCCGTCCTTGACATCTCTTCCCGCCAAGTTGTCTCGAAACAAAGTAGAGATTTAGGGGAAAAATCTAAACAACCTATAAAAAAATTTTTATGACAACTTTAACAGAGAGGTTCTCATTACTTTTTATGACCAAAGCTATATTGGAATTAGACAGTTCACTAACTGGCTTTAGTTATTTAGTTGTTTTTTTTTTTTTTTGATAGGGGACAGAGAAGCTAAAAGAGATTACTAAAGGCAAAGGGCTGGGGTGGGGTGGGTGGTCTGGAAAGTAGTTGAGGTCATTGTCTTTTTTAGAACGTGGGATTTGACAGAGTAAGTAGAGCAGACTTGAATGAAGACCAGATGTTACATTGATTTCTATCTATCTATGTATGTATGTATGTATGTATCTATGTATCTATGTATGTATGTATGTATGTATGTATGTATGTATCTATGTATCTATGTATGTATGTATGTATGTATCTATCTATCTATCGATCTATCTATCTATCTTTCTATCTATCTAGCTAGCTAGCTAGCTAGCTAGATAGATAGCTAGCTAGCTAGCTAGAGATACAGAGATATCTAGATAGATAGAGAGATGTATATATATATATATATTACAGAGAGAGAGAGAGAGAGAGAGAGAGAGAGAGAGAGAGAGAGATAATGATAAATAGATAGATAGATAGATAGATAGATAGAAAGATAGATAGATAGATAGATAGATAGATAGATAGTCTACTAAACCCTTATATATATATATAAACCCTTTCGTTCAGACCTTTTTAAAACGTACAAACCAGTTTTGTGATTCACTTTGGTTCTCGGGTTCTTTATAGCGCGGACGCTCAAAATGGCTCAGATATTTATTGGTCCCGAAAGTGAACAGTAAATATCCGGGCGAGGCAAAGGTCTATATAAGAAAAAAGGGAGGAAAAAATCGTCGCCCCCCCCCCCTCTCTTTCATTTCTTACGGGTGGACTAGCAAATTTATGATGAAGTTAAAGGTGTATGATTTACGACACCGCGATAGGATCGGGGCACGAACATCAAAGCATCTCTATGGCCTTAATGCAAACGAAATATCGATAGCCAGCACTGTCGTCTGCCCCACGCGCGGGAAAAGTGGGATCAAAAGAAAGCGCGTGTTACTGCAGAGGTAGTGGATTTAATTGTTTTTTGACAGCCACGGAACTTCTCCAACTAAGGCTACTGTCTTGGCCCGTTTACTAGCTCTTGAAGACAGTGGTTCTTGCGTTGTGGAGCCGGGTGGGAATGAAAGTTTTGATCGAAGTCGAGCCACAGTAAATGTAGGAATTTCGTCAGCCTTGTTAGATCTTTCTTTGCAGAAGTCGGAAATGTTTTCCATTCCATGTGTGAAATCCAAACTGGGGATCTTGTCTTCAATTAATCTATCTACCAATGCTTAGGGCTTCCTTTGGGGTTCTCATCTAGTCAACGATGTCACTTTTTTGGGGGGTTTTCATTTAGTCAACGATGTCACTTCCTTTTGGGGTTTTCATTTAGTCAACGATGTTTCTTCCTTTTGGGGTTTTCATTTAGTCAACGATGTTTCTTCCTTTTGGGGTTTTCATTTAGTCAACGATGTCACTTCCTTTTGGGGTTTTCATTTAGTCAATGATGTCACTTCCTTTTGGGGTTTTCATTTAGTCAATGATGTCACTTCCTTTTGGGGTTTTCATTTAGTCAACGATGTCACTTTTTTGGGGGGTTTTCATTTAGAAACGATGTCACTTCCTTTTGGGGTTTTCATTTAGTCAATGATGTCACTTCCTTTTGGGCTTTTCATTTAGTCAACGATGTCACTTTTTTGGGGGGTTTTCATTTAGTCAACGATGTCACTTCCTTTTGGGGTTTTCATTTAGTCAATGATGTTTCTTCATTTTGGGGTTTTCATTTAGTCAACGATTTTTCTTCCTTTTGGGATTTTCATTTAGTCAATGATGTCACTTCTTTTTGGGGTTTTCATTTAGTCAACGATGTTTCTTCCTTTTGGGGTTTTCATTTAGTCAACGAAGTTTCTTCCTTTTGGGGTTTTCATTTAGTCAACGATGTTTCTTCATTTTGGGGTTTTCATTTAGTCAACGAAGTTTCTTCCTTTTGGGGTTTTCATTTAGTCAACGATGTTTCTTCCTTTTGGGGTTTTCATTTAGTCAACGATGTTTCTTCCTTTTGGGGTTTTCATTTAGTCAACGATGTCACTTCCTTTTGGGGGTTTTATTTAGTCAACGATGTCACTTCCTTTTGGGGTTTTTATTTAGTCAACGATGTCACTTCCTTTTGGGGTTTTCATTTAGTCAATGATGTCACTTCCTTTTGGGGTTTTCATTTAGTCAATGATGTCACTTCCTTTTGGGGTTTTCATTTAGTCAACGATGTCACTTCCTTTTCTTTAACTTTATTTGGTAGTTCACTGTCCCCAGTCACAATTTATATCACGTGACACGTTTGTTCTGTCTTTCTTGGAGAATCTCTTTGTTTATAAAGTTTTCCATATTCTATCTATGGGGCTTTCTTTTATATAATTTTGTTCAGAATATATTTATGAGGATTTGTTTTATATATTCTTTTGTCTAGAATATATTTGAGGGGCTTTGTTTTCTATATTCCTTTGTTCAGAACATATTTATGGGGCTTTCTTTTATGTTCTTTTGTTCAGAATATATTTATGGTTTCTTTTTATATATTCTTTTGTTCAGAATATATTTGAGGGGCTTTGTTTTCTATATTCCTTTGTTCAGAACATATTTATGGGGCTTTCTTTTATGTTCTTTTGTTCAGAATATATTTATGGTTTCTTTTTATATATTCTTTTGTTCAGAATATATTTGAGGGGCTTTGTTTTATTTTCTTTCGTTAAGAATTTCGTATTTTAGCAGAAATAAGACATAGGCGGCCTAAGGGTCGAAAAGTAGCCAAAGTTTCTTTGCCTTAGTGTACCACGTGATACGGAGTTTCTATTGTCACCATCAGTCCATCAATCAAGTAGGCCGATAGAATAAGGATTGGAAGCCTTTCCGGCACCTATACCAATTACCATGAAAGCTCTGACCATGATACCTTGAGTCAGAGTTTTGCCCCGCTTTAGACATTAGGCCAGGCACCTTTAAAAAAGATCACTATTATTATTTCAAGACCAAAAAAATAAAAAAAGCTCATACGAAGTGTGATTGTATCAATTAGTTTGGATCAGTCATGTCATTGAATTTGTAATGGATCTAGGTCAACAACAATACCTATGAGCGATTAATAATATTTTTACAAATTGTTTTTGTTTAGCACTATTTCAGGCTTTTAGCTTTCTCACTATGCTGTGAGCCTATCACCTATCTCTGGACCGATTGGGAAAATTGGGGAGGGGGAGAAATGGATCTCTGGTTGGATTTTACCGTAATTAATTTATATACCGGTAATCATTAACAAAAAAAAAACACCATTTAACTTAAAAAAAAATGGAGAACGACCTGAATTCAAACTTGTGGCTCAGGCCTCTTCAAGCCGACGTGGTGAGGTTCTTATGGCTACAGAAGAATGTATGTTGTTTGTTTTAATTTGGAGCGGCGACCCTATGAAGGAGACTAATTCAGCTTATGTCAAGTACCATTTGTTTCCCTTGTTCGAGATACCAAACAAAATAATTAATTACCAATAGTTAATTAACTAATTGGTTAATTTTTTTGTATTGATTCTTGTGTTGTCAGATAAAAGAAAAAAATGTGCAACATTTCAGCTTGATCCAAGATTGGGGTGTGGGAGAAATAACGTGTACTAACTTTTTACCGTTATAAAGATAGACAGACAGAGTAAGCTTTGTAAAAAAACAACAATAAAAAGCCCAAACAAAACAACTAAATGAACTATTTGAGAATTGCGTGTGCATGAACTGACAAATTCAGCATCTGTCACATATGTTAAAAGGGATTATTCTACATCTTTCACATCTAATAGGAAAGTCTTTACTTTTACTAAAGTTGACTTCAGCACTTACCACGGCTGTAAGAAAAGACAACCTTAGCGTCTGTCACGTATATAACAAAGGACAACTTTAAGTTTATCACGCCTATAAGGAAAGACAACTTTAGCATCGGTCTCGTAGAAAGGAGTATATTAGTTAAAGTGGGTTGGGGAAAAGGTCAAAAGTTTTGACCCCTGCCTAGGGGTTAAAAGAAAAATGAAGAGTGCTGGAAAAAGAGGAGGAATAAGTAGTAGAGCAAAATGAATCCTAAAAAATGTGCAGGCCATTTGGATACCTGCACAACAAATGACTTTATCTTATCTTATATACTACAGACGTTACTTCAAAAAAGAAGATAATTAGGTCTTACCCATTTCGCGTGTCATTCTAGTCATGCATGTTAATCAATGACTTAAACTCTACAAGGTCGTTGATTTTCCTGGCTGATTCAGACAACCCACTCCATTCTCTAATGGCACTAGAGATGAAGGAGCACTTGTACAAATTTGTTCTAGAGTATAGAATAAGATACATATCCCTATCTTTGTGTCTTACTGAGTATTTCATTAGGTTTTGTTTTTCTGTTTCTAAATGATGCCTTTTGCTGTTTTATGTATAACAGCTACTTGACTTTTTATTCTTTTGTCCTGACGTGTCTCTAAGTTTTGTGATTCTTGTTAATGGTGTTTTCAAATCAAATTGGATTATTCGTTCGTTATACATCTCACTGCTCTGTGTTCTAATAGGAAATGTGAAACACGATCTTGAAATAATAATAATATTTGAAAACTTGATTTCTTAATTGGATTTAAAATTAGACAAGCATCTCATACTCCATTTTATTGTTCCTTTTCTCTTTTCGCAAATATTTAGCTAGATTAATTAAACACAATTAGCTCTACTACTAATTCCTCCTCTTTTTCCAGCACTCTTCAATTACCTTACCTAACTCAAAAAATATAGAATCTACATTTTGTAAAATTAATACCACCTCAACATCCCTAATAATAGGCAGTATTTACAGACCACCAAATTCTAGTTTAGAATACATGCAGGAACTATGTAATCAGATTACTACACTTAAAGAGACAAATAAAAATGCAGTTTTTTGGATTATGGGTGATTTCAACCTACCTGATATAAATTGGAAAACACTAACCATAGATAAACACCAAAACCTTAAGGACATAAATGAGCTTTTCATAGAAACTTTACACAACCTAAGTTTAGATCAAATCATTAAAAAGCCAACTAGATTAAACAACACATTAGATCTCTTCTTAACTAACAGACCTGGATTAGTAGTTGATTATGATATTATCCCTGGTCTATCAGACCATGAGATCATAAAAATACACAGTCAGATAAAAGCAGTAGCCAATTAAAAACCCAAAAGAAAAATCTTACTCTGGAATAAATGTAATCTAACACAACTACACCAAGCTGCATTAAACTTTCAACAAACATTCTTATTAGAAAAAGACATTAACCAACCAGTCGATGACCTCTGGAAGTTCATTAAAAACCATCTTAAAAGCATTATAGAAAATCATTTACCAACTAAATACACATCAAACAAAATAAATAAATGCTGGTTTAATAATAGACTAAAGAAGCTTTGTAAACAGAAGGAAAACCTATATAGAAAATTTAAAGAAACTAAGGCAGAAAGAGTTTACAAAAAGTATATAAAAATTAAACACTTAACCCAAAAAGTAAGCAGACAGCTGCAGAGTGAATACATAAACAATGTAATATCTAAAGATAACAACAAAAACCTATGGTCATACATTAAATCTAAGAAAATGGAAACAACAGGCATAGCGCCATTAAAAGATGAACATAACATAATACATAATGATAATGAAACTAAAGCAAACCTCCTAAACAAATACTTTGCATCAGCATTCTCAGCTCCAGGAGACAAAGACATATTACTGAATTTGAACCAAGTAGACAACATAAAAGATATAGTAGTACAAGAAAATGGAATTCAAAAACTATTAGCCAACACCAAACCAAATAAAGCGTCTGGACCTGATGGTATTCCAGCTAGATTACTCAAAGAACTAAGCAATGAGCTAGCCCCAGTGTTCAAAATACTCTTTCAGGCTTCACTTAACCAGGGAAGAGTACCAAAGGACTGGAAAGAAGCTAATGTCACCCCCCAACCCTATTTAAAAAAGGAGAAAAATCTGACACAGGAAACTACAGACCAGTATCACTTACCAGCATCACATGTAAAATCCTAGCACACATAATATTTAGCAACATCATAAACCACTTAGACAAACAAAATGTCCTCACACCATACCAACATGGCTTTAGGAAATATAGATCATGTGAAACACAACTAATAGGACTAATTGATGATTTTTCTAAAGGTTTAGATATTAGTGAACAAATAGATGCTATCTTACTAGATTTTTCTAAGGCTTTTGACAAAGTTCACCACCATAGTTTGCTTAAAAAATTAAAATATTTTGGCATTAATGGTCCACTGCATCAGTGGATTAAAGATTTTCTGATAGGGAGAGAACAAACTGTAATAATAAATGGCTCTAAATCAACACCAATAACAGTAAACTCAGGTGTACCTCAAGGAGCAGTCTTGGGTCCACTACTATTTTTAATTTACATAAATGATTTACCAAATTGCATTAGTTCAGGAACAAAAGTCAGATTATTTGCAGACGATTGCATAATATATAGAACAATAAAAACAACACAAGACACAGATATTTTACAAAGAGAATTAGATTAATTACAGATATGGAAATCAAATTGAAGAATGTCTTTCCACCCAGAAAAATGTCAGTTGTTAAGAGTAACAAAAAAACTAAAACAAATTAATTCCACTTATCTTATTCATGGCAAATCAGTAACACAGACTAAAAACGCAAAATACCTAGGTGTTATAATAAATGAAAAACTGTCATGGAATCCACATATTGATGAAACTATAAAAAAAATCAAACAAAGCATTAGGATTTATTAAACGAAATTTCTATAAATCAAATAAGAACATAAAACTAAAATGTTATTTAACCTTGGTTAGGCCAATAATAGAATATGCATCCTCCGTTTGGTACCCCTCAACTCAAGAAAACATAAAGAAACTGGAACAGACACAAAATAGAGCAGTGAGATTCATAACAAATGAATATTCACATTTGACTAGAGTAACACCTATAGTAAAATCACTAAATTTAGAAAGCCTTCAGGACAGAAGACTCAAAAGTAAAGTAGCAATTATACATAAAACACTGAACCATAATCTTCAAATAAAAAAACAAAATTTAATAAAATACTCTGAAAGACACAAAGATAAAGGCACATTCCTTGTCCCATATGCTAGGACAAATTGTACAAATACTCCTTCTTCCCTAGTGCTATTAGAGCATGGAATGGGTTACCTGAGCTAGCCAGGAAAACCAGTGACTTGGCAGAATTTAAGTCATTGGTTAATATGCATGACGCTTAGGACGTAATCATCTTCTTTTTTGAAGTAACGTCTGTATTATATAAGGTAATATAATACATATTTATAATATAATATATAAATATTTATAGTTTTTTTATTTATATACCTATAAAATCTATTTGTAGAAACAGACAGAAATAAATCTATATAGATTATAGATCTTTAAATTAATTATTATAGGGCCTAATTTAATAAACGTGATACTTTCAACTAGGCTACATGTATTCTCTCTCTCTCTCTTTTAAGGACAGAAGACTCAAAAGTATAGTAGCAATTATACATAAAACACTGAACCATAATCTTCAAATACAAAAACAAAATTTAATAAAATACTCTGAAAGACTCAAAGATAAAGGCACATTCCTCATCCCATATGCTAGGACAAATTTGTACAAATTTAGAGCATGGAATGGGTTGCCTGAGCTAGCCAGGAAAACCAGTGACTTGGCAGAATTTAAGTCCTTGGTTAATATGCATGACTAAATGCATGACGCGTAGGACGTAATCATCTTCTTTTTTTGAAGTAACGTCTGTATTATATAAGAAGTAGCCCTGTATAGAACAATAGAACATCTTAAAAATGTCTGCTATGTAATACTGTTGTGTTGATTATTATCTCAAACGGAAAAAAAACATTTCGTTTTTAAGGTTCAGCAACATTCACATGAGAAAAAAGTACTTATTAAGTTATTATTCGTATCAAGGAAATAAAGTACTTATTATATATGTACAAGAAAGAGCTAAGCTAGAGAAATATGTAGAGTACAAGGGAAACAGCTCATGGTTTATTTATATTCGAGGTGATTTCCCTTGTTAACATTAATAGTGAGAAGGATACTTTTCTGGGTTATAAGCTTAAAAACAGAGGCGCCAATCATTTTTAACCCTGGGAACATATACAATCACAATCAGTGAAAAAAAACCCACCTCCAATGTTGCAATGCATTTGAAATTTCATTATTCCCCTTGTGTTGATATTTCAAAAGGCCGGATTTAGCTTGCGGGCGTGTTTTGGCTGAACAGAGTTTTTTCCAAAGTAGTTAGGATCTAAAACTTAACTAACATTGTGCTATAAAGAAGCTAGGACTTAGCTACCATTGTGCTATAAAGAAGCTAGTAGCAAACCTTGTGCTATAAAGAAGCTAGGACTTAGCTAACATTGTGCTATAAAGAAGATGGGACTTAGCTAGCATTAGACTATAAAGAAGCTAGGACTTAGCTAACATTGTGCTATAAAGAAGCTGGGACTTAACTAACATTGTTCTATGCAAAAAATATTAACAACAAAAATGCTAAATTGTGATAAAAATAACACTGTAGCAATAAAGTAAGTTTAAGTCTTCCATTAAAATGCACGATTAAATTAATATGTGAATACGCACATTAAACATGACAGGACGTGTATGTAATTCTCTGAGTGTTTGTGATTTATTTAGAAAAGTAATGTGCAATTAAAAGAAGAACAAAATATTGAAATGATAACTTGCTAGAACTAATTACTTTTACAACAGAACTAAATGAAAAAAAAAAATCAGCAAGAGACAGGGTGTTTTAGATCACTACACTATGGGTATCAGAGACCAGGGTGTTTTAGATCACTACACTATGGGTATCAGATACCAGGGTGTTTTAGATCACTACACTATGGATATCAGATACCAGGGTGTTTTAGATTACTACACTATAGGTATCAGAGACCAGGGTGTTTTAGATCACTACAATATGGGTATCAGATGCCAGGTTGTTTTAGATCACTACACTATGGGTATCAGATACCAGGGTGTTTTGGATCACTACACTATGGGTATCAGAGACCAGGGTGTTTTAGATCACTACAATATGGGTATCAGATGCAGGGTTGTTTTAGATCACTACACTATTGTATCAGATACCAGCGTGTTTTAGATCACTACACTATGGGTATCAGATACCAGGGTGTTTTAGATCACTACATTATGGGTATCAGATGCCAGGGTGTTTTAGATCACTACACTATGGGTATCAGATACCAGGGTGTTTTAGATCACTACACTATGGGTATCAGAGACCAGGGTGTTTTAGATCACTACACTATGGATATCAGATACCAGGGTGTTTTAGATTACTACACTATAGGTATCAGAGACCAGGATGTTTTAGATCACTACAATATGGGTATCAGATACCAGGTTGTTTTTTATCACTACACTATGGGTATCAGATACCAGGGTGTTTTAGATCACTACACTATGGGTATCAGATACCAGGGTGTTTTAGATCACTACACTATGGGTATCAGAGACCAGGGTGTTTTAGATCACTACAATATGGGTATCAGATGCCAGGTTGTTTTAGATCACTACACTATGGGTATCAGATACCAGGGTGTTTTAGATCACTACACTATGGGTATCAGATACCAGGGTGTTTTAGATCACTACGTTATGGGTATCAGAGACCAGGGTGTTTTAGATCACTACAATATGGGTATCAGATGCAGGGTTGTTTTAGATCACTACACTATTGTATCAGATACCAGCGTGTTTTAGATCACTACACTATGGGTATCAGATACCAGGGTGTTTTAGATCACTACACTATGGGTATCAGATGCCAGGGTGTTTTAGATCACTACACTATGGGTATCAGATACCAGGGTGTTTTAGATCACTACACTATGGGTATCAGATACCAGGGTGTTTTAGATCACTACACTATGGGTATCAGAGACCAGGGTGTTTTAGATCACTACACTATGGGTATCAGATGCAGGGTTGTTTTAGATCACTACACTATGGGTATCAGAGACCAGCGTGTTTTAGATCACTACACTATGGATATCAGATACCAGGGTGTTTTAGATTACTACACTATAGGTATCAGAGACCAGGATGTTTTAGATCACTACAATATGGGTATCAGATGCCAGGTTGTTTTTGATCACTACACTAAGGGTATCAGATACCAGGGTGTTTTAGATCACTACACTATGGGTATCAGATACCAGGGTGTTTTAGATCACTACACTATGGGTATCAGAGACCAGGGTGTTTTAGATCACTACAATATGGGTATCAGATGCCAGGTTGTTTTAGATCACTACACTATGGGTATCAGATACCAGGGTGTTTTAGATCACTACACTATGGGTATCAGATACCAGGGTGTTTTAGATCACTACACTATGGGTATCAGAGACCAGGGTGTTTTAGATCACTACAATATGGGTATCAGATGCAGGGTTGTTTTAGATCACTACACTATTGTATCAGATACCAGCGTGTTTTAGATCACTACACTATGGGTATCAGATACCAGGGTGTTTTAGATCACTACACTATGGGTATCAGATGCCAGGGTGTTTTAGATCACTACACTATGGGTATCAGATACCAGGGTGTTTTAGATCACTACACTATGGGTATCAGAGACCAGGGTGTTTTAGATCACTACACTATGGATATCAGATACCAGGGTGTTTTAGATTACTACACTATAGGTATCAGAGACCAGGATGTTTTAGATCACTACAATATGGGTATCAGATGCCAGGTTGTTTTAGATCACTACACTATGGGTATCAGATACCAGGGTGTTTTAGATCACTACACTATGGGTATCAGATACCAGGGTGTTTTAGATCACTACACTATGGGTATCAGAGACCAGGGTGTTTTAGATCACTACAATATGGGTATCAGATGCAGGGTTGTTTTAGATCACTACACTATTGTATCAGATACCAGTGTGTTTTAGATCACTACACTATGGGTATCAGATACCAGGGTGTTTTAGATCACTACACTATGGGTATCAGATGCCAGGGTGTTTTAGATCACTACACTATGGGTATCAGATACCAGGGTGTTTTAGATCACTACACTATGGGTATCAGAGACCAGGGTGTTTTAGATCACTACACTATGGATATCAGATACCAGGGTGTTTTAGATTACTACACTATAGGTATCAGAGACCAGGATGTTTTAGATCACTACAATATGGGTATCAGATGCCAGGTTGTTTTAGATCACTACACTATGGGTATCAGATACCAGGGTGTTTTGGATCACTACACTATGGGTATCAGAGACCAGGGTGTTTTAGATCACTACAATATGGGTATCAGATGCAGGGTTGTTTTAGATCACTACACTATTGTATCAGATACCAGCGTGTTTTAGATCACTACACTATGGGTATCAGATACCAGGGTGTTTTAGATCACTACATTATG
Organism: Biomphalaria sudanica; assembly: GCA_036873155.1. Classification (NCBI taxonomy): domain Eukaryota; kingdom Metazoa; phylum Mollusca; class Gastropoda; family Planorbidae; genus Biomphalaria; species Biomphalaria sudanica. Next base: position 1,811,683 of record JAZGLO010005242.1, on the reverse strand, counting down.
GGTATCAGATGCCAGGGTGTTTTAGATCACTACACTATGGGTATCAGATACCAGGGTGTTTTAGATCACTACCCTATGGGTATCAGAGACCAGGGTGTTTTAGATCACTACACTATGGATATCAGATACCAGGGTGTTTTAGATTACTACACTATAGGTATCAGAGACCAGGATGTTTTAGATCACTACAATATGGGTATCAGATACCAGGTTGTTTTTGATCACTACACTATGGGTATCAGATACCAGGGTGTTTTAGATCACTACACTATGGGTATCAGATACCAGGGTGTTTTAGATCACTACACTATGGGTATCAGATACCAGGGTGTTTTAGATCACTACCCTATGGGTATCAGAGACCAGGGTGTTTTAGATCACTACACTATGGATATCAGATACCAGGGTGTTTTAGATTACTACACTATAGGTATCAGAGACCAGGATGTTTTAGATCACTACAATATGGGTATCAGATACCAGGTTGTTTTTGATCACTACACTATGGGTATCAGATACCAGGGTGTTTTAGATCACTACACTATGGGTATCAGATACCAGGGTGTTTTAGATCACTACACTATGGGTATCAGATACCAGGGTGTTTTAGATCACTACGTTATGGGTATCAGAGACCAGGGTGTTTTAGATCACTACAATATGGGTATCAGATGCAGGGTTGTTTTAGATCACTACACTATTGTATCAGATACCAGCGTGTTTTAGATCACTACACTATGGGTATCAGATACCAGGGTGTTTTAGATCACTACACTATGGGTATCAGATGCCAGGGTGTTTTAGATCACTACACTATGGGTATCAGATACCAGGGTGTTTTAGATCACTACACTATGGGTATCAGATACCAGGGTGTTTTAGATCACTACACTATGGGTATCAGAGACTAGGGTGTTTTAGATCACTACACTATGGGTATCAGATGCAGGGTTGTTTTAGATCACTACACTATGGGTATCAGAGACCAGCGTGTTTTAGATCACTACACTATGGATATCAGATACCAGGGTGTTTTAGATTACTACACTATAGGTATCAGAGACCAGGATGTTTTAGATCACTACAATATGGGTATCAGATGCCAGGTTGTTTTTGATCACTACACTAAGGGTATCAGATACCAGGGTGTTTTAGATCACTACACTATGGGTATCAGATACCAGGGTGTTTTAGATCACTACACTATGGGTATCAGAGACCAGGGTGTTTTAGATCACTACAATATGGGTATCAGATGCCAGGTTGTTTTAGATCACTACACTATGGGTATCAGATACCAGGGTGTTTTAGATCACTACACTATGGGTATCAGATACCAGGGTGTTTTAGATCACTACACTATGGGTATCAGAGACCAGGGTGTTTTAGATCACTACAATATGGGTATCAGATGCAGGGTTGTTTTAGATCACTACACTATTGTATCAGATACCAGCGTGTTTTAGATCACTACACTATGGGTATCAGATACCAGGGTGTTTTAGATCACTACACTATGGGTATCAGATGCCAGGGTGTTTTAGATCACTACACTATGGGTATCAGATACCAGGGTGTTTTAGATCACTACACTATGGGTATCAGAGACCAGGGTGTTTTAGATCACTACACTATGGATATCAGATACCAGGGTGTTTTAGATTACTACACTATAGGTATCAGAGACCAGGATGTTTTAGATCACTACAATATGGGTATCAGATGCCAGGTTGTTTTAGATCACTACACTATGGGTATCAGATACCAGGGTGTTTTAGATCACTACACTATGGGTATCAGATACCAGGGTGTTTTAGATCACTACACTATGGGTATCAGAGACCAGGGTGTTTTAGATCACTACAATATGGGTATCAGATGCAGGGTTGTTTTAGATCACTACACTATTGTATCAGATACCAGTGTGTTTTAGATCACTACACTATGGGTATCAGATACCAGGGTGTTTTAGATCACTACACTATGGGTATCAGATGCCAGGGTGTTTTAGATCACTACACTATGGGTATCAGATACCAGGGTGTTTTAGATCACTACACTATGGGTATCAGAGACCAGGGTGTTTTAGATCACTACACTATGGATATCAGATACCAGGGTGTTTTAGATTACTACACTATAGGTATCAGAGACCAGGATGTTTTAGATCACTACAATATGGGTATCAGATGCCAGGTTGTTTTAGATCACTACACTATGGGTATCAGATACCAGGGTGTTTTGGATCACTACACTATGGGTATCAGAGACCAGGGTGTTTTAGATCACTACAATATGGGTATCAGATGCAGGGTTGTTTTAGATCACTACACTATTGTATCAGATACCAGCGTGTTTTAGATCACTACACTATGGGTATCAGATACCAGGGTGTTTTAGATCACTACATTATGGGTATCAGATGCCAGGGTGTTTTAGATCACTACACTATGGGTATCAGATACCAGGGTGTTTTAGATCACTACCCTATGGGTATCAGAGACCAGGGTGTTTTAGATCACTACACTATGGATATCAGATACCAGGGTGTTTTAGATTACTACACTATAGGTATCAGAGACCAGGATGTTTTAGATCACTACAATATGGGTATCAGATACCAGGTTGTTTTTGATCACTACACTATGGGTATCAGATACCAGGGTGTTTTAGATCACTACACTATGGGTATCAGATACCAGGGTGTTTTAGATCACTACACTATGGGTATCAGAGACCAGGGTGTTTTAGATCACTACAATATGGGTATCAGATGCCAGGTTGTTTTAGATCACTACACTATGGGTATCAGATACCAGGGTGTTTTAGATCACTACACTATGGGTATCAGATACCAGGGTGTTTTAGATCACTACGTTATGGGTATCAGAAACCAGGGTGTTTTAGATCACTACAATATGGGTATCAGATGCAGGGTTGTTTTAGATCACTACACTATTGTATCAGATACCAGCGTGTTTTAGATCACTACACTATGGGTATCAGATACCAGGGTGTTTTAGATCACTACACTATGGGTATCAGATGCCAGGGTGTTTTAGATCACTACACTATGGGTATCAGATACCAGGGTGTTTTAGATCACTACACTATGGGTATCAGATACCAGGGTGTTTTAGATCACTACACTATGGGTATCAGAGACCAGGGTGTTTTAGATCACTACACTATGGGTATCAGATGCAGGGTTGTTTTAGATCACTACACTATGGGTATCAGAGACCAGCGTGTTTTAGATCACTACACTATGGATATCAGATACCAGGGTGTTTTAGATTACTACACTATAGGTATCAGAGACCAGGATGTTTTAGATCACTACAATATGGGTATCAGATGCCAGGTTGTTTTTGATCACTACACTAAGGGTATCAGATACCAGGGTGTTTTAGATCACTACACTATGGGTATCAGATACCAGGGTGTTTTAGATCACTACACTATGGGTATCAGAGACCAGGGTGTTTTAGATCACTACAATATGGGTATCAGATGCCAGGTTGTTTAAGATCACTACACTATGGGTATCAGATACCAGGGTGTTTTAGATCACTACACTATGGGTATCAGATACCAGGGTGTTTTAGATCACTACACTATGGGTATCAGAGACCAGGGTGTTTTAGATCACTACAATATGGGTATCAGATGCAGGGTTGTTTTAGATCACTACACTATTGTATCAGATACCAGCGTGTTTTAGATCACTACACTATGGGTATCAGATACCAGGGTGTTTTAGATCACTACACTATGGGTATCAGATGCCAGGGTGTTTTAGATCACTACACTATGGGTATCAGATACCAGGGTGTTTTAGATCACTACACTATGGGTATCAGAGACCAGGGTGTTTTAGATCACTACACTATGGATATCAGATACCAGGGTGTTTTAGATTACTACACTATAGGTATCAGAGACCAGGATGTTTTAGATCACTACAATATGGGTATCAGATGCCAGGTTGTTTTAGATCACTACACTATGGGTATCAGATACCAGGGTGTTTTAGATCACTACACTATGGGTATCAGATACCAGGGTGTTTTAGATCACTACACTATGGGTATCAGAGACCAGGGTGTTTTAGATCACTACAATATGGGTATCAGATGCAGGGTTGTTTTAGATCACTACACTATTGTATCAGATACCAGCGTGTTTTAGATCACTACACTATGGGTATCAGATACCAGGGTGTTTTAGATCACTACACTATGGGTATCAGATGCCAGGGTGTTTTAGATCACTACACTATGGGTATCAGATACCAGGGTGTTTTAGATCACTACACTATGGGTATCAGAGACCAGGGTGTTTTAGATCACTACACTATGGATATCAGATACCAGGGTGTTTTAGATTACTACACTATAGGTATCAGAGACCAGGATGTTTTAGATCACTACAATATGGGTATCAGATGCCAGGTTGTTTTAGATCACTTTACTATGGGTATCAGATACCAGGGTGTTTTAGATCACTACACTATGGGTATCAGATACCAGGGTGTTTTAGATCACTACACTATGGGTATCAGACGCCAGGGTGTTTTAGATCACTACACTATGGGTATCAGACGACAGGGTGTTTTAGATCACTACACTATGGGTATCAGAGACCAGGGTGTTTTAGATCACTACACTATGGGTATCAGATACCAGGGTGTTTTAGATCACTACACTATGGGTATCAGATACCAGGGTGTTTTAGATCACTACACTATGGGTATCAGATACCAGGGTGTTTTAGATCACTACACTATGGGTATCAGATGCCAGAAAAAGAAGACGAATGAGTTTGTGTTTGTAAACGTCAACGCCCTGGCTGGCAAAACGAAGAAATTCCACAATACAGAGGAGAGGAGAGCTGACCAGTTTTGGCCATATTGAAAGATAGAACTCAAAGAAAAGCTGGCTAGTCAAGGTAAAAGAAGGAGACGCGATGGGTTCAGTGGTTCGAACCCTGGTTAAAATGATTTAACCCTTAAAGTGCTGGGCTGTTTTACAATGAGTGCATTCAAAATGGAATTACAATTTTGATGTTTAGAGGCTAATCTACCACACGCGTTTTAAGAGTTAAAGATCAGCTTCGAACTCCTTAAACGTAATAGTTTTTGGATTCCATTGTCTTATACCACTATATCTTCTATGTTGTCTACTTGGTTCAAATTCAATAATCGTACAAAGAATGTCCATAAGGAAGACACGGACACGACGAAAAAGAAACAGAAGTTGCCGGTAGATGGGAAGACAAACAAAAGGTAGGCGACAGACAAACCACGATTTGGGGGGTTTGAATGACGTCAGACGTAATCACCCTCTTTTTAACGTCTGTATCTCATAAGATAAGATCCTACAACCTACTTGCCTACGAAAAGCTCAGAAAAGAAAAGGCCACCAAGATTGAAGCCTGGAATGGATAATGTAGGGGGAACAACACAATAATAACAGCATCTTTTATTGTCAAAACATGTTATCTTCCTTAAAATAAAAGCCAACAAAACTTTAAAATGGACAAGGTGTATAACGTAGGGGAAACAACTCAATAATAACTATAGATCTTACTTTCTAATTATTTTGTTTCCCTTAAAAAAACAAAACAAAAAAAAAAACGTTTAGAGATTACAGTGTTCTCCATTTGTCCACCACTGCCTTACTAAATAGCAAAAAATTCGGTAAACCTATACATTTGATACCATGACATGAATAATTTGGCAAAATATTTGTTAAGCGTAATATAATTGATTTCTGTGGTGTTATAATGTTGCATGGATGCAGGAAATTCTAACCAACACCTCACAAAATTAGCACCATACATTCAAAAGGCTCTAGATCCGCCCCTGATTGGGTGTGACTACAAAACACGGAGACCAGAACAGTGGACACCAGGTTGGAAGAGGCTTCAGACATTGCCAGGGACAGATCTTTATGGAGACAGCTTGCCGCCCAATACGACGCGGGAGCGTCTAAGTAAGTCCCATGGCCTAATCACTGGGCTTTGACGTTAAATCGATTTTTTTAAAGTTCTTTAATAATTAATGAAGTAACCCCCCCCCCCACACACACACACTCTTTCAGACCAAGGCAGGAATTGGAACCAACCCCCCCCCCCCCACACACACTCTTTCAGACCAAGGCAGGAATTGGAACCAACCCCCCCCCCCCCCAAAAAAAAAAGGAAGAAAACAGAATATAATGTGAAATACATTTTTATTGGTGAAAATTAGACAATTCACTTTATATAAGTAAGATCAAAGGAGATCTAACAATAAACCATTATTAGTTCGCTACGTTTTGTCGCCGCCATTTTTGCGATGGCCACTTTTGGACGATACGAATTCTGTGAATGTTTAGAAAACACAAAACATTTTGCAACAAACATATTTTCTGTACGAAAGAAAAAGATTTGAATATTAAAAAAAAAAAAAAAGAATTCACTATATAAAAGAAATAATAGCCTAGATCATTTTAAAATATTTAAGGAATAAATAGAGTAAAGTCATGATTTAATGAATGAAGCTCCATCACCCCCCTCTGATTCCGATACATTTCAGGTGACTTAAGCATCTACTAGTATCTACTGCATTTCAAAACCGTTGTAGGAATCACAATTTCAGCTTAGGTCCCATCTTGACAATACGCCCTTACATCCCGATCTCTTATAGTAGATTCGAACGGAAGGCCAACCGCATTCCAAACAGAAAAAAAAAAACGTTTGGTTTAATTGTGGAAAGTTACCGTTTATAACTTATATCTGTAAACGATCCTCTTACAAATCTTATGTTAATCTGTTATCTATATCACTTTTGTTTAAAAACAATATTTTATAGACTTTCTCTACCAATGATTCACTTAAGTTTTGTTTGTAAAATTCCAAAAAAAAAATACTACCAGTAAAGCAATTATGATCAATGTATATACTATACTAAAAATTGTGAATAATTAGAGGTAATCAGCAAGATTTAAAATGCACTCATACACACACACACACAACAAAAAGCCACATTCTTAATTAATTACATTAAGGTCATCATAAGAAGAACAGCTGACATAAAGTACGCTATAATGGCATAGCTAGCTATAAAATTCAAAAATCTTACGGAAAATAGTTTAAGCATAAAAAATATACATAAATAGAACATAGACATACAAAACTAAGGCATGTCATAATCTTTTGCAAAACTCATTAAAAATAATTTATAATATAAATCTACAATGTTTGGCGACAAAACGGCGGCGACAAAAATGTTCTACTTCGCAATATATCTACACTAGCCGGACGGGCCTAACTGATCTACTAGATTGGATTTAGATCTTAAACATGGAGAATGTTTTCCGAATATTAAATAGAAATTTGCCACGAAAATGGAAGTTTAGTGTGAAAACGGGTTTACCCGATTTGTTCAGAAGTTTCGTTCTGTAATACAGATAACATTAGGTCTCCGCCATGATTTAAGGAACGCATATGCCAAGTTTTATCAAGATTGTTCAAACGGTCTTTTATTCCGAGCATAAATACATATTCCTTACCATTAGCTTTATACATAGAGAGATTATAGAGAAATAGTGTTTAGGTTCAGTTCAAACTATGAAGACTCACAGACATACTGCACAAATGTATTATTCCAATAGAATTAGCGAGTTGAAGCACAGCGTTATGTCAAATCTAAGGCTAAGCGGGTAGCAAAGTGCTTGATGTCCGAAGCGTAATGTTCAAATAGTCTGCCCATTATTTTAGAAGGGTCTAAGTAGGACATTTATATGTTCAGGCAGGCCTGAAAATGCTTATAATAGTCTGGGCTAACACCTTAAATGGTCTGGAGACATACACAACGGAGAGAACAACATGTATAATACTTACACAAGGGAGAGAACAATAATACATACACAAGGGACTGAACAATAATACATGCACAAGGGAGAGTACAATAATACATACACAAGGGAGAGAACGATAGATAGACAAGGGAGACAACAAATATTTATACGCATGGGATGCTAAAAAAATGTGTAAAATTTTTTTTTTTCATTTTATTTTTTATTATTTTGTCCAGGGGTCCTATCATTAAAGTTTTGGATGCTATAAGTCCCCCTTTCAACCATGGTTGCTACGCCACTGACTAACAATACATTAAGTATTGTATACGAATAAATAGTTTCTAGCCGAATGTCCGACGGGTAGTTTTCATTACTTACACGTAATATAAATATTTTTCAATCGATTTCTCCTTAATGGAGATGACGTGAGTCACTAGTGTCATGAAATGTGTGTCTGTACATCAAACAAGGTGTCTTTCCATTGAGCTGGCACAATCAATGTCTTCTAGTACAATCATAACACGGGTCACACAACGTGAATGTATTCAATCAGCTCCGTGCTGAACACAAAGAAACATTGAAGACAAATACCCACCGAAAGCGTGTTCAAAATAGTGAACTTACATATATATCAATAGTGAACTTACATATATATCAATAGTGAACTTACATATATATCAATAGTGAAAAATTATTACGTTTTCACTATGTGGTCAATAGCTAATAATTAGCTACATGCATGTCAGTATTGGAACAACTTGTCAGGATCAAAAACTTCCTTAAAATGCAGGAATTATATTTAAAAAAAAAAAAGCCCGAGGGAACACACAGCCTCTACTAAATGCCAGATGTACTGGGTGTTGGAATTGCAGAACTCTCTACTGGCGGAGGGATTGCATAACGCTCTTCTGGCGGAGGAATATCAGAAATCTCTACTAGTGGGGAATATTGAAGATTTTTACTCCGCTGACAGACGTCTGCTGCTCGGAAGATTGATCGTGCTTTGATTTTTTAATGTACCTGAAACCAATATATAAAGGTATTTTATTCATGACCTCATAAACCAAAAGCAAACAAGAAAACAAAAAGTGCATAAGGGGAAGAACAGCACAATGTATGGCGCTGCGGACTGTAACATATATCTTCCCTTCTTATACATAAAACACAATTAGTAATTACTACTAATTAATTTCCTTTTTTAAAATTTCTTTTTGTATTGATTCCTGTATTGTCTTTGACTATGAAAGATAGTGCAAGATCATGATCCGAGAATGGGAATCGGGAGAAAACAACGAATACAAAAATACTTCCAGCCGGAATGAGTTCATGTAAGGTTTGTAACAAATCGTCACTTTTGTTATGTTCCATTCGAATCCACTATATATACCCAAATCTATTCTCATTGATCACGAGATCTCTTAAACTGTCGTACGTATCCGCATCCAGTTTCGTACATAGATTCCTTATACTTCCTAGCTGCTCACTATGAAAGCTTTTGACAGATTCGCAATTTGACGACAGCAATTCGCGAAAAACAGCAGGGTCTATCAAACCTTTGTATTTTATTTTCAGAATCTCCCCAAAAGGCCACAGTCTAATTGGAAACCATTTAAAAAATATCACGAGAATAAAAGACTTTTCGTATCTTCAGAATTCCCTTTCTTCTAAGTGACCATTTAAAACTTGCTTACGTCATTTCCACTTCCATGAAATAACAAACAAAAACAATAGTAATAGCATTCAATAAGATAGATCTAGAGTCTTTTTCTTTTTTTCGAGAGAGAGAGACAGAGAGAGAAAGGAATAGATCTATTGTCATTTTGCTACATTCAAAAGGGTTGAGATAAACTATTGCAATAAATAAAACCAAATTGATATTTCTTTTTTACTTAGGAAACAAAATACCAAGATACAGGAAAAAAACCAAGATACGGATAAAAAGGTGAACAAGGAACGTTTAGGACGACCTTTTTGTAGTTAGCGTGGGAGGAGGAGAGAATAGGTCAAAGTGTTACAAAATTAACAGCCCCACAATATGAGAGCGTGTATCTGTCGGGGGCGCATTATGAAGCGGGTCTTTCCAAAATAAAGTCTATGTTGGTGAAATTCTGATGCGCAGATAAAAAGAAAGAAAACAAGGTTACAAAGACAGTTTGTGTGGAAACACAAACTTAAAATCGGCCCCCGAAGTAGCCCACCCAGCAAGGAAAAAAATCAGGTTTCAATATTTTCAGAAGAATATCTGTATTATATTCTATCAGAAGTGGTCCACCCAGGCAGGTAAAAGGCAGGTTTCAATATTTTCAGAAAGAATATCATAATGAAATTCTATCAAAGGAAAATGACAGAGAAGAATGGAGAAAGAAGTTTGACCGATTTTATGTGGTGCCCCAAAGGTCCAGCAGACCAAAGGATAGGTGTGAATGTGAAGTTAGATGTGAAGCTGGCTTAACTGATGTCTTATAATGAATATGTAATTGATCTAATTGTTTTTGAAAGGGTTAATCTCTTATCAAAGCCTCTAGAAAAAAAAGATTTCCTTAAAAAAAAAATCCTTTAGTTTTGTGTTTAATGGTATTTAGTATTTTGTAGTGCACTCGATAATATGAAAAACTACTTATTTATTGTTGTTTTAAATTATGCCCCACTTAGTTGCACAGTAAATAGATTTTTTTCTCTTTAAAAAAATTGTTAACTTTTTTGTAAATGTAATATTTAGTATGACAGAACTTACATAACTTAGCAATACAATTGTAAAAAAAAATAATATTTTTTGACAAAAAATTTCAAACCATTTGCATACATGTGTTTAAGAAGTGGTACAGCAATCTTCCACTTACTAAAAAGCCTCCGGTGTTTGTTACTATTAATAATGAATAGTTTTATGACAAAAAAACTTCTGTGTAGCCGGCGCGTACAGCTGGTCATTTATATTTGCCCAGTTCTGTGGCACAGCCAGGAATTGTTTCGGGTGGTGGTGAAGAGCTGGGATTAAAAATTATGGGACGGGCGTGTAGCCAAAGTGCACATAAAGCTAGTGGGCTCGGCTCTTGGACCTTAAACTTTTTAGATTTCCACTTAAATTATGACTGCTAGTTCTGAAGGCGCCACCTATTTTCCATGTGAAGGATGATATTTGAATTGAAATTTTATTGCAAGTATCATTTAATCTTGGTTTTAATCCCGCTTTGCTGAATATGTGATACATATACCATTACTTACGGCTTTAGACAATATAAGATGACCGGAATAACAATAAGCAGAAGTAACAATAGGATCCAATAGAAGGCGTTGCCAGATGCTGACAGAAATACAAACAAATACAACTTGTTGATACATATAAGAGTTAATTTTGACAAAATGCAACTAGATGATACAATTTACAGTTAACTTTGACAAAATGCAACTAGATGATACAATTTACAGTTAATTTTGACAAAATGCAACTAGACGATACAATTTACAGTTAACTTTGACAAAATGCAACTAGTGGATACAATTTACAGTTAACTTTGACAAAATGCAATTAGTTGATACAATATAGATTTAACTTTGACAAAGTGAGTTTGGCGTTGTGTGGGAGGGAGGTGTTTACTTCGGATGGTTTCAAGAACACTACGACACTCGGTGCCGCCACTGCATCGAGGACGATAAAACAGTTGACCACATTCTTTAGGAATGTCGCGTTCTGCATTAAAAGCAACCGGAACCAGGAGATGAGTCGTCCATGTACGGCAATGGCTCTGTCCTTGTGAGGCAATGGCTCTGTCCTTGTGCGGCAATGGCTCTGTCCTTGTGAGGCAATGGCTCTGTCCTTGTGCGGCAATGGCTCTGTCCTTGTGCGGCAATGGCTCTGTCCTTGTGCGGCAATGGTTCTGTCCTTGTGCAGCAATGGCTCTGTTCTTTGTGCGGCTATAGCTCTGTCCTTGTGCGGCAATGGCTCTGTCCTTGTGCAGCAATGGCTCTGTCCTTGTGCGGCAATGGCTCTGTCTTTGTGCGGCGACAAGTGGATCTTCAAACTCACCGCCCCGCTTTGTTTCACGTGCTCTAAGGGAATTAATCTCAGCACGTTACGTTTTCCTTCTGGGGTTTCTGATACGGGAGGGTGATGATTTATTTTGGTGTGTGTAGGTGAGGGGGGGATTCTCAATGATTGTCCAAGTATTGCTGATAGGTGGGATAACCAAGCGTGCCACGTTCGAGTCTCCTGGCTGGTAGCCTGGTCAGAACTTAACCTTTTTAAGCCATATTTATTTGACCGATTTCTCTCTTCAATATTGTAATCATTTCAGCCATTATACATCATTACAGAGCTATGCCTGGCATTGGTATATAGGCAAAGAATGGAGTAAGAGAGAGTAGGAAAAACTTCAAACCATAGAAAGTCATTAAAAGTACATTCAGAACATCTAAGATTTAAAAAGTAGAATAGAACATGAGCAAGCAGCACACACAGACACACAATTAAATATACGTTTACTTTCCTTAATTAAAATTAATTTTTTTGTAGCAATTGGCTTTTTTTTTCTTCAATCAAGTAGGCTTATACATTAGCAGATTTGGGTAATCAAGCTCAGCGTGTGTGTGTGTGTCTGAGTGTGTGTGTATTTGCAGAGTATGCCAAAGTTATTTCTTGTTTTGAGAGCACATGAATCTAAGCGTTGCGTAAAAGGAATGGCTCCAGCCAATGGACCTCATTCACCAAAACGAACGGTCACGTGATAATATTGATAAAACAACAAAATTTACAAAACTGTCACGTGATAACCATGTTGATTAAAATTGCATCGTAATTTGCTTAGAAGAGAGAGAATCGCGAGGTTTAATGTTGTTTGTTTACGATTGGTGAATGAGGTCCATTTATTTGTTGTTTGCGAAGTCCTCTGTAGGACAAGACCATACAACTTACACAAAGGACACTCTCCGGTCACTCTGTCCGCACAGTCACTACCACACTTGGACAGGCAGCTGCCTTTGCAGTCTTTTCCGTAAAAGTTGTTCATACAAACTGTTGAAATGACCAGAATAAATATTTATCACACTCTTTAGGAATGGTCAGAATGAATTTGTATCAAACTGTAGATTAGTAGCGACTCTTCAACGAGGCTATGGTGGCGCGGTGGCTGAATGATAAAGCGCTAGGCTTCCGAACCGAGGGTCCCAGGTTCGAATTTTGGTGAAGTATCGGATTTTTAATTTCGAGATCTTTAGGTTGCCTCTATGTCCACCCTGCTCTAATGGGTACCTGACATTAGTTGGGGAAAAGTACAAGCGGTGTGTTGTTGTGCTCGCCACATGACATCCTCGTTAACCGTGGGACACAAAAACAAATGACCGTTACATCATCTGCCCCATAGATCAAACACAAGGCCTAAGTATTTCAATATTCCCAATGACAATCTACTCTCATGTTTTCGAGATGCATAACAATCTAGTTTGACAAGCATCGCACTTCTGACACCTATTGTCAGGCATGTGATGTCCAGCTCTAACAAGTCCAATACCTGACTGACACCCAGTATCAGGATCTCTGTATCCAGGAAGACATTGTTGACACGTGCCATTGAACTTGTTGCACTGGTCTTTGCAATGCAAGCAGCTCACGCATTCAATGCCGAAGTAATAATCTGGACAATCTGAAGGAAAGAAAAGAATCACAATGCAAAGAAATACTCTAGGACCAATCGAAATAATAATTGAAAAGGAACCAATGAAGCAGGACTTTAAGGGGCAGGACGTTTGGGCGCCGAATGTTCCAGCCCCATTATATATATATAGATGTCCGTTTTATAATGTCTTTTGAAGAATTATACAATATTATACATGTCTATACTGTGTGTGTGTTTGTGTTCAAACGTATTTTTTAAATGTTAAGAACAAGAGTTATTTTTTGTCCATTAGATTAGGGACTCAAGTTTTTTCGTGTAATTATTGTTATATCATCATCATTACATTGTGTGTGTGTGTGTGTGTGTGTGAGAGAGAGAGAGAGAGAGAGAGAGAGAGAGAGGAGGGCTAATATTGCCAAAAAAAAAAATCATTGGAAAAAAACTATGTATTTTTTAGGTAACATAAAATTGATTTATTTAAATTATTTTACCTCCAGGCTAAAAAAAAAACACAAAAAAACTGACGTGACAATCGAGACATATCCCAAGAAAAGATTACACGGCCAGGCAGCCATCCATTAATCACAATAGGAGTTCATGAAATAGTCAAAAGTATTTTTTCGGGGGGAGGGGGAAGGCCGTTATGCTTTATAAATTATAGTCGGAAAAAAAACACAAAGTTTATTATATAAAATTTTTTTCTTCAGAGCCTCTCGCGACAAAACGGCTCGCGCTGAAAAAGCTGCGCCAAAAAAAAACACACGTGATATATCAAGAAACCAATGGAAGTGAAGATGGTACTGTGAAGTGCTCGTGTGTGTGTACGTTTTTCTGATGTAACCACGTGAAAAATTTAGGAAGATGTTGTTTTTTTTTTGGTATCAACCTTAGCCTTCAAGGACGTTCAGATGTCGAAACAAAAAATTACTTGTACCAAACGATCATTAAAGGAGCGGTGGTTGACTGGTAAAGCGCTTGGCTTCCGAACCAGGGGTTCTGGGTTCGAATCCTGGTGGAGACGTTTGGACGGAGCTCCAGTACAAAGCATTATTTCCTGCTTTTGAAACTGTCACCGTTGTCATTATATTCGCCAAATTTCTATAGAGGATTAATACTGGTCATTCCTGAATTGAATTGTGTATCATATTCAATATGTGGTGTTATTACTTAAATTAAACGTATTTGTGTCTGCTACATCAAGTGTCATTTCCTTATTCTGTGAATTATAATATGAACCTAATGTCATCACCACGCCTACATAGATAAACCGACAATAATATCACAGCATCAAAAGATAACCACAGTGACATTTATGGTGTTAAAAATACAGCGGTGACAAAAACTTAAAAAATAAAAGGGCATATTCTGAGGTAAAGACTGGGGTTTTTTACTTTTGGGATCTTTATGGCGCTAGACATTAGTTGAGGTAAAGTAATGTTGGCTATATGACACCTCGTTAGCCGTGGGCCACAGAAACAGATGACCTGCACATCACCTGGCCCATTGATTAGAAAGTTTGGGACTTTAATTTTTTAGAATTGATAAGAATTTATTACATCCTTAGAACTGGCCAGGATAAGGTTTCCTTACATTCTGTAGCATTGACCAGTTTGAGAAGTTATTACAATTTGCTGAACTGACCCACTAACTTTACTTGAAATGATCATTGCCAGACGTCCCAAATGTGAATTGAATCAAAGTTTACTTCAGGCATTAACACAAGCAAAGCACATGAATCTAATCTCGTATATGCGTAAGAATACAGAGTTTAAAAAATAGTTCACACTTTCACACAAACACAATTTTTTCTGCCATTCAAACGAAATCCTACCCTCAGGGCAAGTGGTATTAACGTAACAGTCGGAAGGCGCCATTTCAAAGTTGTCAGGGCATTCCACTTCAGTACCGTCGGTAGACTTCAGGCACGATCTTTCAGACACCATTCATCAAATTAAAAATGCATTAAATGTGTGTGTGTGTGTGTAATCAAAGCTAGAAAAATTTAAAAAAAAATAATAAATACTTCATATTCCAATAATAAGGTAAACTAAACATTCAGATTTTATCCCCCCCCCCCCCCATGATTTCGTAACAATTTTAATTCATAGAAATAGCTATATGATAAATAACACAAGATATACAACAAATTTATGTGAGAAATACCAAAACATACATTATATAGCTACATGAGAAATACCACAACTAACATTATATAGCTACATGAGAAATACCACAACTAACATTATATAGCTACATAAGAAATACCACAACATACATTATATAGCTACATGAGAAAAACCACAACGTACATTATATAGCTACATGAGAAATACCACAACATACATTATATAGCTACATGAGAAATACCACACTCACATCTTTATTCTGCTCTCTTGTAACTCTCCCTATGATGTGTCCGCATGTATTACACAACTCTGTTAACTCTTTGATATTGTCACTACCCTTTTTTTTTCGGTTCAATTTAATGAAGCTGATAATGGCCTATAATTTCTCACTGCCTTCATTTCTTGATAATAGATACTTTAGGATCAACATCATATTGTCGTTGCATAAAAGTGTAAGGGTGCATACTTTTGCTGTCTTACACTAGATATTTGGATATTAGTTAAGCCTATTTTTTTTTTATTTAATTTTTAATTACTTTACTAATTGATGGAGTGAAATTTCTGACATTTCGATAAAACGTGGTGTCACACACCAAGAATTAGTGTGTGGAATTTCAGCACGATAGGCTACAGAAAAAGTTGTCGAAATAAATGATTCGAATGTCTAATCCTGACAAAGATGTGATGTTTCAAGCAGGCATTGAAACGTATGTGTCACAAAAGAAAAAAACATACCTGTATCTTATAACTCTAGTGTCGTTACAGAAATGCGTACACTTCCATTGTTCCCATGCACCCCAGGTTCCAGCTGCAGAGATAGAGCATATCTAAATATCAGATTAAGACAGGGGTGTCAAATTACGAACCGTGGGTCATATACGGCGGCTTTATGCGGCCCGTGGACAGAAATCAGATGTCCCCATAGATTATACATATAAACAAGGTTACAAAGACAGTTTGTGTGGAGACACAAACTCAAAATCGGCCCCCGAAGTGGTCCAACCAGGCAGGTAGGTAAAAAGGCAGGTTTCAATATTATCAGAAAGAACATCAGAAGGAGATTCTATCAAAGACAAATGACAGAGAAGAATGGAGAAAGAAGGTTGACGGATCTTGTGCGGTGCCCCAGCGGTCCAAAGACCAAAGGATAGCTGAAAGTGAATGTGAAGTTAGATGTAAACCTGGCTTAACTAATGTCTTATAATGAATATATAATTGCTCTAATTGTTTCGTAAAGGGACAATCTCTTATTCCTCAAGAAAAAACATTTCCGTAAAAAAAAAATTCCTTTAGTTTAGTGTTTTATGCTGTTTGGGTATGTTGCAGGTCACGCAATAATATGAAAAACTACTTATTAATTGTTGTTTTAAATTATGTCTAGCTTATATGTATACTAAATAGTTTTTTTCTCTTAAAAAAAAAGTAAACTTTTCTTTTTCTTTTTTTGTAGATGTAGTAGTTAATATAACAGAACTTAGCTAACTTGGCAATACAAATGTAAACAAAAAAATTTGACGAAAAATCTAAAACCGTTTGCATATGTGTGTAAAATAGCCTCTCGTGTTTGTTACTATTAATTGTGAATAGTGGTGTATTTTTTTTTACAAAAAATGCTTGCATAAGCGATTTAAAAAATAGATTTTTCGCTTTAAGAAAAGAAAAAAAGTAGCCGTTGCATCAGAACTTTGAACGATCTAAAATATTATGATCTCGGATTTTCATTATCTTTTCTAGTTTACGAGATCTAAACGGGACGGACGGACAGAAGGACAGACAGACATTCCACACATAACTAATAGCGTATTTTCCCCTTTAGGGGACCGCTAAAAATGTAAACAAAATAAAAATAGTTAATTTAAAATATCTATATAAATTATTGAAACTTCATATTCGTATCACATATGGTGAAGAGGCTAAAGAAACTTTGTCTCTACAGTTATTGGTAATCGTTTAAAGTTAAAGTAAACGGATATTATTTTTATCGGCAATATTCCAAACCATTCAGTTAAAGATACAAACTAGGGCCAAAGCGCAGGTACTACAAAGGCAGTCAAAATTACAAGTAACAATAATAAACTAAACAAACTCAAGAAAATAACAGAATATAGAATATATAAAAAATACTTTTTAAAAAAAGCTTATATTAAGTGTGGTCGTATCAATTAGTTTGGATCAGTCATGTAATTTGTAATAGATCTAGAATGACAATAATAAATCTGTGCGATAATAATAATAATAATAATAATAATAATAACAATTTTTATATCAGTGAGAAAATTGGTTTAACCAATTGTTTTGGTTAGCAAAATTTAACGCTTTTAGCTTTCATAATACACTATGATCCTATTAATTGTCTGAACCAGATGTTAAAAAAGGAGGGGGGAGAAAGAAGGGGGTATATGTGTGAATGTTACCGTAATCGCTTTTTAAATGCATTTATTATAATAATAATAATAATTTTATTTATAAAGCGCTGTTAACAAACAAAATGTAGGCTCAGGCGCTGTAACAACATTACAAACAAAAAACATGAGAGCTAAAATGACAGTTAATCTTTAAAAGTTTTAAACAGATAGGTCTTAATGTTCTTCTTAAAAGTGGTGTAGCTTGTTGTCTGTCTGAGATCAATGGGGAGTGAGTTCCAAACCTTTGGTCCGTGAACTGAAAAAGCCCGCAGACCGTAGCTTTTGAGGGAGAAACGTGGCACTACTAAAAGCGTTGAGTCCATTGAGAGCAGGGCTCTCTGGGGGACATATGGAGTAATCAGTTCGCTAAGGTACAAGGGCATCTCGTTGTTATATATACACTGATGACAAAGTGTGGCGACCTTGTAATCGATTCTCGCTTTTACGCAAAGCCAATGGAGCGTGCGCAAGAGGGTAGTAGCAGAATCTTGTCTATTTTTTTTAAGGACTATTCGAGCGGCGTTGTTCTGTATACGTTGCAGCTTGGCTATTTTGTCATCAGATATACCTGCTAGCACGGCGTTGCAGTAGTCAAGGCGGGAGAGTATGAATGCCACAGCTAGCGTTTTTGTTGACTCCGTTGTTAAATATGGTCGGATCTGGCCTAATCTGCGCAGCTGCAGATAAAGACCTTTGCAGAGCTGACTTATGTGTGGGTCGAAAGATAGTGTTGAGTCGAAGAAAACTCCAAGATTCCGCACTACATGGACAAAAGGAACATGGCAGTTCGTGATAAAGAGAGAATCTGTGCTTTCAACTTTTGAGACATTTTTCCTAGTGCCAATCTTAATTATTTCTGTCTTGTCTTCGTTCATCTTGAGTTTATTTTCAACCATCCAATCGCTCACCCTTGCAACGGCACCACTGATTTTCTCTGCCAGATGCGACACCTCTGAGGGTACTGATGAATTGTATAACTGTGAGTCATCGGCAAAGAAATGGTATAAGATACCGGTTGGCCGTATGACACCGCTGAGTGGATATGTGTACATAGTGAACAGTACTGGGCCTAGAACTGATCCTTGGGGTACTCCGTACTTCAAAAGTAAACTTGTTGATTCCGTCCCGCTAACAACGACACTTTGGGTGCGTTCCGTTAGGAAGAATCCAAGCCACTTTAGGACGACTTCTGCTAAACCAAAAGTTGCAGAGAATCTGGCCATCATAATTTCATGGTCTAGCGTATCAAAGGCTGCGGATAAGTCCAGCATGGAAAGAATTGATATGTGGCCTTTGTCGGAATTGTGAAGTAAGTCGTTTAGTACCCTGACCACTGCTGTCTCTGTGCTACGGCATCTTCTATATGCAGATTGAAATTCTTCCAAGAGACAGTACTGTTCAAGATGAGAAAGAATTTGCGCTAACACGATGCGCTCCAGAAGCTTTGACAGGAAGGGAAGATTTGATACCGGGCGATAGTTTTTTAGACATTCCGGGTCAAGACTGGATTTCTTTAATAAGGGCTTGACAAGTGCATGCTTAAATTGCTTTGGTACAATGCCTGAAGTCAGTGAAGAGTTCACAATGTTAGTAATTGTAGGTGCAAGCTCATCTAAACAGTCAAGGAGCAAGGAAGTTGGAATGGGATCAAGTCACATGACTTATTCGGCATCTTTAGAATAGTACTTTTGACATAATCTTCAGATACACGCAGAAACTCGCAAAAAATAGTATTTTGAAAAATTGGAGAGTGGTCAAGCTGTGATGAGAGGGATGGCATGTCATATTTGGATAGATGACGGCAAACGTTCGTTATTTGCTCACCCTAACATTTCAGCGGTGATCCTAAATAGCTACTTTGAAGAATCAGAAGTTTCGATTTTTTGTCGAATATGACTAGCTTTTGGGTCTCTAATCATACGGTTAACCTTGTTTTTTTCTAGTATGTATATTTGTCGATGTATCGTCAGACCTGTCTTTTGAAATGTACGTTCGGCACGTCGGCGAATAAGTTTGGCAGTCTTTATGTCTTCCGTCAACCAGGGTGCAGATGGCTTAACTGAGACTGTACGAGTGACAAGAGGTGCATGGCTGTCCAGCAACTTTTTCAAGCAAGAATTGTAATTGCTGAGAACGTCTGTGTTGCTCTGTCGCAACAGCAAAGAGGCCACATCCATTTTGAAGGAGGCAATATCTATGGCTTTAAGTTTACGGGAAGTCACGTTTTTCTTTGGCTTTTTTGCTTTTGATAGGCGCATTTCAAAGTGTACAAGAAAATGATCTGACAAACTGCGGTCTGAGAAATTGAGTTTGGCAATAAGCTCACTTGCATTTGTAACAATCTAGTCAAGAGTATGGCCTTTGACGTGTGTCGGAACATTTATCAGTTGGTCTAAGTTGCGATCCTTTAGCGCATTTTTCAGCGACATTGCGTATGTCTCATTTTCACTGTCAAAATGCAAGTTCACATCGCCTATGACAAATAGATCTTTTGTTTGATATGTGACTGTCAAGGAGGTCTTGAAATTCTTCGATGAAAACTTTTGTTGTCAATTTATTTCTCTTGCTTGGTGGTGGGCGGTACAGGAACATAAAAGTCAGTGTTCTACTGTGGTGGGAAAGGCGAAACTCGCACATCTCAAAGGTGGTGTACGTTGAGCTGCCAGGTCTTATTGTTACATACTTGGCTAGACTATCTCTGTACAGTAGTGCTAGACCCCCTCCGCTGCCTGTTTTACGAGGGAGACCCTTGAAAATAAAGCCTGGTGGCGTTAGCTCAGTGGTTCTTGGCTCATAACCAACTTCTTTAAACCATGTCTCACTAAGGAAAACGATGTCGTAGCTATCATCAGTGATGGTGTCTGCAAGCTCAAGAGCTTTGTTACTGCATGACCGGGCGTTCAGGTGCATTATTTTAAGCAGACTGGAGGATGTAGTCACCAGAGGCGTAGCACATTTTGAAGACACCGGAGGAGTAATATCACGAATTATAGGTTTTTGATGGGGACATCTGACTTCTGTCGTGTGAGGAGCAATAGGGGTGGGGTGGTTAATAAAACAGTTTAGTAGGGAACTGCTGAACTCTGTCGTATAAGAAATGACAGGGGTAGGGGTGGGGTTAACAACACAGTTAAGAGTCCTGGAAACTGTGTGACATGTATCTGTTGAGTTGAATTGCGATGGGTTATACCATAGGCGAATAAGACGCCCAGCCCTAGACCCACGAACTGTCGGCAGTTGACGCCCGATGCCAAGTCGAATTTATAAGAAAAAAAAAACAAAATGAAATTTCTGAATTCGAAATAGAGGGCTCAAGCCTACACACTAACCGTTGTGCCACCGAATCGCTTATGAAAATCGAAGGTTTTATATTTATCTATTGCTAGCTTCAAACTTTAAAGCGACGACCTACAAAGAATAAAGTGGGGCTAATTCAATTTGTACCACTACATCATTCAAGTACAATTTTTTTCACTTATTCGATACCAAACAACATAGTTACAACCAGTTGACACTTAAGACCAATAGTTCGTTGCCACGTCGTACATGCCTTTGACGTGGCCACAAGTTATTGATCTAAAATGCCCACAGCTTGTGACGTTATAGTTCAGTGTTTAGGCCTTCTCTAACGAATAGTCCCGGGCCTCACACCCCTTCAAATGTGATGGACTCACCAGGACAGATCCCATGGACCCTATCCACACAGTCATCGTTACATTTAGCGTGACAGCTTCCGACACAGTCCGCACCGTACTCGCCATCCTCACAAGCTGTGGTCAATATTAAACAAGAACTAGAATTAGAGTCTTTTTAGAGCACGCAATGATCGCGAAGGTCTCAATGTAAAACAAGAACTAGAATTAGAGTCTTTTTAGAGCACGCAATGATCGCGAAGGTCTCAATGTAAAACAAGAACTAGAATTAGAGTCTTTTTAGAGCACGCAATGATCGCGAAGGTCTCAATGTAAAATAAGAACTAGAATTAGAGTGTTTTTAAAGCACGCAATGATCGCGAAGGTCTCAATGTAAAATAAGAACTAGAATTAGAGTCTTTTTAAAGTATGCAATGAACACGAAGGTCTCAATGTAAAATAAGAACTAGAATTAGAGTCTTTTTAAAGTATGCAATGAACACGAAGGTCTCAATGTAAAACAAGAACTAGAATTAGAGTCTTTTTAAAGCACGCAATGATCGCGAAGGTCTCAATGTAAAATAAGAACTAGAATTAGAGTGTTTTTAAAGCACGCAATGATCGCGAAGGTCTCAATGTAAAATAAGAACTAGAATTAGAGTCTTTTTAAAGTATGCAATGAACACGAAGGTCTCAATGTAAAATAAGAACTAGAATTAGAGTCTTTTTAAAGCACGCAATGATCGCGAAGGTCTCAATGTAAAACAAGAACTAGAATTAGAGTCTTTTTAAAGCATGCAATGAACACGAAGGTCTCAATGTAAAATAAGAACTAGAATTAGAGTGTTTTTAAAGCACGCAATGATCGCGAAGGTCTCAATGTAAAATAAGAACTAGAATTAGAGTCTTTTTAAAGTATGCAATGAACACGAAGGTCTCAATGTAAAACAAGAACTAGAATTAGAGTCTTTTTAAAGCACGCAATGATCGCGAAGGTCTCAATGTAAAACAAGAACTAGAATTAGAGTCTTTTTAAAGCATGCAATGAACACGAAGGTCTCAATGTAAAACAAGAACTAGAATTAGAGTCTTTTTAAAGCATGCAATGATCGCGAAGGTCTCAATGTAAAATAAGAACTAGAATTAGAGTCTTTTTAAAGTATGCAATGAACACGAAGGTCTCAATGTAAAACAAGAACTAGAATTAGAGTCTTTTTAGAGCACGCAATGATCGCGAAGGTCTCAATGTAAAATAAGAACTAGAATTAAAGTCTTTTTAAAGCATGCAATGAACACGAAGGTCTCAATGTAAAATAAGAACTAGAATTAGAGTCTTTTTAAAGCATGCAATGAACACGAAGGTCTCAATGTAAAATAAGAACTAGAATTAAAGTCTTTTTAAAGCATGCAATGAACACGAAGGTCTCAATGTAAAATAAGAACTAGAATTAGAGTCTTTTTAAAGCATGCAATGAACGCGAAGGTCTCAATGTAAAACAAGAACTAGAATTAGAGTGTTTTTAAAGCACGCAATGATCGCGAAGGTCTCAATGTAAAATAAGAACTAGAATTAAAGTCTTTTTAAAGCATGCAATGAACACGAAGGTCTCAATGTAAAATAAGAACTAGAATTAGAGTCTTTTTAAAGCACGCAATGATCGCGAAGGTCTCAATGTAAAACAAGAACTAGAATTAGAGTCTTTTTAAAGCACGCAATGATCGCGAAGGTCTCAATGTAAAACAAGAACTAGAATTAGAGTCTTTTTAAAGCATGCAATGAACACGAAGGTCTCAATGTAAAACAAGAACTAGAATTAGAGTCTTTTTAAAGCATGCAATGATCGCGAAGGTCTGAGAACGTAGTACATAGTTTCGATGGAGATTGGAAAGAGAGGGTATCCGATATATCGCACTATAAAGAGTGACATGTCAGAGAGGGTATCCGATATATCGCACTATAAACAGTAACATGTCAGAGGATAGATCTAGATAGAGAGATAATAGCATAACAATCTAGAAACAAGGAACAATGGAAGAAACACAACAGCAAATAACGTTTACGAACTTTTTACCAGACAGACAATAGAGAGTGAGTTGATAGAAGCTTTGTATTTAAAAGCATAGCATCACACACACACATGAAGGTAATCTCTAAGTTAAAGTATTTTAAAGCATAGCATCACACACACACATGAAGATCATCTCTAAGTTAAGGTACAACAAAGGCTCCTACGTGTGGTACAGCTTAAGTTGGAGTTCTTGAAGCCTGGCTTACAACTTTCACAGACACCCGTGCGCTTGTTACAGTCATCCTGGCAATTGGGGCAGCTTTTAGTGCAGTTGAGTGCCCAGGTTTTTGGAGGGCAGTCTACCAAGAAAAAAAATTGCAATCGCTCTAGTTGATTTCCCAGAAAAGAGGGGGGGGGGTTTGAGTAGCTAAACACACACACACACACATAAAACAACTAATAATTAAACAATGGAGGCCACTTCAATTGTAGTCAGTAGGCCCAGGTTTTAGTGGGACAGCAGAGCAGGAGAACAACAAGTAATATTTAGACGACATGGGCAAGTTTGCTGTAGATGTGTGCAGGAGATTTCCCAGGTCTGGAGGGGTGGGTCAGTCTTGTAAGGAACAAATACAATTAGAAAAGTAGGAAACTTAGTTAATATCAAGCCTTTTATAAAAGTAAAAATACATTAGTTTAAAAACTATTTGCTATGAAGAGTAAAAACAAGGGGAGGCAACATTAAGAAGAGGAAAATTAATATTTTGTTTAAAAAGGAGAGATACAATTTGTATGTACTGGAGATATCTACAGGTAATATTCTTCAAACTAAGGTTTTATAAGTTGTGTTTATTCTCATTTATTACTAGTGTAGCACTTCTCATTTTACCAAAGCCCATATAAACCAGTGGCAACAACCTGGGGGGAGGATGCGAGCAGTAGGGGGTCAAATGACGTTTCGCCAGGGTGTTACGGAGTGTAATTGTGTGTTTATGCTGTAGCCTCGAGGAAAAGGGAGTGGATGATTTTGGTTGTGTAGACTGATGAAACCACGAGATGGTCTGACGTAATGCAAGTGGAATAAAGGACTGGTGAAAATGTTGAAAGGAAGAGACATGAAACAGAAAAGACGCGTGTTTGTTGTGTGTTATTGTTTTAATCATCCTTTCACTTGCCATCCTTCTAGATACAACGGAGGGAGCACGAAGAAAGGGTCTTCCAAAGAAAAGCTGGATGGACCGGCCTCTCTCTTGATGTTCTTCTAAGAACAGCTGCTGACCAGAAAGAGTGGTGGGGTTTGGTTGCGCGAACTGTCACAGCGCCCCCTACGACTAACTTCAAGGGACAGATGTGATGATGACGAGATGTTGTGTCTACATTATACACCTTCTTTCAAGTTAAAGTGAAAATTGATCATAAAAGTTAAATTGAGTTTTTGTTTTCGAAAGAAGTGTCTTTAAATTTAAAATACGACTAAAATCGGTTTAGTAGTACTAGCTGTTTGGGGCTACAAACCAACCACCGGCCAACAACACAAGGGTCGATCAAGACCATGGATTTTGGACTATTCTAGCCTGTAAAACGTAAACATTATACAACATTAGTAGCTACTTGTTTTGTTTTTCTTTCCTATGATTGTCATTCGCTCATAGAATCTAGATGCTGCTAACAACTGAATCACAAGGATTTCAAACATCTGACTTGTCGCAGCATATATATTTTTAATAGTTTAAATTAATGTCCATCAAATGACTTTAAGTAAATCTACGTTTCCCCACTGCGGAATCATAGATAATAATTCTTTACATTCTAAAGCGAAGATGTATCATGTAGCCACAGTTTGAGAACCCATGACTTAGCCCAGTCACGTCGAGACTTATTTGAAAAGCACATCCGTTTCTAATTAGTAATACGCCACAGTTTTGATGTCCATAATATTGAAGGTAATAGTTTAGGCCTTTTGCTAATCTCCGTAGATCAACTATAGATTAGATTGTCATTTAATTACATCCTTAAATTAGGCCAAATTTAAACTGAACCATTTTTTGGTCCAAACAATCAGTACCTAGATAGTCCAGCTAACAAAGGGAAAGGAAAGGGAGGGGAACCAGAACATATTTGTCGTTTGGTCGAAGTGGGGGGGGGGGCATAAGGAAAGTTTGAGAAACACCGACTTAAGGTAAAGATATCTAGCACTGACCATCATAACAATACATCAAATCAGCAAAGCAGGCAGCACTCTTGGAGTCCATTGGATTGCCCTCACATTGCCTGCCTCCTTTTTGGGGCTCTGGATTATCACATTTTCTGAATGAAAGAAGGCAACAACAAGAAAAAAATGACGTAACGATAAATTTATTAAAAACAAATGCACAAAAGTTTCAGATACGGAACGAAGTGATACGAAGTAAAAACATTTCCCTACGAGACTTGAAAGTGAAAGGAAAAGAGGATCACACACTGATATTAACAGGTGGCCAGTGCAAGTACTCGCAACAGCCAGGTGCTTCACCAGTTAGGCCACAAAAGCCCGTGCAAAGGAATCCGAAGTATATTGAGAGAAATATCTATTTGATATTGCAGAATGACTGACTTAGTTAAAAATGAAAGAGATTTAGATTTTGTTTCACATTTACAATTAAATGAGATAAAACTTTTCATTAAAAAATGTAGTAGTCTCATTTTTTTTTACTGTATAGTTTAAACACAAAACAAACACATTTTACTGAGTACCCTTTATTTCACTCGAGAAAAATCCAGACAATATTTGTTCATTTTAATAAAGCGTTAAAACAAAAATACTTAGAAATATAGTGTCGTAGCTCTGACTTTCACACTGTCACGATATTGCGATCTATTCAACATAGGACAAAATAGTAGCGTTTAGAGAGAGAGAGAGAGAGAGAGAGAGAGAGAGAGACAGACAGGCAGAAGTTTTTTTCTTCCTAATCAAGAAGCGTGGTCGAGATGCTAAGTACGCTTGAACTTGGCTTGGCTTGGCTACCTTTGAAAGGGGCTCAAGGTTCGACACCCGACTCGAGCAGAATTGTGTTTACTGAGCACCTAAAGGCAGCACGGAAAACCTTCTCCCAGATACTCCTTTCCCCCCCACAGGTCCACAAATGAGATTGGACCAAAGCGCTCTGAGCATGCTATAAACATGAAAATAGCTCTGTATAAAAGATATTATTATTATTTAGAAGTAAAAGAAATTGCAAGAAAAGTAGAAAAAAAAGTTTGGTCCACTCCACCTTCAACAACACGAAAAAGATCTACACCAGTGGACAGGCCATCAATAAAGTTGGACAGTTGATTTGTTCTTTGAGGTTGTCAGGACAGGATTATGTGTGAAGTAGAGGATGGTCGTTCCTCTATAGCGGTTTGGAAAGACAAACGTTCCTGGGACAAATATAGAGTGACACGGATCTGTGAGCCTGTGGCAGTAGCGATAGTAGTGACAAAGGCGGCACCAATGAATTGTATGGGAGAGAGAAGAGCTAAAGACCAAGACTGCTATTTATGTTTGTAGTGACTTTATCACATGTAAATAAATATCTTCATCGTTTTTTTTACTTCCCTTTTTTTGAGTTGCCTCCCTTACGTTTACAATAATATATATCTATAGAGAGAGATTTTTTGTCAAAAAAATTTTTTTTTGCATTTGTATCACTAAGATAAGGTAAGTTCTGTTATACTAACTACTACATTTACACACAAAAAATTATTTTGTATGTAGGGAACATAATTTAAAACAGCAATTAATAAGTAATTTTTCATATTATCGCGTGAACTGTAGTGTTTCACTACGGCCATAGAACACTTAACTAAAGGATTTTTTTTTTAAGGAAATGTTTTTTTCTTGACGAATAACAGATTGACACTTCACAAAACGATTAGCTCAATTAGATATTCATTATAAGACATCAGTTGGGCCAGGTTCACAACTGACATAACATTCACTTTCACCTATCCTTTAGTCTGCTGGACCGCTGGGGCACCACACATAATCTGTCAACCTTCTTTCTCCCTTTCTTCTCTGTCATTTGTCTTTGATAGAATTTCATTCTGATTACTTGCCTGGGTGGACCACTTTGTGGGCCGATTTTGAGTTTGTTTTTTCTACACAAACCGTCTTTGTAGCCTTGTTTATGATTTAATTCTTCGTCTTATGAACGCTACGAGGACATCATATTAAGAGGCATAAGAGACTTAATCAAAGTAAGCCAAGCTTAAACCATGTAACCAAAGCAGACTATATGACCTCTGACCTGGATCGAAGCAAGCTCCTCTCTGGACACTCTCCGCAAGCCCATTCGGACCAACCGCCCCAAAAACCATGCACTGAAAAAGTCCAAATTTCAAAAGAAAATGTCTCTGTTACGTGCGCATCTTAGTGTAAATGTTAAATGGTGCGATTGCGTGTTGAAAGGGAAGAAAACTAAAATGGAGGAATATGAACAAGAAAGTGTTTTCAGTGTTAATAAAGATTAAAGTATTTATAAACTGTGATTTGTCGTTTTCATGTCTAAATATGAAGACGTAACAGTCACACGCCAAAAAAATTGATCTATTCTAAGCCATTGTTGAAAATAACCACCGTATTTTCGCCCACATAACCCGCGGTTTATTCAAGGTTTTACAAAGGATTGGCGGTTGCGCGTGGTATACAACAAAGTCGCGAGGAATGCAAAATTTATTTTACCCATAAACAAGTATGCGCGACAAAGTCAAACAAATATGATAACACAACATTCTAAGTTGACATCAAGTTTTAAAAAACAAGATTACAAAGACAGTTTGTGTGGAAACACAAACTTATAATCGGCCCCCGAAGTGGTCCATCCAGGCAGGCTTCAATATTTTCAGAAAGAACATCCAAATGAAATTATATCAAAGACAAATGAGAGATAAGAATGGGGAAAGAAGGTTGACATATCTTGTGTAGTGCCCCAATGGTGCAGCAGATCAAAGGATAGGTGCAAGTGAATGCAAAGTTAGATGTGAACCTGGCCTAACTAGTTCCCCTTTCAGACCTTGTGGTCTACAGGGCAGATGATGTAAAGTTCATCTGTTTTTTTGGCCTACAGTTTACGAGGGTGTCATGTAGCCAACACAACGACCAACCTCCTTTACTTTTCCCCCAACTAATGTCAGGTACCCAGTCATCACCAGGATTCGAACCCGGGACCCTCGGTTCGGTAGCTAGGGGCATTACCGAGCCTCTCTTGGTCTAACTAAAGTCTTATAAGTAATGTAATTGTTTTGAAAAGGGTTATTTTATTTGAAGTCACATATATCACATAAAATGTCCAAGAAAATGAAGTTTATAAGATTACTATTCGTTTTAAATTAGGTCTAACTTATAATGAATACTAATTAGCTTTTTCTCTTTAAAAAACTGCTTGCATAACTGCATAGGAAAAAAAATAGCCGTTGCATCAGAACTTTGAATGATCTAAAATATTGTGATGTCGGATTTTCAATATCTTTTCTAGTTTACGAGATCTAAACAAGACGGACGGACAGACGGACAGACATTTCGCACAAAACTAATAGCGTCTTTTCTCCTTTAGGGGGCCGCTAAAAACGTACCTGGACATTCACCGTTTACCCTCTCATAGCAATCTTCCCCACATTTCGTTTGACAGTTTCCCATACAGTTCTCACCGTACTCTAGTTCCTCACATTCTGTTGAGAGACAAAGTCAGAGTTAGCAGATGTAAACACTGGTCCTCTCACACAAAGGCCATGCTGTGAATGAGGTTTCTGCCTGAATGTGGGGGAAGAAGGGGAAGAATTTGAAAATTCCCCTGGGCCCCATTCGAATGGGCCCCTCCAATGGGGTTTTATTTTTACATTAAATATTAAATACTAGTCGACCAGGGGCGTAGTATACGCCGCTATTTTGCAGGGCCGGCCATAGGCCAATGCAACCTATGCGACCGCAGTGGGCCCCGCACTTTCATAGGAACCACGCTAATTCTAGGTGTATAAATTATTAAATTAAACCATTCTATAACTTAAAACAGATTTCCTCCGCCCTCCTGTCGATTTACCAGGAGCTCCTGGAAATCTCCCGAAAATGCAAAATATACGAAAAAGTCCTTAAAATATAAGGAAATATATAGACAAAAATTGTCAATCTGGGGTGTCATTCAATATGGAAAACGCCAATATAAAAGCGCGATAAATAAAAAGGCATTATGCATTAGCCGTATATGTGTAATCTGGTGTAAGAAGCTTCTCGCGCCTCAAACTAATGAAGAATTTCTTAAGATCAACAATTTTCGTAGATAGATTGAAACACTTGGTAATTCTTGCTTTTTAGCGTGATCTATGTAGTAAATTTTTTATGATATACTGTATGACTTCGCTACACGCAAGGCTCGTAAAGTAATTCTGTACGTAGTAAAGAATGAAAAAAACGCAAGGACGAATTTTTTTTTCTAATACAAACTCTTAAGTTTTACTTATTATCTGCTTCCTACCCAAACTTGACCCGCGAAATCCGTTTCACATATGGCCCTAAAACGGTTACGTTCGGCCCTGCTTTTTAGAGACGGGTGAATACAGAGTAGATTATTTGTTTCTGTTTTTTTGTCGGATTTGATCCGAATAAGCGACTGGCCCTATTAACCGGATTTTACTGTATGTTTCTGGTTGAATGATGCAGGCTGAAACGAATTCTTTCATATACATAATGACGTAAACGAGGGATGACGTCAGAGCGATGTCAGACAGCGTAAAGAGAAAGATCGTAAATTTAAAAAAAAAATTAGTTGCATACTGACAGTAAGACAGAAAGGTACTGAAAGTAAGACAGAAAAAGAATTTGACAGTAAGATAGCAAGAGATACTGACAGAAAGAGAATTTGACAGTAAGACAGAGAGTGATACTGACAGTAAGACAGAATTTGACAATAAGATAGCAAGAGATACTGACAATAACACAGAGAGAGATACTGACAGTAAGACAGAAAGAGATACTGACAGAAAGAGAATTTGACAGTAAGACAGCAAGAGATACTGACAGTAAAACAGCAAGATAATTGGACAGTAAGGCAGAAAGAGAATTTGACAGTAAGATAGATAGAGATACTGACAGTAAGACAGAGAGTGATACTGACAGTAAGACAGAATTTAACAATAAGATAGAAATAGATACTGACAGTAAGACAGAGAGTGATACTGACAGTAAGACAGAATTTGACAATAAGGTAGCAAGAGATACTGATAATAACACAGAGAGAGATACTGATAGTATGACAGAAAGACATACTGACAGAAAGAGAATTTGACAGTAAGACAGAGAGTGATACTGACAGTAAGACAGCAAGAGATACTGACAATAAGATAGAGATACTGACAGTAAGACAGAGAGTGATACTGACGGTACGACAGAAAGAGAAGCTGACAGTAACACAGAAATAGAATTTGACAGTAAGACAGAAAAAGAGGCAATAAGACGGAGGGAGTGACGAGACGAGATAATAGAGGTACAATGCAGCCTACAGTAGCTAACAGTTTGCTAATGCACTAGAGATCAACTTTCTGAAATGAGATATGATTGAAATTTTAGACACCACTAAAACCAGTCTAGATTAGATGTTCCCTTTAATTTTGACTGACTGAGTGACTGACCTTTATTGCATCCTGCCTCAGGATACTTGAAGCCTTTCCTACAGGAAGTGCACGAACCATTGATCTTGTTGCAATCATCAACACAGTTCTCGCAAGTCTGGACACAGTTCAGATCCCATGTAAACGGTCCACAATCTAGAGGAGTAAAGTAGGTGTTAGTTTGAGTGTTTTGGAACATCGGCACACTTTAGGCCATGTCGTGCCCGTAATCCCTAAGTAGGTGTGAATGTAGTGAAACCACAATCTAGAGGAGTGATGAAGATCTGAATTTAGTGACATCACAATCATGGGCGCCCGCAAGGGGGTGCAATGGGGCGCACTTGCACTCCACCTGGATTCTGAGTAGCCCAATTCTAATCACTTGTTTGCACCATCAGATCAACTAAAATCTAAGTAGCGACTGAACAAGTAGTGCTTCCACTGGGGACTGAAGTACAGTTGTAGTAGAATAGCCTAGGCTTATCAGGCATTGATGGCTGACCATTCTCGTACACCCCTCTGAATTCTGGGTAGCCACATTTTAGCCAGTTTTTTACACCTTCAAATCAATTAACTTTTGATAGCAAGCTACTTAACATGTAGTGATTCCATTAAAATAACGTTAACAAAGATAAGCTATTGTGATCAACTGTAACAAGCTAATCTATAGTTCATGTCCGACCATGTACGCTTGCAATTAGTCGTAACGATTTGTTATCATTTGCATATAATTAATAGTTAATACTTATATTTAGTAAAGACCTAGAATAAGATAACTATACAAAAGTTCTTCCAATGCCACCCTAGTCAAAATGTTGATTTGTATTGACGGTGCATCCGGAGCAGCAAGAAAACAAAATATACAAGCAGCAGCGTCATGAATTATCTGCCCGTTTTTTTGGTATTTAGTTCATTAAATGCAGATATCTCAGGCACTAAACAGATGTGTTTAAGCGTTAGATTTGTTGATGGCGATTGTTTTTGCCATTGTTGTTTAGAGACGAATACATTTAGTACATTTTTCCCATGGACAAACTACTCGGCCAAGGCTACGATGGCTGGCCCGTGATGGGTAGCATTTAAAATCTGTGTTCAGGCAAGGAGTCGTGAAAAATATTCTAAAGCAGACATTGTCTTTAATTTGTTATTATTGACCTGAATGCCATTTTAGATATTCGTAATGCTGTTGGTGTCATTCAGAAGATTATCTATTTCTTCCATAACAGTCACAAAAGAAAGCGCTGATGCTAAATTTACCTCTTTTGTGTGAGACAATGGACATTGAAATACGAATTCCTTCGCGCTTTAAGTCAAAGCCTTGAGATCTTTGACTGTTTGGCGTATTTTAAAATAAAGGCTGTAAGTGAAACCTGACAAACTGCCTAGGGCCTATGTGTAATCTGCGACTGCTTCTCGTGTGTTTCTGATTTGTCTTTGTCCATTATTCATTTTTTCATGAATCAGTTTTCAAGATATTGCAGTCTGTCCATCTTAGCATAAGTGGCCGCCTTATAGCACATCAGCAGTCGCATCACATAATGACATAAATACCAACTTTGCCATGTTGAGGAACACGTCAAGGATGGCATCTTGAGGAAGGCGAGACTGCTGGAAGGGAAACGGGGCATTGAATAGGTGCTACCGAGAATTTGTAGAGTTAGAGTTTTTGGCGAATTGGTACAATTTAGGCAATGTCGTGCCCGTAGTCCTTGTAGTACTCTCCCTTTATATCGCCAGAGCTAAATTCTGTACAGTTAAATTATTAAAAGCAAGGTCTATTCACAGTTAAAATAGTAAGTTAGTAAAAATTTAATAATTTAGTAAAAATCTTTTGTAAGTATTATATGTTCACAATCTCACAAATCAAATCTTCTTAGACAACCCCACCCTCCAGACAAAGCCCAGTACCTTCCCAGGGTCGACACTATCGAACAGTGTTTTTAAGTTGTGTACTCTAAAATATTTCCCCCTAATATCCTGGTATCTGAGGCAATCAATGAGAATATGTTCCACGGTAAGAGCAGAGTCGCAGTACTCACAAAGTGGGGTATCCTCTCTCTTCCTCACTTCAGCACAAAGGAGTGCATGATGTAGGTGTTGCCAATCCTAAGTCTGGACATGGTCGTGTTACCACGCCGCCACCTGACATCCGCCACAACCTGTCTGAGTTTGTTGTGGATCTCAGCCCCCCACCTCACGAAAAGTGGCAGAGGCAGTACTCTGTCTCAGGCCCGAGCAGGGAATTTGGGTTCCTGACACCGTTTGATTCAGGGCTTTCTTTGCTTCTCTGTCTGCGGTTTCGTTTCCCTCTATGCCCACATGCGAGGGGATCCAGATGAATGTGACATCCCTATGGTCGGCTGCTTTTAGGTCCAAAAGCTTTAGGCTTTTATGTACCAATGGAATGCCAGTCTTCATCCGCCCCAAAGCTTATAAAAGATTTGGAGTCGGAGCATATGATAAATTTTCTCCTTTCTGATGCTTTGACGGCCATTAGTACAAGCGATATTGCATGTAATTCGGCCGTAAAGATGGAGCATCCATCGGGGAGTCTAAGGGAGATTGTTTTGTTCCGAAAGAAGCAGGCACACATGACCTTTCCACCCATTTTGGATCTGTCAGTGTAAACGGTGCCACAATCTCTCTGCAGTTTCCTAAAGTGGACTTTGTAGATGAGAAAAGGGCTCATCTTTGTCAGGCTTTTCCTCTCCTCTGTGCACCTGACCACCAAAAATGATGGCCAGGTAGTACAGCTTTTTGTGGCCTCCTCCTTTGTATCGTCAATGCGGCGTCTCTTGCCCAGACACAACTTGGGGCAAGTAGTTTGTTTTTATCCATGTACATAAGTAGGTATTCGGCACCTGTGCTCCCCACCTGCCATCGAGTCCAACAAGAGGACGGGCCATTCGGATGTCCAGAATGAGCCCGACAGGGCTACACAGGTGCTATACACAGTCAGCTGCTGTATCGGACATGCGACCGATACAGCAGCTCCCTGATCGACCCTCTAGCTACTGCCCTCCAGCATAGGTCGATGACCTATGCTGGTAGCTCAGCGTGACCAGCCAGTTGACCCAGAGCGGCCATCTGGGCCTCAGGTCTAGGGGAAAGAGCCAAAGTATTGTATTGTGGTAGTTTATCCTCAGATAGCCACCACTCAAACACCAGGATATCTTTATCCCCCCTTACCCGTCGCAGTCCACGGCAAACGGACTGGTCTAGGACGTAGTGAGATATTTAGAGATAAGGAGACAGAGTTATGGTCAATGAAGGCAGACTGAGGAAAAGTGGAGGCAGACACAATGATAGAAAAGAAGTAGGACACTTTTGAGCTCCAAAAGTGCTAAGGAAAGAGGAGCGCAGTTTAACGCCATGTCTCGGGACGCCTAGAGGAGAAAGTAGATGTGAATATAGTCACATCACAATCTAGAGGAGTGAAGAAGATGTGAATATAGTTGCATCACAATCTAGAATAGTGAAGTAGACGTGAATTTCAGTGACATCACATTCTAGAGGAGTGAAATAGGTGTGAATATAGTCACATCACAATCTAGAGGAGTAAAGTAGATGTGAATATAGTGACATAGTCAAAGTACAAGACAAACATTTATTATGTCAAACGTATTGGCGTTTGTTAAACCATTGGCGTAGCTTGAGAAGAATCTAAATTTGAAAATCCCCCCGGGCCCCCGATTGAGTGACGGGCCAAATGAGTGACCGAAATTTTTTTACATTAATTATTAAGCCAATGCCATGCTATCTTGCTATTCATGTTGTTATGTAAATTAGCGCCCATGTTGCATGTACTCACACACATTAGACTTATATATTTATTAAGTACATTATCTCATGTCATGATAAGGAATGTCAAAATGCAGAGGACCTTAGAGAGGCCAAGGTCAAAGGTCTATACGACGAGGCAACGAGCTATTGGTCTAAACTGCCCACAGGTTGTAACGTTGCAGGTCAGTGTTGTGCGCATTGCTTTCATAAGAACTTAACTTTGTGATGAATTCACTGCAATTGGCCACAATGGTCTCCTTGTTGTGTTGAACACATTGCATTAATAAGAACCTAACTGTGTGCATTGTATAACCAAAAGGTATAGTTCATTTGATTACAATCAAATGCCTAAATTGTGGTATCTCAATGCTATGTTAACGTCCGGTGCTGTGACGTCTTTAAAAGAATGTGATATCTCACATGCTATGCTAACGTCCGGTGCTGTGACGTCATTAAAAGAATGTGGTATCTCACATGCTATGTTAACGTCCGGTGCTGTGACGTCATTAAAAGAATGTGGTATTTCACATGCTATGTTAACGTCCGGTGCTGTGACGTCATTAAAAGAATGTGGTATCTCACATGCTATGTTAACGTCCGGTGCTATCTCTGCATTAAAAGAATGTGGTATCTCACATGCTATGTTAACGTCCGTTGCTGTCACTGCATTAAAAGAATGTGGTATCTCGCATTTGAAATTTGACAAGTTTTTCGGACTAATGAGTATGCCCTGCATGCACAGAAAGACTTATAACAATCTAGCTAACAAATTCAATGCTGCTATACTTGAAGCTGGTGAAGAATAAATGAATAGGGCATTTGCTGTTGTGCATGGAAGAAAACATTCACCACTTCTAACTACAGATGATAGAATAAGTTCAACAGGCTGTCCTGTTATTACAGTTTCGTTTGATGGGACTTGGCATAAAAGATAGGGGCCACTCATCTCTGCTTTGATGCCTCGGAGCAGATGTGCAAAAAAAATAATAATTCAGTGGCTCAGCAAATGCAATGGAGGCCGCAGCAGCATCCAAACTTTTTTCTCGCTCTGTGGTATCCAAAAATCTTGTTTATGGCACAATGCTGTGTGGTGGCGATAGCAAATCGATTCATCTGACATGACCAACTCAAGATATGATATAGAAATCTTGAAAGAGGACAGCATCAACCACATCTCAAAAAGAATGTTAAATGCTTTGAACAATTTAAAAATGTCTAATAAAAAAAAAGAACTAAATTATAGGCTTACAAAGCAAAAAAATTGAAAAAATTACTAACTAGTATTCTAAAGCTCTGCGCCAAAAATGCTCCTGACTTTCAAAAAAATGAAGCTGGCTGTTATGGGCTCATTTTTTCCTATGAGTTCAGACCTAGATCACAACCACAGTTTGTGTCCTGATGGCAACAACTCTTGGTGTCTCTTTTAGACAGGGGTTCTCAACCTGTGGGTTGCGACCCCCTTGGGGGTCGATTGACGATTTGCCAGGGGTTGCCTAAGACCATCGAAAATATGGATAGTTTTTGTCTATTCTTCTTATGCTGCGGGTGTGGGGAGGGGGGTTGCGGCCGAGTGGGGGGGTTCTAAAAAGGGGTCGCCGAGCTTAAAAGGCTTTAAGAGATAGGAAACACTAAAGCAGCCATACAAAAAAGAACAAAATCAGACCATCATATCAGAAAAAGAAAACTTATTTCCTATAATGAAAAGACTTAACAGACACAGAGTTGTCATCTCAGGTGAAAAATAAGGGGCTGAAACAGTCTCAGTTTACATTGCCTGATTTAATGTTCACGCCATGTTAAGAGGTTAAAAGACACACGTGGAATGTAGAAAACAGGAAGTAGAATGAATAAAGTTGACTTTGAATTCAGTCAAGTCAGTCAAGTGGTATCCTTAAGACCGGGCGGTCAAGTATATTTTTGGTCCGGGACGGACAGTAACGACATAGAAAGTCCAGTAGTAATTTCAGTTAGGTAGAAACTTTTGGGCAGTTGATGCCAGTGGTCTTTTTGAGACATGTATTTCTAGTAGTTATTCTGTATTATTCTGTACAGTGTTACCCGCTGAGATGCGGACGTGATTTGTAATCTCCTCTGGAGAGTTTAACATATTGGACATATTTGATACCGCTGTTATGTGGATAGGATTTTCTTGACTTGTGTAACTAACAAGGATTGCAGTATTATTATTATTGTTGTCAAATAAACTTTATGTTTTGCCTGCTGAAACGGACTTAAGTCAATTTGTAGTATCTATGTTTGTCACGTGTCAAGAGTACTCCAGGAAGCACAAACCCAGCATTCCACGACATTCGCATTCTTCAACATTACACCATTTAACTTTTTACAGGGGCGAACATTTTTTTAAAGAATTCATTAAATTAAACCAGTAATAATTTTTTAAAAAAAATAGCCAGTTACCTATGACATTCAAATATCTATCAGGTAGAATCAAGAAATAAAAAAAAAACTATGAGTACTTAGGAATATTTTTAAGATTTTTGTAAACATTGTTTATTTTCAAGATGGCCGCCATCTTCAAAGCAAACCAAAAAAATAGACTCATAAAATGTGTATGATTATTTATGTTCCCTTATCTCCTATCAAGTCATGCATAAAAGCTTTTCCTTTTAAATGTAAATATAAAAAAATGGAAATTTCATTGTGAATCCCCCTTTAAGACTACTTTCCATAGGAGAAGCGAAAAAAAAAAAAACAGCAATCAATCTATAGGTATCTGCCAGCGAAGCTTATGAAAAGAGGTATACAACACTGAGGAAAAGTAAACTATTTTTTTCAAATAATAAAAATTCTAAAAATGATAATTATCCCAATGGGCTTAACATTCATCTATTTTCTATTTTAAAAAACAACAAACGATTCTCTAAAAAAAACAAAAAACTTTTTCTTCTGGAAATAGGTTGAAACATTGTTTATAATTTCAACCGCCAGACTAAATTATTTGTAAACCTTCTGAGCAGGTAACTCCATGGTAACATCTGGCCTCTCTACTCTCATAGAAGTCTCCAAAACATCTGTGGCCACCAAATATGGGCTTGGGTTTCGTACATCTTCTGTTGACAAAATAGATGCCTCAAGTCATGAATTTAAAAAATGAAAACTTGTACCCGAGTGCGGAAAGACCGTCCTAATTCAGGGTAGTGTTAATGAGCTTCATTCTAGGGGGACAAGATTCCAGTACAAATTTTAAGACGCTTGCCCGCAAAGAACATCTTTTAAGCGCTTAGAGCGGCGATCAGTCTCGGAACTTGACGCCATAATAATCACGTCACATTAATAGGGGCTGACTATTCAATATGATCACAACTGATGGAAACTCCGCCAAACAATTTGAAGCTCTCTATGGAATAGTTTTTTCAACATCCGTTTTAGAAATGTTTGCATTGCGCTAACCACTAATAATGTATTTTGGTGTTTAAAAAGATTTCTAAGATGGGAAAAGCGAGCCCGATTTGTTTAAGAAAACTAACCCTCAGGGACACCCTTAGAGCTTCCTCGAGAACCGTTCACATAGAGCCCGCCACCTGGTAGACGGAAGTGAATGATAGAGCATCATGGCTCCGCGATAACAAAACTGCATGTAAAATGGACCGCATTCAAAAATCGTAAACAAACAACATTTAAATACGTGATAATATTGATACAACAATGGAAAAAAAGTGTCACGTGACAGCCTGTGTGTATTACGTGATTTGTATAGTAGAGCTAGAGAACCACGAGGCTAATAGTCGTTTGTTTACGATTGGTGAATTGCAGTTTTCACAACGCGGAGCCATGATGCTCTATCATTCAATTCCGTCTAGCAGGTGGCGGGCTCTATGTCTATGTCTACGTCCATGTCTATGTCTACGTCCATATCTATGTCTATGTCTACGTCCATGTCTATGTCTATTTCCATGTAAATGTCCATGTCCACGTCTATGTCCACGTCTACGTCCATGTCTACGTCCATGTCTACGTCCATGTCTATATCTATATCTACGTCCATGTCCATGTCTATGCCCATGCCTATGACCACATCCACGTCTACGTCCATATCTATGTCTACGTTCATGTCTATGTCAATACCCATGTCTATGTCTACGTCCATGTCTATGTCACGTGCATGCCTATGTCTAGGTCTACGTCCATGTCTATGTCTATGTTTATTTCTATGCCTATTTCCATGCCTATGTCTATGTATATGTCTATGCCCATGTCTACGTCTTGTATATGCCAATGTCTATGTCCATGTCTATGTCTACGGCCATGCCTATGTCTACGTCCATGTCTACATTCATGTCTATGTCTATGTCTATGTTTATTGCTAAGAGACACGTAAGACTATCACCAGAGTAGAAAGTCTTAGGTAACTAGCATAAGCTCCATCTGGAATGCTTGCCTAGTGTGCATCAAACCATTCGGGCTCAGATAGGTCTCACAGGAAAATGCTCACAAATATCCCCCCTCCCCAATCTCCCTGGATCAAATACTGTCATCATCGTATTACGAGTGACGAACTGTATAGTAAATTAATAAAACGTTAGGGAAAGTAAAGGTGGTTGGTCGTTGTACTGGCCACACGAGACCCTCGCCGGCCTTAATATTTTTTGCTCCACAGATCTCATAGTATCAATTAGAGACTACTTCAAAAAGGTTAATCATGTCCTTCGCGTATCCGTGTTTATCTGGTAGGAGTCTTAAACTCTACTAAGTCATTGGTTTTCTGGCTGATTCAGGCAATCCGTTCTGTGCTGAAATGGTAGTATAGAAAAAAGAGCTCTTCTAAGACTTTGTCTTAGCTTATGAAATTTAAATTTATCTTGGTGTCTTTCAGAGTATTCTATTAGGTTAAATTTGTGTCTAAGAATAGTGGACTAGACTTACCTCAGTCTTATTTCATAGGAAGTTTTACAGCGGGGTGTACAATGCCATTCTTCCCATTCAGCCCAGCCACCATGAACTGAAGTACACAATATGTTATATACTGAGGAGTTCTTACCCAGCGACATGTGTATGTTGAATTAGCCAACGATATGTTATATGCCACATATATTAACCAGCGACATTTGTAATCTAAATTAACCAACAATGTGTTGTATGTCCATATATTATCAGCTAATGATATGTTCAGGTTCCTATATGATGGTTTGAATAAAGCATTCATGCATTTGCAATACGCGCCAGAGAAGTATTTTGCACTGAGCAACATGACTTCAGTGAAGATGGCCAGTGGCGACACAAGAGGGTGCGGCGTAGAGCAGGCCGCTCAGGATGACATCCCATCAAGGGGGTGACACACTAGTAGGAAAATAAATCCATTTTTTTTCTAAAGCAGACAACTTAATAATGTAACTCTTTATCAATAATAGGCTATTAGTTTGTTATTAAGTTAGCAGCAATGTCTGGTCGTGCTGTTAGCGCGCTAGACTGATTATTTCGACGGTAGTTGTCATGCCGAAATGTGTAATATATCTTTTTATCAATAATAGGTAATTAGTTTGTTATTAAGTTAACAGCAATGCCTGGTCATGCAGTTAGCGCGCTGGACTGATTATCTCGACGGTTCTGGGTTAAAACCCTGCTCGCTGCCATCCCCCATCGTCCAGCGAAGGTTTGGACTAGGAAGTAGATTATCCGAAACATGTAAAATATTTTACAGAAAAAACATTTTTTACAAGGCCAAATGAGTCTTTAAAACATTATTACTTTTGACAATAAAAAAAACAAAAAAAAAAACACGTCTTGAATATTCCGTGCAAATATTCTTTCCAATAGGGATCCGACTGTGGCCGCCTCCGAGTTTGTGTGATAATACAGACTTTTTGTAATCTTGTTCATGCACTCGTTTAGTGTAAATCTTTAGTTGTGTTGTAATGTGTGTTAAGCCAATTGATATGATTTTCATTCAAATGTAAGGTTATACTATAGCTCGGCCAGCATACTCTCTACTTATAAGATCTTCTCTCTCTTTCACATGAATGTCCCAAGATTGTTTTTTTTTTACTTCATTTAACATTGTGAAAGGAAATTGATTTAACTGATGCGATACAAGTTGGTCTTGATAAAGACGCTGTCTTGCCAACTATAAACAATAAAAAATGTCAAAACTTCACTACAGACTACACTACACCACTAAAGAGTAGAGAGCAAAGACTGGTAATGGGACAAATCTAGATCTAGTACTAGTCGTTGTTTCCGGTCAAACTAAGGATGGCTTACCATGGGATGGCTGCCAGCTCGTGCGGTTTGCACGCTGGACTGTCGTTCGGATTTATCGATTGTCTTGGGTTCAAACCCTGCCCTCTCCCATCCCCCCGTCGTCTTGCGGGAGGTTTGGACTAGGAAGGAAGCTATCTTAAACTCTGAAGGAACATCCGAAACATGTAAAACATTTTACAAACAAACATTTTGTAAAGTTCCCCTTTCTGACCTCGCAATCTATAGGGCTAATATTGTTAAGGTCGTCTGTTTCTTTGGCCAACGGTTAATGAGAAGGGTGTTATCTGGCCAGCCCAACGGCCTTTACTTTCCCCCAACAAAAGTCAGGTACCCATTAGAGTTCGGTGGACTCCAAATCTTCACCGAGATTCGAACCCAGGACCCCAGATTCGGAAGCCAAGTGCTTAATCTTTCAGCCACCTCGCCCCCTTCACTATGTTGCAAGGATTAAATTTTTTCTTTTTATTTCAACTTTTTTTTTTTTTTTTTAAATAATGAAAGTAAAGTTCAAATCTTGCGATCTCTAGGAAAGAAAGAAAAAAAGAAATCTGTTTCTATGTCTGACGATCTCTAGGACTGATGCTTTGAAAGAAATCTGTTTCTATGTCTGACAATCTCTAGGACTGATGCTTTGAAAGAAATCTGTTTCTATGTCTGACGATCTCTAGGACTGATGCTTTTAAAGAAATATGTTTCTATGTCTGACGATCTCTAGGACAGATGCTTTGAAAGAAATATGTTTCTATGTCTGACGATCTCTAGGACAGATGCTTTGAAAGAAATCTGTTTCTATGTCTGACGATC
This sequence comes from Biomphalaria sudanica, assembly GCA_036873155.1. Taxonomy (NCBI): domain Eukaryota; kingdom Metazoa; phylum Mollusca; class Gastropoda; family Planorbidae; genus Biomphalaria; species Biomphalaria sudanica. Next base: position 1,769,632 of record JAZGLO010005242.1, on the reverse strand, counting down.
TCTAGGACATATGCTTTGAAAGAAATCTGTTTCTATGTCTGACGATCTCTAGGACAGATGCTTTGAAAGAAATCTGTTTCTATGTCTGACGATCTCTAGGACTGATGCTTTGAAAGAAATCTGTTTCTATGTCTGACAATCTCTAGGACTGATGCTTTGAAAGAAATCTGTTTCTATGTCTGACGATCTCTAGGACTGATGCTTTTAAAGAAATATGTTTCTATGTCTGACGATCTCTAGGACAGATGCTTTGAAAGAAATATGTTTCTATGTCTGACGATCTCTAGGACAGATGCTTTGAAAGAAATCTGTTTCTATGTCTGACGATCTCTAGGACATATGCTTTGAAAGAAATCTGTTTCTATGTCTGACGATCTCTAGGACTGATGCTTTGAAAGAAATCTGTTTCTATGTCTGACGATCTCTAGGACAGATGCTTTGAAAGAAATCTGTTTCTATGTCTGACGATCTCTAGGACAGATGCTTTAAAAGAAATCTGTATCTATGTCTGACGATCTCTAGGACTGATGCTTTTAAAGAAATCTGTTTCTATGTCTGACGATCTCTAGGACTGATGCTTTGAAAGAAATCTGTTTCTATGTCTGACGATCTCTAGGACAGATGCTTTGAAAGAAATCTGTTTCTATGTCTGACGATCTCTAGGACAGATGCTTTGAAAGAAATCTGTTTCTATGTCTGACGATCTCTAGGACTGATGCTTTGAAAGAAATCTGTATCTATGTCTGACGATCTCTAGGACTGATGCTTTTAAAGAAATCTGTTTCTATGTCTGACGATCTCTAGGACAGATGCTTTTAAAGAAATCTATTTCTATGTCTGACGGTTAAAGAACGTGGCATGTGGCCAGCACAACAACAAACCGACTTTATTGTCACCCAACTAATGTCAGGTACGTACTCATTAGAGTTGGGTGGACTCAGGGTCATCCTAAAACTCCTGAAATTTAAAATCCCAGTCTTCATCGACATTCAAACTAGGGACACCTTAGTTTAGGGGTCCAGGCTTGAACACTCAACCAGCACGCCCCTATATATATATATATATATATATATAAATATATATATATATATATATATATATATATATATATATATATATATATATATATATATATATATATATATATATATATATATATATATATATATATATATATATATATATATATATATATATATGGGTCCTTCAGTCTTGGAAGACAATGGATGCGCTCAAGTGAGTCACTGGCTTTGGTTTCGTCTTGAGACAGGGCAGAATCTGGAGTCACTGATCAAGCCAATTCTGGAGCGGCAGAGTTTGCCACAGTTCGTACATGTATTTGCATCTGTCGTACGTCTAGCTGACAGACTGACAGGGCATATTTCTTATTCTGTTTTGGACTGATGCAGCTTTGCTTCTTTCGTACCAGCACGTAGGGCCTGTCTTTATGCTGTCAGGTCTTCAGCTATCTCCTCCCAAATAGTTTGTTCGTTGCTCGTGGTTCTCATGTCTTGTTTGCAGCTATTTCTGTAGTTTAGTCTTGGACGGCCCTTTGGTCTGACTTTTTCTGCAAGCTCAGCGTAAAGGATCTCTTAAGGGATTCTTATATCTGGTATGCCAGTGACCTGTTCGAGCCAGCGTGGTCTTCTCTGTGTAAGAAATTTTCCACACGCGCTTGAAGAGTTTTGTCATTGCTGCAGAAGCCTTTCATATTCCTTAATGTCAGTTCAGTCTCTAAATCTAGGCTTTTGTCTATTGTTGATCCCAAGTATGTGAATTCCTGCACCACTCTTAGTGTGTGATTTTCAATATGTATCGCAGGTACTTCTGCGACATCTTGTGCCGGATTTCGGTCTTGGAGAGGCTTATGTATTATGTAAGGCTAAACTCTTGACAAGCAGCTGGCAGAGCATTCACAAGTCTTTGCAATCTTTCTTGTGAATAGATATGATTGTCATATCACCGGCGAACAGCAGTTTTCTCTTCGTTTTGCCTTAAGGGTGCCAGGTTAAATAGCTTTCCATTGGATCTACTGTGGATATATACTCTATCTTCGAGGAATTTAAAAGATCTGGTGAGTACAACTGAAAAGAAGATGCCGAATAGTGTTGGAGCCAGAACACATCCTTGTTTTACTCCGCTCTTGATGGGGAATGGCCTAGAGGTGGAGCTGTCAAACTGTACGGTAACCTGCATATTTTCATGGAAAGCTGACACTAGTGTCAGTAGCTTGTTTCTCTAAATGGTAAACAGGCCGGTTATGCTGACAATGTCAAACGCCTTGGTCAAGTCAATAAAAGCTATAAAGAGGGACAGCTTATGTTTTCTGCTTTTCTCCTGTAGCTGCCGTAGGAAGAAAATCAAATCTGTTGTGGATCTGCCGTCCATAAAGCCACACTGCGATTCTGGGTAAATTCGTTCCGCCAAGATCTGCAGCCGCTTCAGTATTACTCTAGCATAAGCCCTTTCAACTATGCACAGAAGTGAAATGACTCTATAACTGTTACAATCGTAGCGGTCGCCCTAATTTATTTAAATTGTTACTATGTTGGCATCCTTAAATTCCCCTGTGCAAGCATGTCAATAGCTATGCTCAGTTCCTTTACCGAAAGTGTTTCGTCTAATTCGTTCAAAACTGGAAGTGATGGGAAGTTAGACAAAGCAGTTGGCGAGATGACATTTTAAATCTGGTAAAGTTCTGCTCCATTTGCAGGGCCCGATCACTCTTTTGACTTGAGCGGGGCCCACTTATTGGTTTTGAGGTCCAAAGGCCTTTTCATGCCCTCGTATAGTCCTCTGATGTTACCACAGTCGGCACAAGATTGGATGTTTTCACATAGGTCCTGTTAGTCTTAGCGCACTGTCTCGCCATTCTTTGGGCATTGATTCATGTAGATCTGAGCGCTTGTAAGTTGCTTGGGGTGGGCTCGTTCTTGTAGTTTAGCATGGCTACTCTCTAGTTTCTAGTGGCAGCTTCCATATCTGGCAGACTAACAAGTCTACCACGCCCCTAAGTAGTAAGAATATATCATCGATTTTCGTAGAGAAAAAAAGGCACATGATATTGTTTCTGTAGCTGGAGAAACTATTGAAATAGTGCAAACTTTTAAATACCTTGGTACTATACTAGACAAGAAACTAAATTTTCCTACAAATACTGATTATATCAGCAAAAAAGGGCAACTAAGATTACGATTACTTAGAAAACTGTCCTCGTTTAATGTTAGTGAAAAGGCCTTGGCTATGTTTTATCACGCTCACATCTACAATATTCTACGTTTCAATATCACTTCCTGGTAATGGCAATCTGAGCATTACAAATAAAAATAAAATCCATAGAATCCTAAATGCTGCTGGTAAAGTCATTAGCAAAATAAACAACAACATTGGGGCAGCTGTTTGAGACAAACATCCATTAAAAAAAGCAAAAAAAGATTATAGAAATAAAGAATAACCCTTTCGGACAGAATTTCGTGATTTTACCCTCACACAAGAGATACAAGACACCGATAGCAAAGACAAACAGATACAAACACTCTTTTGTTCCCCTGGCAATCAAATCATTAAATAGAAACAAGCTGATATAAACTTTTCATATGTAAATTATGAGTGAGTCTTGTGTGAATGTACATGTGGTTATGTATAGTTACAATGTTTTGTTTGGTGTAATGTACAAATTGTACGAAAAATTTCCTTAAGGACAATAAAGACTATTATTATTATTATTACTATTATTATTAAATATACGACTGAATGCATCTACCTGGGCATGTTCCTTTGATTGGATCATTACAATCCTCCCCACACTTCTTGTAGCAGTTGATTTCACAGTTAATTCCAGTCTCATTAGGCCCACAAACTGAAACAAGCCAAATATATTTTTAAAAACTACTTTAAAAACAAAAAAACAAAGCTTACATTAAGCGTACTTGCATCAATAAGCTTGGATCAGTCGTGTAATTACATTTGTAATAAATCTAGACTATCCTTGACTAACAATAAAAAAGCATTTATTGATATAAAAAAAAGTGGGGGAAGTCAAAGTCAAAGCTCAAATCTCAGCGTCTCAAGTCAACACGGTAACCACTCTACTAGTGGAGAGATAATGAACATTTAAGATTGTAAAGTTATCTTTTGTTTCTTTAGTCTTGTCCTATTGTCCAGGTTTATGTTTACTTAGACTCACGATGACCTATATTGGGGAATAATTCAGCGTATACCACAACTGCAATCAATTACAATTTCTAAAATTTAGTGTTGAATTCAATCTTTTGATAAAAAAGATTATGTATTTAAAAATTGCCAAAAAATAATTATGAGACGAGAGTACTCTTATTTTTGATGCTCATTTACTAGATCTAGATCTAAAAATTAAAATATATGTTACATAAGTTAGGGTTGAGAAAAAAGACACTTCTACTTCTTTGAACTACTTTGATCCAACTTTGTAAATATTTTTCACGACATTTATTGTAGTGTTAAAAAGTCTCCATGTCCAGTCTAGATATAGGATATATAAATCTATGGTCCTAACTTACTTATCATACCGTTCTCAAATCGGATAAACCCGTTTTAATAGTACTTGATATTATATTCATCTATCGCTTTTTACGTTTTTAATAGATATGAATGTATCGGCTTCGCGTAAACCCATGTTCGCAAAACTAATTTTAATTTCGTAGCGAAAGAGAAAAACTAGATTAGTATACACAAACTAAGACCCGCAGGCCGCGGGTAATATCAGGCTAGTATATATATATATATATATTATATATATATATGGGTCACAGCTGGGACTGCGCAGCCACGGGAAATACTGCATTCCTCACTAAACTTCGGACTCGAAGACTAGCCTTATTATTATTATAATTATTATTATATGTGTGAACTATAAGTGAGACACAGGACTTACTGGAATTACCATACGTCCGTCATTAAGAACTCAAAATAAGTTTCTAAGATCAATTTTTTTTTAAACATTTAAATATGTGATGGCTAAAGATTTAGACACGTAGAAATTGGGATTAATCGGGGATTTCCTTAGTGACGCAACAGTACATTCAAAACTTAAACGGAAATAGCTTAGTGACAGAATAATGGAGATAGAGACATCTTGTAGTAGCGCTGGGTGAGGACATAATTTTTCAATAGCTGACAACGACTGTGTACGTATTGTGTAAATAAATTGTTTATATTCATAAAAGGCCGGACCAACGTATTTTCTTAATTCTGTTGTTAACAAAGGCCCAAGGATGTAAACAACTAGGTATCAGCCCTGCACACTAAAACAGATGTATCCTAAAAAAATAACTCTCAACACAATGTATTTTTGTACCGTCCATACAAGCACGTTTCGGGTTCTTGTAATGTGATTTACATATGGTACAGACACCAGTAAATTTGTTGCAATCATCCTCGCAACCTCCACAGCTTCCAGAGCAGTTGAAATGCCACCTAAAAGGAGGGCAGTCTTTTGTGCGTTTGTGTGTGATGGTATGTGTGCAGTGAGTGCGTAGAGTGTTGTATTTGTGCGGTGTGTGTGATGAGGTTATTGTGTGGTTGTGTGTGCATGTTTTTAGTGATTATGGTGTGTGATGTTTGTATGTAGTGTGTGTGTGTGGAGAGGTTTATATGTGTGTTGTGTTTGATATTTGTATAGGTATCATGTGGTTTGTGGTGTGTAATGTTTATATGTGGTATATATTGTGCGGTATATGTTGTGTGATGTGCGTATTGTGTTTTACGTGCGTGCGGTTTGTGCGATGTGAGTGGTGGTGTGAGCGGTGAGGTTTATATGTGTGTGGAGCATGATGTTTGTATTGGAGCGTGGTGACATGTATTAGATGTGGTGTGTGATAGTAAGTGATGATAAGTGATGGTAGTTAATGTGGTTTGTGATCGTAAGTGGTGGTAAGTAATGTGTGTGATAGTAGGTGATGATAAGTGACAGTAGGTGGTGTGGTGTGTGATGGTAAGTGATGAGAAGTGATGGTAGGTGATGTTTTGTTGGGGGGGGGGGGTTGAAAGAAGAAAAAAATAGATTAATTTTAAAACCGGATATGTCTGATTTAATTTTATTGGCATTTAAATTGTTTTCGAAATTCATCTGACTCTTGACAATTAAAAACAAGATTACGAAGAGAGTTTGTGCTATCACACAAACTCAGAGGCTGTCCCGTCGAATTCGCCACCCAAATGACCAGAAATATTCAAGCCATTTCTTGGATTGGTTTAGATGGTTCAAAGAATGGAAAATGTCATTTGGCGTTTTAAGACTCGTCGAATCATCGGAATTATAAAAACAATTTCACTTAAGAGATTGGAGTACAGCGCAGTGAGCATGCATAATAATCAAAGTTGCGCTATACAAATGGAATTTAAAAAAAAGAAAAACAATTCGTGATTCAAATTAAGCTCATTTTCCAATTCAATCTTTTTATAATTGGTGATTTTTAAGAATAATTTAATTTTTTTTTAACGAAACCTAATCTTCTAATCCTTTACATTGTTTTATTCCACCAAAAGTTTAGTTTGCATGTAAATTTAAAAAAAAAAGTTATATTTCCTTAAAAATGTAAGTCTGCTCTTATTCATTACAGTATGTTACCTACTATTTATAGAGTATCATGATCTATAAATATTCCAAATTTCAAGATACCAACCATGGTTTCAAAGTAATAACGAATTAATGAAACACGATATTATTTTTCGGTCACAGTTTTTCAGACATTGGCTCAAGTCCAATTTCATACACATAACAAGCAAAAGAAAAAACAATACTTTTTAAAAAACAAAGCTTATCTAAGGGAAAGAACTGTAAATTACTGCCATTTATCTCTAGATGGCATGGGTTTAGCTCCCTTTTGTGCTTTATTTAAAAAAATTATTTAGTACTAACTGATTAAAAATTTTGTATTTTTTTTTTATTGACATCAACTATGAAAATAATTATGCACGAGGAGTGTTACCAACCTGCCCCACGAGCATGCTCTCCAGACAAGGCTGAAGATGATAACCCGTCCCCATCCCAGTCCTTCTTCGCAAAGCCCTATGAAGCCACATATTTTGCCAACGATCTTGGTATCCCCAGCCCTTACATCCTATACCTCTCCATGTGTCAAGTTACTGCCCTCAGTACCAAACGGCAAGAGAGCCTGGATAAGGAGATTCGTAACAATACTATAACAGTTCTAGTGAGTCCTTGTTCACGAAGAAGTTTGTTCAAATTATTTTATTTTAAATATTTTTTAAAATATACAACGCCGTCATCGGTTGAGTTGTACTGTCTGGAGCTACAAGCCAACAATCGACCAACAACAGAGAGGAGGGGGTCGGTAAAAAAAAATCCGAATTCTAGACGACTTGAGCGAAAACCTGTCGTATCTTCAATTCTATCTCCAGGAAGAACTTTTTAACGCTTTAAAAAATATGTAAGCGACACTTATTCAAAAAAAAAAAAACAACAACAACAACAACACGTTTGAGTGAAAATTTAGTGACGTCACTTTGGACTCTATACACAGTGTTCAATGAATATCAATGAACAATAAAACCAGACAATCGTGACTCACTTGGATTCTATACACACATGGGTCAATGAATATCAATGAACAATAAAACCTGACAATCGTGACGTCACTTTGGATTCTATACACAGGGTTCAATGAATATCAATGAACAATAAAACCTGACAATCGTGACGTCACTTAGGATTCTATACACAGGGTTCAATGAATATCAACGAACAATAAAACCTGACAATCGTGACTCACTTGGACTCTATACACAGGGTTCAATGAATATCAATTAACAATAAAACCTGACAATCGTGATTCACTTGGATTCTATACACAGGGTTCAATGAATATCAATGAACAATAAAACCTGACAATCGTGACTCACTTGGATTCTATACACAGGGTTAAATAAATATCAATGAACAATAAAACCTGACAATCGTGACTATCTTGGATTCTATACACAGGGTTCAATGAATATCAATGAACAATAAAACCTGACAATCGTGACGTCTCTTTTGATTCTATACACAGGGTTCAATGTATATCAATGAACAATAAAACCTGACAATCGTGACTCACGTGGATTCTATACACACAGGGTTCAATGAATATCAATGAACAATAAAACCTGACAATCGTGACTCACTTGGATTCTAAACACAGGGTTCAATGAATATCAATGAACAATAAAACCTGACAATCGTGACTCACTTTGGCCTCTATACACACGGGGTTCAATGAATATCAATAAACAATAAAACCTGACAATCGTGACGTCACTTTGGACTTTATACACACAGGGTTCAATGAATATCAATGAACAATAAAACCTGACAATCGTGACGTCACTTTGGATTCTATACACAGGGTTCAATGAATATCAATGAACAATAAAACCTGACAATCGTGATTCACTTGGATTCTATACACAGGGTTCAATGAATATCAATGAACAATAAAACCTGACAATCGTGACTCACTTGGATTCTATACACAGGGTTCAATAAATATCAATGAACAATAAAACCTGACAATCGTGACGTCACTTTGGATTCTATACACAGGGTTCAATGAATATCAATGAACAATAAAACCTGACAATCGTAACGTCACTTTTGATTCTATGCACAGGGTTCAATGAATATCAATGAACAATAAAACCTGACAATCGTGACGTCACTTGGATTCTATACACACAGGGTTCAATGAATATCAATGAACAATAAAACCTGACAATCGTGACGTCACTTTTGATTCTATGCACAGGGTTCAATGAATATCAATGAACAATAAAACCTGACAATCGTGACTCACTTTGATTCTATACACACAGGGTTCAATGAATATCAATAAACAATAAAACCTGACAATCGTGACTCACTTGGATTCTATACACAGGGTTCAATGAATATCAATGAACAATAAAACCTGACAATCGTAACGTCACTTTTGATTCTATGCACAGGGTTCAATGAATATCAATGAACAATAAAACCTGACAATCGTGACGTCACTTGGAGTCTATACACATAGGGTTCAATGAATATCAATGAACAATAAAACCTGACAATCGTGACGTCACTTTTGATTCTATGCACAGGGTTCAATGAATATCAATGAACAATAAAACCTGACAGTCGTGACGTCTCTTTTGATTCTATACACAGGGTTCAATGAATATCAATGAACAATAAAACCTGACAATCGTGACTCACTTTGATTCTATACACACAGGGTTCAATGAATATCAATGAACAATAAAACCTGACAATCGTGACTCACTTGGATTCTATACACAGGGTTCAATGAATATCAATGAACAATAAAACCTGACAATCGTGACTCACTTTGGCCTCTATACACACGGGGTTCAATGAATATCAATGAACAATAAAACCTGACAATCGTGACGTCACTTTGGACTTTATACACACAGGGTTCAATGAATATCAATGAACAATAAAACCTGACAATCGTGACTCACTTGGACTCTATACACAGGGTTCAATAAATATCAATTAACAATAAAACCTGACAATCGTGATTCACTTGGATTCTATACACAGGGTTCAATGAATATCAATGAACAATAAAACCTGACAATCGTGACTATCTTGGATTCTATACACAGGGTTCAATGAATATCAATGAACAATAAAACCTGACAATCGTGACGTCTCTTTTGATTCTATACACAGGGTTCAATGAATATCAATGAACAATAAAACCTGACAATCGTGACTCACTTGTATTCTATACACACAGGGTTCAATGAATATCAATGAACAATAAAACCTGACAATCGTGACTCACTTGGATTCTATACACAGGGTTCAATGAATATCAATGAACAATAAAACCTGACAATCATGACTCACTTGGATTCTATACACAGGGTTCAATAAATATCAATGAAAAATAAAACCTGACAATCGTGACTATTTTGGATTCTATACACAGGGTTCAATGAATATCAATGAACAATAAAACCTGACAATCGTGACGTCACTTTTGATTCTATGCACAGGGTTCAATAAATATCAATGAACAATAAAACCTGACAATCGTGACGTCACTTGGATTCTATACACACAGGGTTCAATGAATATCAATGAACAATAAAACCTGACAATCGTGACGTCATTTTTGATTCTATGCACAGGGTTCAATGAATATCAATGAACAATAAAACCTGACAATCGTGACGTCACTTTTGATTCTATGCACAGGGTTTAATGAATATCAATGAACAATAAAACCTGACAATCGTGACGTCTCTTTTGATTCTATACACAGGGTTCATTGAATATCAATGAACAATAAAACCTGACAATCGTGACTCACTTGGACTCTATACACAGGGTTCAATGAATATCAATTAACAATAAAACCTGACAATCGTGATTCACTTGGATTCTATACACAGGGTTCAATGAATATCAATGAACAATAAAACCTGACAATCGTGACTCACTTGGATTCTATACACAGGGTTAAATAAATATCAATGAACAATAAAACCTGACAATCGTGACTATCTTGGATTCTATACACAGGGTTCAATGAATATCAATGAACAATAAAACCTGACAATCGTGACGTCACTTTGGATTCTATACACAGGGTTCAATGAATATCAACGAACAATAAAACCTGACAATCGTGACTCACTTGGACTCTATACACAGGGTTCAATGAATATCAATTAACAATAAAACCTGACAATCGTGATTCACTTGGATTCTATACACAGGGTTCAATGAATATCAATGAACAATAAAACCTGACAATCGTGACTCACTTGGATTCTATACACAGGGTTAAATAAATATCAATGAACAATAAAACCTGACAATCGTGACTATCTTGGATTCTATACACAGGGTTCAATGAATATCAATGAACAATAAAACCTGACAATCGTGACGTCTCTTTTGATTCTATACACAGGGTTCAATGTATATCAATGAACAATAAAACCTGACAATCGTGACTCACGTGGATTCTATACACACAGGGTTCAATGAATATCAATGAACAATAAAACCTGACAATCGTGACTCACTTGGATTCTAAACACAGGGTTCAATGAATATCAATGAACAATAAAACCTGACAATCGTGACTCACTTTGGCCTCTATACACACGGGGTTCAATGAATATCAATAAACAATAAAACCTGACAATCGTGACGTCACTTTGGACTTTATACACACAGGGTTCAATGAATATCAATGAACAATAAAACCTGACAATCGTGACGTCACTTTGGATTCTATACACAGGGTTCAATGAATATCAATGAACAATAAAACCTGACAATCGTGATTCACTTGGATTCTATACACAGGGTTCAATGAATATCAATGAACAATAAAACCTGACAATCGTGACTCACTTGGATTCTATACACAGGGTTCAATAAATATCAATGAACAATAAAACCTGACAATCGTGACGTCACTTTGGATTCTATACACAGGGTTCAATGAATATCAATGAACAATAAAACCTGACAATCGTAACGTCACTTTTGATTCTATGCACAGGGTTCAATGAATATCAATGAACAATAAAACCTGACAATCGTGACGTCACTTGGATTCTATACACACAGGGTTCAATGAATATCAATGAACAATAAAACCTGACAATCGTGACGTCACTTTTGATTCTATGCACAGGGTTCAATGAATATCAATGAACAATAAAACCTGACAATCGTGACTCACTTTGATTCTATACACACAGGGTTCAATGAATATCAATAAACAATAAAACCTGACAATCGTGACTCACTTGGATTCTATACACAGGGTTCAATGAATATCAATGAACAATAAAACCTGACAATCGTAACGTCACTTTTGATTCTATGCACAGGGTTCAATGAATATCAATGAACAATAAAACCTTACAATCGTGACGTCACTTTTGATTCTATGCACAGGGTTCAATGAATATCAATGAACAATAAAACCTGACAATCGTGACTCACTTTGATTCTATACACACAGGGTTCAATGAATATCAATAAACAATAAAACCTGACAATCGTGACTCACTTGGATTCTATACACAGGGTTCAATGAATATCAATGAACAATAAAACCTGACAATCGTGACTCACTTTGGCCTCTATACACACGGGGTTCAATGAATATCAATGAACAATAAAACCTGACAATCGTGACGTCACTTTGGACTTTATACACACAGGGTTCAATGAATATCAATGAACAATAAAACCTGACAATCGTGACTCACTTGGACTCTATACACAGGGTTCAATGAATATCAATGAACAATAAAACCTGACAATCGTGACGTCACTTTGGATTCTATACACAGGGTTCAATGAATATCAATGAACAATAAAACCTGACAATCGTGACTCACTTGGATTCTATACACAGGGTTCAATGAATATCAATGAACAATAAAACCTGACAATCGTGACGTCACTTTGGATTCTATACACAGGGTTCAATGAATATCAATGAACAATAAAACCTGACAATCGTAATTCACTTGGATTCTATACACAGGTTTCAATGAATATCAATGAACAATAAAACCTGACAATCATGACTCACTTGGATTCTATACACAGGGTTCAATAAATATCAATGAACAATAAAACCTGACAATCGTGACTCACTTGGATTCTATACACAGGGTTCAATGAATATCAATGAACAATAAAACCTGACAATCGTGACGTCACTTTGGATTCTATACACAGGGTTCAATGAATATCAATGAACAATAAAACCTGACAATCGTAATTCACTTGGATTCTATACACAGGGTTCAATGAATATCAATGAACAATAAAACCTGACAATCATGACTCACTTGGATTCTATACACAGGGTTCAATAAATATCAATGAAAAATAAAACCTGACAATCGTGACTATTTTGGATTCTATACACAGGGTTCAATGAATATCAATGAACAATAAAACCTGACAATCGTGACGTCACTTTTGATTCTATGCACAGGGTTCAATGAATATCAATGAACAATAAAACCTGACAATCGTGACGTCACTTGGATTCTATACACACAGGGTTCAATGAATATCAATGAACAATAAAACCTGACAATCGTGACGTCATTTTTGATTCTATGCACAGGGTTCAATGAATATCAATGAACAATAAAACCTGACAATCGTGACGTCACTTTTGATTCTATGCACAGGGTTTAATGAATATCAATGAACAATAAAACCTGACAATCGTGACGTCTCTTTTGATTCTATACACAGGGTTCATTGAATATCAATGAACAATAAAACCTGACAATCGTGACTCACTTTGATTCTATACACACAGGGTTCAATGAATATCAATGAACAATAAAACCTGACAATCGTGACTCACTTGGATTCTATACACAGGGTTCAATGAATATCAATGAACATTAAAACCTGACAATCGTGACGTCACTTTTGATTCTATGCACAGGGTTCAATGAATATCAATGAACAATAAAACCTGACAATCGTGACTCACTTGGATTCTATACACACAGGGTTCAATGAATATCAATGAACAATAAAACCTGACAATCGTGACTCACTTGGACTCTATACACAGGGTTCAATGAATATCAATGAACAATAAAACCTGACAATCGTGACGTCACTTTGGATTCTATACACAGGGTTAAATGAATATCAATGAACAATAAAACCTGACAATCGTGATTCACTTGGATTCTATACACAGGGTTCAATGAATATCAATGAACAATAAAACCTGACAATCGTGACCCACTTCGATTCTATACGCAGGGTTCAATAAATATCAATGAACAATAAAACCTGACAATCGTGACTATCTTGGATTCTATACACAGGGTTCAATGAATATCAATGAACAATAAAACCTGACAATCGTGACGTCACTTTTGATTCTATGCACAGGGTTCAATGAATATCAATGAACAATAAAACCTGACAATCGTAACTCACTTGGATTCTATACACACAGGGTTCAATGAATATCAATGAACAATAAAACCTGACAATCGTGACTCACTTGGATTCTATTCACAGGGTTCAATGAATATCAATGAACAATAAAACCTGACAATCGTGACTCACTTTGATTCTATACACACAGGGTTCAATGAATATCAATGAACAATAAAACCTGACAATCGTGACTCACTTGGATTCTATACACAGGGTTCAATGAATATCAATGAACAATAAAACCTGACAATCGTGACTCACTTGGATTCTATACACAGGGTTCAATGAATATCAATGAACAATAAAACCTGACAATCATGACGTCACTTTGGACTTTATATACACAGGGTTCAATGAATATCAATGAACAATAAAACCTGACAATCGTGACTCACTTGGACTCTATACACAGGGTTCAATGAATATCAATGAACAATAAAACCTGACAATCGTGACGTCACTTTGGATTCTATACACAGGGTTCAATGAATATCAATGAACAATAAAACCTGACAATCGTGACTCACTTGGATTCTATACACAGGGTTCAATGAATATCAATGAACAATAAAACCTGACAATCGTGACGTCACTTTGGATTCTATACACAGGGTTCAATGAATATCAATGAACAATAAAACCTGACAATCGTGATTCACTTGGATTCTATACACAGGGTTCAATGAATATCAATGAACAATAAAACCTGACAATCGTGACTCACTTGGATTCTATACACAGGGTTCAATAAATATCAATGAACAATAAAACCTGACAATCGTGACTATTTTGGATTCTATACACAGGGTTCAATGAATATCAATAAACAATAAAACCTGACAATCGTGACTCACTTTGGCCTCTATACACACGGGGTTCAATGAATATCAATGAACAATAAAACCTGACAATCGTGACGTCACTTTGGATTTATACACACAGGGTTCAATGAATATCAATGAACAATAAAACCTGACAATCGTGACTCACTTGGACTCTATACACAGGGTTCAATGAATATCAATGAACAATAAAACCTGACAATCGTGACGTCACTTTGGACTTTATACACACAGGGTTCAATGAATATCAATGAACAATAAAACCTGACAATCGTGACTCACTTGGATTCTATACACAGGGTTCAATGAATATCAATGAACAATAAAACCTGACAATCGTGACGTCACTTTGGATTCTATACACATGGTTCAATGAATATCAATGAACAATAAAACCTGACAATCGTGATTCACTTGGATTCTATACACAGGGTTCAATGAATATCAATGAACAATAAAACCTGACAATCATGACTCACTTGGATTCTATACACAGGGTTCAATAAATATCAATAAACAATAAAACCTGACAATCGTGACTATTTTGGATTCTATACACAGGGTTCAATGAATATCAATGAAAAATAAAACCTGACAATCGTGACGTCACTTTGGATTCTATACACAGGGTTCAATGAATATCAATGAACAATAAAACCTGACAATCGTGACGTCACTTTTGATTCTATGCACAGGGTTCAATGAATATCAATGAACAATAAAACCTGACAATCGTGACGTCACTTGGATTCTATACACACAGGGTTCAATGAATATCAATGAACAATAAAACCTGACAATCGTGACGTCACTTTTGATTCTATGCACAGGGTTCAATGAATATCAATGAACAATAAAACCTGACAATCGTGACGTCACTTTTGATTCTATGCACAGGGTTCAATGAATATCAATGAACAATAAAACCTGACAATCGTGACGTCTCTTTTGATTCTATACACAGGGTTCATTGAATATCAATGAACAATAAAACCTGACAATCATGACTCACTTTGATTCTATACACACAGGGTTCAATGAATATCAATGAACAATAAAACCTGACAATCGTGACTCACTTGGATTCTATACACAGGGTTCAATGAATATCAATGAACATTAAAACCTGACAATCGTGACGTCACTTTTGATTCTATGCACAGGGTTCAATGAATATCAATGAACAATAAAACCTGACAATCGTGACTCACTTGGATTCTATACACACAGGGTTCAATGAATATCAATGAACAATAAAACCTGACAATCGTGACTCACTTGGACTCTATACACAGGGTTCAATGAATATCAATGAACAATAAAACCTGACAATCGTGACGTCACTTTGGATTCTATACACAGGGTTAAATGAATATCAATGAACAATAAAACCTGACAATCGTGATTCACTTGGATTCTATACACAGGGTTCAATGAATATCAATGAACAATAAAACCTGACAATCGTGACCCACTTCGATTCTATACGCAGGGTTCAATAAATATCAATGAACAATAAAACCTGACAATCGTGACTATCTTGGATTCTATACACAGGGTTCAATAAATATCAATGAACAATAAAACCTGACAATCGTGACGTCACTTTTGATTCTATGCACAGGGTTCAATGAATATCAATAAACAATAAAACCTGACAATCGTAACTCACTTGGATTCTATACACACAGGGTTCAATGAATATCAATGAACAATAAAACCTGACAATCGTGACTCACTTGGATTCTATTCACAGGGTTCAATGAATATCAATGAACAATAAAACCTGACAATCGTGACTCACTTTGATTCTATACACACAGGGTTCAATGAATATCAATGAACAATAAAACCTGACAATCGTGACTCACTTGGATTCTATACACAGGGTTCAATGAATATCAATGAACAATAAAACCTGACAATCGTGACTCACTTGGATTCTATACACAGGGTTCAATGAATATCAATGAACAATAAAACCTGACAATCGTGACGTCACTTTGGACTTTATACACACAGGGTTCAATGAATATCAATGAACAATAAAACCTGACAATCGTGACTCACTTGGACTCTATACACAGGGTTCAATGAATATCAATGAACAATAAAACCTGACAATCGTGACGTCACTTTGAATTCTATACACAGGGTTCAATGAATATCAATGAACAATAAAACCTGACAATCGTGACTCACTTGGATTCTATACACAGGGTTCAATGAATATCAATGAACAATAAAACCTGACAATCGTGACGTCACTTTGGATTCTATACACAGGGTTCAATGAATATCAATGAACAATAAAACCTGACAATCGTGATTCACTTGGATTCTATACACAGGGTTCAATGAATATCAATGAACAATAAAACCTGACAATCGTGACTCACTTGGATTCTATACACAGGGTTCAATAAATATCAATGAACAATAAAACCTGACAATCGTGACTATTTTGGATTCTATACACAGGGTTAAATGAATATCAATGAAAAATAAAACCTGACAATCGTGACGTCACTTTGGATTCTATACACAGGGTTCAATGAATATCAATGAACAATAAAACCTGACAATCGTGACGTCACTTTTGATTCTATGCACAGGGTTCAATGAATATCAATGAACAATAAAACCTGACAATCGTGACGTCACCCTGATTCTATACACACAGGGTTCAATGAATATCAATGAACAATAAAACCTGACAATCGTGACGTCACTTTTGATTCTATGCACAGGGTTCAATGAATATCAATGAACAATAAAACCTGACAATCGTGACGTCACTTTTGATTCTATGCACAGGGTTCAATGAATATCAATGAACAATAAAACCTGACAATCGTGACGTCTCTTTTGATTCTATACACAGGGTTCATTGAATATCAATGAACAATAAAACCTGACAATCGTGACTCACTTTGATTCTATACACACAGGGTTCAATGAATATCAATGAACAATAAAACCTGACAATCGTGACTCACTTGGATTCTATACACAGGGTTCAATGAATATCAATGAACATTAAAACCTGACAGACGTGACGTCACTTTTGATTCTATGCTCAGGGTTCAATGAATATCAATGAACAATAAAACCTGACAATCGTGACTCACTTGGATTCTATACACACAGGGTTCAATGAATATCAATGAACAATAAAACCTGACAATCGTGACTCACTTGGACTCTATACACAGGGTTCAATGAATATCAATGAACAATAAAACCTGACAATCGTGACGTCACTTTGGATTCTATACACAGGGTTAAATGAATATCAATGAACAATAAAACCTGACAATCGTGATTCACTTTGATTCTATACACAGGGTTCAATGAATATCAATGAACAATAAAACCTGACAATCGTGACCCACTTGGATTCTATACGCAGGGTTCAATAAATATCAATGAACAATAAAACCTGACAATCGTGACTATCTTGGATTCTATACACAGGGTTCAATGAATATCAATGAACAATAAAACCTGACAATCGTGACGTCACTTTTGATTCTATGCACAGGGTTCAATGAATATCAATGAACAATAAAACCTGACAATCGTGACTCACTTGGATTCTATTCACAGGGTTCAATAAATATCAATGAACAATAAAACCTGACAATCGTGACTATTTTGGATTCTATACACAGGGTTCAATGAATATCAATGAAAAATAAAACCTGACAATCGTGACGTCACTTTGGATTCTATACACAGGGTTCAATGAATATCAATGAACAATAAAACCTGACAATCGTGACGTCACTTTTAATTCTATGCACAGGGTTCAATGAATATCAATGAACAATAAAATCTGACAATCGTGACGTCTCTTTTGATTCTATACACAGGGTTCATTGAATATCAATGAACAATAAAACCTGACAATCGTAACTAACTTTGATTCTATACACACAGGGTTCAATGAATATCAATGAACAATAAAACCTAACAATCGTGACTCACTTGGATTCTATACACAGGGTTCAATGAATATCAATGAACATTAAAACCTGACAATCGTGACGTCACTTTTGATTCTATGCACAGGGTTCAATGAATATCAATGAACAATAAAACCTGACAATCGTGACTCACTTTGATTCTATACACACAGGGTTCAATGAATATCAATGAACAATAAAACCTGACAATCGTGACTAACTTGGACTCTATACACAGGGTTCAATGAATATCAATGAACAATAAAACCTGACAATCGTGACGTCACTTTGGATTCTATACACAGGGTTAAATGAATATCAGTGAACAATAAAACCTGACAATCGTGATTCACTTGGATTCTATACACAGGGTTCAATGAATATCAATGAACAATAAAACCTGACAATCGTGACCCACTTGGATTCTATACGCAGGGTTCAATAAATATCAATGAACAATAAAACCTGACAATCGTGACTATCTTGGATTCTATACACAGGGTTCAATGAATATCAATGAACAATAAAACCTGACAATCGTGACGTCACTTTTGATTCTATACACAGGGTTCAATGAATATCAATGAACAATAAAACCTGACAATCGTGACGTCACTTTTGATTCTATGCACAGGGTTCAATGAATATCAATGAACAATAAAACCTGACAATCGTGACTCACTTGGATTCTATACACACAGGGTTCAATGAATATCAATGAACAATAAAACCTGACAATCGTGACTTACTTGGATTCTATACACAGTGTTCAATGAATATCAATGAACAATAAAACCTGACAATCGTGACTTACTTGGATTCTATACACAGGGTTCAATGAATATCAATGAACAATAAAACCTGACAATCGTGACGTCACTTTTGATTTAATACACAGGGTTCAATGAATATCAATGAACAATAAAACCTGACAATCGTGACTTACTTGGATTCTATACACAGGGTTCAATGAATATCAATGAACAATAAAACCTGACAATCGTGACTTACTTGGATTCTATACACAGGGTTCAATGAATATCAATGAACAATAAAACCTGACAATCGTGATTCAATTGGATTCTATACACAGGGTTCAATAAATATCAATGAACAATAAAACCTGACAATCGTGACGTCACTTTGGATTCTATACACAGTGTTCAATGAATATCAATGAACAATAAAACCAGACAATCGTGACTCACTTGGATTCTATACACACATGGGTCAATGAATATCAATGAACAATAAAACCTGACAATCTTGACGTCACTTTGGATTCTATACACAGGGTTCAATGAATATCAATGAACAATAAAACCTGACAATCGTGACGTCACTTTGGATTCTATACACAGGGTTCAATGAATATCAACGAACAATAAAACCTGACAATCGTGACTCACTTGGACTCTATACACAGGGTTCAATGAATATCAATGAACAATAAAACCTGACAATCGTGACGTCACTTTGGATTCTATACATAGGGTTCAATGAATATCAATGAACTATAAAACCTGACAATCGTGACTCACTTTGGACTCTATATACACAGGGTTCAATGAATATTAATGAACAATAAAACCTGACAATCGTGACGTCACTTTAAACTCTATACACACAGGGTTAAATGAATATCAATGAACAATAAAACCTGACAATCGTGACGTCACTTTTGATTCTATGCACAGGGTTCAATGAATATCAATGAACAATAAAACATGACAATCGTGACGTCTCTTTTGATTCTTTACACAGGGTTAAATGAATATCAATGAACAATAAAACCTGACAATCGTGATTCACTTGGATTCTATACACAGGGTTCAATGAATATCAATGAACAATAAAACCTGACAATCGTGACCCACTTGGATTCTATACGCAGGGTTCAATAAATATCAATGAACAATAAAACCTGACAATCGTGACTATCTTGGATTCTATACACAGGGTTCAATGAATATCAATGAACAATAAAACCTGACAATCGTGACGTCACTTTTGATTCTATGCACAGGGTTCAATGAATATCAATGAACAATAAAACCTGACAATCGTGACTCACTTGGATTCTATACACACAGGGTTCAATAAATATCTATGAACAATAAAACCTGACAATCGTGACTCACTTGGTTTCTATTCACAGGGTTCAATAAATATCAATGAACAATAAAACCTGACAATCGTGACTATTTTGGATTCTATACACAGGGTTCAATGAATATCAATGAAAAATAAAACCTGACAATCGTGACGTCACTTTGGATTCTATACACAGGGTTCAATGAATATCAATGAACAATAAAACCTGACAATCGTGACGTCACTTTTGATTCTATGCACAGGGTTCAATGAATATCAATGAACAATAAAATCTGACAATCGTGACGTCTCTTTTGATTCTATACACAGGGTTCATTGAATATCAATGAACAATAAAACCTGACAATCGTAACTCACTTTGATTCTATACACACAGGGTTCAATGAATATCAATGAACAATAAAACCTGACAATCGTGACTCACTTGGATTCTATACACAGGGTTCAATGAATATCAATGAACATTAAAACCTGACAATCGTGACGTCACTTTTGATTCTATGCACAGGGTTCAATGAATATCAATGAACAATAAAACCTGACAATCGTGACTCACTTTGATTCTATACACACAGGGTTCAATGAATATCAATGAACAATAAAACCTGACAATCGTGACTAACTTGGACTCTATACACAGGGTTCAATGAATATCAATGAACAATAAAACCTGACAATCGTGACGTCACTTTGGATTCTATACACAGGGTTAAATGAATATCAGTGAACAATAAAACCTGACAATCGTGATTCACTTGGATTCTATACACAGGGTTCAATGAATATCAATGAACAATAAAACCTGACAATCGTGACCCACTTGGATTCTATACGCAGGGTTCAATAAATATCAATGAACAATAAAACCTGACAATCGTGACTATCTTGGATTCTATACACAGGGTTCAATGAATATCAATGAACAATAAAACCTGACAATCGTGACGTCACTTTTGATTCTATACACAGGGTTCAATGAATATCAATGAACAATAAAACCTGACAATCGTGACGTCACTTTTGATTCTATGCACAGGGTTCAATGAATATCAATGAACAATAAAACCTGACAATCGTGACTCACTTGGATTCTATACACACAGGGTTCAATGAATATCAATGAACAATAAAACCTGACAATCGTGACTTACTTGGATTCTATACACAGTGTTCAATGAATATCAATGAACAATAAAACCTGACAATCGTGACTTACTTGGATTCTATACACAGGGTTCAATGAATATCAATGAACAATAAAACCTGACAATCGTGACGTCACTTTTGATTTAATACACAGGGTTCAGTGAATATCAATGAACAATAAAACCTGACAATCGTGACTTACTTGGATTCTATACACAGGGTTCAATGAATATCAATGAACAATAAAACCTGACAATCGTGACTTACTTGGATTCTATACACAGGGTTCAATGAATATCAATGAACAATAAAACCTGACAATCGTGATTCAATTGGATTCTATACACAGGGTTCAATAAATATCAATGAACAATAAAACCTGACAATCGTGACGTCACTTTGGATTCTATACACAGTGTTCAATGAATATCAATGAACAATAAAACCAGACAATCGTGACTCACTTGGATTCTATACACACATGGGTCAATGAATATCAATGAACAATAAAACCTGACAATCTTGACGTCACTTTGGATTCTATACACAGGGTTCAATGAATATCAATGAACAATAAAACCTGACAATCGTGACGTCACTTTGGATTCTATACACAGGGTTCAATGAATATCAACAAACAATAAAACCTGACAATCGTGACTCACTTGGACTCTAT
The DNA here is from genome assembly GCA_036873155.1 of Biomphalaria sudanica. Classification (NCBI taxonomy): domain Eukaryota; kingdom Metazoa; phylum Mollusca; class Gastropoda; family Planorbidae; genus Biomphalaria; species Biomphalaria sudanica. The sequence continues at coordinate 1,746,877 of JAZGLO010005242.1, read as the reverse complement.
ACACAGGGTTCAATGAATATCAATGAACAATAAAACCTGACAATCGTGACGTCACTTTGGATTCTATACATAGGGTTCAATGAATATCAATGAACTTTAAAACCTGACAATCGTGACTCACTTTGGACTCTATATACACAGGGTTCAATGAATATTAATGAACAATAAAACCTGACAATCGTGACGTCACTTTAAACTCTATACACACAGGGTTAAATGAATATCAATGAACAATAAAACCTGACAATCGTGACGTCACTTTTGATTCTATGCACAGGGTTCAATGAATATCAATGAACAATAAAACATGACAATCGTGACGTCTCTTTTGATTCTTTACACAGGGTTCAATGAATATCAATGAACAATAAAACCTGACAATCGTGACTCACTTGGATTCTATACACACAGGGTTCAATAAATATCAATGAACAATAAAACCTGACAATCGTGACTCACTTGGATTCTATACACAGGGTTCAATGAATATCAATGAACAATAAAACCTGACAATCGTGACTCACTTTGGCCTCTATACACACGGGGTTCAATGAATATCAATGAACAATAAAACCTGACAATCGTGACGTCACTTTGGACTTTATACACACAGGGTTCAATGAATATCAATGAACAATAAAACCTGACAATCGTGACGTCACTTTGGATTCTATACACAGGGTTCAATGAATATCAATGAACAATAAAACCTGACAATCGTGATTCACTTGGATTCTATACACAGGGTTCAATGAATATCAATGAACAATAAAACCTGACAATCGTGACTCACTTGGATTCTATACACAGGGTTCAATAAATATCAATGAATAATAAAACCTGACAATCGTGACTATCTTGGAATCTATACACAGGGTTCAATGAATATCAATGAACAACAAAACCTGACAATCGTGACGTCACTTTGGATTCTATACACAGGGTTCAATGAATATCAATGAACAATAAAACCTGACAATCGTAACGTCACTTTTGATTCTATGCACAGGGTTCAATGAATATCAATGAACAATAAAACCTGACAATCGTGACGTCACTTGGATTCTATACACACAGGGTTCAATGAATATCAATGAACAATAAAACCTGACAATCGTGACGTCACTTTTGATTCTATGCACAGGGTTCAATGAATATCAATTAACAATAAAACCTGACAATCGTGACCCACTTGGATTCTATACGCAGGGTTCAATAAATATCAATGAACAATAAAACCTGACAATCGTGACTCACTTTGATTCTATACATACAGGGTTCAATGAATATCAATGAACAATAAAACCTGACAATCGTGACTCACTTGGATTCTATACACAGGGTTCAATGAATATCAATGAACAATAAAACCTGACAATCGTGACTCACTTTGGCCTCTATACACACGGGGTTCAATGAATATCAATAAACAATAAAACCTGACAATCGTGACGTCACTTTGGACTTTATACACACAGGGTTCAATGAATATCAATGAACAATAAAACCTGACAATCGTGACTCACTTGGACTCTATACACAGGGTTCAATGAATATCAATTAACAATAAAACCTGACAATCGTGATTCACTTGGATTCTATACACAGGGTTCAATGAATATCAATGAACAATAAAACCTGACAATCGTGACTCACTTGGATTCTATACACAGGGTTCAATAAATATCAATGAACAATAAAACCTGACAATCGTGACTATCTTGGATTCTATACACAGGGTTCAATGAATATCAATGAACAATAAAACCTGACAATCGTGACGTCTCTTTTGATTCTATACACAGGGTTCAATGAATATCAATGAACAATAAAACCTGACAATCGTGACTCACTTGGATTCTATACACACAGGGTTCAATGAATATCAATGAACAATAAAACCTGACAATCGTGACTCACTTGGATTCTATACACAGGGTTCAATGAATATCAATGAACAATAAAACCTGACAATCGTGACTCACTTTGGCCTCTATACACACGGGGTTCAATGAATATCAATGAACAATAAAACCTGACAATCGTGACGTCACTTTGGACTTTATACACACAGGGTTCAATGAATATCAATGAACAATAAAACCTGACAATCGTGACGTCACTTTTGATTCTATGCACAGGGTTCAATGAATATCAATGAACAATAAAACCTGACAATCGTGACGTCTCTTTTGATTCTATACACAGGGTTCATTGAATATCAATGAACAATAAAACCTGACAATCGTGACTCACTTTGATTCTATACACACAGGGTTCAATGAATATCAATGAACAATAAAACCTGACAATCGTGACTCACTTGGATTCTATACACAGGGTTCAATGAATATCAATGAACAATAAAACCTGACAATCGTGACGTCACTTTTGATTCTATACACAGGGTTCAATGAATATCAATGAACAATAAAACCTGACAATCGTGACTCACTTGGATTCTATACACACAGGGTTCAATGAATATCAATGAACAATAAAACCTGACAATCGTGACTCACTTGGACTCAATACACAGGGTTCAATGAATATCAATGAACAATAAAACCTGACAATCGTGACGTCATTTTGGATTCTATACACAGGGTTAAATGAATATCAATGAACAATAAAACCTGACAATCGTGATTCACTTGGATTATATACACAGGGCTCAATGAATATCAATGAACAATAAAACCTGACAATCGTGAACCACTTTAATTCTATACGCAGGGTTCAATAAATATCAATGAACAATAAAACCTGACAATCGTGACTATCTTGGATTCTATACACAGGGTTCAATGAATATCAATGAACAATAAAACCTGACAATCGTGACGTCACTTTTGATTCTATACACAAGGTTCAATGAATATCAATGAACAATAAAACCTGACAATCGTGACGTCACTTTTGATTCTATGCACAGGGTTCAATGAATATCAATGAACAATAAAACCTGACAATCGTGACTCACTTGGATTCTATACACAGGGTTCAATGAATATCAATGAACAATAAAACCTGACAATCGTGACTCACTTGGATTCTATTCACAGGGTTCAATAAATATCAATGAACAATAAAACCTGACAATCGTGACTATTTAGGATTCTATACACAGGGTACAATGAATATCAATGAACAATAAAACCTGACAATCGTGACGTCACTTTTGATTCTATGCACAGGGTTCAATGAATATCAATGAACAATAAAACCTGACAATCGTGACGTCACTTGGATTCTATACACACAGGGTTCAATGAATATCAATGAACAATAAAACCTGACAATCGTGACGTCACTTTTGATTCTATGCACAGGGTTCAATGAATATCAATGAACAATAAAACCTGACAATCGTGACGTCACTTTTGATTCTATGCACAGGGTTCAATGAATATCAATGAACAATAAACCTGACAATCGTGACGTCTCTTTTGATTCTATACACAGGGTTCATTGAATATCAATGAACAATAAAACCTGACAATCGTGACTCACTTTGATTCTATACACACAGGGTTCAATGAATATCAATGAACAATAAACCTGACAATCGTGACTCACTTGGATTCTATACACAGGGTTCAATGAATATCAATGAACATTAAAACCTGACAATCGTGACGTCACTTTTGATTCTATGCACAGGGTTCAATGAATATCAATGAACAATAAAACCTGACAATCGTGACTCACTTGGATTCTATACACACTGGGTTCAATGAATATCAATGAACAATAAAACCTGACAATCGTGACTCACTTGGACTCTATACACAGGGTTCAATGAATATCAATGAACAATAAAACCTGACAATCGTGACGTCACTTTAGATTCTATACACAGGGTTCAATGAATATCAATGAACAATAAAACCTGACAATCGTGATTCACTTGGATTCTATACGCAGGGTTCAATAAATATCAATGAACAATAAAACCTGACAATCGTGACTATCTTGGATTCTATACACAGGGTTTAATGAATATCAATGAACAATAAAACCTGACAATCGTGACGTCACTTTTGATTCTATACACAGGGTTCAATGAATATCAATGAACAATAAAACCTGACAATCGTGACGTCACTTTTGATTCTATGCACAGGTTTCAATGAATATCAATGAACAATAAAACCTGACAATCGTGACTCACTTGGATTCTATACACACAGGGTTCAATGAATATCAATGAACAATAAAACCTGACAATCGTGACTTACTTGGATTCTATACACAGTGTTCAATGAATATCAATGAACAATAAAACCTGACAATCGTAACTTACTTGGATTCTATACACAGGGTTCAATGAATATCAATGAACAATAAAACCTGACAATCGTGACGTCACTTTTGATTCTATACACAGGGTTCAATGAATATCAATGAACAATAAAACCTGACAATCGTGACTTACTTGGATTCTATACACAGGGTTCAATGAATATCAATGAACAATAAAACCTGACAATCGTGACTAACTTGGATTCTATACACAGGGTTCAATGAATATCAATGAACAATAAAACCTGACAATCGTGATTCAATTGGATTCTATACACAGGGTTCAATGAATATCAATGAACAATAAAACCTGACAATCGTGACGTCACTTTGGATTTTATACACAGTGGTCAATGAATATCAGTGAACAATAAAACCAGACAAACGTGACTCACTTGGATTCTATACACACATGGGTCAATGAATATCAATGAACAATAAAACCTGACAATCGTGACTCACTTGGATTCTATACACAGGGTTCAATGAATATCAATGAACAATAAAACCTGACAATCGTGACTCACTTTGGCCTCTATACACACGGGGTTCAATGAATAACAATGAACAATAAAACCTGACAATCGTGACGTCACTTTGGATTCTATACACAGGGTTCAATGAATATCAATGAACAATAAAACCTGACAATCGTGATTCACTTGGTTTCTATACACAGGGTTCAATGAATATCAATGAACAATAAAACCTGACAATCGTGACTCACTTGGATTCTATACACAGGGTTCAATAAATATCAATAAATAATAAAACCTGACAATCGTGACTATCTTGGATTCTATACACAGGGTTCAATGAATATCAATGAACAATAAAACCTGACAATCGTGACGTCACTTTGGATTCTATACACAGGGTTCAATGAATATCAATGAACAATAAAACCTGACAATCGTAACGTCACTTTTGATTCTATGCACAGGGTTCAATGAATATCAATGAACAATAAAACCTGACAATCGTGACGTCACTTGGAGTCTATACACATAGGGTTCAATGAATATCAATGAACAATAAAACCTGACAATCGTGACGTCACTTTTGATTCTATGCACAGGGTTCAATGAATATCAATGAACAATAAAACCTGACAGTCGTGACGTCTCTTTTGATTCTATACACAGGGTTCAATGAATATCAATGAACAATAAAACCTGACAATCGTGACTCACTTTGATTCTATACACACAGGGTTCAATGAATATCAATGAACAATAAAACCTGACAATCGTGACTCACTTGGATTCTATACACAGGGTTCAATGAATATCAATGAACAATAAAACCTGACAATCGTGACTCACTTTGGCCTCTATACACACGGGGTTCAATGAATATCAATGAACAATAAAACCTGACAATCGTGACGTCACTTTGGACTTTATACACACAGGGTTCAATGAATATCAATGAACAATAAAACCTGACAATCGTGACTCACTTGGACTCTATACACAGGGTTCAATAAATATCAATTAACAATAAAACCTGACAATCGTGATTCACTTGGATTCTATACACAGGGTTCAATGAATATCAATGAACAATAAAACCTGACAATCGTGACTATCTTGGATTCTATACACAGGGTTCAATGAATATCAATGAACAATAAAACCTGACAATCGTGACGTCTCTTTTGATTCTATACACAGGGTTCAATGAATATCAATGAACAATAAAACCTGACAATCGTGACTCACTTGTATTCTATACACACAGGGTTCAATGAATATCAATGAACAATAAAACCTGACAATCGTGACTCACTTGGATTCTATACACAGGGTTCAATGAATATCAATAAACAATAAAACCTGACAATCGTGACTCACTTTGGCCTCTATACACACGGGGTTCAATGAATATCAATGAACAATAAAACCTGACAATCGTGACGTCACTTTGGACTTTATACACACAGGGTTCAATGAATATCAATGAACAATAAAACCTGACAATCGTGACGTCACTTTGGATTCTATACACAGGGTTCAATGAATATCAATGAACAATAACACCTGACAATCGTGATTCACTTTGATTCTATACACAGGGTTCAATGAATATCAATGAACAATAAAACCTGACAATCGTGACTCACTTGGATTCTATACACAGGGTTCAATAAATATCAATGAATAATAAAACCTGACAATCGTGACTATCTTGGATTCTATACACAGGGTTCAATGAATATCAATGAACAATAAAACCTGACAATCGTGACGTCACTTTGGATTCTATACACAGGGTTCAATGAATATCAATGAAGAATAAAACCTGACAATCGTAACGTCACTTTTGATTCTATGCACAGGGTTCAATGAATATCAATGAACAATAAAACCTGTCAATCGTGACGTCACTTGGATTCTATACACACAGGGTTCAATGAATATCAATGAACAATAAAACCTGACAATCGTGACGTCACTTTTGATTCTATGCACAGGGTTCAATGAATATCAATGAACAATAAAACCTGACAATCGTGACGTCTCTTTTGATTCTATACACAGGGTTCAATAAATATCAATGAACAATAAAACCTGACAATTGTGACTCACTTTGATTCTATACACACAGGGTTCAATGAATATCAATGAACAATAAAACCTGACAATCGTGACTCACTTGGATTCTATACACAGGGTTCAATGAATATCAATGAACAATAAAACCTGACAATCGTGACTCACTTTGGCCTCTATACACATGGGGTTCAATGAATATCAATGAACAATAAAACCTGACAATCGTGACGTCACTTGGATTCTATACACACAGGGTTCAATGAATATCAATGAACAATAAAACCTGACAATCGTGACGTCACTTTTGATTCTATGCACAGGGTTCAATGAATATCAATGAACAATAAAACCTGACAATCGTGACGTCACTTTTGATTATATGCACAGGGTTCAATGAATATCAATGAACAATAAAACCTGACAATCGTGACGTCTCTTTTGATTCTATACACAGGGTTCATTGAATATCAATGAACAATAAAACCTGACAATCGTGACTCACTTTGATTCTATACACACAGGGTTCATTGAATATCAATGAACAATAAAACCTGACAATCGTGACTCACTTGGATTCTATACACAGGGTTCAATGAATATCAATGAACATTAAAACCTGACAATCGTGACGTCACTTTTGATTCTATGCACAGGGTTCAATGAATATCAATGAACAATAAAACCTGACAATCGTGACTCACTTGGATTCTATACACACAGGGTTCAATAAATATCAATGAACAATAAAACCTGACAATCGTGACTCACTTGGACTCTATACACAGGGTTCAATGAATATCAATGAACAATAAAACCTGACAATCGTGATTTAATTGGATTCTATACACAGGGTTCAATGAATATCAATGAACAATAAAACCTGACAATCGTGACGTCACTTTGGATTCTATACACAGGGTTCAATGAATATCAATGAACAATAAAACCTGACAATCGTGACGTCACTTTTGATTCTATGCACAGGTTCAATGAATATCAATGAACAATAAAACCTGACAATCGTGACTCACTTGGATTCTTTACACACATGGTTCAATAAATATCAATGAACAATAAAACCTGACAATCGTGACGTCACTTTGGATTCTATACACAGGGTTCAATGAATATCAATGAACAATAAAACCTGACAATCGTGACGTCACTTTGGATTCTATGCACAGGGTTCAATGAATATCAATGAACAATAAAACCTGACAATCGTGACGTCACTTTGGATTCTATACACAGGGTTCAATGAATATCAATGAACAATAAACCTGACAATCGTGACGTCACTTTTGATTCTATGCACAGGGTTCAATGAATATCAATGAACAATAAAACCTGACAATCGTGACTAAGTTTCTTTTCTTTTTTATTATATTCTTTAAAAAAATTTACAGACCTCACTATAGAAGCCTACATCACTCCTCTGGGCTTTAGCTTCAAAAGGGGCTTGAACGACAATGTTATCTAGAGAGTCGCCACCCGGAAATGTGAGAAACACTGTCTTACTATGTTTTATTTCAAGTCATTGTTTAAGCGACTTGTATTTACTTTGTATTAAACTCAATAAAATATTCAGCGCTGAGTTGCTTCACTTCTTTGATAAATTAGTAGGCAGCTTTGAAACCGTGTATGTCAGATGATTGTGGATACAATGCACATCTCTCCAAAATACAATCGTGATAACTTTTATGAAAGTCTCAATAATTTTTTTATTTCGAGCTTTTTTCGTATTATGCTTTAACTAACAATAACAAACAAGGTAACATATCCACGTCCAGACCATACAACACTGTTAAACAGTTAAAGTTATCTAGAAATTGTATATAGATCATGATCATTTACACTATTCACTGTGATATAACCGCCTCAGCTCATCAATTATAATCGTCTCAAATACAGGAGCATAGCGAGTAGTCAGAACGGATCAGATTTGTAATGTTTATCACAAAGAACCTAAATGTCAGATGTCTGAATGCACAGAAATCCGAAATTGTTCCTAGTTGTACTTGAGGGATACAACAACTGTGCGAATATGAAAGGTACAAATTGAATGGTCTACAAAAAAAAAATGGATTTAAATCAAAGGGAACTTTTCTAACAGTGTCCAGCTCAGTCTTAATGGATTTTTTTTTTCTAGAAAATTTGTTAATTTCGCACACAGGCGGCCACAACCCTCACGGCGGCCCTGTCCACAGGCATATCTACAGCAAATCTTTCTTTCTATTTCTCTCTTCTAGCCACCATGTGTTCCCCATTGGGTCACACAGGATTAGTTCCAGATTTCGATTTGATAAGGTCCTAAGCTATTAATGATATGTAGCCCCTTGTAAAGCAATAAATATGCTCTTTCTCAATACTAATCCATTTTGGAGGCCCCTAAGCAAGCAAGGGCCCAAGCAATTGCTAATGTTGCCTATAGGTAACTCCAGCACTGTACAGGATCAAGTCAAGCCAAGGAAATATAATAAATCATCATACCTTGTGGACATACGAGGCCCTTGTAGCAAATAAAGTCTCTGTATTCAATGTTGCTTTCTGGACACGGATTTCCATGTTCACTAGGTTTTGGATTGTCACACTCTCTTAATACAAATGGGAAAGAACAATTGTATTGCTAATTGTAGAAACTAAGAAAAATAAAACAGAAATTATATTCGAAAACAACAACAACACACCTACAAACAAGAGAAGATCAAAATTAAAAAACTAGGTGAAAACATCATTAATTTATGAAGCAAAGCAATGTTTCCTCAGATAAATCCAGTACTTTTGTAAGAGGATTGCTTCTCATTGCTTCTGACTAAGTCAATGGACTACATCTCGTGTGTCCAGCTTGAAGTCTAGGCTAGACAGTGCGTTGGTCAGCACAGAAATAGGTTTCAAAAGAAACGTTAGCAAATTTTGAGGACTTCTGAGTAACGGGGTTCACTGAAACATTTTATGAAAATATACAAACACTTGCTGAAAGTGTCCTCCTTCTTTCCTGTCAATAATTTTAAGTTGCATTAATAATATTAATAATGATAATAAATTTTGTCTTCGAGTCCAAAGATTAATAGGGAAAGCAGTATTTCCAGTGGCTACGCAGCCCCAGCCCCATCCAGGGCAAGCATCTAACGTTGTCCATCGATGGTCGATTCAGAGTTTCTTTCAACGCTGCATCTTTCCTCGGCAGCGGATTTTCTGTGAGTCAAAAGTGTCTCCCGCGGCCTTTGTAAGTGACCTCCGGTTGTCTCGTTCTGAAGACGCATGCAGCCATGTGCTCTCTTCTATGTCAGCTAAAAAATGTGGTCGCATAAGCTGGTTTAAGTAGCATTGCTATGCTAATAACTGAACATCAATCACACCGGTATCTCATTCCCTCTGGCAAGTACAGGAGGTGCGGTAGCTTAAAGGCTAAGCGCTTGGCTTCCGAACCTTGGGTCCTGTGTTCGAATCTAGGTAAAGACTGGGGGCCTTGAATTTCGTGATTTATAAGACGCCCCAAAGTCCACCTAACTCTAATGGGTACTTGAGTTTAGTAGGGGAAAGTAAAAGCGGTTGGTCATTGTGGTGGCCACATGACACCCTGCTCTGTTCACCGTTGGCCAAAGAAACAGATGACCTTAACATCCTCCGCCTCAGAGATTGCTAAAAAAGTAAAGTAAATAAAGTAAAATCTGAGCATTTATTACATTTTAGGCTCGTGCCTGCTACACGGAGGAAGATATGTCCTCCCTTTTCGGTTGTCTGGTTAACCTAACTGTACACGTTATTGTTAAACACATGACAATTAAACATTAGCTTAGTGTTAAACCACTCGACACATCAGGCCACTATTTCATCCCTATATTGACCAGCCTATTACAAAGAGAATATCAATTCACTCTGGTCAAAAGTTTGAACATGTTTATTCTGCCACTGCCCATCCTCGGATCAAGTTGACATTTTGCACGACTATTCATAGTTGATAAGTATACATGAATCAATAAAAAAAAATTAACTAATTATTTGCTCAGTTAGTAATAATTAATTAGTTTTGTTTTACAAAGCATAAAGGGAAGTAAACCCTATCATTTTGAGATAAATAGCAGTATTTAGAATCTGATCCTTAGAGAAGCTTTTGTTCGTGCCTAGATTTCTCTTATTCATGCCTATCTTTCATACACATATTGTTCTTATTGTTGCCTACATTTCTCCGTGCCTACCTTTTTCTCATTCTTGCCCACATGTTTCCTATTCTTGCCTACCTATCTGTGATTATCTGATCCATTTTGGAGGCCCCTACCAGTAATAATTAATTAGTTTTGTTTTACAAAGCATAAAGGGAAGTAAACCCTATCATTTTGAGATAAATAGCAGTATTTAGAATCTGATCCTTAGAGAAGCTTTTGCTTTGCTTGTTCGTGCCTAGATCTCTCTTATTCATGCCTATCTTTCATACACATATTGTTCTTATTGTTGCCTACATTTCTCCGTGCCTACCTTTTTCTCATTCTTGCCCACATGTTTCCTATTCTTGCCTACCTATCTGTGATTAAATTTCTCTACGTTTCATACCCAGATGGCTCTTATCCGTGCCTACGATAATTCCATCCATATATACCTTTCTCTTATCCGCCCTTTCATTTTTCTTATCCATGCCTACCTTCCGTACCCAGATTTCTCCTATGCGCATACTTAACCATGACCATTTGGTTTTTATGCCTACCTTTACTTATTCATGTCTACCTTTATTTTATTCAGGTCTACCTTTATCTTATTCATGCCTACCTTTATCTTATTCATACATGCCTTTATCGTATTCTTGCCTATCTTTGTCTTATTCATGCCTACATTCCTCTTATTCGTGTGTACATCATACTCGTTCTTATATTTCTCTTATCCGTGCTTCATGTCTCTTATTCACGTCTACGTTTTACTGATTCATACCGGAATCTCTCTTGTCTACGCTTACCTTTTTCTTACTTGTCGAGAATCTTTACAGTCCTGTGTACATAGCCATCGGGACCATTGTCCCCACTGGCCGTGTGTTAGAGCTAAAAAAACAAAAATACGTTTGACGTAGACCACGACAGTAGTGGATACCTATTTCAAAGGCTCAGTACTAAAGTAAGGATGGCTGCCTGGTCGTGCGGTTTGCGCGCTGGACTGTCGTTCGGACTTATCGATGGTCGAGGGTTCAAAACCTTGCCCGCTTCCATCCCCGTCGTCCTGCGGGAGGTTTGGACTAGGAAGTAAACTATCATCAACTCGGAAGGAACATCCGAAACATGTAAAACATTTTACAAACATTTTAGTAAGACTTATTACGCGTCAGGGTCATGGTAACAATCTTGCTTGCGAATTCAGGACTAACTGAAACCTTAAGAGGATTGTCCTAGCAATGAAATTGAGATGCCATAAGATTTAAAACGTACTAGTTTTCACCTACAAAGACCGCATTACAAATGAGTAGATTCGATTTGATAATAATTACATTTTTTTTTTGGGGGGGGGGGCACATTTTCGACTTTGTCATGCCCTTTAATATTTCAATTTGTATCTTCCTCTGTTCAGTAGTAAACGTAGACGGGATGATAAAAATCATATAAATTACTATTTAGGTATTTAAAATCGCCTTATATTTTATATAAAGTTCAAATATTAAAGGTTTTAGTTTTATTTACTAAAGTATTAGTAAAAATCTGTTGTAAATCACAATGGCGATTGGGCCCCACGATGACATGCTGACCAATGTAAAAGAAAATGCAAAGTAAAACTTAATGTCGATATGACAACGTCTTAGGGGCTTGAGAAGACCTTCCTCCAGGGTACAGTACCAGGAAAAAGAAGAAGAGTAGATAAAGAAAACTATTGAATGTCAGTTGAATAACAGACGGGCCTGTCATTGTAAGGGATCCAAGCCAAAGGGAAGGTGAGCGTGAAGGTTCTATAACGAATATTTACCTGAACATGTTCCATTTTCACGTTCATAGCAGTCTTTGCCACATTTTTCTGTGCAGTTTCCCATACAATTGAACCCGTATTCGTTGAAACCACACGCTGCAAATTGTATGTCAAAAATTAGGTTTTATATTATGGAATAAAATTATACTAAGCAATATAAAACATAAAAGCTGACATTAGAAACATTGTAAAGAAAGGTTCAAGGAATATTTCGCGATCTAAATTTCATCGATATATCTGTCAATATCAATAACAAAATCCAAACATTGCTCTAGCCAGTATTGAACATCTCTCTCACTCTCTCTCACTCTCTCTCTCTCTCTCTCACTCTCTTTCACTCTCTCACTCTCACTCTTTCTCTCACTCTCTCCTCTCACTCTCTCTCTCACTCTTTTGGTAAGTCGATGAATTTGGATTTACGGAGTAAGTTGGTTTATATGACTATTGACACTTCGGCACATTTTACATCATGCCTAGCCTTTTAATCTTTCAAGGTTTATCTTCCTTACTTTTTACTTTATCATTTTCCTCTGTACAGTTAATACAAATGGGTAGCTCAAAGCTTGTACAGGCTACAATTTGATTACTTAATATTAGAAAGTACTGACATAGCTGCTGAGTATAAATCCACCATATATGCAAGATAAAAAATAAAGCCTACCTAAAGGGGAGGAATTCCGCCTTTAAAACTATATCTATCAATAATATATTAGTACTTTGCCTTATTCGATATCAAACAAAATGATAAATTGCCAATAATCAATTGACTAATTTAAAAAAAAAATTGATTTATGATTTGTTAGGTAAAAAAAAAATTGTTAAAGTAACACCTTGATCGTAGTATGAGTGAAGGAGAAATAACGTTAACTGTTCTTTCATGGGACTAAACCCTACACATTTAGCCCTATCTGTGAATGCTGAAAGATTAAAAGATTAGTTTCCCTCATTTGGTATACAAAAATTAATTAGCAGTATTTAACTGACTAATTGGTGACTATTTTGTGATTGGTTCATGCCATGTCTATGCCAATAAATCATTGTGCGAAGTTTGATCCGACAACGGGTGTGAAAGAGATCACTTGTACACACTTTTTACAAGACAACCCCCCAACAATTTGTAGTGAATCGGCTAGAAAACATACCGGAATAGTAATCAAGTAAAGCGACCACTAATGTCTACATTAAGTAGGTATACACACACACACACACACGAAGACAGCGTTTGGAAAATCTAAAACGACCACCGACGGGCAATGGTCAGGCCTGCGCTGGGATTGGCAAAATATGTAGGTCACAGCTGAGGCTGCGTAGCCACTGGAAATACCGCATTCTTCATTAATCTTCGAAGACAAGCTTTATTATTATACTTACAAATACACAGCTTGCATGTGTGTTTTATCACTCAAATGTATATCTTACATACGTTATGGGCACCTCAGATTCAACTAATTATGTTATGATTTTTATGTGTACTATTAATCAAGTTATTCACCAAGTATGCGTCAGTATACATAAACTTATTAATACATGTTCACGCATACACACACACCTTGCGATTGTAGTATTTGACAAATTAAATATGCTATATACAACTTATGTCTGTTGTGGCTCTTTTGCGGTGTCGATCAAATGAATGAAATAAACAGGGAGGTAACCTTCAAACTAATTCAGGAACACCGGCGAAATGCCACAACAATCAATATATTTAGTCGACGCTATTGTTAAACAATAAACACTTTTAATACATAAGAAGGGATCCGTCGAATGGCTTTTAGTAAAGCCGTATATCTACTACTGGTGATTCCTAATGTTCTACACAAAGCGTCCTGTTTATAGCGTCACTTAGAGCGTTCTTGTTTTTAACTATCTGTCACGTGACTTGTCGCTAAGTAAAACTTTTCCCTTATTCCCAAAACAAATAACTAAATCCGAATAGTATAATGTTATAGGGCAACTTACGAATGTTATAATGTTATAGGGCAACTTACGAATGTTATAATGTTTTGGTTAACTTACGTATGTTATAATGTTTTGGTTAACTTACGTATGTTATAATGTTTTGGTTAACTTACGTATGTTATAATGTTTTGGTTAACTTACGTATGTTATAATGTTTTGGTTAACTTACGTATGTTATAATGTTTTGGTTAACTTACGTATGTTATAATGTTTTGATTAACTTACGTATGTTATAATGTTTTGGTTAACTTACGTATGTTATAATGTTTTGGTTAACTTACGTATGTTATAATGTTTTGGTTAACTTACGTATGTTATAATGTTTTGGTTAACTTACGTATGTTATAATGTTTTGGTTAACTTACGTATGTTATAATATTTTGGTTAACTTACGTATGTTAAAATGTTTTGATTAACTTATGTATGTTATAATGTTTTGGTTAACTTACGTATGTTATAATGTTTTGGTTAACTTACGTATGTTATAATGTTTTGGTTAACTTACGTATGTTATAATGTTTTGGTTAACTTACGTATGTTATAATGTTTTGGTTAACTTACGTATGTTATAATGTTTTGGTTAACTTACGTATGTTATAATATTTTGGTTAACTTACGTATGTTAAAATGTTTTGATTAACTTATGTATGTTATAATGTTTTGGTTAACTTACGTATGTTATAATGTTTTGGTTAACTTACATATGTTATAATGTTTTGGTTAACTTAGTGTTACTTTAATGTTATGTGTAACTTAAAGCGTATTTACATTTAGCCTACTATAACATAATGTTGTGTCTAACTCACGTATGTTACACCCAGTATTAGGTGACTTGTAACCACTGGCGCAACTGTCACAGATACCAGTCAATTTATTACACGGATCCTTGCATTTGAGACAGTCACCAACACAATTTAAATCCCATGTATAGTCTGGACACGCTGAAAGACATAGACCAATTGATCAGAATGATATACAGTTTAATAATCATTGCAATATAGTTTGATATATATATATATATATATATATATATATATATATATATATAAATATATATATATATATATATATATATGAAATACCAATCAAGGATTTATCTATCAAAGGATTCTGGATCCTTAGAACGGATTCGCATGAAATTTCGTAAACAGATTCCCTTTATCACTTAGGTGTTTGCTAAGAAACGCGGAAATTATCAAAAAATCGCATTCTTTGTATTAAACCATTGTATTTCATTTTCGATATTTCCTCAGAATGTCCACAGTCAATGTATTAAGTGTCACAGGTCAAAAGCTTGCTAACAGTGTTACTCAATTTTATCACAGCCTTAATTATTATTATTTATTTATTTTATTTCAATTATTTTCTAGGCGCAATTTCACCACCAAACCCCACCTTTTCCTCTTCTCGATAACTGAGTCCACCGCCTTGGCGACAACAAGGCTACAACTTATCATCCCTTGACCGGGGGAAAGACAAACAATCCGTCACTTACAATGGTCCTAGGCACCGGATTTCCGACGTGTACGGTCGACATCACCTGGGCTGGGTATACACCTCATTCTTTCTTCCATCCCTGCACACGTCTCTCTTTGATCAAAGAGATAATCTGTGTCAGCGTGTCTCGCGACATTCTTAGGTGCGACTAAAGTCTCTAGTCAGATTCACCCACGTGAGAGATAATCTTTAGTCTATCGCCTTTCCTGTTTCCGCCCATCTCTTCCGGACCTTTATAAGGTAGACTAAGGCGAGCTAGACTCACTCTATCATTTATTCCTCTCGCAGACCGTTGAGTCTGGACTTATCATTTATTCTCACTTCTAGTGGAATACCTGTGGTAAGCCGAACTTAGTCACAGTTACATCTTAACTAGCTTGTGTATATTTCTTGCTGGATGTTATCATGTGTATTTTGCTGATTTCCATTATGTTTAATGTGTGCATTGTGTATTTCTCACTGGCGTAAGTAAGAGACATAACGATTGCATATGTACATATTTATATATTGCATTAGCTTATGTCCGCAATATTAATGCTACGCTAACCAATTGATCATTGACGCCACCTCGTATATATGTATGTATGTATATATGTATGTATGTATATATGTATGTATGTATATATGTATGTATGTATATATGTATGTATGTATATATGTATGTCTTATTTTAATTCCTTTTATCTCTGCTGACGCCTTGATAGTCTTGCTAACGCATTAACGCTGCGCTTAGAAAAGATATATGAATTATCTCCCTTTCCCATTTTACTTTGACGAGAGTTGAGCCCCTTGAACGGACAAGCTCGCTCCATTGTTCATGGCCGACGGCCGTATGTCAACAATAGCGTCATGGTCGCTGACCATCGTCCACTCCCCCCTCTCTCTTCCAACGTATGTCCCTTACTATGTACATTTCTATAGTGCTATATAACAGCCATCTATTTTCCCAATTCCATTTGTCATCATCTCCCCTTTGTGCCCTAAAACAATTTTACCAATCTGACGAATGCACCTCAGTCGAGGGCATCGATAAAATGCACGAGAGACACGTCCAAACTTGTCTGCTAATCCCACAGCCGCCGTCAGGTGTCTGCCAATTTATTTGGATCTGCCTATTGAGTATCATCTATTTGCATATTCGGAGTCACCTGCCTACTTGACACTATTCAACTGCCTATTTGGATCTATTATTTGGATCTATTATTTGGTGCTATTTAGTACTACAGGTCACTAGCCAACCTACTTGGCGCAATCGACTCTACTTGCCTGCCAATTTAACAGTCCACGTGTCAACCTATTGGGCACGACGTTCTTATAAGCCACGTGTGTGTGCAAGACGTCATAGCTTCGCCAAATCTCCGCAACTCACTGGACATACCTTGCTAACGACGCTGCCCACGGCAGATCAGCTCTGCCCGCAGTACACCTGTACCCACCCGCTCTACTGTGCCCACTACAGATATCAGAACTTTGTTAGAGACTCCACAAGAACTGAATCACCGGCGACCGTCTACCCGCTAGAGCACCACCTCCAGCTGCAAGACCTCCAGCCAGGACCACTGCCAGCTGCTGCATCAGTAGGACAGCCAGCTAAGTGCAGAGGACAAAAGTGACATACTCTGTTATTAAGTGCATAGTATGATGATACAATATAGATAAAGAGACAGATGCAGATCCCCCCTCTCATTTTATTCTACCTTGTACATTTGTTTAAATAAATATTCTTTAATTTTTCATTATTTGTATCTTTCTCCATTGTTGGTCTCGTTGCATGTCTGCTCCCGATATATCTCTGATGGGCCAGTGTGTGACAAACTAAAAAATAATCATTACCTAGACATCTAACGAGCCACTTATACACATCATACACGAGGTCCGTCACATTAAGCATACATACAAATGCTCAAATGAAAAAAATACTGGCGTTTTTTTAAAGCATATTTTTTTTCTTTTTCCGAAACAGATGCCCAATTGCGCGTGCTAGTCTGCACAAAGCTATAAGAAGTAAATGAAACTAACAATCCGTTTGTGCGTAACTCGCCATTGCGGACAGTTTTAAAAGTGAACTGTCACATTGCATAAAGCAGATGTAGCAATAAGTTTATTTTTAGATTTCCGTAACGCCTGCTAAGACCAATAGGAAAAAAATGCAGTCCCCCCCCCCATTGCATGTAAAGGAAAGAGTGTTGGTTGTGATCTTCTGAGGGGGGACTCGGTGGAGGTTGCTTGTAATGTAAATACGTTGTTTTTTTTCAATCTGCAGCCTTTTTTTTGTTGTTGTCATTACATTGTTCTATAGCAGTGATGATGAGATCAGTGGTACTTCGATGTTGTGTCCTATTGAAAGGAATAGAAACTGACATTTCGAATGCCTTTGCATCAACTAGTTGTGTCCCTTTCCAACTACTGCAAGGGAGGTAAAAGGTTGAAATAAAAATTCAAAGATAAAAATCTATTTAGGAGAGAATTGCGATGTGCAGGGTGCAAAGGAAACGGGGGGGGGGGGAGCATAGATTTAAATATTTCTTGATATTGAGTTGAGAAGTTGAAGAAAAGTCCTAACTTTTTTATTGTTGGTGGCACGGGCATGTGTGATACAATAACAAGGTCAAGGAGTAGTATGACACAATCAAAACATGGTCAAGGGATAACTAAACACAATCCCTCTAAGGACAAGTAAAATGACACAACCACAACAAAGTCAAGGAGTAAAATAACACAACCACAACAAGGTCAAGGAGTAAAATGACACAACCATAAAAAGGTCAAGTAGAAAAATGACACAACCACAACAAGGTCAAGGAGTAAAATGACACAACCACAACAAGGTCAAGGAGTAAAATGACACAACCACAACAAGGTCAAGTAGTAAAATAACACAATCACAACAAGGTCATGAAGTAAAATGACACAACCACAAATTCAAGAAGTAAAATGACACAACCACAACATGGTCAAGGAGTAAAATGACACAATGAAAAAAAGGTCAAGAAGTAAAAAAGACACAATGAAAACAAGGTTAAAAAGTAAAATGACACAATGAAAACAAGGTGAAGAAGTAAAACGACACAAAGAAAACAAGGTCAAGAAGTAAAATGACACAACCACAACAAGGTCAAGAAGTAAAATGACACAATAAAAACAAGGTCAAGAAGTAAAATTACACAACCACTACAAGTTAAAGGAGTAACATGACATAATCCCAACAAGGTCATGGAGTAAAATGACACAATCAAAACAAGGTCAAGAAGTAAAATGACATAACCACAACTAGGTCAAGGAATAACTTAACATAATCCCAACTAGGTCATGAAGTAAAATGACACAATCACAACAAGGTCAATGAGTAATATGACACAAAAACAACAAAGTCAAGAAGTAAAATGACACAATGAAAACAAGGTCAAGAAGTAAAATGGCACAATAAAAACAAGGTCAAGTAGTAAAATGACACAATGAAAACTAGGTCAAGAAGTAAAATGACACAACGAAAACAAGGTCAAAAAGTAAAATGACACAACCACAACAAGGTCAAGAAGTAAAATGACACAATGAAAACAAGGTCAAGAAGTAAAATTACACAACCACTACAAGTTAAAGAAGTAACATGACATAATCCCTACAAGGTCATGGAGTAAAATGACACAATCAAAACAAGGTCAAGAAGTAAAATGACATAACCACAACAAGGTCAAGAAAAAACATAACATAATCCCAACTAGGTCATGAAGTAAAATGACACAATCACAACAACGTCAAGGAGTAACATAACATAATTCCAACAATGTCATATAGTAAAATAACACAATCAAAATAAGTTCAAAGAGTAAAATGACAACAAAAACAACAAAGTCAAGAAGTAAAATGACACAATGAAAACGAGGTCAAGAAGTAAAATGACTCAACCACAACAAAGTCAAATAGTAAAATGACACAAAAACAAAAAGGTCAAGAATTAAAATGACTTAATGAAAACAAGGTCAAGAAGTAAAATGACACAATTAAAATAAGGTCAAGAAGTAAAATGACACAATGAAAACAAGGTCAAGAAGTAAAATGACACAATGAAAACAAGGTCAAGAAGTAAAATGACACAATGAAAACAAAGTCAAGGAGTAAATGACGCATGAAAACAAGGTCAATAAGTAAAATGACACAATGAAAACAAGCTTAAGAAGTAAAATGACACAATGAAAACAAAGTCAAGAAGTAAAATAACAAAATCAAAACAAAGTTAAAGAGTAAAATGACACAAAAACAACAAGGTCAAGAGGTAAAATGACAAAAAAAAACAATGTCAAGGAGTAAAATGACAAAAAAAAAAAACAAAGTCAAGAAGTAAAATGACGCAACCACAACAAAGTCAAGAAGTAAAATGACAAAATGAAAACAAAGTCAAAAAGTAAAATGACACAAAAAAAACAAATTTAAGGAGTAAAATGACACAATGAAAACAAGGTCAAAAAGTAAAATGACACAATGAAAACAAGGTCAACAAGTAAAATGACACAATGAAAACAAGGTCAAGAAGTAAAATGACACAATGAAAACTAGGTCAAGAAGTAAAATGACACAATGAAATCAAGGTCAAGGAGTAAAATGACACAATAAAAACAAGGTCAAGAAGTAAAATGACACAATGAAAATAAAGTCAAGAAGTAAAATAACACAATCAAAACAAGGTCAAAGAGTAAAATTACACAAAAACAACAAGGTCAAGAAGTAAAATGACAAAAAAACAACAAAGTCGAGGAGTAAAATGACACAAAAAAAACAAATTCAAGGAGTAAAATGACACAATGAAAACATGGTCAAGAAGAAAAATGACACAAAAACAACAAAGTCAAGAAGTAAAATGATACAATGAAAACAAGGTGAAGAAGTAAAATGACACAATGAAAACAAAGTCAAGAAGTAAAATGTCACAATGAAAACAAGGACAAGAAGTAAAGGGACACAAAAACTACAAAGTTAAGAAGTAAAATGACACAATGTAAACAAAGTCAAGAAGTAAAATGACACAATGAAAAGAAGTTTAAAAAGTAAAATGACACAATGAAAACAAAGTCAAGAAGTAAAATGGCACAATGAAAACAAGGTCAAGAACTCAAATGACACAATGAAAATAAAGTCAATAAGAAAAATGACACAATGAAAACAAGGTCAAGAAGTAAAATGACACAATGAAAACAAAGTCAAGAAGTAAAATGTCACAACCACAACAAGGTCAAGAAGTAAAATAACACAATGAAAACAAGGTCAAGAAGTAAAATGACACAATGAAAACAAGGTCAAAAAGTAAAATAAAAAAAAACAAAACAAGGTCAAGACGTAAAATTACACAAAAACAACAAAGTCAGAAAGTAAAAAGACACAACCACAACAAAGTCAAGAAGTAAAATGACACAATGAAAACAAGGTCAAGAAGTAAAATGACACAATGAAAACTAGGTCAAGAAGTAAAATGACACAATGAAAACAAGGTGAAGAAGTAAAATGACACAATGAAAACAAGGTGAAAAAGTAAAATGACACAATGAAAACAAGGTCAAGAAGTAAAATGACACAATGAAAACAAGGTCAAGAAGTAAAATGACACAATGAAAACAAGGTGAAGAAGTAAAATGACACAATGAAAACAAGGTCAAGAAGTAAAATGACACAATGAAAACCAAGTCAAGAAGTAAAATGACACAATGAAAACAAGGTTAAGAAGTAAAATGACACAATGAAAACATGGTCAAGAAAAATGACACAAAACAAACAAAGTCAAGAAGTAAAATGACACCACCACAACGAGATCAAAGAATGAATGGCTCCTTGAAGAGAAACTTACCTTCTGGACAAGTTTGTCCTATGTAACACGTCCCTTCTTTCCCTTCTTTGTCCATCCCGTCACAAGGCCTCCCTCCATTGGCAGGAGTGGGCTTGTTGCATTGCCTGCGTGACAACCACGAGAAGGATTTGAAGCAATGTGACCTTGTAGCTAAGGACAACATGCTTCTTTCTTTCTACTGCTAAAGTAATTCAGCTCATGAACAAGAAATTTGTATTATTTTAAAGATGGAATGAGAATATTAGCAGACGTCAAGGATGAATGATAAGATATAGGCCCTAGTTGTTAATATGTTCATTTGAATACAATGATGTTCACTTCAGGAAACGTTGAACTCTATCGTGAATTAGATCAAAGAAATCTCACACATGCCTCGCCATTTTCTGTTCCATCTGTCACATTGGACAGTGTTATTAAACAGCTTTTTAAAAATAAAATAATATAATATTTTAAATCGGCAATAAGCATATAGTTACTTCCCTTTTTCGATATCAAACAAAATAATTATTTACAAGTAATGTAAGCCTACTTTTGGAGATTCGCAGTCCTGAGTGAAGTTCGTGTATTAAAAAATGAATAGATGAAAGATTGAATTCGATTAATGCAGTGTTTCACAATCTGTAATCCGAGAATTCCTATTGTGCTGCGAGGCATGAAAATGTGTTCCACGAGCTACTGCAATAATTTAATTAGTAGGCCACATTGTCAATTAACCTCTCTAAAAAAAAATAAGCAGTGTTCCGCTAAATACTCAGAATGTGCGAAGTGTTCCGTTAAAAAAAACACTAGATTAATGGATAAGATGCTTCGAAGTAGACAAGAGATAGGAAAAGGAAATGGAGAAATGTTCCGTCTTTAGGTTAGCGCTTGCTAGACGGGGGACGTGACATTTTGCTGGACGTCTTAACCTTAACCTAAAATGTAGGCATCTCTACTGATAACTCAACCGTATACTAAAATACATGCAAAACTTCCAGTTTACCTGCTTCTTACCATGGTCCTGTTGGGACACATACCCAAACACTGCCATTCAGTCCACTCGCCCCAGGAGCCATGAACTAAAGAAAGAAGCCAAATATATTTTAAAATTACTTTAAAAAAAAAAAAAAAAGATTTTCTAAGGGGAACAATTCATCACTCATAACTATATCACTCTATTACGTAGTAGTTATTTCCCCTTTTCGATACCAAACAAAATATCTTTAAAACCAATAAGTAATAGACTAATGGGTTATTTTTTTAATTGATTCATGTTTTGTTACGTACAATAAGTAATAGTTTACATTTTCAACTTGATCCGAGAATTGGTGTGGGAAAAATAAAATTTGCAATTATTCAAGGAAACAAAACCTGGCAGAGAGAGAGAGAAAAATAGAGAAAGAGATAGATATATATAGAGAGAGAGAGAGAAAGAGAGAAAAAGAGCCATTCCGTTTCTACTCAAATAAAGAATAAAGGCTGAATGATTGTGTACACTTGTCTTTATGACAACGTTTAGTGACAAATGAAAAAGAAAGCGAGAAGAAACAATTTCCATCATTTCTGAAATTGGTTCAAAATAGAATTAGTTTTTCTTTAAGTTTGCACGGGTCCAAATGACTGCAAAGTAGGACTAATTAACTGGCAGACATAGACACTCACCTACTCCACGTAGACTATCTTCTTTCGAATAGTTTATCAGAGTATGGATCCATTCGTCTTCTGAAAATAGAAAAATAGTTGTGTGGATGGATATATAGATAGACAGATATATAGATGGGTGAATGAATGGATAGATAGACAGATAGACGGATGGATGGATGGATGGATGAATAGATGGGTGAATGGATGGATGGATAGATAGATAGATAGATGTATGGATGGATGGATAGATAGACAGATAGATAGATGGGTGAATGAGTGGATAGATAGACAGATAGATGGATGGATGGATGGATGAATAGATGGGTGGATGGATGGATGAATACATGGGTGGATAGATTAATCTAATTATGAGGTATACATGATCAACGTTAGATGGCAAATTCACAAAATCCCCCCCCCCCCAAAAAAAAAACACGATTCTAAGAGTATAAACTACCACCTTAAATATAATATAGTCATTCTTGAATCTGGGGGGAGGGGGCATTTATTAGGTATACACGGAATGACTTGGATTATGGTTTGGGTTAGGCCGAGGAAACAACTTAATACAGTAAACATTGACCAAAAAAACAACAACAATATTTTTAGGAGTTACGCGAGTAATCTAATCATTTTCTTATTCTCCTATCGACACCGTGAAACAAAGGACTTTTTATTTCTGTATGGTCACAGCGCGCATGAGCATTTCTCTCTCTCTCTCTCTCTCTCTCACTTCACTTATGACGGCCCTTTAGTGGAACGAATTGGCGACTTGTTGAACTGGGTTGTCAGGTCTTTGTTCCAATCTCACCTTAGAAAAGATGAGAAGATTTTCTTTTAAAAATGCTCAACCAGGGTCATTTCAAGGAAATTGTGTTTGCTACCCATTGTTCGCCTAACTGCTTCCACTAACAGGGGTTTCCACCGAGGTGCCAGGCTGAGGCAACAAGGACCTGGAATTACCTTGGGTTCGCCTAGCTGCTTCCACTAACAGAGGTTTCCACCGAGGTGCCTGGCTGAGGCAACATGGACCTGGAATTACCTTGGGTTGGCCTAGCTGCTTCCACTAACAGAGGTTTCAACCGAGGTGCCAGGCTGAGGCAACAAGGACCTGGAATTACCTTGGGTTCGCCTAGCTGCTTCCACTTACAGAGGTTTCCACCGAGGTGCCAGGCTGAGGCAACAAGGACCTGGAATTACCTTGGGTTCGCCTAGCTGCTTCCACTAACAGAGGTTTCCACCGAGGTGCCTGGCTGAGGCAACATGGACCTGGAATTACCTTGGGTTCGCCTAACCAAATCCCTACACTATCCCAGGTCAGATGGGTAGCAGAATATCAAATCAAAAAGGAGTCATGGCCATTCTTGTACGTTGTCCAGCCAGCTTTTCTTTGGACGGCCCTTTCTTCGTGCTCCCACCACACTACATTGAAAGATGACTTTTAACAGTGAGTCATGTTTTCCAATATGCACGAACCGGCTCAGCTTTTGTCTCTTCACAACATTGAGGAGTTTCTCCTTTTTATTGTCAGTCAGAGTGTTGACTTCTAAATGTAAACATTCCTTTGTTTTCTGTTCCTGTTACCCAGCATTTATTTGAAACACTTAACTCCCAAAGGATACATTTCTACTTTTGCCTCAGACGTTCAGCTTTGACAAACTATGTTCATTTGGAAGCTTGTAATTAAATGTTGGTGTGCTTATAATGTAACATTTACCTGACATGTCCAGTAAGTCCTCGTCTATTATAGTGTCATTGTCATCATCTGAAGAAAAAAAAAGAAGAGAGACAAACGTATAGTAAATAGTTAGTGTTGTGGTGGCTGAGCGAATGTGTTTAGAGTTCCAATCCGGGTGAAGACTTGGGTTTTAAAAAGTCAGATTTTCAGATGTAGTAATATATTTTTGTATAAACATATTAAATTCTGCACTATTAATTTTGGAATTACCTGAGATAAACAATAAATACTCTTCCCTAGCATTTCAGCCTCAGAAAACTTTCACGACAATAAACAGGTAAATAAAGATTAATTAATGTTTTAACTAAGGCCAAATTTTAGATCCCAAGTAAAACTCACGAGCCTTTCTAAATATGTTACAGCAAGTTCAATTATACATAATTATGATTTGGTATATTTCTATTTAATAATCCAAGAGTTATTATAGTTGTTAAAGTTAGAGGGAATTCATAGTTCCCAGTAAATTAAATAATCCGAGATAAATTATGGGTCTATGCCTAGTTAGAGAGATAACTTGAACTCTAAGTTAAAGGGAAATTATCATGCCTAGACACAATTTTCAAATATTCACTATTGATAATGGCTTTAACGCATAGACATTAATAAATACAGACTGGCCGAAGGAAGTAACTTCATGTAACTTGAAAACATGTATATCTATTGTATTCGGATTTCCGAATTATGAAAACTTGCATGATCTTCATTCTTAGTGATTGAACAAAACTACACTGCTTCCTTATTTTCAATATATATATATGTGTGTGTGGCTGAAATAGATATGAATACTTAACTTTTATACTGCTCATAAATGCTGTATAATAAAGTACACAAAATTGCAAGTCACAAATTTTCGTTTCATAAAACTATTTAATCGGCCAGTCTATATTTATTTATGTCTATGCTTTAACGTCAAAGGGAGATAATCATTCCTAGTTATTTTATAATCCAATTGTAAGTGAGGCCCCGGCTTTAAAGGGGGATCATTATGCCTTGTTCACTAACCTTTAGAGTCGCTAAACTCTTCGTCAATTTTCTTATCACAGTCATTGTCTATGAGATCACCGGGTACCATAGATGCCATTGTTCTTGTGCATGCCTAGGGAGAAGAAGGACATTGACTCTACACAAAATGAAGCAGACTATACAACTTCATGGCCGTATCATAAGGCCTTCCTTCCGGGAAAAGAAGAAGAGGCAGAGAAAGCAATTGGAAGACATTTAAGGCAAAAGACAAAGAGGGATTGGAAAAGACGGTCAACGGATCATGTGTGGTGCCCCAACGTTTCAATAGAATAAGGTACGAGGAAAGGTTGGGTGTGCTGTAACATATATATTGACGGGAAAGTTCGACATCCGGCATTCTATTGAATTCTTTACGCTTGCAGGGGTAATGTGGGAAAAAAATCTCCATCTCCATCTCTCTTTCTCTCTGTGTCTCTCTCTGTGTCTCTCTCTCTGACTCTCTCTCTCTCTCTCTCTGTCTCTCTCTCTCTCTGTATATATATATATATATATATATATATATATGTATATGTGTGTGTGTGTCTGTCTTTCTGTCTGTCTATGACTTACACCATTAATGGGGCTAGAGATGTAGCCAGCTGGATGCATGTATCCCTCAGAGTACCCAACACCGTAGATATAACATCCAAACGGTTTTTTCATCTTCGAGGCAACAATGTTAAGTCCGTGGACAGATCCGCTCTTCTTGAAAGAGAAACCTGAGATTTGCCAACCAGGCAAGTATGGAACAATCGTTGTGGCCCTGAAAACAATACACAAACAGGCCATTCACACTACAAATGTAATGTCATTTTTTTGTTCAACACGAAAAAAACTTGCCTACAATTTTTTTTTCTCAATTCAGTTTCCTGACTATGGAGGCGCGGTGGCTGAGCAGTAAGGCGCTTGGCTTCGTAACCGGAGCTCACGAGCTCGAATCCTGGTGAAGACTGGAATTCTTAATTTCGGGATATTTGGGCGCCTTTGAGGACACCCGGCTTTAATAGGTGCCTGACATTACTTAGGGAAAAGTAAAGTCGGTTGGTCTTTATGCTGGCTACGTGACACACTCGTTGACCGTGGGTCACGGAATCAGGTGACTGTTTTCATCTGCCGTTGAAGGCACAAAGTCTTAAAGGGGAACTTTAGTTTTACTTGTGACCTAGTTTCTGGAGACTTGAACAACAACGTTGACTTTTTCTCCTTTTTTTTAGTAAAGAATTTGGAGATTTTCATGAGGAGGTACTAGCAATGGAATTGAGATGCTACAGAAAGAGCCTAGCGATGGAATTGAGATGCTACAGAAGGAGCCTAGCAATGGAATTGAGATGTTACAGAAGGATTCTAGAAATGGAATTAAGATGCTACAGAAGGATACTAGCAATGGAATTGAGATGCTACAGATAGATACTAGCAATAGAAATGAGATGCTACAGAAGGATACTAGCAATGGAATTGAGATGCTACAGAAGGATACTAGCAATGGAATTGAGATGCTACAGAATGATACTAGCAATGAAATTGAGATGCTACAGAATCATACTAGCAATGGAATTGAGATGCTACAGAAGGATACTAGCAATGAAATTGAGATGCTACAGATGGATACTAGCAATGAAATTGAGATGCTACAGAAGGATACTAGCAATGGAATTAAGATGCTACAGATGGATACTAGCAATGGAATTAAGATGCTACAGAAGGATACTAGCAATGGAATTGAGATGCTACAGAAGGATACTAGCAATGGAATTGAGATGCTACAGAAAGATACTAGCAATGAAATTGAGATGCTACAGAATCATACTAGCAATGGAATTGAGATGCTACAGATGGATACTAGCAATGGAATTAAGATGCTACAGAAGGATACTAGCAATGGAATTAAGATGCTTCAAAAGGATACTAGCAATGGAATTGAGATGCTACAGAAGGAGCCTAGCAATGGAATTGAGAGTTACAGAAGGATCATAGAAATGGAATTAAGATGCTACAGAAGGATACTAGCAATGGAATTGAGATGCTACAGAAGGATACTAGCAATGAAATTGAGATGCTACAGATGGATACTAGCAATGAAATTGAGATGCTACAGAAGGATACTAGCAATGGAATTAAGATGCTACAGAAGGATACTAGCAATGGAATTGAGATGCTACAGAAGGATACTAGCAATGGAATTGAGATGCTACAGAAGGATACTAGCAATGGAATTGAGATGCTACAGAAGGAGCCTAGCAATGGAATTGAAAGTTACAGAAGGATCATAGAAATGGAATTAAGATGCTACAGAAGGATACTAGCAATGGAATTGAGATGCTACAGAAGTAGCCTAGCAATGGAATTGAGATGCTACAGAAGGATACTAGCAATGGAATTGAGATGTTACAGAAGAATACTACCAATGGAATTGAGATGCTACAGAAGGATACTAGCAATGGAATTGAGATGCTACAGAAGTATACTAGCAATGGAATTGAGATGCTACAGAAGGATACTATCAATGGAATTGAGATGCTACAGAAAGACACTAGCAATGGAATTGAGATGCTACAGAAGGATACTAGCAATGGAAATAAGCTGCTACAGAAGGATCCTAGAAATGGAATTGAGATGCTACAGAAGGATACTAGCAAAGGAATTAAGATGCTACAGAAAGATACTAGCAATGGAATTGAGATGCTACAGAAAGATCCTAGAAATGGAATAGAGATTTTACAGAAGGATACTAGCAATGGAATTTAGATGCTACAGAAGGAGCCTAGCAATGGAATTAAGATGCTTCAGAAGGTTAGTAGCAATGGAATTTAGATTCTACAGAAGGATACTAGCAATGGAATTGAGATGCTACAGAATGATACTAGCAATGGAATTGAGATGCTACAGAATCATACTAGCAATGAAATTGAGATGCTACAGAAGGATACTAGCAATGGAATTGAGATGCTACAGAAGGATACTAGCAATGGAATTGAGATGCCACAGAATGATACTAGCAATGAAATTGAGATGCTACAGAATCATACTAGCAATGAAATTGAGATGCTACAGAAGGATACTAGCAATGGAATTGAGATGCTACAGATGGATACTAGCAATGAAATTGAGATGCTACAGAAGGATACTAGCAATGGAATTGAGATGCTACAGAAGGATACTAGCAATGGAATTGAGATGCTACAGAAGGATACTAGCAATGGAATTAAGATGCTTCAAAAGGATACTAGCAATGGAATTGAGATGCTACAGAAGGAGCCTAGCAATGGAATTGAGAGTTACAGAAGGATCATAGAAATGGAATTAAGATGCTACAGAAGGATACTAGCAATGGAATTGAGATGCTACAGAAGTAGCCTAGCAATGGAATTGAGATGCTACAGAAGGATACTAGCAATGGAATTGAGATGCTACAGAAGGATACTAGCAATGGAATTGAGATGCTACAGAATGATACTAGCAATGAAATTGAGATGCTACAGAATCATACTAGCAATGAAATTGAGATGCTACAGAAGAATACTAGCAATGGAATTGAGATGCTACAGATGGATACTAGCAATGAAATTGAGATGCTACAGAAGGATACTAGCAATGGAATTAAGATGCTACAGATGGATACTAGCAATGGAATTAAGATGCTACAGAAGGATACTAGCAATGGAATTAAGATGCTACAGAAGGATACTAGCAATGGAATTGAGATGCTACAGAAAGATACTAGCAATGAAATTGAGATGCTACAGAATCATACTAGCAATGGAATTGAGATGCTACAGATGGATACTAGCAATGGAATTAAGATGCTACAGATGGATACTAGCAATGGAATTAAGATGCTACAGAAGGATACTAGCAATGGAATTAAGATGCTTCAAAAGGATACTAGCAATGGAATTGAGATGCTACAGAAGGAGCCTAGCAATGGAATTGAGAGTTACAGAAGGATCATAGAAATGGAATTAAGATGCTACAGAAGGATACTAGCAATGGAATTGAGATGCTACAGAAGTAGCCTAGCAATGGAATTGAGATGCTACAGAAGGATACTAGCAATGGAATTGAGATGCTACAGAAGGATACTAGCAATGGAATTGAGATGCTACAGAATGATACTAGCAATGAAATTGAGATGCTACAGAATCATACTAGCAAAGAAATTGAGATGCTACAGAAGGATACTAGCAATGGAATTGAGATGCTACAGATGGATACTAGCAATGAAATTGAGATGCTACAGAAGGATACTAGCAATGGAATTAAGATGCTACAGATGGATACTAGCAATGGAATTAAGATGCTACAGAAGGATACTAGCAATGGAATTGAGATGCTACAGAAGGATACTAGCAATGGAATTGAGATGCTACAGAAAGATACTAGCAATGAAATTGAGATGCTACAGAATCATACTAGCAATGAAATTGAGATGCTACAGAAGGATACTAGCAATGGAATTGAGATGCTACAAATGGATACTAGCAATGGAATTGAGATGCTACAGAAGGATACTAGCAATGGAATTGAGATGCTACAGAAGTAGCCTAGCAATGGAATTGAGATGCTACAGAAGGATACTAGCAATGGAATTGAGATGCTACAGAAGGATACTAGCAATGGAATTGAGATGCTACAGAAGGATACTAGCAATGGAATTGATATGCTACAGAAGGATACTAGCAATGGAATTGAGATGCTACAGAAGGATACTACCAATGGAATTGAGTTGCTACAGAAGGATACTAGCAATGGAATTGAGCTGCTACAGAAGGATCCTAGAAATGGAATTGAGATGCTACAGAAGGTTACTAGCAAAGGAATTGAGCTGCTACAGAAAAAGCCTAGCAATGGAATTAAGATGCTACAGAAGGTTACTAGCAATGGAATTTAGATGCTACAGAAGGATACTAGCAATGGAATTGAGATGCTACAGAAGGATACTAGCAATGGAATTGAGATGCTACAGAAGGAGCCTAGCAATGGAATTGAGAGTTACAGAAAAATCTTAGAAATGGAATTAAGATGCTACAGAAGGATACTAGCAATGAAATTGAGATGCTACAGAAGTAGCCTAGCAATGGAATTGAGATGCTACAGAAGCATACTAGCAATAGAATTGAGATGCTACAGAAGGATACTAGCAATGGAATTGAGATGCTACAGAAGGATACTAGCAATGGAATTGAGATGCTACAGAAGGATACTAGCAATGGAATTGAGATGCTACAGAAGGATACTAGCAATGGAATTGAGATGCTACAGAAGGATACTAGCAATGGAATTAAGTTGCTACAGAAGGATTCTACTAGGAATTGAGCTGCTACAGAAGGATCCTAGAAATGGAATTGAGATGCTACAGAAGGATACTAGCAAAGGAATTGAGATGCTACAGAAGGATACTAGCAATGGAATTGAGATGCTACAGAAAGATCCTAGAAATGGAATTGAGATTTTACAGAAGGATACTAGCAATGGAATTTAGATGCTACAGAAGGAGCCTAGGAATGGAATTAAGATGCTTCAGAAGGTTAGTAGCAATGGAATTTAGATGCTACAGAAGGATACTAGCAATGGAATTGAGATGCTACAGAAGGATACTAGCAATGAAATTGAGATGCTACAGAAGGATACTAGCAATGGAATTGAGATGCTACAGAAGTAAACCTGCAATGGAATTGAGATGCTTTAGAAGGATACTAGCAATGGAATTTAGATGTTACAGATGGATACGGGCAATGGAATTGAGATGCTACAGAAGGATACTACCAATGGAATTAAGATGCTACAGAAGGATATTAGCAATGGAATTGAGATGCTACAGAATGATACTAGCAATGGATTGAGATTCTACAGAAGGATACTAGCAATGGAATTGAGATGCTACAGATGGATACTAGCAATGCAATTGAGATTCTACAGAAGGATACTAGCAATGGAATTGAGATGCTACAGAAGGATACTAGCAATGGAATTGAGATGCTACAGAAGGATACTTCCAATGGAATTGAGATGCTACAGAAGGATACTAGCAATGGAATTGAGATGCTACAGAAGGATACTAGCAATGGAATTGAGTTGCTACATAAGGATACTAGCAATGGAATTGAGTTGCTACAGAATGATCCTAGAAATGGAATTGAGATGCTACAGAAGGATACTAGCAATGGAATTGAGATGCTACAGAAGGATACTAGCAATGGAATTGAGAGTCACAGAAGAATCCTAGAAATGGAATTGAGATGCTACAGAATGATACTAGCAATGGAATTGAGATGCTACAGAATCATACTAGCAATGAAATTGAGATGCTACAGATGGATACTAGCAATGAAATTGAGATGCTACAGAAGGATACTAGCAATGGAATTAAGATGCTACAGATGGATACTAGCAATGGAATTAAGATGCTACAGAAGGATACTATCAATGGAATTGAGATGCTACAGAAGGATACTAGCAATGGAATTGAGATGCTACAGAATGATACTAGCAATGAAATTGAGATGCTACAGAATCATACTAGCAATGAAATTGAGATGCTACAGAAGGATACTAGCAATGGAATTGAGATGCTACAAATGGATACTAGTAATGAAATTGAGATGATACAGAAGGATACTAGCAATGGAATTGAGATGCTACAGAAGGATACTAGCAATGGAATTGAGATGCTACAGAAGGATACTAGCAATGGAATTGAGTTGCTACATAAGGATACTAGCAATGGAATTGAGTTGCTACAGAATGATCCTAGAAATGGAATTGAGATGCTACAGAAGAATACTAGCAATGGAATTGAGATGCTACAGAAGGATACTAGCAATGGAATTGAGAGTCACAGAAGAATCCTAGAAATGGAATTAAGATGCTACAGAAGGATACTAGCAATGAAATTGAGATGCTACAGAAGTAGCCTAGCAATGGAATTGAGATGCTACAGAAGGATACTAGCAATGGAATTGAGATGCTACAGATGGATACTAGCAATGGAATTGAGATTCTACAGAAGGATACTAGCAATGGAATTGAGATGCTACAGAAGGATACTAGCAATGGAATTGAGATGCTACAGAAGGATACTAGCAATGGAATTGAGATGCTACTGAAGGATACTAGCAATGGAATTGAGATCCTACAAAAGGATACTAGCAATGGAATTGAGATGCTACAGAAGGTTACTAGCAATGGAATTGAGATGCTACAGAAGGATAATAGCAATGGAATTGAGATGCTACAGAAGGATACTAGCAATGGAATTAAGATGCTACAGAAGGATACTAGCAATGGAATTGAGATGCTACAGAAAGAGCCAAGCAATGGAATTGAGATGTTACAGAAGGATCTTAAAAATGAAATTAAGATACTACAGAAGGATACTAGCAATGGAATTAAGATGCTACAGTAGTAGCCTAGCAATGGAATTGAGATGCTACAGAAGGATACTAGCAATGGAATTGAGATGCTACAGAAGGATACTACCAATGGAATTGAGATGCTACAGAAGGAGCCTAGCATTGGAATTGAGATTCTACAGAAGGATACTAGCAATGGAATTGAGATGCTACAGAAGGATACTAGCAATGGAATTGAGATGCTACAGAAAGATACTAGCAATGGAATTGAGATGCTACAGAAAGATACTACCAATGGAATTGAGATGCTACAGAAGGAGCTTAGCAATGGAATCTAGATGCTACAGAAGGAGCCTAGCAATGGAATTTAGATGCTACAGAAGGATACTAGCAATGGAATTGAGATGCTACAGATGAATACTAGCGATGGAATTGAGATTCTACTGAAGGATACTAGCAATGGAATTAAGATGCAACAGAAGAATACTATCAATGGAATTGAGATGCTACAGAAGGAGCCTAGCAATGGAATTGAGATGTTACAGAAGGATCCTAGAAATGGAATTAAGATGCTACAAAAGGATATTAGCAATGGAATTGAGATGCTACAGAAGGAGCCTAGCAATGGAATTGAAATACAGAAGGAGCCTAGCAATGGAATTGAGATGCTACAGAAGGAGCCTAGCAATGGAATTGAGATGCTTCAGAAGGATACTAGCAATGGAATTGAGATGCTACAGAAGGATACTAGCAATAGAATTGTGATGCTACAGAAGGATCCTAGGTATTACATTTAAAGACTTCGTCACAAACGAAGAAATTAGAGACAAGGTTACTGCAACGATTGGACCCCACGATGACCTGCTAACTAGTGTAAAAAAAAATGGAAACCAAAACTCTATGGCCATATTACAAGGTCTTTAGGGCTCACAAAGCTCTTCCTTCCTGGAACATTATCAGGAAAAAGAAGAGGCAGACAAAGAAAGCGATTGGAAGACCACATAAAAGAATGGAGACGGGCCTCTCATTGAAAGAGGTTCATGTCCAAGGCAAAAGACTGAGAGGAATGGAGAAAGACGGTCGACAGATCTTGTGCTTCGAAGTTCTAAGAAGACTTATTTAAAAAACAGACACACATTAGCAAAATTCCTAGAATTTACAAAATACAGCTTTATCAAGTTTAACATTTATAACCCAAATTAATTTATTAAATATCTAGTTACATCTACAACGTAAGTAAGAGGAAAAAAAACATACTAGACAAATATCGGCCCCCGAAGTGGTCCACCCAGACTGGCTTCAATATTTTCAGAAAGAACATCCGAATGAAATTATATCAAAGACAAATGAGAGATAAGAATGGAGAATGAAGGTTAACGATCTTGTGTAGTGCCCCAACGATCCCGCAGATCAAAGGATAGGTGAAAGTGAATGCAAAGTTAGATGTGAACCTGGCCTAACTAGTTCCCCTTTCAGACCTTGTATTCTAAAGGGCAGATGATGTGAAGTTCATCTGTTTTGTGGCCTACGGTTAACGAGGTTGTCATGTAGCCAGCACAACGACCAACCGCCTTCGCTTTTCTTCAACTAATGTAAGGTACCCATTAGAGCTGGGTGGACTCAGAGGCGCCTAAGGTTGAAAATCCCAGTCTTCATCAGGATTCGAACCCTGGACCCCCGGTTCGGAAGCCAAGCGCTTTACCACTCAGCCACCGCGCCTTCCCTGGCCTAACTGATGTGTTATACTTAATCTAATTGTTTTGAAAAGGCTCACTGTTCATAACCCATCCTTCCGCATTATCAGGAAAATGAAGTTTACAAGATTACTATTCGTTTTAAATTTGGTCTTACTTATAATACATACTAATTAGCTTTTTCTCTTTAGAAAACTGCTTGCATAACTGATTTTAAAAATTAGATTTTTCGCTTTCAGAAAAAAAAAGTAGCCGTTGCATCAGAACTTTGAAAGGTATAAAATATTTTGATGTCGGATTTTCAATATCTTTTGTAGTTTACGAGATCTAAACAGGACAGACGGACAGACATTTTGCACAAAACTAATAGCGTCTTTTCCCCTTTCGGGGGCCGCTAAAAACATTCTGATTTACTCACAAGAGTTTTGGCGGATCAAGTTTTTGACCATGTACTTCTGGGATATCTTTGGCTCTATATACAAGCGTAAAGTAATGCGAGACATCCCTTGTAAAGGTACTGTCCGCTGGTAAACTGTCGATTGCAGAATGTTGGCAATGTAAACATAGATGGTAACAGTATATATTATTTTGTACATTCAATTATATATAATAATGACATTATTATTATTATATAAAGTAGAAAGTAAGGCGTATGTATGTATGTAGGTATGTATGTATGTATGTGTGTAATGTATGTATGTATGTATGTATGTATGTATGTATGTATGTATGTATGTATGTATGTATGTATGTATGTATGTATGTATGTATGTATGTATGTTACGAATAGAAATCAAAACCGCTTGACCAATCTTGATACAACTTGGCAGGAATATTCCTTAGGTACTAACTTAGACCGTAGTGTATGTATTGTAGCCCTAAAAAAAACTTAAGACCCTCAAAAAAAAAAAAAGTTGACCGACTATATTAAAGCTATAGTATTATATGGATCTAGGCTTTGTTTACAATGTTGACATGTGAAAAGATCGAAAGGATTTAGATCTAGATCTAATTTTAAGAAATACACTTTGCACACATAGTTTTTTACTTTGACACATGAAAATGCAAAAGATAGTCTATTGATTTCATTATTTAATAACATTAACCTTCAAATTTGTGTTTCAAAAGCATTTTTACATAAATTCGTTCCATATATCTGTGATTTCAGAACGTCCTGATTTACTTATAATACCATTCATTTAACAAATTGGGTATACCCGTTTTAATTGTACTTGATATCCTATTCATCTATCGCTCCTTTCGTTTTTAATAGATATCAATGTATCGGTTTCGGGTAAACCCATGTTCGCAAAACTAATTTTATTTTCGTAGTGAAAGAGAAAAACTTGAAAGGATCATTAGCTAAGTTTAACATACATCTAAATCCAATACACTAGATGAGCAAGCACAAACTAAGAACCGCAGGCCGCTGGTAATATCAGGCTAGTATTATTTTATAATGATACTATTCAATTAGCTTTCAGCACATAACGCTACACCCTTTTACTGCTAAAAGAGTGGAACCGAAAACTCTTGGAAGTCTAGGCTTGAAAGCAGTGGCGCAAAAAGGCTCAATGAACCTGGGCCCACGACCATTAGGGGCCCACTGCGCTTGGGAACATGACTCTTGACTTGTTGAGAACTTGGGGGTGACACCAAAGGGAAAAAAATAAATTCACTTTTGTAAAAACCGAAATAAAAAATGGAATATAAAAAAGCTCCCTCAAAATATCCTGAACGTTTTATCCAAATGTTTTTTAACTACAAAACCAGTGTTTGAAGCTTCAATGTAAGGATTTGCTTTCTATTAAGTTTTGTAACTTGTAATGGTGGCTAGCCCTAATTGTTCGTTCGAGGTGACAATCGTTTCCATATTGTCCTATTCTTTTTTTTTTCTTGTCTGTTCATAAAACCATTTGGTAGTATAACATGAATGAAGGGGGTGGGGAGAGTTTAGTCAAGAAACAGGGATAGTCACTAATACAAATTTCGATACACCTGCAAATTATTCAATTTTCTCAAAGCTCAATATGTTGTTTTTTTTGTATTTAAAATATGTAACATCATCGTGTTGTGTGAGTTTATATATTCTATTTTTCCAATCTTAGCGTTCAGGCTGATCTGTCAGCTGGTAAACGCACCAACAAAATTATTAACTATCAACAATTTTGGATCTTGTTTTGAACATGAAAAACTGATCTTGTTTTGACCACTTGCAAATGCTCCTATATCTGCGACTATGACTTTATAATTGATGAACTCCATCGGGTATATTACAATGAACAGTGATTTAATCATGAACAGCTTCTCAATAACCTTGACTGCTCAATAGTATTATATGCTCCTATATCTGCGACTATGAATTCATAATTGATGAACTGTAGTGGGTATAATACATTGAACAGTGTCAATGATCAGGAACTATATACAACTTCTCAATAACCTTGACTGCTCAACATGGATGCGTTAACCTGTTTGTCTTGTGTGTTACTGTAAGTGAAAGTATAATCTGGTAGTCTGACATAAAAAAAATAGTCTGACAAAAAGAAAAATTAGTCTGACATAAAAAAACAAACTATTGAATCCGAAGAAGTTTACATTGTGAGA
Source organism: Biomphalaria sudanica (assembly GCA_036873155.1). Classification (NCBI taxonomy): domain Eukaryota; kingdom Metazoa; phylum Mollusca; class Gastropoda; family Planorbidae; genus Biomphalaria; species Biomphalaria sudanica. The sequence continues at coordinate 1,708,769 of JAZGLO010005242.1, read as the reverse complement.
TAGTGTAAGACATTCAATCAATACGTAATCATTATATCAGAATGAAAAGTAGATGAAATCTAAACAAATCAAAAGTAACCTTAAATATTTAGCAAGCCAAAGAAACATCAGAGTGTTAACATAGGAATCGTTCAAGTTGAATAGGTTTGTGCTATTGCAATGAATGAGGAATTGATTTGGGGAGCAGGTTTATAACAAGATCTAAGTGACGACTTGGCCGAAGGATTGTATTAATAAGTTGATAAATTCATATGGAATGAGCCTTAAATGTGACGATCACACTTGCCGGGGATTATATTATTAATACTTGACAATTCAATGAAATGAAGAAAGAAACATCTCTCTGTATTTTCTTAAAACTTCTTTAATAATACTTCTTCAAATTTCACATATAATGACTTCTTAATTCAATAACTACTTGACTTGATACTTCATAAATAAAACTTAAATATACATGAAAGTTCACTTAGTATAACTTCAACTAATAAAACTTTAACTATTGGACCCGCTAATATCACAAAACTTATAAACATTACTTATCGAGGACTGAGCGAGGACCAACGCTCTACAAGAACGACTACTATGGGAGGACCAACGCTCTACAAGAACTACTACTATGCGAGGACCAAAGCTCTACAAGAACTACTACTATGCGAGGACCATCGCTCTACAAGAACTACTACTATGCGAGGACCATCGCTCTACAAGAACTACTACTATGCGAGGACCCCGTCTGACTGACTTTCCCTTAATTTATACTTTCTTTGATCGTACGTTCCAGAATCATGGAACCTTCTCAGATAATTATTTTAGTAACTTTGACCTTCTAGAAGCTGACGTATGCTATTTTTTTTCCTTAACCTCCTTCCCTGATTGGGTGCCTAAAATTAACTTGTTAACGATGGACACTTGCACTGGTTTGAACTCGCTTCTAGAAACTGGTCAAAATAGGTCACAGATTCGACTCGTGACAATTTTATAGATAGATAACTAAATGGATCATGGAATAGTGTCATTCTCTGATCAATGCTTAGTATTTGTTGGAAACTTTGTTCATAGCTCTTAAAGAAATTTAACGCCATATATTTATACACAAACATCAGAAAATTGCTATGAATATTCAAATTTGACAGAAAATCTGTTGGGCAATATAGTTCTTACTTTGCTACTTAGAAGGACAGAGAAATGTTCAGTAAATAAATATTCCATCTATTTACTGTTCAATAATGGACGTAGATCTAGATACTAGTTTGTATCAATGTTTTAAAACGTGACACTTAGAAGTGTTTTAGGAATGTCAATGTGGACTCATAAAACATTTCTTGATAGATTTTAAACTCCTTTAACTTGTTTCATTCTGTTCAAAAATTGTACAAAGAGAAAATATTCTGTTATCAATTCACCAAACTTAAAAATAATTCTGCACTAATATATTTCACTATCGGTTGTGGTACTTATGCGTGTGCAGACCACTACAAAAAAATACTCTTAGAAACTTTGCAGAAGCAATGAGTAGTCCACCTACCTTCTGATACAGATCTAGGAATAGTAGAAATATTTATAAGAATTGGGTAGTCCACTTACCTCCAGATATAGGCATAGAAGAAAAGCTCCATCGGTACTATTGTTGAGATGGTGGCATCTCCAAGCTCCATGGTACTGCTTCTGCACCCGCTCTCTGAGTGCCAGGCAAAAGTCACCTGAATTCCTTTGTTGCTCTTCAGGTAAACCGGCCCAGTAAGTTCCTTCTGCGGAAACAAGTTTGCGGGTTTCAGCATTGAGGCAGACACAATACTACAAGTCGCTCATCAGTCTGATTTTTTTTAAGAAAAAGGAAAATATCTTCTTATCTTATATAATACAGAAGTTACTTCAAAAAAGAAGATGATTACGTCCTACGCGTCATGCATTTAGTCATGCATATTAACCAATGACTTAAATTCTGCCAAGTCACTGGTTTTCCTGGCTAGCTCAGGCAGCCCATTCCATGCTCTAATAGCACTAGGGAAGAAGGAGTATTTGTACAAATTTGTCCTAGCATATGGGACGAGGAATGTGCCTTTATTTTTGTGTCTTTCAGAGTATTTTATTAAATTTTGTTTTTGTATTTGAAGATTATGGTTCAGTGTTTTATGTATAATTGCTACTTTACTTTTAAGTCTTCTGTCCTGAAGGCTTTCTAAATTTAGTGATTTTACTAATGGTGTTACCCTAGTCAAATGAGAATATTCGTTTGTTATGAATCTCACTGCTCTATTTTGTGTTTGTTCCAGTTTCTTAATGTTTTCTTGAGTTGAGGGGTCCCACACGGTGGATGCATATTCTATTATTGGCCTAACCAAGGTTAAATAACATTTTAGTTTTATGTTCTTATTTGATTTATAGAAATTTCTCTTAATAAACCCTAATGCTTTGTTGGATTTTTTTATAGTTTCATCAATATGTGGATTCCATGACAGTTTTTCATTTATTATAACACCTAGGTATTTTGAGTTTTTAGTCTGTGTTACTGGTTTGCCATGAATAAGATAAGTGGAATTAATTTGTTTTAGTTTTTTTGTTACTCTTAACAACTGACATTTTTCTGGGTGGAAAGACATGCTCCAATTTGATTCCCATTTCTGTAATTCATCTAATTCTCTTTGTAAAATATCTGTGTCTTGTGTTGTTTTTATTGTTCTATATATTATGCAATCGTCTGCAAATAATCTGACTTTCGTTCCTGAACTAATGCAATTTGGTAAATCATTTATGTAAATTAAAAATAGTAGTGGAAAAGTAAAGGTCGTTGTCTTGGCCACATGGCACCATGTTCGTTAACCGTTGGCCACATAAATATGTGACCTTAACATCATCTGCCCTATTGATCGCAAGGTCTGAAAGGAGAACTTTAACTTGACTTTCTTTAATGCTTATAGCATGCTCACAACGCTTTGTGGACCAGTGCGGGAAGAGTGTGTCGAGTCTCGAGCCTCCTTGAAAGGTCCAAGCGGTTTAAGCCTGTAGATCACATATTCAACGAACACAATTTGAGGAAAACTGTTACTGACCATCAGCGTGAGTCTACTTAATCTGAAGCTGACTCCGTCCTCGTTCTTCCCGTCGTATACATGAACCAAGGTTAAGTCCTCTCCGGAAGTCATAAAGTAGAAGCCGTTAGTGTATTGGCCAGAGAATACTGGAAGAATGAACTCTGTTCCGTATGTTTCTTGAGGCATCAACATCTCTGTGAATGCAAGGAAACAAGAGCGCTTTAAGCACATATCGGTCAGCTGTGTAAACCGGTACACAATGTCAAGTTTGTCCAGAAATAAAAAAAAAATTACGTTTCATTCTGTTTTCACATGTTATGGTGCGATTTTGTCGCGGCGACAAAATGATTATTACTTTTTCATTAGCAATATTATTATTAAATTCTTGATGCTACCTTGGGTTCTTGACATGTAGTCTTGTGTAGAACTTGAGTCCTAATTTAGTATCGCAACAAGTAATAAAATGCACTCAGCGACGCACTTATCAGCAGACAATGAATGTATTGAATGAAATAAATAACTTGACAGGTAATTCAGCTATAAGCTAGCAGTAGTACACAATTGAGCAATAACTTTAAATTACATTTCTATATTTTTAATAACTTATAGTAGCACAAATGCTTCCATTAGCAAAAAAAAAAAACAACTAAAGGACAAGATTACCACTGCTTCTATACCTCGTGGTTTCCACTTAAAGTTAGAGCTTCTTCCTCGTGTAAAAAAAAACACTTTTTGTGCTAGGTAACTAAAAAGTCACAACATGTCACAAAGACTCTCAAACGAGAAAGGTACAAACTACGTAGCTCAAAACCAGAGGTCAATGAACTACAATGTAATCGATTGTAAGTAATAAATGTCGCAGAAAACGCCAGTGGAAAGTGTTCCTATCATTGTACTCGATAGGTATTTTAAATTAGCTTTAAAAGTTGTTGTAACTATTGAAATTGTTAGTCTGAAAACGTTTTCAGCTTTACCAAATGTCTGTAAGCGCCTCGCTACCCGATGAAACTTTTTTAGTACATTTTTATTTCATCTTCCTCCTAAATTAAGCAATTGTAACTTCTTAATACATTTTTTTTACGAGGATACACAGGGGATCGTCTAAAGGGGTCCCCAGAAAGTTGATTGTAATTGTATACATTTTTTTTAAACTTCGCTAATAGCTTCTTCACATAGGGGTTCGTGGGCGAGTGTTTTTGAGAATTGTGAGAACCTCTAAGATAACTAACCGACAGCGGCATCCTTTGTGGCGACACTTTGGTTCGTTGGGGCATCTTTACACTGCAAGTCTTCTGTGTCAGAATCACAGCTCCCTGACACGACGCCAAATTTATTGTCCCCTACCACCACAGTTCCTGAAATACAATATAGATATTTATATAGATATAGATATTACATTTTATGAGTGGATATATAAGTAAAGTAAAGTTTCCTTTTCAGACCTTTTGGTCTAAAGGTCATCTGTTTCTGTGGCCTACGGTTAACAAGGGTGTCATGTGAACAGCACAATGACCAACCGCCTTTACTTTTCCCCCAACTAATGTCAGGTACCCATTAGAGCTGGGTGGACTCAAAGGCGACCAAAGATCATGAAATTAAAAATCCCAGTCTTCACCAGGATTCGAACCCCGGTCCCTGGTTCGGAAGTCAAGTGCTTCACCGCTCAGCCACCGCGCCTCCATGAGGGTGTATAAGGATGTAAAAAATGTATATTCTCTTGGATCTCTCCGAGACACAACAGTTGTTGAGACAAGACACTGGAGGGGAGTATTTATGGGCCTAGAGTTTCAAGAGTCCTTGACTTAACTCTAATAAAAATTAAAGGAATAAAAATTAAAAAAAAACAACAAAAAAAAACATCTTGATGACGTTCTGTCGACCTTGACACATTGTATCAGGTGATCAGGGCCGGATTTAAGGAAGTGGAGGCCCCGGGGCAGGAGTTTTGTGGAGGCCCATACACTTTTGCGAAAGCTAAAAATCCTCTTTATGAATATTGAAACTTTTATTGTGGAACAAAGACAGCACTTGTAAATTAAATCAATATGTAAATATGCATATTTTATTATACAAAAATTGTGTTTTTTTTTACTTCACGGGGGGTAAAGCCCTGATTACAAGCACTGCCGTAAATCCGAAGCATATATATTATATATATTACGAGCACGCTACAAGCGGACGTCTCTTAACCACGACAGTGTTACCAAGCGTACGATGTAGAGTAGTGTCGGTAAAAATACGAAAAGACAGACACCATATTCCAGATATAAATAAGGAAAAGTTTCTGACCCATCGAAATTTGGATATTTTTAAAAATCTCTATTGTGGGGGCCACCTCTTGTGGTGTCCCCGAGCAGAGGCCCCACTTGCCCTCTCCTAAATCCGGCCCTGCAATTCATACATATCTCAAATTCGTGTTCGTGAATAGTAAGTGGAGAGCAATGTGGAACAATAATCAATTTATTGTTATTTTAAGCCACCATATCACCTACTACTAGTTTAAATCTGAAATAATGTGCTATCTTTGAACGGCTTATCTGGGTACAAATGTGAAAGACTGTTATAGTTTATGAAAAGTTTGATTAAGAATATAAAATAATTGAAAAAAAAAGGGGGGGGGGGGGGTGAATAACTCGAGTAATGTTTTAATGGTTTTAGTTTGTGTGTGTGTATATGTATATATTGTGTGTTTTAGGAAAATATAAATAATCCAAGGACAAATAAAATTAAAATAATATTACAAGAAGATTTTTTTAAAGACTGTGATAAGATTATATTCAAATTACACTAAGATTGAAATAATATTACAAAGGGATCTTGATAACATTAAACAAGATAACGCTAAGATTAAGATACAGTTGAATAAAGATTTTCAATACACAATAAGATCAGGAAAAGATTAGAACCAAGATTAAAATAAGATTAAAATGATTAAAAAGTGTATTAAATAGGTTTAAAATAAGCAGTGACATTGTCCAACACATACACTCACTGTACTAACTAGTGTAAGTGATTTATATTAAAAAAACATGTGTACCAACTTTCGTACATTGATGATTAAGAAACATGGCTGTTTGCTTGTGTGGTATTCTTTTGGTCCCATGTTCTAGCCCTGCCCGCTTCCCTCCCCTGTCGTCCTGTAGAAGGTTTAGACTAGGACTCACTAGGATGTAATAATCTTCATTTAAGAAGCAGCATCCGAAACTTAACAACCAAACAAAACAAACGAGTTTCATTTAAACAATTAGTTAGTAAATCTTCAGAGATCTTACCTGAGAGGCTATTGTAATATGGTATTTCTCTATGTGTACAGTTCTGAATGCTGAACACGGTCAATCTTGAAATGGGGAAAAAAAGTAAGTATGGGATCAGGAATTAGAATAAGTAATTAGTATAGCATGACTCATCATCGAAATTAGCTTCAAAAGAAAACATGGGGCATATAGAACACAGGAAAACAATATCCTGGATACGTAGAGGACAGAAATTCATTTTTCTAATACAATCATTCAATGTAGAGTTTGCTCTGTCTCTAATGTATCAAACGAGGTACCCCGTCAAAATAGCACAGACAAAATAGCGCCGACAAAATAGCGCCGACAAAATAGCGCGGACAAGAAGCGCAGAAAAAAATCTATTTTAGTCATTTTGAAAGAAATACTTTAGATATCGTAAAATATTAATAGAGCCAATATTATTATTTTTTGAATGTTATTATAATTTTTCAGTCATTTTGCAGGAAACACTTTAGATATCTTAAAACATAAATAAGCAAAAATCATAATAACTTTCACAAAGTTAAATTTTAGGGAATGATACGTAAAAATTCCATCAAATTTGATATCTATTTATGGTGTTAGACAAAGACGGACAGGAAATAGCAAAATCAGTGGTTGAATTGGTCAGTCACTGGCTGTGATAAAACAAACAATCGCCATCTTAACTAATCGTGACACACCTAATTTTGCCAATGTTGCGGCAAAACACGCCTTGTTTTGATCCAATAAAGATGCCGCAGATTACTGTTTCTAGTATAGTACACTTTCGTATTTTCCTATCCTATTTTGCCGGGACATCACATTTCAAAATATTATTTTTTAGCAAGTTATGCATTTTAATCAAAGGTGAAAAAAAGGAATGATATAAAATTTAAAGTACTCTCGTTCTCTGCAAATATTGATTACTTTCAGATCTATTTATATTGAAAAAAGATAGAGGCATCAACAAAAATGATGCCCAGGACATTAAATTACTAATAACCCGGTACTTTTATACACATCATATATAAGTCGGTGCTATTTTGTCCTGCGCTATTTTGTCGGGAAATTTCGCGCTATTTTGTCGGCGCTACTTTGTCCGCGCTAATTCGACGGCTCACCATCGAACGAGGACATTCGAAACAGAATCACAACGGCGTTAGACCCCTCGATGACCTTCTAACCATTGTCAAATCAGGAAAACATAAGACTTCGCAGAGTTTAAATCTATAATAGAATAACATTTGGATACTCGTATCTTATATTATCTTATATAATACAGACGTTACTTCAAAAAAGAAGATAATTACGTCCTACGCGTCATGCATTTAGTCATGCATATTAACCAATGAATTAAATTCTGCTAAGTCACTGGTTTTTCTGGCTAGCTCAGGCAACCCATTCCATGCTCTAATAGCACTAGGGAAGAAGGAGTATTTGTACAAATTTGTCCTAGCATATGGGACGAGGAATGTGCCTTTATTTTTGTGTCTTTCAGAGTATTTTATTAGATTTTGGTTTTGTATTTGAAGATTATGGTTCAGTGTTTTATGTATAATTGCTACTTTACTTTTGAGTCTTCTGTCCCAAAGGCTTCCTACATTTAGTGATTTTACTAATGGTGTTACTCTAGTCAAATGTGAATATTCGTTTGTTATGAATCTCACTGCTCTATTTTGTGTTTGTTCCAGTTTCTTAATGTTTTCTTGAGTTGAGGGGTCCCACACGGTGGATGCATATTCTATTATTTGGCCTAACCAAGGTTAAATAACATTTTAGTATTATGTTCTTATTTAATTTATAGAAATTTCTTTTAATAAACCCTAATGCTTTGTTTGATTTTTTTATAGTTTCATCAATATGTGGATTCCATGACAGTTTTTCATTTATTATAACACCTAGGTATTTTGCGTTTTTAGTCTGTGTTACTGGTTTGCCATGAATAAGATAATTTGAATTAATTTGTTTTAGTTTTTTTGTTACTCTTAACAACTGACATTTTTCTGGGTGGAAAGACATGCTCCAATTTGATTCCCATTTCTGTAATTCATCTAATTCTCTTTGTAAAATATCTGTGTCTTGTTTTGTTTTTATTGTTCTATATATTATGCAATCGTCTGCAAATAATCTGACTTTTGTTCCTGAACTAATGCAATTTGGTAAATCATTTATGTAAATTAAAATAAGTAGTAGACCCAAGACTGTTCCTTGAGGTACACCTGAGTTTACTGTTATCGGTGTTGATTTAGAGCCATTTATTATTACAGTTTGTTCTCTCCCTATCAGAAAATCTTTAATCCACTGATGCAGTGGACCGTTAATGCCAAAATATTTTAATTTTTTAAGCAAACTATGGTGGTGAACTTTGTCAAAAGCCTTGGAAAAATCTAGTAAGATAGCATCTATTTGTTCACTATTATCTAGACCTTTTGAGAAATCATCAATTAGTCCTATTAGTTGTGTTTCACATGATCTATATTTCCTAAAGCCATGTTGGTATGGGGTGAGGACATTATGGGGCACCACATCTCCATCTTTCCAAAAGTCTTAGGACGTAATCACCTTTTTTTTTTGAATGATCGACTGCAATTTATAAGATAAGAAAATATCAAACGTACGCTAAGTTTGTGCAGCCTCCACGGGATTTGCGAAAACCTTCCTACATGGAACAGTACCAATGGAAAGAAGAATAAACGGAACAAAATAGACGGGCCTGTCAATGAAAAAACCCTATAATCCTGGAAAAAGAAAAAGAAACGTAGGTTTGGTGCTCCAAAGGTCCAACAGGCTTTGGGAAAGATGGAGATGTGGTGCCCCAAAGTTAAAACAGGCTTTTGGACAGATGGAGGTGTGGTGCTACAAAGGTCCAGCAGACTTTTTACAAAAGATGGAAGTGTGGTGCTCCAAAGGTCCAGCAGACTTTGGGACAGATGGAGGTGTGGTGCTCCAATGGTATAACAGACTTTGGGACAGATGGAGGTGTGGTGCTCCAATGGTATAACAGACTTTGGGACAGATGGAGGTGTGGTGCTCCAATGGTATAACAGACTTTGGGACAGATGGAGGTGTGGTGCTCCAATGGTATAACAGACTTTGGGACAGATGGAGGTGTGGTGCTCCAATGGTATAACAGACTTTAGGAGAGATGGAGGTGTGGTGCTCCAATGGTATAACAGACTTTAGGAGAGATGGAGGTGTGGTGCTCCAATGGTATAACAGACTTTAGGAGAGATGGAGGTGTGGTGCTCCAATGGTATAACAGACTTTGGGACAGATGGAGGTGTGGTGCTCCAATGGTATAACAGACTTTGGGACAGATGGAGGTGTGGTGCTCCAATGGTATAACAGACTTTGGGACAGATGGAGGTGTGGTGCTCCAAAGGTGTAACAGACTTTGGGAAAGATGGAGGTGTGGTGCTCCAATGGTATAACAGACTTTGGGACAGATGGAGGTGTGGTGCTCCAAAGGTGTAACAGACTTTGGGACAGATGGAGGTGTGGTGCTCCAAAGGTATAACAGACTTTGGGACAGATGGAGGTGTGGTGCTCCAAAGGTCCAGCAGACTTTGGGACGGATGGAAGTGTGGTGCTCCAAAGGTATAACAGACTTTGGTAAAGATGGAAGTGTGGTTCTCCAAAGGTCCAACAGACTTTGAGAAAGATGGAGGTGTGGTTCTCTAAAGGTCCAACAGACTTTGGGAAAGATGGAGCTGTGGTGCTCCAAAGGTTTAACAGACTTTGGGAAAGATGGAGCTGTGGTGCTCCAAAGGTTTAACAGACTTTGGGAAAGATGGAGCTGTGGTGCTCCAAAGGTTTAACAGACTTTGGGAAAGATGGAGCTGTGGTGCTCCATAGGTCCAACAGACTTTTGGAAAGATGGAGATGTGGTGCCCCAAAGTTATAACAGGCTTTTGGACAGATGGAGGTGTGGTGCTACAAAGGTCCAGCAGACTTTGGGAAAGATGGGGATGTGGTGCTCCAAAGGTGTAACAGACTTTGGGACAGATGGAAGTGTGGTGCTCCAAAGGTATAACAGACTTTGGGACAGATGGAGATGTGGTGCTCTAAAGGTCCAACAGACTTTGGGACAGATGGAAGTGTGGTGCTCCAAAGGTATAACAGACTTTGGGACAGATGGAGATGTGGTGCTCTAAAGGTCCAACAGACTTTGGGACAGATGGAGGTGTGGTGCTCTAAAGGTCCAACAGACTTTGGGACAGATGGAGGAGTGGTGCTAAAGAAAATAAATAAAGTACCCCATTAAAATCTTGCGATCTATAGGACAGATTATGTAAAGCTCATATCTGTTTCCATGCCCATGGCTAAACGAGGTTGACATGTCGCCAGCACAACAACTAACCACCTTTACTTTCCCCAACTAATGTCAAGTACACATAAGAGCTGGGAGGACTCAAAGGCGTACTCACAAAATGTTTTTCTTTAAATAAATTTGTATTCCTCTACTATAGATTTCATAATCTAAACATAGTCAGTGCAATTCTACCAGCCTCCAAACACCTTACCAACCAGTTCCAGCTTGTCCAAATATTTTCTTGACCAAAAGGAGGATAGATATTTTTATCTAAATGATGACGCCATCATCTACGTTGACAACATTACAGAAAACGCTACAATAGTAGCTTAGTTTCTTTCTCAATAAAGTATACACATGTATCAAGGCAATTCTCAACTTTATTATCAAGCTAATTATCAACATATTTTTATAATACTTTTCAACTCACTTATCAAATAACTTTTTTAACACATTTATCAACTGACTTATTATCATATTGATCAAAATACTTATCAACTTATTAGTCCACTTGGTATCTTACTTCTCAACTTACTTCTCTAAATTCACCTCCAATGACATTCCGTTCGAGTAAGCAATTCCTTGCATAAAGAATTTGGCTGATTTGTCCTCAAAAACGAAAGAGATGACCACTTTGACTGCCTCGTCAGTGACGATTTGAATGGAAGGATTTTGTCTGAAATGTTTTAAAACCAATGTGAGAATACGTCAGTTGGAAGGATTTGGGAATGTGCAAGTTAATAACTAGAAAATTATTAATCTTTGAGGATTTTTTTCATTTTTTTTTCTTTTTGTTTCAGGGCAGATGAAAGCAATAAAAATGTATGTAGCTTTTGTAACATGGCAGATGTTAAAAATAGGCCTACATAAAATTTAACTTATATTTCTTGCAGGGCGAAAGATAACAAAATAATGCATCTAGATTCTGTTACAGGGCAGTCAGGCGTTCTGCGAGTATTTTCCTTCAGGTGACTTTTAGTCACCCTAACTCGGAGGCCGAATGCCGATACTCCCTGGTGGTGTAAAGTGTAAAGGCGTGGTACCTCTTGCCCCATCCTCACACCCCCCTCCCTTAATTTATCTACCTGTCTTGCGAAATTACCTGAGTGTAAAGGCGTGGTACCTCTTGCCTTATCTCACCCCCCCCTTAATTTATCTACCTGTCATGCGAAATTACCTGAGTGTAAAGGCGTGGTACCTCTTGCCCCATCCTCACACCCCCCCCACCCTTAATTTATCTACCTGTCATGCGAAATTACCTGAGTGTAAAGGCGTGATACCTCTTGCCCCATCCATCCACGGGCATCACAACAAAAGATGCGGACGAGTTCCGGTTGATGAGAAAGACTGTCAGGCCGAAGTTCTGTTCAGCGCGAAGTCGAAAGTGTTTTGTGTTGGCCTCCTTAGGAGTCAAACTTGTATTCAGAACAGAAAGCAGCATCCGAGTAAAACGAAAAAATACGCATCAAAATATCCACCGCTTCACTTTTAGTGACAAAGTTAGAGGAACTATTTAAAGAACGTAAATACATTATCAAGAATTTAGCGTATGTCTTTCTATAAACATACAATTACAGACATCTATATTGAAAAGGGGAAAAAGTAGATCAAGAATTTCTATCTTCAAACATGATTTCCAACGATTATTATTATTAATGAATACAAAACATTAACGATTTTTGTTTGAAGACGAAGTGATTTTTTAAAATAATTTACAGTTCAAACAATAACAAATGATGAAGATGTATTATTTTTTAATTACTTTTCTAAATCTTTCGTGCATATAGCATGCTCAGTGCGCTGTTGTTCAATCACGTGTGGACTTGTGAGTGAAGAAGGTACCTAAGATAAGATTTTCGTACCAACTTTGGGCTATCAGCAAACACAGCTCAGCTCAATTCGAGATTCGAATTAGAGCCCCCTTGATATAGGTAGCATAGTTGTTTAAGCCAACCAACCACACGTGCTACATTTACAGCCAGGTTGAGCACACCAACCCCCCACTCTCAAACACTATTCACGTTTTCATTTAAAAGTATTTGATTTGTTACTTTTTTTTAGCGGCCCCCAAAAGGGGAAAAGACGTTATTAGTTTTGCGTGAAATGTCTGTCCCTCTGTCCGTCCGTCCCGTTTAGATCTCTTAAACTAGAAAAGATAGTGAAAATCCGACATCACAATATTTTAGACCATTCAAAGTTCTGATGCAACGGCTTATTTTTTTTTTTCTGAAAGCGAAAAATCTAATTTTTTAAATCACTATGAAAGCAGTTTTTTTTTCCCATAGAAACACTTAATAGGGGAGACGACCATTTTCCATGTTCTTAACGCATTTATGCAAACGGTTGTAGATTTTTTGTCAAAAATGCTCGTTTTTATATTTGTATTGTTAAGTTATGTAAGTACTATATTTACCCACAAACAAATGTTTACTTTTTTTTTAAAGAAAAAATCTATTTAGTATGCATTACAAGTTAGACAAAATTTAAAACGAATAGTTATCTTGTAAACTGTGAGGATTCCGATAAGAGATCATATCCTACCCACACGTTTACATCAATTATAAGACTTCAGTTAGGCCAGGGGAGGCGCGGTAGCTGAGCGGTAAAGCGTATGGGGGCCTCGGGTTCGAATCCTGGTGAAGACTGGGATTTTCAATTTCGGAATCCTTGGGTGCCTCTGAGTCCACCCAGCTCTAATGGGTACCTGACATAAGTTGGGGAAAAGTAATGGCGGTTGGTCGTTGTGCTGGCTACAGGACACCCTCGTTAACCGTAGGCCTCAAAAACAGATTAACTTTATATCATCTGCCCTATAGACCACAAGGTCTGAAAGGGGAAACAGTTAGGCCAGGTTCACATCTAACTTTACATTCACTTTCACATATTCTTTGATCTACTGGACCGTTGGGGCACTACACAAGATCTGTCAACCTTCTTTCTCCATTCTATCAGTCATTTGTCTTTGATATAGTTTCATGCGGATGTTCTTTCTGAAAATATTGAAGCCTGCCTGGGTGGACCACTTCGGGGGCCGATTTTGAGTTTGTTTCCACACAAACTGTCTATGTAACCTTGTTTTACTAATAGTAAAGCTCCTCCTTCGTGTTTGAAGATGAGCACATTTCTCATTTCCTTTGGATTAGAAGATGACTGTAAAGTCCAATCCTCGCTTTAAAAAGCCGGCCCCATTCGTGGCATGGGTGGGTTTGGGCAGTTGCAGATAGGCCTGCTTCTTCTATCAGCTTTTTGTTGGTTCGGCGCTCTTTCGCCCTGGCCACTTTTCTTGCTACATAGCTTGAGACTCCGAGACTCACAGCTTCACGCCATGAGGAGCGATCGAGAGCTAGTGCTTTCCAGCCGTGAATGTCGATATCGCATTCCTTGAAAGAGCTCTTGATAGTGTCTTTGTAGCGCTTGTATTGACCTCCCTGGGAGCGCTTTCCTGCACACAACTCTCCGTACAGAAGTCGTTTGGGAAGGCGATTGTCTGGCATGCGGACTACATATCCCGCCCATCGAAGTTGGGACCTTTTTACAGTCGAATTGATACTGTACATGTTGGACAGCTTTAAGATTTCTGTGTCTGGTATGTGGTTGGACCTACACACCTTATGGATACTCCTTAGACAGCGTAGATGAAAGGAGTTTAGCTTTTTAGTGTGACGGAAATATAGGGTCCAGGACTCTGATTAGTGGCGTAGCTAAGTTGTTGGAAGGAGGGGTGAGAATTTGAAAATCCCCGCGGGCTCCCACTTGAGAGGGGCCCCCAAATGAGTGTTTTTTACATTAAAAATTTAATATTACCCAAAATGACGGGCCTCCAAAGAGGTCAAGCCCCCGGGCCCCCAAACGATGGAAAATTCCTCGCTTTGCCCCTGACTCTGATGCATATAGGCGTAACGACATTATCTGGATGAATGTTACCGTGATCGCTTTTTAAAATGCATTTATAAAAATTTAAAAAGTTTAAAAAGTTAAATAACCAGAATTCAAACTTGTGGGCTTAAGCCTTGGGTCTCTCAAGCGAATAGGTGAATCACTTTTACAATGAAGGGCTTATAAAAATAGAAGGTTTTATAGTTATCTATTGTTAGTTTTAAACGACAAAGCAGCAACCTATTCTAGAAGGTTTTATGGCTATATATTGTTAGTTTTAAACGACAAAGCAGAAACCCATTCTTTTCCCCCTAAACTATACAGGGGACTAATTCCATTTATACCACCACCTCAGTCATATACAACTTCTTTCCCTTGTTCGATCCCAAATAAAATAATTAAGAAGTGAATTAATAAACTTTTTAAAATTGATTTTTATCATGGAAGGCCGACTAAAGCTTATTTTTACAAAATACAAGATTTCATAGACTATTGTTAGTTTAAAAATGTTATCAACGACGGTGTGAGTCAATATAAGCTTTAAGAATTTCACTCTAGACATCACACAAACCAATCACACATTACTAAACTGTCACAATTGACGACCTTTGGAATGTTTTAACAATTTGCAGACACCAACATTGAGGTCTTTGAGAAATGTAGGTTACAGTTTTCAATATTTATTATCTAAATCTCTGTTTTCAATGTTTACTATGTATAAATCTGTTTTCAATGTTTATGATGTATATATCTGTTTTCAATGTTTATGATGTATATCTCTGTTTTCAATGTTTATGATGTATATCTCTGTTTTCATTGTTTACGATGTATAAATCTGTGTTCAATGTTTATGGCTTACCTATTAGTCCTCAAGATCTTACGATGTGAGACCGGATTATCTCTAGCAATTTTTGCTTCTTCCCTGGTCTTATTCTCGTAAATGTATACCTACAGACAACAAGGTAAACTGTGCTGTTATATATGCTTGAAAAGATAACCTTTAATTCTAGTAGTTGACAGTGTGGTAGCCTGGGTTGGGCGTCATCTGGTGAGGGTAAGCAAATGGTTCCTCCCTCCCCCATGCACACAACTATTCCACCTTTCCACAAAAAAAAAGCGCCCAAGAACCATTAATGTTTATAAGTCATTGCTTTTTAAAAGTCTATGTTCACACACACAGATATATATATATATATAGAGAGAGAGAGAGAGAGAGCGTTTGTCTGTACTCATTCTATGCGATTTATTGAATGGTCTTCATCAATCTCCATTTCTATGTGAAAGAGAGCGGAACTTGTGTGGTCTTCTTCGTCACAGTCAAATGGAAATGCAGAACCAATTGTTGAGTACCTAGGAAAAAAAAAACCCACCTCTAATGTGTTCATTCCAGAGGCCTAAGAAACAAGTTTACAAACCCTCTAGCGAAAAATGGTTTTCCCCAAAAATGCCAAGTCCAAATCAAAACCCCAAAGTTTTTCACAAAGAACTTCAGAGATTTCTTTTCAGAAAACAACAACAACAGCAAGACATTCGCATTAAAAATCAAACTACAAAACTTTCAAAGTCTAACAAACTAGATTTCACACATGAAAAACTACAAAACTTTCAAAGTCTAACAAATTAGATTTCACACATTAAAAACTACAAAACTTTCAAAGTCTAACAAACTAGATTTCACACATGAAAAACTACAAATCTTTCAAAGTCTAACAAACTAGATTTCACACATGAAAAACTACAAAACTTTCAAAGTCTAACAAACTAGATTTCATTTTTAAAAAAAAACTAATTAATCACGTTTCGCCTAAAACAAGTCAAAATACTTGGGTTTCATCCGAAAACCCCAAGAAATGTAGAGTCAATATTGTTGTTAAGCAGCTAAGATTCGGGCGATCTTTTGGCTCTTATGTTGGTCACATTTCACATAATTCCATTTAATGTGACTATTAATTGTGTTCATCCCTACAAAATGTCTGACTTACAGTCAAAACTGATTTGTAGTGGGTGCACAACTCGAAGACAATTTCATGAGTTGGAAAATGCGGACCGTGGTCCAAGATGGGCACAGTGGTCATAAAGTACTTCCCAAAGGTCGTGGTGGCACCTGCAAAAGAAACAATGGCATCGGATGACGAATACATGGAGGTATCTTTAGATGTTAAATCCGATATCCCAATTCCAATTTTATGTCTAAGATTTTTGTTGTGGTGAAGAAATAACCAAGTCCCTCTTAATGTTGCCTTTTATAGATACAATACAATCTCACCTGTGACTTGTTCAGGCCACAATAATGCCACAGTCAAAAGAGTGTAGACTTTAAAGCTGCATGTCATCTTTGTTCTTTAGTGAAACTTCATTAAAAGATTCTATTATAAAAGATAACATTGTTAATGTCAACAGTTAGAACAACACAAGATTTATCTTGTATTATATATTGTGCTAGGGGCCTGTGTGGTAAGGCGCCTAGCTTCCGAACATTAGGTCGGAGAGGGCAAATTTGGGGAATTTTAGAAAACAATTCTGAAACAGATGTGAAGTTAACAGAACAAAATTATATTATAATTACTAACGAATAACATACATCTGAGAGGGTCACTAATTCTTATTCATTCTTATCATAGCTGCTGTAGTGTACTGTAGTGTAGTGTACTGTAGTGTACTGTAGTGTAGTGTACTGTAGTGTAGTGAACTGTAGTGTAGTGTACTGTAGTGTAGGGTACTGTAGTGTAGTGAACTGTAGTGTACTGTAGTGTATTGTACTGTAGTGTAGTGTACTGTAGTGTAGTGTACTGTAGTGTAGTGTAGTGTACTGTAGTGTAGTGTACTGTAGTGTAGTGTACTGTAGTGTAGTGTACTGTAGTGTAGTGTACTGTAGTGTAGTGTACTGTAGTGTACTAGTGTTACAATGTAAATACAGATCTGGAACTCGTTGGCCTGCGTAAGACGATGCTTGTGTAAGTCTTAATTTAAAACTGGAACGAAGTCATGGAGGCACTCACAATAACAACAAGTGATAAGAATGAAAAGCCCAATACAAGAAGCTTCGGGTTACCTTCGGCAAACAACAACTTTTTTTTAACTCGTCAAGACCTTCTTTGAGGGAACAGTAACAGGAAGAAGAAAAAGAAGCATATGGGGATTTTTATGACGTTATTGGGTCCACCCAGCTCTAATGTGTACCTGCTGCGAGTAGCTGCGAGAAGTAGTGGCGGTTGTTCCTTGTGCAGGCCACATAAAATCAAGGGACATTTTACATCATTTGCCCCCATAGATCCCAAGGGGGAATTTACATTTATTTTATAGATCTTACTGATGGCTGGAGTACGTAGACTCATATTCTAGTTTGAAGGAACGCCTTTTAATTTATAAGATCTTTGGTTCGAATGAAAGCGTGAATAGGTTTGACCAGTGGTATGTTTGATTCACTTCAAACATTTGTATCTATGTTACCTTAGATTATAGATTCAGAGTCTCTACATTGCTTAAAGCGAAAATACAGAAAAAGTCGCAATAAATTCCAATCTAGCGCTACGTTCAGTTCAATGGTGTGCTTAGGAAATATGTGCGGAAATATAGTGCGCTCTGGTTGCGAACTTTAAAACCTGATGCGTAGTTGTCACAGCAAGTATGTAATAACAGCAATCTTTCGTCCGTCAGAGATCTCCGAATAAATGTTCTCTAATCATCCAAACATCGCCTTTGAATCAAAAACCTAGGCCTCTGAAGGCCTTCTCTTATAAAATAGAGACGTTACTTCTAAAAAGATGATTACGTCCTACGAGTCATGTATTTAGTCATGCATGTTAACCAATGACTTAATTCTATCAAATCACTGGTTTTCCTGGCTAGTTCAGGCAACCCATTCCATGCTCTAATGGCACTAAGGAAGAAGGAGCATTTGTATAAATTTGTCCTAGCATATGGAATGGGGAATGTACCTTTATGTTTTTGTCTTTCAGAGTATTTTATTAGATTTTGTTTTTGTATGTGAAGATTATGGTTCAGTGTTTTATGTATAATTGCTAGTTAACTTTTGAGTCTTCTATCCTGAAGGTTTTCTAAATTTAGTGATTTTACTAAAGGTGTCATGCTAGTCAAATGTGAATATTTGTTAGTTATGAATCTCATTGCTCTATTTTGTGTCTGTTCCAAACAGAGGATGCATATTCTATTATTGGTCTAACCAAAGTTAAATAACATTTTAGTTTTATGTTCTTATTTGATTTATAGACATTTCTTTTCACAGTACACACTTCTATTTGAAACTCGCGTCTAATTGAGCTCAGATAGACCAGATTGTTCTCTACTTTAAAAAAGAAAAAGAGGTTAAGACCTGTCAGTTTAAAACTTCTTCCAATTCATTAATGTTTTCCTAATTGCTTCTATTCAATGAACTCGCGATGACCTTATGATCATTGTTAAAAGACCAAAGCTAAAACTGTACAAGATCCTAAGAGCTGGCAAAGATCCTCTGGGGTACAGTTCCAAGAAGAAAAAAAACAGACAAAAGAAGCGATGGGAAGACAACTTCAAAGTCTGGACAAGCCCCTCAATAGAAGAGATTATAATTCTGGAAAAAAAGATAGAGAAATGGAGAGATGGTCAATAGCACATGTATGGTGCCCCAAAGGTCTAAAAGATAAAGGGAAAGGTGAAGGTGATGTCTTCTGTTTATTAACAGCGCTATATACTTTATAAATGACAATAAAAAGACTTTTCTATGACTCCGAAGATTAAGGAGGCGTACAGTATTTTATGTGACTACGCAGAACAAGGAGGAGTACAGTATTCTATGTGACTACGCAGAACAAGATGTGATCTACATATCTTGCCACACGCAGGGCAAACATAACCGCAGGGAATACTAATACAGCATATAGGCCTTTTAAATCTAATACAATCGACAACAAATTGAGCTCAAAGTTTTCAACGTCAATGATTTGTTATCTTTTTGGAGACCACCTCGAAATATCTACCGTTGTTGTATTCGAATAAAAAGGACATGTCCATCTTAGTTGGGACTCAACAGCAATGCGACACACGGGTTTTGGGAGACCCGAAGAGAGACTTTTCCTGAACAGAGTCCTAAAGAGAGACTTACATCTTTTCCGGAACGGCCATTTAACGATGTTTGGACAGTACGACGGTTAAGTATTGCCGGGCATGACCTTAGACAAAATAAACCACAAAATACCAAGGAGGCCGAGTCGTGAAGAACTTCAACGTGGAGTCGTACCTTCAAGCAGAGGGCTTAGCTAGGAATTTCCCTTCGTTTGGGTGCCCGGGGGCTTGACCTCTTTGGAGGCCCTGCATTTTGAGTAATATTTAACTTTTAATTTAAAAAATTCATTAGGGGGGCCCTACCAAGTGTGGGCCCGGGGGGATTTTCAATAATTCTCCCCCCTTCTCATCCTAGCTACGCCACTGCCTTCAAGGACGACCTAAACACATTGGGCGCCAGATAGGAAGAGGATGCGCGGGCGGATCAAAGTAAACAAGTCTACCTAAACCTCTCTATAGAACAACGTTTCTCAAAGTCCTGTCAGGTGGCCGCGATCAAGAGGCGGAAACCAGTCAATTTATTTTTTGAAGGGACTCAATGAAATGTACTTTTACTGTAGCTATTAAAAAAATCCGTGCTTAAATATTTACCAAGTAAAATTAAGTAACATATTTTGTTACCAAGGTTTCAAATATGTAAATAATTTAAACAAGAGACGTTGTTTTATCCCTGAAGTATCATCTTTCAAAAAGTTTCATATTTGTGCGAGGATCGTTTGCAACAAAATCAGCTCAAAACCTTTTATTAAAGAAAACATTTCACAACTTCTCTGCTAACGTGTTTTTTCTCAACTTTCATGAGTCCAAACTCTCCCGATTGTTGAGTCTGTTGTAGATCGTTAGGTTGAGTACCTCTGAGTGACGAACATAAAAACCAGGACGCTATATATATATACCTAGAATGTCCCTTGAATACTAGTATTCGCCCGTGCAGACTCATTCTTTATTATACTTAATTTGACCTGCGACTTTCTCTCAAAAACTACAATGAATGGTGTGCAACAGATTGCAGGAATATATTTCGTTTCACTTTATCCTTTTTTTAGCGGATCCGGAAGGGGAAAAGACGCTATTAGTTTTGTGTGAAATGTCTGTCAGTCTGTCTGTCCGTCTTGTTTAGATCTCGTAAACTAGAAAAGATATTGAAAATCCGACATCACAATATTTTAGACCATTCAAAGTTCTGATGCAACTGCTACTTTTTTTTTCTGAAAGCGAAAAAACTAATTTTTTAAATCCCTTATGCAAGCATTTTTTAAAGAGAAAAAGCTAATTAGTATGCATTACAAGTTAGACCTAATTCAAAACGAATAGTAATCTTCTAAACTGCAATTGCTTAAAATTTTTGTGCGGAGATATATGTTTATATTTTTTTTTAAGGATTTGAATAGGAGATTGAGCCTTTTTAAAACAATTATATCAACTAATCAACTATAAGACTTCAGTTAGGCCAGGAGAGGCGCGGTAGCTGAGCGGTAAAGCGCTTGGCTTCCGAACCGGGGGGTCCAGGGTTCGAATCCTGGGATTTTCAATTTTGGAATCCTTGGGCGCCTCTGAGTCCACCCAGCTCCAATGGGTACATGACATTAGTTGGGGAAAAGTAAAGGCGGTTGGTCGTTGTGCTGGCTACATGACACCCTTGTTAACAGTAAGCCACAAAAACAGATGAACCTTACATCATCTGCCCTATAGACCACAAGGTCTGAAAGGGGAACTAGATAGGCCAGGTTCCTTTGCATTCACTTGCACCTATACTTTGATCTGCTGGACCCTCGGGGCACTACACAAGATCTGTCAACCTTCTTTCTCCATTCTTATCTCTCATTTGTCTTTGATATAATTTCATTCGGATGTTCTTTCTGAAAATATTGAAGCCTGCCTGGGTGGACCACATCGGGGGCCGATTTTGCGTTTGTGTTTCCACACAAACTGTCTTTGTAACCTTGTTGTTTTTTTTACATCCGCTTTTAAACAAAACGAGAGAAAAAAAATTTTCTGAAACGCAGAATGCATCAAGTATTTCTTTGGTTCGCAAAATCTTTATCTACAAATATTTTCGATCCACTATTTTTGAAAAAAAAAATTAAAGGGGCTAGCTTTAATGAATATTCATTATATAAATCTTGATTCCAAACATTTTTAAAAATATTTATGCAATATAAAACCTGAAATTATGTTTCATTTCTATTTCTTAAAGTTAATTTTCTTATTCATTTCATCTGTGTGCACCGGCGCATAGCTAGTGAAAGAAGGCTCGAACGAAACGTATTGTTCATCTTGGGGTACACCACTGGACTGGTTAAAAATATTAAAGTGATTAATAGTGAACAAATAGATGCTATCTTACTAGATTTTTCCAAGGCTTTTGACAAAGTTCATCACCATAGTTTGCTTAAAAAATTAAAATATTTCGGCATTAACGGTCCACTGCATCAGTGGATTAAAGATTTTCTGATAGGGAGAGAACAAACTGTAATAATAAATGGCTCTAAATCAACACCAATAACAGTAAACTCAGGTGTACCTCAAGGAACAGTCTTGGGTCCACTACTATTTTTAATTTACATAAATGATTTACCAAATTGCATTACTTCAGGAACAAAAGTCAGATTATTTGCAGACGATTGCATAATATATAGAACAATAAAAACAACACAAGACACAGATATTTTACAAAGAGAATTAGATGAATTACAGAAATGGGAATCAAATTGGAGCATGTCTTTCCACCCAGAAAAATGTCAGTTGTTAAGAGTAACAAAGAAACTAAAACAAATTAATTCCACTTATCTTATTCATGGCAAACCAGTAACACAGACTAAAAACTCAAAATACCTAGGTGTTATAATAAATGAAAAACTGTCATGGAATCCACATATTGATGAAACTATAAAAAAAATCCAACAAAGCATTAGGGTTTATTAAAAGAAATTTCTATAAATCAAATAAGAACATAAAACTAAAATGTTATTTAACCTTGGTTAGGCCAATAATAGAATATGCATCTACCGTGTGAGACCCCTCAACTCAAGAAAACATTAAGAAACTGGAACAAGCACAAAATAGAGCAGTGAGATTCATAACAAACGAATATTCACATTTGACTAGGGTAACACCATTAGTAAAATCACTAAATTTAGAAAGCCTTCAGGACAGAAGACTTAAAAGTAAATTAGCAATTATACATAAAACACTGAACCATAATCTTCAAATACAAAAACAAAATTTAATAAAATACTCTGAAAGACACAAAAATAAAGGCACATTCCTCGTCCGAGTTGCTAGGACAAATTTGTACAAATACTCCTTCTTCCCTAGTGCTATTAGAGCATGGAATGGGTTGCCTGAGCTAGCCAGAAAAACCAGTGACTTGGCAGAATTTAAGTCATTGGTTAATATGCATGACTAAATGCATGACGCGTAGGACGTAATCATCTTCTTTTTTGAAGTAACGTCTGTATTATATAAGATAAGAAGATAAATATTACAGTGATATAGAAAAAGGGAAATAAATTCTACATTGTTAAAATATATAGCTGCAAGTGCAAAGTTGTTTCCTTTAGACAAGTTTTATTTCTTTTTTAAAGATTTTTAATATTTCGTTTGTTTACTTGAGATTAAAAATAAAAGTATAAACAATCATCTTTTCGCTAAAATAAAGAGTAAACAAAAAGTCAATAATTTGCTTCAGCAAATACCACACTTTTGTAGACAGGAGTCCCATGTGTTACTCATTCCGTCGTCAGAGTGGTGACTGAGCTGTAAGGTATTAAACATATCTAAGATCTACATTGTCTATGACAATTACAAGAGTGTAATCAATGAAGAGGAAATAGTGCAGTTCCAATTAGAACATTCAGAATTGACGACCATAAACAAAAGTGCGAAATACATTTTGGAAAGACTTTTCTTAGATAACATTTGTGTTTATTTCCATAACTTCAATTGAACAGCGAACAGCAAAGAAAAGAAAAGAAAAGAAATGTACATTATTTGAAATAAAATGATTCGTCTTTTTGCAAGCAACAAAATAGTTTCTGAAACTCATTGACCTTGACTGAGATCTGCATGTACAGCCTGTGTGGGTTTACAACTCGGAAGTTTCGGTATGGCCTGTTGATAATCTCGTGTCCTCCGCTTCTTGACTATCTTTGTTGTAACTTAACTTCCTGTCAATTTGACTGAGAAAAGTAATGAGAGATTTATCTACGTTTAAATCTAGATCTAAGTATAGGTGGAACAAAAAATGTGTTACGAACAATGTAGTGAACTTTTGTTTGAAATAAAAACAAAACTAGAATAGACACAAAATAGACACTTAGGGATTTATAAAAAAATGAATATTCACGTTAGATTTGAGTAAACACCTTTACTAACATCTTTAAATTTGGACATTTAGGGGCAGAAGACTAATAGGTAAAGTTAAAACTGAAACATAATCATCATTTACAAATACACAATTACATGCCAATAAACAATTCAGAAAGACACAATGATAAAGACACATTTCCTCTTCCATACTCTAGGACAAAGTCGTACAAGTGCTCCTTCTTCCCTAGTGCCATTAGATTATAGAATGGGTTGCCTGAATCGTCCGGGAAAACCAGTGAATTAGAAGTCTCTAGATAACAAGCAGGACTAGATTGACACATGCGTAGGACGAAATTATCGTCAGCTTTGAAGAAAATTATGTGATTTAAATCTATATATTATAAGCGTAAGGGCCCAGATTGATTCATTGATTGACTGACTCACCTCTCACTTATTCTCTACTTGCCTCTACGAGAAAAGTGAGAACATTGAACAAGGACACAACTAAGCACCTTCCATGGTCGGTTTCATTGACCGAAAACGAGTTTTGTTTTTTAATGCAACATTTGAACCCAACGTGGTTTTTTTGTTGTTCATCCAACATTTGGAAAAGTACAACTCGGTTAGCTCGGTCGGACTTTAGCTCTGAGGGTTCGAGGTTCCAGTCTCTAATCGCGCGTATGTTTTGTTTTTATATAAAGTTTTCTGAACAAAGTAATTTTAGTAATTCGATCTACATAAAAGTTGAAACAGAAGTTATAACCTCGACCCTATAAATATTTTTGTATACTTGATTTTTTTTTTAAACATTTGATGGAGTTTAAAAACGTGAAAGAGCCCTTCAAATATTTCGATAAAAATCTAAAATGTCGAAGAATTCTCATACTGTACTATTTTCGACGGCGTCGAATAGGGAGGTGGGGGGGGGGGGAGAATGAGTGATATTGGTAATTTACTAGCGAAAAATATTTGTCTGGGACGGGGAAAATGTATAAAGCGGGCTGTGCAAATAGATTTGTAACAGATGATAAAACATAATGTTTTGAGAGATATGGAGGGGGGGGGAATGAATAAAGGGGGGAGGGAGAGAAAAGTGATATAGAGTTCAAAGGTCAGAAGTGAGGGTGTTTGCGAGAGCGATTTAAAGCGAGCAGTTCCAAGTACACGTAACATACACTGGCCGAATGGAGAAAGGGGGGGGGGTGTTGAAATGCTGGCAGTTTTAATGAGAGTGCAGAAAACTCAGCGCGAGTGGTACAGCCAAAGTGTTAAGTGACCAATGGAAGGATATAAGTTTACAAAACAGGTCTCACGCCACAATATCCTAGTGCCTCGGAAATATGTCGAATAAGAACTGAAAAGCAGAAGAATAGTCAGGTAGTGTTAATAACACCAGACCCTGATTGTTTAGAAGGAGAGTTGTGGGGTGTGTGTGTGTGTGGAGGGAGGTGATACTCGAATTAACGGGCTGGTCCAACTCAACATAGGAGATAATAGAGTAAGCTGGCCAATGGAATGTATGGGGACGCGTTGAACTTTATATTTTATTTTATTGTTTTAAGTAAGAAAAATGGGAGGGGTCTATGTCAAAAGATAGCCAGGTCGTGCGGTTTGCGCGCTGGCTGGACTGTCGTTCGGGCTTATCGATGGTCTCGGGTTCAAACCCTACCCACCACGATATCTCGTCGTCAGGCGGGAAATTTAGACGAGGAAGTAAATTATCTTCAACTCTGAAGGAACATCCAAAACATGTAAAACAATCATTTAAAATATATATATATATATAGCCAGGGAACCAATCAAAGTAAAAACCAAAGTAAAAACAAAGAAAGCTCAGGCCACGAGGCCTTCTTCAAACAGTGACAAAGTCGCGTGTAAACAAAGATGTTTTCTTAGGTTTGTTCATTTCATCGTCATGATCGTTTTAATGCAAGAAATGTTGGAACTACAGTCATGACATTTCCTGTGTGGTAAAGCACTTGGCTTCCAATGAGTAATGAGTTCGAATCCAATGATGACTGGGATTTTCAAGCCTCGTGTTTTTTAGGACGTCCACCCATATCTAATGGGTACCTGACATACGTTGGATAAGTAAAGCGTTTCGTCGGCCTCGCTTCTAATCATAGCGCCCTGAAATACGAGCCATCGTTAATAGGGATGCAATAATTTACATCTGCTTGCAAGTTTCCCAGACAGCAGTTTGTTCAGGCCGGCAAGCTTCCCTGGGGCTAGAGTTTCAAAAATCTTAGACCACTACAAAGAAGAAGAAGACTTGTTAAAAGATGTTACTGATACTTGATACTCACCACACTGAGCAAAATATAACAAAAGGCAAAATAAGAACGAGTAGACTCCAAAGGTGGTCTTGGTTGGCTGGAAAGATATTTAAAATAATATTACAATTATTACCAACAGAAAAAAAATTCACACAAGAAGGGGGGGGGGTATCTGGGTGGTTTCCGTGACGGCTTTTTGAAAGCCATTTTTTTAAAATTCGAATTGGAGGGCTCAACCTAATAGCCGAGATTTAGCTACTGAGCCAGCCAAGCGCTTATGAAAATAGTCACACATTTTTAGGCAATGACAAGGCTTATATCTCCATAGCTAGTACAATTATGAATTATTGCTTATCGATAAAATAATTAGTCAATTATTGGTTTGATTCATGTTTTATTAGGGGATATGAATAATTGTGAAAAGTTTCTTGATACAAGAATGGAAAGTTGGAGAAATAAGGTGAACACGATTCCATCCAGACAGGGCCGGTCCTACAGATTGCGGGGCCCTATGCGAAACGGATAGCGCGGGGCCTAGTCTGCGTAGGGTTAAGAATAATAAGTAAAAATTAAGAATTTTTGTTAAAAAATAAATTTATCATTACGTTATTCATACTTTACTAAGTACAAAATTGCGGTCAAATTAAAATACGAGCCATCGATAATAGAAGATAGTTTTCCAACAAAAAGCCGATTAACATTCACATCTACCTTTTAGATTTACTATCGACTAGCAAAATATTGCTTTTGACTTATTTAAGAGATGAATATAGATTTAGAACTATATATACATGCTACTGAGACTATTACATTAAATTCACTTTTGAAACGTCCTGTTTTTATTTCAATTTGCCTTTTTATTTTTATTAAATGAAAGTTGGCAATGCCGTTTTTCTTTAACGCGATTAGGATTGGCTTTTTCCATTTTTTATGACACCCCAAAATGACAAATTTGTCTATTTTTCAGAACATGTTTTGAGTTTTCAGGATTTTTAAAAATTTCAGGAGATTTTCATAACTTTTTTCGTATACTTTGCAATTTCAGGAGATTTCCAGGAGCTCCTGGAAAATCATGTGGCCACGGAAACCCTGTTATAAGTTATAATGGTTTAATTTAATAATTTACAACTAACTAGTGTTAGCGCGGGGTCTATGAAAGTGTGGGGCCCACTGCGGCCGCATAGGTTGCAGTGCCCTAAGGCCGGCCCTGCATCCAGACAGACGGAGTGAGTTGATATAAGCTTTGTAATAACGTTTTGTTACAAGCGAAAGTCCTCAGATAGTTGATTCTATGGCGCTAGAAAGTTCGCATACAATTTTTATATGGTTTATTAAAATACTTTTAGGGCCAACACCGGATAAATAAAAAAAATCTTATTTTATAAATTTGAAGGCATCAATTTATAGTAAAAATGAACGTAAATTTATATGTGTCTCATTACGTGTTTTATATTTGCAGGGCCGGCCCTAACAATTTCGGGGCCTATTCTGGGTAGGGATAAGCATTGTCAATTTTAAGATTTTGTATTAGAAAATGTATTCGTCTTTGCAATAAATTTTTATTAAATAAAATTTCACAATGCCATTTTTATTTAATGGCATCCCAAAATGACCATTGTGTCTATTTTTAAGTAGATTTTTTGGAGCATTTCAGAAGACTTCCAGGAGACTTCAAGGAGACTTCAAGGAGACTTCAAGGAGACTTCAAGGAGACTCTGGACAGGAGGCCTCGGAACTCCTGTGGTTAGGAATAAGTTATAATCATTTCATTTAATCATTTACACCTAGGATTAGCGCGGGGCCTATGAAAGTACGGGGCCGACTGCGACAGCATATGTTGCAGTGGACTAAGGCCGGCTCTGTATATTTGTTAGCTTATTGATTTATGTGTGTTACAATGATACTATTGCGTGTTTCAAAGTATGGTAAAATATCATAGTATTAACATTCTGTTAGTACTTACTAGGACAACTACCGTAAACTCTATCGACACAGTCACTTTTACATTTTGTTTGGCAGCTTTCTAAACAATCCTGACCGTAAAACAATTCATCACATTCTGGGGACAGTTGGGAATTAGAAGCTGACATTGAATAGTAAGTAAGTGTAGAACAAAAATAAGAACAAATAGAAGAAACAGAACAAATAGTAGCACAAATAGAACAAATAGAAGAACAAATAGAACAAACAGAACAAATAGTAGCACAAATAGAACAAATAGAAGAACAAACAGAACAAATAGTAGCACAAATAGAACAAATAGAAGAACAAATAGAACAAACAGAACAAATAGTAGCACAAATAGAACAAATAGAAGAACAAATAGAACAAACAGAACAAATAGTAGCACAAATAGAACAAATAGAAGTTGTACAAATAGCAAAAGCTACTGCTTAAAACAGAACAAATATCATAATTGTTGTCGACGGTCATTGACTTGTAGCACCAAACTGCTGGTAGACAAGTAAACTGCTGGTAGACAAGTAAACTGCTGGTAGACAAGTAAACTGCTGGTAGACAAGTAAACTGCTGGTAGACAAGTAAACTGCTGTAAGAATATTTTATCAATACCTTACAAAACTTGAAATAACTTGAATCACTTCTTTGTGAACAAAACTAAATAGAACTTTGATGACAATAGAGATAAGCTCAACTTGAGGTAAAATGAAATAAATGAAGTGTATTTTAGTAATAATATAAATCTCTTCATTTGTGATGCGGTCTTTGTAAGTGATACCTAGGATCTTTCTGTAGCAGCTCAGTTCTAGTGTTAGGATCTTTTAAAACTTTCTAATTCATACATTTCTTTTGAGAGATTCTAAACGCCAAAAAAAAGCCATTGGTGAAAAGAGATAGACGCTACAAATGCATTCTCACAAGTATAAGAAAGACACTGATGTCATATGTAGTGTCATATGTAGGGACATTGATGTCAGATGTATATGTCTGAGAAAGACACTGATGTCATATACATATGTTGAAAAAAAAACACTGATGTCATATGTAGGGACATTGATGTCAGATGTATATGTATAAGAAAGACACTGATGTCATATGTAGGGACATTGATGTCAGATGTATATGTATAAGAAAGACACTGATGTCATATGTAGGGACATTGATGTCAGATGTATATGTATAAGAAAGACACTGATGTCATATGTAGGGACATTGATGTCAGATGTATATGTATAAGAAAGACACTGATGTCATATGTAGGGACATTGATGTCAGATGTATATGTATAAGAAAGACACTGATGTCATATGTAGGGACATTGATGTCAGATGTATATGTATAAGAAAGACACTGATGTCATATGTAGGGACATTGATGTCAGATGTATATGTATAAGAAAGACACATAAATGTCTCATGTAGATGTATAAGAAACATTTCTGTCCTAAATTTTATAAAGAATACACTAAACATACATCTATAAAACCTGTTGGGCAGTGGCTCAACAGTGTAGAAACAAAGGACTATTGGGTCACGAGGTCTTCGTTACAAACAAAAAGACACTTCAAACAAAAGACACTTATGGGTAACCTTTGTCAGTCCTTTATTTGTAAGACACTGCTGTCATATGTAGGCATGAGAAAAACACAACTAGTACATGTAAATATATGTAGACATGAGAAAAACACAACTAGTATATGTAAATATATGTAGACATGAGAAAAACACATTTAGTATATGTAAATATATGTAGTCATGAGAAAAACACAATTAGTATATGTAAATATATGTAGTCATGAGAAAAACACAATTAGTATATGTAAATATATGTGACATGCCTTTATGACATCCAGTTTCCGGAGATTGAAACCCTGGGAGGCACTTCCGGCATGAAGCGTTGAATTTGTCGCAGTCGTACTTACAATGGGGGCACGCCCTGCACTTGATGCCCCAGTGAAAGTCTGGACAATCTGAAATGTAATTTTAAGATTCACAGGCAAGCTGATGAAAACCTTAAGTAACACTACTCGATTAGAGCATCTTTCAATGTATCTTTTTCTATTTCAATCTAGAATCACAACATCTTCCCATTTATGTTTGGCAGAGTTGTAGTATAGAAATATTTGCCCATTTATCTCGTATTTACATCTAGTTTGACAGCATTTTCCTATTTACATTTGGTAGAGTTGTAGTATTGAGTTATCTGCCCACTTCTCTGGGGCTATGACCGTTGATTAGTTCCCATGATTTATATTGTTTGTTTTATTCTGAACATCCCTTTTTCATTTTCTTTATTTTCTATAAACATTTGAACGATCCCCGAACAGACTTTTCAGTAAGTGCCTGAGTGTATTTGTTTTAATGAAATTTAACGGCCAGCCTCTTTCCTTCTCTCTTTCTCTCTCCGAAACCCACATATGTTATTAATTTTTTAAACTTGCGCATCGTAATTTCTCCGACATAGATTTTTGACTTAATGTGGAAAGCCCCGCTTTATAACGCCTGCCCTCGATACATACGCACAAATGCCTTTGGTACGTGCATTCTAGTATCTGTTTTAGTTATCTATACCCCCCAGCTCTCCCACCCACAACAAAAAAGGTAGACCTACGTAAAATCTCTAGCTTTTCTTGGGCTTATCAACCCACTTCCACACAGACCCGCTTTTTCAAAATTTTTGGCCCTTTTTTATTACAAAGGCAATCCTTTACTTTTTTTTAGCATCTTCCGATTGATCGGCCCTTCACAACACAATTTTCAGTTTTTAAATTCTCTCTATACAGATCTAGCACCTTTGGTTATTATCGGCAAGCAATGCACGGTATTAGACACAGCAAACATTTCGTTAGACCATCAGTCTCAGACCTAGTAAACAATAATGCGTTTTCCGAAGGCCCCAATGAATTCCATATTTCCGTTCTCCACACTTAATTTTTTTTTTTGGTTTTCTGTCTTCTAAATATAAGGATATATCAATTTAGTCTTATTTGTCGTAATAGTTTATACGATTCTTTTGAAATGTCGAGCAGTGCTACAAATGATCATTCCTTGCTCTCTTTACGTTTACTGTTTTTCTGCTGTTAGAAATAGGTTGTTTGTTTGTTTGTTTGTTTGTTTGTTTTGCATATATTTTTTGCATTTCAAAGTATTTTAAAAACAAGTAGATTTAGCGAAAAAAAGAATATTGCTTTATAAATACGAAATGTAGACTATGTACTTTTTTTTTTGGCTTTATATATAGACTGCTGCCTTTTTTGGTGAAATACCGAAAATAAAATACAAAGGTTTGTTAGAAAGCTTGTGTTTTTGTGGGTTTTTTTTGCGAATCCGTTAGTCAGGTTGCAAATCTTTCAAATCCGGTTCTTAGTGAGCGCCTAGGAAGTAAAAAGAAATGGGATACGAAATTGTATGCAAATCCTTACGACAGTTGATGCGATTTCTTGATCAATCAGTCAGTCAGTCATTCAATGAGAGGTTTTTGCGCTTATAATATAGAAGATTTGGATCTTATATTAAAACATCTTCCCATTTAGATTTAGTATTTTAAAAAATGGTTACCTCTGCAATCATGTCCTGGACTTACCAAGTGGGCATGTCAAAGTGACGTAACAGGTTGAATTCGTCATTTCAACATTTTCTCCCTTACATCTGACCGGCATTGACAAGTTTTGACTTTCGTGTGGCTTGCACCTCCTGTTGGTCAGACACAGTCAAGTATAGTCAGATACATAGTCAAGTATAGTCAGATACATAGTCAAGTATAGTCAGATACATAGTCAAGTATAGTCAGATACATAGTCAAGTATAGTCAGATAAATAGTCAAGTATAGTCAGATACATAGTCAAGTATAGTCAGATACATAGTCAAGTATAGTCAGATACATAGTCAAGTATAGTCAGATACATAGTCAAGTATAGTCAGATACATAGTCAAGTATAGTCAGATACATAGTCAAGTATAGTCAGATACATAGTCAAGTATAGTCAGATACATAGTCAAGTATAGTCAGATACATAGTCAAGTATAGTCAGATACATAGTCAAGTATAGTCAGATACATAGTCAAGTATAGTCAGATACATAGTCAAGTATAGTCAGATACATAGTCAAGTATAGTCAGATACATAGTCAAGTATAGTCAGATACATAGTCAAGTATAGTCAGATACATAGTCAAGTATAGTCAGATACATAGGTACGTATGGTCAGATGTATATAGTCAAATTCTACAAAGTTAAAAATAACACTCTGTTTTTAATAGAAAGGAAAAGGGGGGAGGGGGTAGTTCGAATAGTTCGCTCATCCTACCCTTTGTTCACCTCTCTCTCTCTCTCTCTCCTTACCTGAATCATTCATTAATAAGATCTATCTGTAGATTTCAAGAACAAAACCTGCCTGTAACATTTAAGAATGACTTATCTGCAACTTTCAAGAACAAGATTTACCATTAACGTTTAGGAACAAGCATTCAAGAACAAGCCTTACCTGTAACATTCAAGTACGGTTACCTGTATAATTTTAGTACTAGACATACCTGTATCTTATAAGTCGTGATTCGTTGCAATTCCGAGTGCAGTGCCATTCAGCCCAGTCCAACCATGTCCCATAAACTGGTCAGAGAAAAAACATTTCTCTAAAGAAATTTTTCTGAAGACATTTTTCTTAAGACATTTCTAAGAGACACGATGTTCATTCTCTCAAACATCGTTGTCGTGTCTTTACTGGGAATAAATGTCGCAAAAAAATGTTTACCCAAACCACTAGATCAAGATGTGTATGATGTCGCAAATATTTTTACCTTACCTTTACCTATCCCTTAGTCTGTTGGACCGTTGGGGCACCATGCAAGATTTGTTGCCGTCTTTCTCCATATCCTCTCTGTCTTTTGCCTTAGACAGGACCTCTTTCAGTGGCAGGCCCGTCCATTCTTTTATGTAGTCTTCATATCGCTTTCTCTGTCTGTCTTTTCTTATTTTTCTTGGTACTGTTCCCTGAAGGAAGGTCTTTGCGAGCCCCGAAGACCTTGTAATATGGCCATAGAGTTTTAGTTAGAGTTTGTTGTTGTTTTTTTTTTGCAAAAATTAGCAGGTCATCATGGGGTTCAATCACTGTAGTAAACCTTTCTCTAATCTCTTAAATGTGATACCTAGGATCATTCTATAGCATCTCAATTCCATTGCTAGGATCCTCCTCTCTAGCTCTGCAGTCAGCGTCCAAGACTCGCAAGCATATAAAAATGTGGCCATGACCAGGAAGCACATCAGTCTGATTTTGGTGCCGAGGGCTAAGCCTTTGTCTTTTCATATTATTTAAATTTTTGGAAATATTCGTGGGCAAAATATACGGCAAGATCTTGATGAGTGTGATGTCCCAAACAGATAAGGACTCAATTGGACTAGTAGATCTAGATGCGTTTGATGTCGTAAACAAGAGTGTACTTGTGGCTTACCTGGACATCGTCCAGTGATCCTGTCCTGACAGTCTTCCCCACATTTCATTGTGCAGTTGCCAAGACAATTTGTCCCGTACTCTCCAACCTCACATTCTGTTGGTAGAGACAGAGATGACGTCATAGTCTATCTTTGGATTAGTTACCCTTTCAGACCTTGCGGTCTATAGGGCAGATGATGTAGAGGTCATCTGTTTCTGTGGCCTACGGGGTGTCATGTGGCCAGCACAATGACCAACCACCTTTACTTTTCCCCCAACTAATGTCAGGTACCCATTAGAGCTGGGTGGACTAAAAAGCGCCCAAAGATCCCGAAATTAAAAATCCCAGTCTTCACCAGGATTCGAACCCTGGTCCCCCGGTTTGGAAGCCAAACGTTTTATCTCTCAGCCACCGCGAGACATGTTTTGATTAAATGAGGCATCCGACAAGAATAAATATAATTGAAGTGAAAGCAAAACGGCATATGTAGATCTAATTAAAATGATATTTTGTTCTATACAGATACATGCAAAGCGACTTGTATATTATAGAAGGGCATAGGTAAACTAGGCAGCCACCTATGGCCACCAATTGGTGGGAGTCTTTCAAAGGACTAAACAATAATTAGAGAAAAAATTGTGAAACTTAGATCAAATCTCAAACATAGTAGAGTACAATGACTCTATGTTTACTAGTTTAACTCTGTGTATACTACGAAATTTGCGATATGTGAATTTCAGGTATTTGTCGTTTTAGATATAGACGGCCAGATTTTAATAAATAGAGTAGGCCCTAGTTTATTTGTTTCGCTGTTTCTTTATATTTATTTTGTTATTGAATCGAGACTACCGACTTCCCTTCGTCTAGGCCGCCTCTGATTATACAACATACATTGGACTTCGCCTTCACCTATCTCTTGGTCTGGTGGACCGTTGGGGCACCACTCAAGATCTGTCAACCGTCTTTCTCCATTCCACTCTGTCCTTAGCCTTTGATAGAATCGCATCCACTGACAAGCCTGTGTTGTCTTCCCATCGCTTTCTATGTCTTTCTCTTCATCTTCTTCCTGGTACTGTTCTCTGAAGGGAGGTCCTGAGGAGCTTATGATGTGGCCATAGAGTTTGACTTTACCGTTGTTGTTGTTTTTTTTACAGTGTTTAGCAGATGATCGTGTTTTCCAATCTCTTCATTCGTGATACCTATAATTTAACTTTATCTTCAGAACTATCAGTTCATTGAGTACAGATTAATATCAACAATGCAATGAGAATAACGTTAGAAATCTCCTTTCCTGTGGTATCCAGTCGTTAGTTGAATACAAATACAACAGCATCGGCAACACTTTCGACATGAGAACATCGTTTCTTTTTGTATTGATGACGGAGTTTCTTATAATTCTAATGAAAATATAAAAACTGGCCTTTTTATCTGAATGAGTGGACCACTTTGGGGGCCGATTTGGGGCTTGTATTTCCACAGAAACTGTCTTTGTAGCCTTGTTATATATATATATATATATATATATATAGAGAGAGAGAGAGACTCATTGAACTGTGTATTGATCTGTCTATGTGCTTTGATGTCTTCATAATGAACTATTCAGTCAAAGTGACTGTGTCATGAATTGTTTATATTTTATACTTGTCATAACAAAATCATCTCTTGTCCACCAATCCTTGCAACATTTTTTTTTTTCAGCTCTGCTGTTCATTGTTCTTATCATAGGGAAACTGGAGATTGTGTAGAGTATATCATGACTATTGACATTCTGTTAAGAATTAAGCTATTTTATTGTGTACATTGGTAAATTCTGGCACGGAGTGTAGTAGATATTCAATAGAGAATTGTTCAATTGTGGGTGTACACAACAATGATTTGTGAGCAGATATAGATTTGGATTGAATTATAGGCGGGGAGTGGTATAAACGAAATCTGCATGATTCCATAGAGATATGTATAGATATATATGTGTCACAACTGGGGAATATAAATGTTATATGTTAATCTAATGTTAGAAGTGTATTATTATTAATATGTCATTGTGTATGATTTTGGTTTGTATTACATTATGGTTCCCTATGTTACAGAGAATTTAGATTATTTTTTTTTAACTTGGAATAGGCTGATAAGATATGTGGTGATTTGTATTTTGGACGTTCGATGTACATCAAACTTGTCAAACAGGGGGGGTGTTACGTGCGCATCTTAGTGTAAATGTGAAAACGTGCGCATCTTAGTGTAAATGTGAAATGGTGCGAATGCGTGTTGAAAATAAAAAGAAACCAAAATGGAGGAATATGAACAAGAAAGTGTTTTCAGTGTTAATAAAGATTAAAGTATTTATAAACGGTGATTTGTCGTTTTCCCTGTCTAAAGAGTTTCATCTAATATGAAGACGTAACAAGTGGCCCCACGTATATATATATATATATATATATATATATATATATATATATATATATATATAAATGCACCAGGTAAGTGTATATACTATGCTACTTATCAAGGGGGGCTTGCTTGAGTTTAAATCCCGGCTTCAGCAGAAATATAATTTACTTTTTTAAATTGCTTTCGTCAATGCAGAATGGAAACCTTTTCCATGGCGAGAGAGATGGGAGCCGTCTCTGAGTTTGACGTAGGTTACAGTTCAATCTGTTCTGAGTTTGTGTGATGTTTGACGTAGGTTACAGTTCAATCTGTTCTGAGTTTGTGTGATGTTTGACGTAGGTTACAGTTCAATCTGTTCTGAGTTTGTGTGATGTTTGACGTAGGTTACAGTTCAATCCGTGCATCCACTCGTCAATCTCCCGACTCGAAGACATTCGTTGTTGTTGTTTTTAATCTATTTAGAGTAGCGGACTCCATTGATACACACAGACACGTGACCTTTTTTTTTTAAATGCCTACCTTTTGTGCATCCCAAGTCTGGTTGTTTAAACCCAGACAAACAGCCAGTGCATGCGCCAGTGCGCTTGTTGCAGTCGTCAGCACAATGCGAACAATTCTTTGAGCAATTCAAAGACCAAGTTTTAAGTGGACATTCTGAAAAACAGAAACAA
The DNA here is from genome assembly GCA_036873155.1 of Biomphalaria sudanica. Lineage (NCBI taxonomy): Eukaryota > Metazoa > Mollusca > Gastropoda > Planorbidae > Biomphalaria > Biomphalaria sudanica. The sequence continues at coordinate 1,672,197 of JAZGLO010005242.1, read as the reverse complement.
TAGGAGTTTTGGGTTAGGTCAAAGACATGATAAGACGTGACCTAGGACTCGATAGAGTTGTTGATTTTTCTAATGAAATATTAGGCCATAATCAGGACCGGATTTCGACTTGATAAGGTCTTGATTTTTTAAATAAGGGAAACCTTGAAATCAACATATAGCATTTTCTTCTTGGTTTTTCTTTAAATGATTGAAAATATATCTGGTATAATTTTTTTTTTGGGGGGGGGGGGGGGGGCAAGCAAATGAGGCCCTAATCTATAGCTTATGTTGCCTATAAGTAAATCAAGTACTGCCAATAATGTCCAAACTACGGTGAAAGGTCTAAATCCGTCACAAAAAGACTTTCTGCTAGGCCCTACCAAATCTCAGCCCACATTGCCAGTTGAAGCCGCAGAAGATGGGTGCCATTGGAGCAGGGCCGGTCCTAGATAATTGGATACCCTATCAAAGAGAAGATGGAGACCCAAATGAAGTAAAATAAATAAATTAATTAATGAAACAGCAAAACAAAATTACTCAAATTATTAAAAACCTGCCCCACTATATCTAAATCAACAAATCTGAAATTCCGTTTAAGAGACAATGTTAGACTAGAAAATATAGAAGTCATAGTGCTTTACCATGTTTAGACTAGAAAATATAGAGTCATAGGGCTTTACCATGTTTAGACTAGAAAATATAGAGTCATAGTGCTTTACCATGTTTAAAATATAGTCATAGTGCTTTACCATGTTTAAAATATAGAGTCATAGTGCTTTACCATGTTTAAAATATAGAGTCATAGTGCTTTACCATGTTTAAGATCTGAATCAAGTTTCGCATTTTCTTCTCTAAATTTTTTTAGCCCTTTGCGGCTGCCTAGTTTACCTATACCTAAGTCCGGCCCTTATCAGAGTCAACGATTTTATGTAGCGATATGGTCCGTTAAACGATATTTGTACAAATGTTTACATTTAAAACTAAATAAATTTGAAGAATTGAAAAAAAAAAAGACTAGTCTTCCATTATACATCTTTTAGAGCAATTATTTTGTTCGTAATTACAAATGAATGTTTGTTTGTTTTTAAATAAAAATAGAACATTTTTATACGCCCCATTTCCCCCCCCCGCCCCAACTCCTTTTCCGAAAAAATCCTGGTATAAATCTACTTGACTTTATAATATTCTAATGATGATAGACCTTTAGATCTACACTTGGGAAACTGCGCACTAAATGTTCCTAGATGTATGAATACAATGTCAATGAATGGGACCTACTTCCGGAAATATCCGAAGACTTAATCTGCCATGATCTGCTTAAGGTTAAGATTTTCTAGTCCTCTAGCCAAATTTAAATTATTTTTTTTATACTTTGAAAAATTATAACGGACAAATGGAGTTTTTCCAGAGTGACCAACGAGGTAGTAATTGTTTTCCAAAAGCTATACTACATCAACTGTTTACAGTTCTAGGAAAACGGTGAGAGCAGTTTTTGAAAATCGTGTCAAAGTTCCATTTGTTTCCATGTTTGGTCGATGAATGTGAAATAGAGATTCTTCTGAAGGCAGAATTAACTTTATAAATACACCAAAGTTTTTTTTAGTATTTTTACAGGTTTAGAGAGTCGGCGTGTGTGCGAGGTGTCCCACATGGTTGGGCGACATAGAGAATGATATATACAGAACTTAATATAATCTAAAATTCTATAGCAGGATTTAACTTCCGAAAAAAAGGCAGAATTAATTTTACGAATACACTGAGGTTTTAGTATTTTTACAGATTTAGAATTTAACAGTTCAGCTAATTTTTCAACATTGGGCCTGGAATAATAATATTTTTGTTTACTAATTATATTCCGTATAATTTAAAATGCTCACACACCAGCAGATAATAATATTTCACGAGTATAACATGGACATGTTCTATGATTACAATATTCCTATTGCGGCGGCCTAGTTCTACCGGGAAGTTAGTATCACTACTTCTAATCTTTAAACTAAGTAAAGCATCTTTCAAAGGTAATTTCCTAAGATAAGGTGGCCACAGAGTCTTCCCCAGCAAGTTTTTACATTTGGAGAAAAGAGACACAACTCTTGCCTTACCGTCATAGCAATAGATGATATTCCGATAACACGTGGAGAGTTTCGTTTCATTGCCCGTTCCCTTGCATGGATTGCCGCCTTCGTTTGGCGCTGGGTTGTCACACTTTCTGAGAACAAAGACAATCGAGGGTTGAAAGGAAATAAACAAAGCGTTACAACCCCCCAAACTTCAGAGAAAAAAAAAGAAGGAACAAGCAATATATAAAAATACTTTTAAATTATTTAAGAACTGCACATGCACAACTATATCTCTCAATAATGTAGAAGTTATTTCTTTTTCGAAATCTAAAATAATTAATTACCAATTAATCAATTGTCTAATCGGTTAATTTTTTAATTGATTCATACTTGGTTTTAGTTAAAATAAAAAAAAAGAGTGTTTAAAGTTTCAACGTGATCCGATAGTGGATCTGGGACGAAACCCCGCATATTAAGCCTAGTTTTAACTCTCAAGCTAAAAAAATAATTAAAAAAAAAACAATAAATTAGTCATACCAAGAAAAACTAAATCTGACCTTGACCTCAGTAATCTGCTGTCTGGACACTCAGCGCATGTCCACTCTGTCCATAAGCCCCAGTTACCATGAACTTAAACATGTGAACAAGCACATACGTTGTATGAAAGGATGCATGGATGGAAGGATAGATGGATTGATGGTTGGATGGAATGATGAATGGATAGATAGATAGATAGATAGATAGATTGATAGATAGATAGATAGATAGATAGATAGATAGATAGATAGATAGATAGATAGATAGATAGATAGATAGATAGATAGATAGATAGATAGATAGAGAGAGATAGAGAGAGAGAGAGAGATAGATAGATAGATAGATAGATAGATAGATAGATAGATAGATAGATAGATAGATAGAGAGAGAGAGAGAGAGAGAGAGAGAGAGAGAGAGAGATAGATAGATAGATAGATAGATAGATAGATAGATAGATAGATAGATAGATAGATAGATAGATAGATAGATAGATAGATAGATAGAAGGACCAACAGACAGAGTAAAAGACAGCGAGAGAAAGAGAGAGAGACAGAGCGAGACACATTACCGAGATCATCACTATCTACTATTAAACTAACGTTGTAAGCGGAATGTTAAAATGTTGATTACATTTAAAACATCAACGGATATGGATTTCGATTTCTAGTGCTAGCGTCCTTAGAATTGGAAGTTAGACTTTTAAATAAATTGGCTTACAGACTAAATTCTTTGCTTTGTCTGTAAAATAAGGTGAAAGTAAGACAGACATTTGAAAAATGATAAAGGTCAAACTACAATTTTTCCAGTGTGGCCAATGAGCTAGTAAGTCCTTTCTCAGCGATATACAATTAACTGTTAAATTTCAAGAAAATTCGTTTTACACAAGCAGAGATCAGCGTCAGGTTATATCTTCCACCCTCCGCCCACCCACCTTCTTATCTTATATAATACAGACGTTACTTCAAAAAAGAAGATGATTACGTCCTGCGAGTCATGCATCTTGTCATGCATGTTAAGCAATGACCTAAATTCTGCCAAGTGACTGGTTTTTCTGGCTAGCTCAGGTAACCCATTCCATGCTCTAATAGCACTAGGGGAGAAGGAGCATTTGTACAAATTTGTCCTAGCATATGGGACGAGGAATGTGCCTTTATCTTTGTGTCTTTCAGAGTATTGTATTAGATTTTGTGTTTTTGTATTTGAAGATTATGGTTCAGTGTTTTATGTATAATTGCTACTTTACTTTTGAGTCTTCTATTCTGGAAGCTTTTTAAATTTAGTGATTTTACTATAGGTGTTACTCTAGTTAAAGTTGTGACTTGAATAGATGTGTTGTAAAAAGAAAAGTCCCTCAGGCCAAAAACAAACTTTTTTAAATAATATAAATTAAAACAAAATTATAATAACCTACTAGGGCAAGTGCCCGTCTTTCGCTCCAAACAATCTTCTCCACATTTCTTTGTGCAGTCTCCTGCGCAGTTTTCTCCGAATTGAAAATTTCCACAAGCTATTAATTGATATCATGAAAATACATTGTACGTTTTGTTAACTGGTAGCGTTAGAATACTTTGTATATGATGTTCATTGGTAGCATTTTACTATAATTACCAACAAATATGGGATGGCTGCATGGTCGTGCGGTATGCGCGCTGGAATGTCGTTCGGTCGTCTAGATGGTACCCTTGCCCGAAGCCATCCCTCGTTGCCCGTGGGAAGTTTGGAGTTTCCCGTGTATATTCTTCAACTCTGAAGGAACATCCGAAACATTTTAATCATTGCTAGCACGTTATTGTATTTAGCATGATATTATTTTATAGCATTTAACTAAATTTAGCAATGATAATCTCTGGACACCTTGCAGATAAAAATTTAGAAATTCAATAGATTTGGGGTGTGACCAGATATCAAAGGCAGGAGCGTAACGGGAGCGAGGTGACCGAGCGAAAAATGGCTTGGCTTCCGAACCAATGTGTCTCGTGTTCCGAACCAATGTGTCTCGTGTTCCGAACCAATGTGTCTCGTGTTCCGAACCAATGTGTCTCGTGTTCCGAACCAATGTGTCCCGTGTTCCGAACCAATGTGTCTCGTGTTCCGAACCAATGTGTCTCGTGTTCCGAACCAATGTGTCTCGTGTTCCGAACCAATGTGTCTCGTGTTCCGAACCAATGTGTCCCGTGTTCCGAACCAATGTGTCTCGTGTTCCGAACCAATGTGTCTCGTGTTCCGAACCAATGTGTCTCGTGTTCCGAACCAATGTGTCTCGTGTTCCGAACCAATGTGTCTCGTGTTCCGAACCAATGTGTCTCGTGTTCCGAACCAATGTGTCTCGTGTTCCGAACCAATGTGTCCCGTGTTCCGAACCAATGTGTCTCGTGTTCCGAACCAATGTGTCTCGTGTTCCGAACCAATGTGTCCCGTGCTCAAATCTCGATGAAGACTAAGATTTTTAATTTCGGGATTTTAAGGTGCCACCTAACTCCTGGCATTTGTTGGAGAAATTAAAGCGGTAGGTCGTTGTATTAGCTGTATGACTGTCGGCCATAGAAACAGATTATACATACATTAAAAATCTGAAAGAGCGGTACTTTACTTGACGTTAACGATCGCGCTTTAAATTCCTTAGGCGCAATTTCGCCCTCACTAGCATAGAGAAAATTAGCTTGCAACAGATGACCTTTCCAAGAGTGGAGTGGAGAACTCTCACAAAGGTCGCGGGACACACATTTGATGCCCAAAGAAAAGCTATTGCTGAAGACAGCAGCCGAAGATGAAATGAAACTTTAACTAGATCCCCGGCGAGCAATGGCTTTGTAGGTATCAGATCTGGTAAAATAGACAGATCGAACTTAGGTTTTGAGTAGTTATGTGAAACGCTGGAAAAATTCTTAATCTACGAAATCCCAGACATTGCCTTGAACTAGTTCATGTTATATACCTAAACTCAGTTATGTTTATGCCACCTGAATATTTCATTGAATATGCGTATAAATTAAGATGTAATGGTGTTAAGATATAGGTAAAGGCAGACTTTTCTTTAACACAGCCACAATTTAAAATGTTTCAAAAGGCATTGAAAAAAAAGACAGTTTATCGCACTATCATTTCGCCCCATCAATTTGTGTTAAAACTCAAAATCTTTAACTCTTATAACTAAGATAAGATAATCAAATTGAAATAGTTCTTTTAAATATCCTACTATCATATCGTCGTATCTCTTCGCATCCTATGGTATGGAATCCTCTCATGCCGTATCGCTTTGTATCTTTAACTCTCGTAGAGTGTCTATTTGTATCATATCGTCTCGCGTCTTTCGCTTCGTATCATATTCTCGTATCGCACTGCTTCGTATCGTTTTAATGTTCGAGCATAATCAAGATTCCAACATATTTCAAAAGTACGAAAATAAGTAAACGATTTTTTCATCAATATTACACAGACGAATATGTTTACGTATAAATAAGTTGAAGGCCGTCAGGCTGCCTCGTTTTACCTTCGATACAACCATCTTCTGGAAACTTAAAACCTTTTGTACAAGAGGAGCAGGAACCGTTCATTTTGTTACAATCGTCAATGCAGTTATTGCAACTCCTCACACAGTTCAAATCCCAGGTGTAAAGTGGGCAATCTAGTGCAAACATAAAGACAAAGATTGACAATCTAGTACATCTGGAGCAAACATATAGACAAAGATTGACAATCTAGTACATCTAGAGCAAACATAAAGACAAAGATTGACAATCTAGTACATCTGGAGCAAACATATAGACAAAGATTAACAATCTAGTACATCTGGAGCAAACATATAGACAAAGATTGACAATCTAGTACATCTGGAGCAAACATAAAGACAAAGATTGACAATCTAGTACATCTGGAGCAAACATAAAGACAAAGATTGACAATCTAGTACATCTGGAGCAAACATAAAGACAAAGATTGACAATCTAGTACATCTGGAGCAAACATAAAGACAAAGATTGACAATCTAGTACATCTGGAGCAAACATATTGGCAAAGATTGACAATCTAGTACATCTGGAGCAAACATATAGACAAAGATTGACAATCTAGTACATCTGGAGCAAACATAATGACAAAGATTGACATTCGAGTACATCTGGAGCAAACATAAAGACAAAGATTGACAATATAGTACATCTGGAGCAAACATAAAGACAAAGATTGACAATCTAGTACATCTGGAGCAAACATAAAGACAAAGATTGACAATCTAGTACATCTGGAGCAAACATATAGGCAAAGATTGACAATCTAGTACATCTGGAGCAAACATATAGACAAAGATTGGCAATCTAGTACATCTGGAGCAAACATATAGACAAAGATTGGCAATCTAGTACATCTGGAGCAAACATATAGACAAAGATTGACAATCTAGTACATCTGGAGCAAACATATAGACAAAGATTGACAATCTAGTACATCTGGAGCAAACAGAAAGACAAAGATTGACAATCTAGTACATCTGGAGCAAACATAAAGACAAAGATTGACAATCTAGTACATCTGGAGCAAGCATAAAAACAAAGATTGACAATCTAGTACATCTGGAGCAAACATATAGACAAAGATTAACAATCTAGTACATCCGGAGCAAACATATAGACAAAGATTGTCAATCTAGTACATCTGGAGCAAACATATAGACAAAGATTGGCAATCTAGTACATCTGGAGCAAACATATAGACAAAGATTGGCAATCTAGTACATACGGAAATGACTAATACTTATCCAGTTATGTGGTGATGTGTACAAAAAAAAAAGGTTAAGTAAAATTCTCTTTTCTTAGTTAAGACCAAATCTGGTGTGAACGATTTGTGGAGATTAAAATAAAAAAAGCATCAACTTTCTCGCATTCCCGAACATTAAAAACGTCGCCAACATATGGAACTGAGCCACAGTAGCTTCTTTATTCACTATGGAAAGAAGTTTCGAGGGGTCAAATGGGTCACTTTGAATAAAATTAAAGAAACGAGTTTATGTTATATAAGTCGACCCACTGCCGCTATTTTGCAGAGCCGGCCTTAGGCCCCTGCGACCTCCTGATTTACCAGGAGCTCCTGGAAATCTCATAAAATTGCAAAATATACCCAAAAAAAAGTCCTGGAAATCTCCGGAAATTATTAAAATCTTTTGAAATCACATACAAATCTACCGAAATATATAGAGACCAAAATTGTCATTTTGGGTTATCATTCAAAATGGAAAACGCCAATCCTACGTGCGATAAAAAAACGGAATTATGATATACCCATAACTGTGAAATCTGGTGAAAGAAGCTTCTCGCGCCTCAAACTACTGAAGAATTATTTGAGGTCAACAATTCTCGTAGATAGATTGCAACATTTGGTAATTCTTGCTATTGAGCGTGATCTATGTAGAAATCGGAATTATTATGATATACTATATCACTTCGCTACACGCAAGGCTCGTAAAGTAATTCTGTACGTAGTAAAGAATGAATATCATGCATAGACGAATTTATTTTCTCATACAAACTCTTAATTTTCACTTATTATCCGCTTCCCTACCCAAACTTGGCCCCTCGAAATCCGTTTCACATAGAGTTCCACAGCCCACAATGGTTAAGTCCGGCCCTGCTAAGTGACGGGTGAATATAGAGTAAATTATCCCCCCACCCACCCCTTCTTCTTTTTCGCCGCTAAAGTTACGTGGGGTAACTCTAGCTCAGTGATTTCCAAAGTGGTCTATATAGACCCCCAGGGGTCTATGAAGACTTCCTAGGGGTCTACGAAAGTGAAAAAATAAATTGGGGGTCTATGAGATGTCCACGGGGGTCTACGGTAATAGATTTCATTTAAGCAAGTCATGACTCATTTTCACATTCCATTAATGTAATTCTTTCATACACTAATATATGATTTGTATCTTGGTTAAACATTTAGATATTTATCCAGCTATTCAAATGAAAAAATGTTGCATTTAATTCCAATAATTATCTAAAGAGCTTAATTTTGTCTACATGTAACAAATTTTTAACCAAAAAGAAATGTAGATTGTTGATTATTTAAAATTGGGATTCCTTCCTTCCTTGTCAAACAAGCGGTGGCTAAGTGCATAATTTATGACGATATGAACCCAATTACACTGGAAGATCATCTGAGGCAATGTCACCGTGACAAAATAGATACAGGATTTGAACAACTTTCGAACACTCAAAGATAAAGAGTAGACCCAAAAATCTCTATTCGACATCATATAGAGAGATGATGGCTTGTGAGAGTCTTACAATATCTCTTTACTTATAGCAAAATTCAAAATACACTATAGATCAAACATTTAATTTACCAGCCGTTGTAGTTTTAAAAACTTAAATCTGATATTATTAAAATAATTTCTTTAAGCAACAAAACAGTTCAAGGGCACATCGGTGGCATGAGTTATAAAATTAAAAGCTTCTTATAATTCTTTGCAAACGACATATATACAGTTTTGGATCAGCGGCATCGCACGCTCTGACAGGATGTGGCGCTGTTTGCTGCAAACTACTAAAGGGTCGCCGGCTCCTAATTTTTCCTCAGAATTGACCCACGAAAGCTTTCCTATATTTGGGTTGCAAGGTAGCAGATGTTTGAATTCGGGTGGGTAGCAAGCCAAGGCTAATGAACCCTTCCTGCTCAAAGCTTTTGGTTTAGAAGCCAGTTACTCACCTTCGACCCTTCTCCCTTAGTGACAACAGTTTCACGGACTCAATATTTGTGCCACTTTTGAAAGATCAAGAAATACACGAGAAACTGCTCTTTTCGAAAAATTTTACAATGATACTTAAGGCAAATTAATTAATAAATTAATAATTAATGTTTGAAGGACCACTTCATAGAACAACACATCTCTATATGAAACATATATACGTAGCAACGGATGATAAACCGGAAAAAAAATGTCCAGTGTGTTTGATGATTCCAGCAATGTATATTTGTTGTTACTTCAATTGGTTCAAATTTTGAATTTTATCAATAAAAAAGATCGCTATAACTTGATTTGTAGCTTTAAATTACTTTTCCACTCAAGTTTTTTAAAAATGTAAATGAATTGGCAAAAAATGCAACAGATGGACACCACGTTTCCAAACTGACTTCTTAATGTCTTACTAACGGAGCGTTCTCAAACTGACTTCTTGGTGTCTTACTAACGAAACGTTCCCAAACTGACTTCTTAGTGTCTTACTAACAAAACGTTCTCAAACTGACTTCTTAATGTCTTACTAACGGAACGTTCCCAAACTGACTTCTTAGTGTCTTACTAACGAAACGTTCCCAAACTGACTTTTAAGTGTCTTACTAACGAAACGTTCTCAAACTGACTTCTTAGTGTCTTACTAACGGAACGTTCCCAAACTGACTTTTCAGTGTCTTACTAACGAAACGTTCTCAAACTGACTTCTTAGTGTCTTACTAACGAAACGTTCCCAAACTGACTTCTTAGTGTCTTACTAACGGAACGTTCCCAAACTGTCTTTTTAGTGTCTTACTAACGAAACGTTCTCAAACGTTTCAAAACTGACTTCTTAGTGTCTTACTAACGGAACGTTCTCAAACGTTTCCAAACTGACTTCTTAGTGTCTTACTAACGAAACGTTCGGATATTACGTAACGGCTTATGGGGAAAAGAAGGGGGTATGAAAATTTGCTACGATTTGTTATAATGGGGAAGAAAGGGTCTGAAGATTTGCTACTAACATAGCAACAATTATTCAAGTGAAATAACAGGTACCTTGACTTTCGCGGATCTGACTTTCGCTTCCAAACTGACTTCTTAGTGTCTTACTAATGGAACGTTCCCAAACGCTTTCAAACTGACTTCTTAGTGTCTTACTAACGGAACGTTCCCAAACTGACTTCTTAGTGTCTTACTAACGGAACGTTCTCAAACGTTTCCAAACTGACTTCTTAGTGTCTTACTAACGGAACGTTCTCAAACTGACTTCTTAGTGTCTTACTAACGGAACGTTCCCGAACTGACTTCTTAGTGTCTTACTAACGAAACGTTCCCAAACTGACTTCTTAGTGTCTTACTAACAAAACGTTCCCAAACTGACTTCTTAGTGTCTTACTAACGAAACGTTCCCAAACTGACTTCTTAGTGTCTTACTAACGGAACGTTCCCAAACTGACTTCTTAGTGTCTTACTAACGGAACGTTCTCAAACGTTTCCAAACTGACTTCTTAGTGTCTTACTAACGGAACGTTCTCAAACTGACTTCTTAGTGTCTTACTAACGGAACGTTCCCGAACTGACTTCTTAGTGTCTTACTAACGGAACGTTCCCGAACTGACTTCTTAGTGTCTTACTAACGAAACGTTCCCAAACTGACTTCTTAGTGTCTTACTAACAAAACGTTCCCAAACTGACTTCTTAGTGTCTTACTAACGAAACGTTCCCAAACTGACTTCTTAGTGTCTAACTAACGAAACGTTCTCAAACTGACTTCTTAGTGTCTTACTAACGGAACGTTCTCAAACTGACTTCTTAGTGTCTAACTAACGAAACGTTCTCAAACTGACTTCTTAGTGTCTTACTAACGAAACGTTCCCAAACTGACTTCTTAGTGTCTTACTAACGAAACGTTCCCAAACTGACTTCTTAGTGTCTTACTAACGGAACGTTTCCAAACTGACTTCTTAGTGTCTTACTAACGGAACGTTCTCAAACTGACTTCTTAGTGTCTTACTAACGGAACGTTCCCGAACTGACTTCTTAGTGTCTTACTAACGAAACGTTCCCAAACTGACTTCTTAGTGTCTTACTAACGAAACGTTCTCAAACTGACTTCTTAGTGTCTTACTAACGGAACGTTCCCAAACTGACTTCTTAGTGTCTTACTAACGAAACGTTCCCAAACTGACTTCTTAGTTTCTTACTAACGAAACGTTCCCAAACTGACTTCTTAGTGTCTTACTAACGGAACGTTCCCAAACTGACTTCTTAGTGTCTTACTAACGAAACGTTCGGATATTACGTAACGGCTTATGGGGAAAAGAAGGGGGTATGAAAATTTGCTACGATTTGTTATAATGGGGAGGAAAGATTTGCTACTAACATAGCAACAATTATTCAAGTGAAATAACAGGTACCTTGACTCTCGCGGATCTGACTTTCGCGTGACTGTTTTTCGTGGGTCCAACTTTCGCAAGTCTGACTTTCGCGAGTCCGACGGTCGCGGAGGGCTTTACCACGAGTTAAAAAAAAATATATTAATGTATAAAATATTCCAATTTTTTTTTTATATTTCTAGTGAACACCACGGGTTTTCCGGCGGACACTCGATGTATACAGTATTGAGGGAAAAGAATGAATAGGTCATCGAAGCGCCGAAAGATTATACTTTTCCTATCATAATAAAAAAAAATTGTTTTGGGGGAAATGAAGATATATAAATAGATTTAAAGTCTTTTGTAAAATTCGAAGTTTCTCGTTATGTTACTCTAGGGGCACCGGGGTATTAAGTTTTGTCACCATTTGTTACAGGGGGGAGGGGAGGGGGAGGCATTGTTGTTGTTTGACGTTATCCTCCACATTCTCCAAGACTGTGACTGACCTTCTGGACAAATGACTCCCTTATAACATGTGGCGTCTCGCATTTCCGTGTCAGTTCCGTTACAGTTGTCACCTCCGTGCTCTGGCCTGGGTTTTGTACAACTTCTGAAATAACAAGGGGGAACAGTCAGTACCAGAGGCGTAGTGAGAAATACAGGGGGACACAGTCAGTACCAAAGGCGTAGTGAGAAATACAGGGGGACACAGTCAGTACCAGAGGCGTAGTGAGAAATACAGGGGGACACAGTCAGTACCAGAGGCGTAGTGAGAAATACAGTGAGGGAACAGTCAGTACCAGAGGCGTAGTGAGAAATACAGGGGGACACAGTCAGTACCAGAGGCGTAGTGAGAAATACAGGGGGACACAGTCAGTACCACAGGCGTAGTGAGAAATACAGGGGGACACAGTCAGTACCAGAGGCGTAGTGAGAAATACAGGGGCAACAGTCAGTACCAGAGGCGTAGTGAGAAATACAGGGGGGGGGGGGCAAAATCAGTACCAGAGGTGTAGTGAGAAATACAGGGGGACACAGTCAGTACCAGAAGCGTAGTGAGAAATACAGGGGGGCACAGTCAATACCAGAGGCGTAGTAAGAAATACAGGGGGACACAGTCAGTACCAGAGGCGTAGTGAGAAATACAGGGGGACACAGTCAGTACCACAGGCGTAGTGAGAAATACAGGGGGACACAGTCAGTACCAGAGGAGTAGTGAAAAATACAGGGGGACACAGTCAGTACCAGAGGAGTAGTGAGAAATACAGGGGGACACAGTCAGTACCAGAGGCGTAGTGAGAAATACAGGGGGACACAGTCAGTACCAGAGGCGTAGTGAGAAATACAGGGGGACACAGTCAGTACCAGAGGCGTAGTGAGAAATACAGAGGGACACAGTCAGTACCAGAGGAGTAGTGAGAATAACAAGGGGACACAGTCAGTACCAGAGGCGTGGTGAGAAATACAGGGGGGACACAGTACCAGAGGCGTAGTGAGAAATACAGGGGGGACACAATCAGTACCAGAGGCGTAGTGAGAAATACAGGGGGACACAGTCAGTACCAGAGGCGTGGTGAGAAATACAGGGGAACAGATACCAGAGGCGTAGTGAGAAATACAGGCGAACGTCAGTACCAGAGGCGTAGTGAGAAATATAGGGGAGCAAAGGTACAAGAGGCGTAGTGAGAAATACAGGGGAATGTCGGTACCAGAGGCGTAGTGAGAAATACAGGAAAACGTCAGTACCAGAGGCGTAGTGAGAAATACAGGGGGACACAGTCAGTACCAGAGGCGTAGTGAGAAATACAGGGGGACACAGTCAGTACCAGAGGCGTGGTGAGAAATACAGGGGGGACACAGTACCAGAGGCGTAGTGAGAAATATAGGGGGGACACAGTCAGTACTAGAGGCGTAGTGAGAAATACAGGGGGACACAGTCAGTACCAGAGGCGTGGTGAGAAATACAGGGGGGACACAGTACCAGAGGCGTAGTGAGAAATACAGGGGGGACCCAATCAGTACCAGAGGCGTAGTGAGAAATACAGGGGGACACAGTCAGTACCAGAGGCGTGGTGAGAAATACAGGGGAACAGATACCAGAGGCGTAGTGAGAAATACAGGCGAACGTCAGTACCAGAGGCGTAGTGAGAAATACAGGGGAGCAAAGGTACAAGAGGCAAAGTGAGAAATACAGCGGAATGTCAGTACCAGAGGCGTAGTGAGAAATACAGGGGAAAGTCAGTACCAGAGGCGTAGTGAGAAATACAGGGGAACACAGGTACCAGAGGCGTAGTGAGAAATACAGGGGAATGTCAGTACCAGAGGCGTAGTGAGAAATACAGGGGAACACTGGTACCAGAGGCGTAGTGAGAAATACAGGGGATCAGGTACCAGAGGCGTAGTGAGAAATACAGGGGAACACAGGTACCAGAGGCGAAGTAAGAAATACAGGTGAACGTCAGTACCAGAGGCGTAGTGAGAAATACAGGGGAATGTCAGTACCAGAGGCGTAGTGAGAAAATCAGGATAACACAGGTACCAGAGGCGTAGTGAGAAATACAGGGGAACGTCAGTACCAGAGGCGTAGTGAGAAATACAGGGGGACACAGTCAGTACCAGAGGCGTGGTGAGAAATACAGGCGAACGTCAGTACCAGAAGCGTAGTGAGAAATACAGGGGAGCAAAGGTACAAGAGGCGTAGTGAGAAATACAGAAGAATGTCAGTACCAGAGGCGTAGTGAGAAATACAGGGGAACGTCAGTACCAGAGGCGTAGTGAGAAATACAGGGGAACACAGGTACCAGAGGCGTAGTGAAAAATACAGGGGAATGTCAGTACCAGAGGCGTAGTGAGAAATACAGGGGAACACTGGTACCAGAGGCGAAGTGAGAAATAAAGGGGATCAGGTACCAGAGATGTGTGAGAAATACAGGGAAACACAGGTACCAGAGGCGTAGTGAGAAATACAGGGAAACGTCAGTACCAGAGGCGTAGTGAGAAATACAGGGGAATGTCAGTACCAGAAGCGTAGTAAGAAATTCAGGAGAACACAGGTACCAGAGGCGTAGTGAGAAATACTGGGGAACGTCAGTACCAGAGGCGTAGTGAGAAATACAGGGGGAACACAGTCAGTACCAGAGGCGTAGTGAGAAATACAGAGGGAACAGTCAGTACCAGAGGAGTAGTGAGAAATACAGGGGGAACTCAGTCAGTACCGGAGGCGTAGTGAGAAATACAGGAGGGAAACAGTCAGTACAAGAGGAGTAGTGAGAAATACAGGGGGAACAGTCAGTATCGGAGGCGTAGTGAGAAATACAGGGGGACACAGTCAGTACCACAGGCGTATTGAGAAATACAGGGGGACACAGTCAGTACCAGAGGCGTAGTGAGAAATACCGAAGGAACAGTCAGTACCAGAGGAGTAGTGAGAAATACAGGGGGACACAGTCAGTACCAGAGGCGTAGTGAGAATTACAGGGGAACGTCAGTACCAGAGGCGTAGTGAGAAATACAGGGGAACACAGGTACCAGAGGCGTAGTGAGAAATACAGTGGAATGTCAGTACCAGAGGCGTAGTGAGAAATACAGGGGAACACTGGTACCAGAGGCGTAGTGAGAAATACAGGGGATCAGGTACCAGAGGAGTAGTGAGAAATACAGGGGAACACAGGTACCAGATGCGTAGTGAGAAATACAGGGGGAACAATCAATACCAGAGGCGTAGTGAGAAATACAGGGGGGACACAGTCAGTACCAAAGGCCTAGTGAGAAAAACAGTGGGGACACAGTCAGTACCAGAGGCGTAGTGAGAAATACAGGGGGAACACAGTCAGTACCAGAGGCGTGGTGAGAAATACAAGGGGACACAGTCAGTACCAGAGGCGTGGTGAGAAATACAGGGGGGACACAGTACCAGAGGCGTAGTGAGAAATACAGGGGGGACACAATCAGTACCAGAGGCGTAGTGAGAAATACAGGGGGACACAGTCAGTACCAGAGGCGTGGTGAGAAATACAGGGAAACAGATACCAGAGGCGTAGTGAGAAATACAGGCGAACGTCAGTACCAGAGGCGTAGTGAGAAATATAGGGGAGCAAAGGTAAAAGAGGCATAGTGAGAAATACAGGGGAATGTCGGTACCAGAGGCGTAGTGAGAAATACAGGGGAACGTCAGTACCAGAGGCGTAGTGAGAAATACAGGGGGACACAGTCAGTACCAGAGGCGTAGTGAGAAATACAGGGGGACACATTCAGTACCAGAGGCGTGGTGAGAAATACAAGGGGACACAGTCAGTACCAGAGGCGTGGTGAGAAATACAGGGGGGACACAGTACCAGAGGCGTAGTGAGAAATATAGGGGGGACACAGTCAGTACTAGAGGCGTAGTGAGAAATACAGGGGGACACAGTCAGTACCAGAGGCGTGGTGAGAAATACAGGGGGGACACAGTACCAGAGGCGTAGTGAGAAATACAGGGGGGACCAATCAGTACCAGAGGCGTAGTGAGAAATACAGGGGGACACAGTCAGTACCAGAGGCGTGGTGAGAAATACAGGGGAACAGATACCAGAGGCGTAGTGAGAAATACAGGCGAACGTCAGTACCAGAGGCGTAGTGAGAAATACAGGGGAGCAAAGGTACAAGAGGCAAAGTGAGAAATACAGCGGAATGTCAGTACCAGAGGCGTAAAGAGAAATACAGGGGAACGTCAGTACCAGAGGCGTAGTGAGAAATACAGGGGAACACAGGTACCAGAGGCGTAGTGAGAAATACAGGGGAATGTCAGTACCAGAGGCGTAGTGAGAAATACAGGGGAACACTGGTACCAGAGGCGTAGTGAGAAATACAGGGGATCAGGTACCAGAGGCGTAGTGAGAAATACAGGGGAACACAGGTACCAGAGGCGTAGTAAGAAATACAGCTGAACGTCAGTACCAGAGGCGTAGTGAGAAATACAGGGGAATGTCAGTACCAGAGGCGTAGTGAGAAATTCAGGAGAACACAGGTACCAGAGGCGTAGTGAAAAATACAGGGGAACGTCAGTACCAGAGGCGTAGTGAGAAATACAAGGGGAACACAGTCAGTACCAGAGGCGTAGTGAGAAATACAGGAAGGACACAGTCAGTACCAGAGGCGTAGTGAGAAATACAGGGGGACACAGTCAGTACCAGAGGCGTGGTGAGAAATACAGGGGAACAGATACCAGAGGCGTAGTGAGAAATACAGGCGAACGTCAGTACCAGAAGCGTAGTGAGAAATACAGGGGAGCAAAGGTACAAGAGGCGTAGTGAGAAATACAGAAGAATGTCAGTACCAGAGGCGTAGTGAGAAATACAGGGGAACGTCAGTACCAGAGGCGTAGTGAGAAATACAGGGGAACACAGGTACCAGAGGCGTAGTGAAAAATACAGGGGAATGTCAGTACCAGAGGCGTAGTGAGAAATACAGGGGAACACTGGTACCAGAGGCGAAGTGAGAAATAAAGGGGATCAGGTACCAGAGGTGTGTGAGAAATACAGGGGAACACAGGTACCAGAGGCGTAGTGAGAAATACAGGCAAACGTCAGTACCAGAGGCGTAGTGAGAAATACAGGGGAATGTCAGTACCAGAGGCGTAGTAAGAAATTCAGGAGAACACAGGTACCAGAGGCGTAGTGAGAAATACTGGGGAACGTCAGTACCAGAGGCGTAGTGAGAAATACAGGGGGAACACAGTCAGTACCAGAGGCGTAGTGAGAAATACAGAAAGAACAGTCAGTACCAGAGGAGTAGTGAGAAATACAGGGGGAACTCAGTCAGTACCGGAGGCGTAGTGAGAAATACAGGAGGGAAACAGTCAGTACAAGAGGAGTAGTGAGAAATACAGGGGGAACAGTCAGTATCGGAGGCGTAGTGAGAAATACAGGGGGACACAGTCAGTACCACAGGCGTATTGAGAAATACAGGGGGACACAGTCAGTACCAGAGGCGTAGTGAGAAATACCGAAGGAACAGTCAGTACCAGAGGAGTAGTGAGAAATACAGGGGGACACAGTCAGTACCAGAGGCGTAGTGAGAATTACAGGGGAACGTCAGTACCAGAGGCGTAGTGAGAAATACAGGGGAACACAGGTACCAGAGGCGTAGTGAGAAATACAGTGGAATGTCAGTACCAGAGGCGTAGTGAGAAATACAGGGGAACACTGGTACCTGAGGCGTAGTGAGAAATACAGGGGATCAGGTACCAGAGGAGTAGTGAGAAATACAGGGGAACACAGGTACCAGAGGCGTAGTGAGAAATACAGGGGGAACAATCAATACCAGAGGCGTAGTGAGAAAAACAGGGGGGACACAGTCAGTACCAAAGGCCTAGTGAGAAATACAGTGGGGACACAGTCAGTACCAGAGGCGTATTGAGAAATACAAGGGGGACACAGTCAGTACCAGAGGCGTAGTGAGAAATACAGGGAGGACACAGTCAGTACCAGAGGCGTAGTGAGAAATACAGCGGGACACAGTCAGTACCAGAGGCGTGGTGAGAAATACATGGGGACACAGGTACCAGAGGCGTAGTGAGAAATACAGGGGAACGTCAGTGCCAGAGGCGTAGTGAGAAATACAGGGGAACACAGGTACAAGAGGCGTATTGAGAAATACAGGGGAATGTCAGTACCAGAGGCGTAGTGAGAAATGCAGAGGAACACAGGTACCAGAGGCGTAGTGAGAAATACAGGGGAACGTCAGTACCAGAGGCGTAGTGAGAAATACAGGGGAACACAGGTACCAGAGGCGTAGTGAGAAATACAGGGGAATGTCACTACCAGAGGCGTAGTGAGAAATACAGGGGAACACAGGTACCAGATTCGTAGTGAAAAATACAGGTGATCAGGTACCAGAGGCGTAGTGAGAAATACAGGGCAACACAGGTACCAGAGGCGTAGTGAGAAATACAGGGGAATATCAGTACCAGAGGCGTAGTGAGAAATACAGGGGGAACACAGTCAGTACCAGAGGCGTAGTGAGAAATACAGGAAGGACACAGTCAGTACCAGAGGCGTAGTGAGAAATACAGGGGGACACAGTCAGTACCAGAGGCGTGGTGAGAAATACAGGGGAACAGATACCAGAGGCGTAGTGAGAAATACAGGCGAACGTCAGTACCAGAAGCGTAGTGAGAAATACAGGGGAGCAAAGGTACAAGAGGCGTAGTGAGAAATACAGAAGAATGTCAGTACCAGAGGCGTAGTGAGAAATACAGGGGAACGTCAGTACCAGAGGCGTAGTGAGAAATACAGGGGAACACAGGTACCAGAGGCGTAGTGAAAAATACAGGGGAATGTCAGTACCAGAGGCGTAGTGAGAAATACAGGGGAACACTGGTACCAGAGGCGAAGTGAGAAATAAAGGGGATCAGGTACCAGAGGTGTGTGAGAAATACAGGGGAACACAGGTACCAGAGGCGTAGTGAGAAATACAGGGAAACGTCAGTACCAGAGGCGTAGTGAGAAATACAGGGGAATGTCAGTACCAGAGGCGTAGTAAGAAATTCAGGAGAACACAGGTACCAGAGGCGTAGTGAGAAATACTGGGGAACGTCAGTACCAGAGGCGTAGTGAGAAATACAGGGGGGAACACAGTCAGTACCAGAGGCGTAGTGAGAAATACAGAGGGAACAGTCAGTACCAGACGAGTAGTGAGAAATACAGGGGGAACTCAGTCAGTACCGGAGGCGTAGTGAGAAATACAGGAGGGAAACAGTCAGTACAAGAGGAGTAGTGAGAAATACAGGGGGAACAGTCAGTATCGGAGGCGTAGTGAGAAATACAGGGGGACACAGTCAGTACCACAGGCGTATTGAGAAATACAGGGGGACACAGTCAGTACCAGAGGCGTAGTGAGAAATACCGAAGGAACAGTCAGTACCAGAGGAGTAGTGAGAAATACAGGGGGACACAGTCAGTACCAGAGGCGTAGTGAGAATTACAGGGGAACGTCAGTACCAGAGGCGTAGTGAGAAATACAGGGGAACACAGGTACCAGAGGCGTAGTGAGAAATACAGTGGAATGTCAGTACCAGAGGCGTAGCGAGAAATACAGGGGAACACTGGTACCAGAGGCGTAGTGAGAAATACAGGGGATCAGGTACCAGAGGAGTAGTGAGAAATACAGGGGAACACAGGTACCAGAGGCGTAGTGAGAAATACAGGGGGAACAATCAATACCAGAGGCGTAGTGAGAAATACAGGGGGGACACAGTCAGTACCAAAGGCCTAGTGAGAAATACAGTGGGGACACAGTCAGTACCAGAGGCGTATTGAGAAATACAAGGGGGACACAGTCAGTACCAGAGGCGTAGTGAGAAATACAGGGAGGACACAGTCAGTACCAGAGGCGTAGTGAGAAATACAGCGGGACACAGTCAGTACCAGAGGCGTGGTAAGAAATACATGGGGACACAGGTACCAGAGGCGTAGTGAGAAATACAGGGGAACGTCAGTGCCAGAGGCGTAGTGAGAAATACAGGGGAACACAGGTACAAGAGGCGTATTGAGAAATACAGGGGAATGTCAGTACCAGAGGCGTAGTGAGAAATGCAGAGGAACACAGGTACCAGAGGCGTAGTGAGAAATACAGGGGAACGTCAGTACCAGAGGCGTAGTGAGAAATACAGGGGAACACAGGTACCAGAGGCGTAGTGAGAAATACAGGGGAATGTCACTACCAGAGGCGTAGTGAGAAATACAGGGGAACACAGGTACCAGATGCGTAGTGAAAAATACAGGTGATCAGGTACCAGAGGCGTAGTGAGAAATACAGGGCAACACAGGTACCAGAGGCGTAGTGAGAAATACAGGGGAACGTCAGTACTAGAGGCGTAGTGAGAAATACAGGGGAATGTCAGTACCAGAGGCGTAGTGAGAAATTCAGGGGAACACAGGTTCCAGAGGCGTAGTGAGAAATACAGGGGAACACAGGTACCAGAGGCGTAGTGAGAAATAAAGGGGAACACAGGTACCAGAGGCGTTGTGAGAAATACAGGGGGAACGTCAGTACCAGAGGCGTAGTGAGAAATACAGGGGAACACAGCTACGTCAGTACCAGAGGCGTAGTGAGAAAAACGATCACCCGGACAAGGAACGTTATTGGCGCCCCCCCTCGCCCATTTTTCATGAACACATAGAAGTAAAAGCTGCGTGTGGCTCCCACTGTGCACCCCTTGAAATCCCACTTACTACGCCTCTGGTATGCACACATCTCTTTTTTCAAAAACATCTTGTAACTTACAAAACGTACAATTGCAGATACCAAAACGAAAACTAAGACACAAAGATGAAACAAAAGACTTTTAAATCTATATGTTAGAGAGAATACATGCAAGTCATTTTTCTCATCAGTGTGGAACGGCTCGCCTGAATCAGTCAGACAAAAACAATGATTAAGACTACGCAGGATAAGGTAGTGATGCTCAACTTAATTTGGTATGCGGGCCTTTTAAATTTCGGACACTCGACGCGGGGAAAACCATCAAAAAGATCCAAAAAAGAAAGAAAATTTATTTGAAATGATTTTTATCTAGTTCTACATTTATTAATGGGAGGATTGCAGAAGCATACATATGAATATCCTGCTGCACGACTCTGTGACGAACCGTTTTAGCTCACTCAAGGTATCACTCAGGTCTAGGCATTTAAATAATTTATTTGCACGCTATTAATCATCAATTTTACTAATTTAGCGATCAAGCGCTAAAAACACAGCCACCAACCCTCCAATCCAACCCCACCCTTTTGGCATCGATGTCACATTTTACTATCCCCACCTTGACCTGCGCCACACTAGACTCGTGACAAGAGTACACTCCCTCCATCTATCTTGGCAAACATTCGTTGCCCCCCCCTTCCGGGAGCGGCTGGTCACTTCAAAGTGCCCATTCAACTCAACGCCTCGGGCAACGCTGTTCGTCTAGCACTAGCTATTATCAAGGTATAATCTCCCTTGATTTGGCCGAGCTCTGATAATCTCCCCTTGATATCCACCTGACCACCTGGGCTGATTTCCTAGACTTTCAACTCGCGCCTTCGCGCGGTGTCTATCTCCAGGAAACGCCGTCACGGTCAATATATTATCCTTGATTAATTCCTTGGCAGGGAATTATCAAAACACCTCTGTAAACATGTCTTATTACTGAGTATGTATTTACTTATGCTCTATGTTTACTTATGTGAGAGCATGGGCGAGTATCAGTCGTTGATCTCCCCTTCCCCTTTCATCTCATTTATCTAAGCGATGTATGTACTTGCTATTCACCGTGATTGGTGAACGTCACTTGTATTACTTATCATGTATCACTTATTACTGTTTATTATTTCATTTTATGGGAGTCCCCATTATTATTATTGTTATCTCCCTTGAAGGGACGCTATATTCATTTGTTAGTTCCCTTTGATATTTATGAAACTAGCTTATAGTTTCTCTACATCAGTCTGAAGGTGTTCTTCACGGAAAGGCATCTACCTTCCAGTGTTATCATTATGGCTAAACCGACGTTTACATCATATCGTTGCAGCTTTTATCTATAGGCAACATCCGCCTGAAATCTTAGCAACCAAAGCTGATAACAGATTTGCTTGCACCAGATCTGTAGACATCAGTCCTACTCATCCTTCAAGAGTCCAAGTAACAACGCTAGCCACAGACTCGTCACTGGCTTAACTGATTGGTAGACGCAGCTTAACTCTGCAACCATACAACGTTGGACTGCACCCGGAGCCTGGATCCACTAAGCCAGCCCACCAGCAGACAGCATCAGTACCAGCCACACCCGTCTCATCAGTGTAGCACCGGACCCAAAGCTATGCAACCAGCCTAATGACGCTCAGACCACTTGGTTCTCAAATCTAATGATGATAGACTCATACCTGTAAATACGCTAGATCCCATCCTAGCAATTGTACAGCATTTCACCTTTTCATTATCTTATTTTGTATAATAAACTGTACATAATTTTACAACATAGTATTTGTTGTCTGCACTATGACGCTGCGCTTGTAGTTTATATGTGCAAGCGAGGATTCTCAAACTATAAAATCCCCTAGACACTTGAAACGGCCAAATCTTAATCCGACTTGTCACAGACTCAAAAGATTTTAGAGAAAAAATGGCGAGATTTGTGCCCACTGTTATTGTTGGGAGTACATAAGCCTGACTTGGTTTCAAATAAATTGCGCAATTGTATTTTTCGCAGTTTTTTATTTATTTATTTTGGGCCACCAAATTCACTTCGCCTAGGGCCTCCAATTATTTAAGACCGGCCCAACGGCTGTAACTCAAATATTCGCCCAGTGATGGCCCAATCGAAGAGCACGATTTGGCGATAGCAATGCAATAACAGGATGCTGCAGCTGCAGTCACCAGAACTGTCAAGCTCACCATTCCCAAAAGCACTTTAGTATCCTGTACTTATCAGGATATGCCCCAATATTTGAAGCAGGACACACGATGTAGCTGGCTGTGATATTAACTCCCTTTTTTGTTTTACCTTTTTCGAATTTCATTAGGCATTCTGCAACTGCTAGTACATTGCCAGTTCTCCCAGTCTGACCATCCACCATGAACTGCAACACAGAGAAATAAGTATGCTTTTAAAGAACGACTCAGTCTACATAGGCATATATTAGCGAGCATTCTTGCGGCTGTAGCCCCCACCGTTGTATGATAATAGAGACTCTAATTTAATGAAAAATATATTTGTTATCTTGAATTAGTGTGCAGCAATGTTCATTTCACAAGTCGAAGTAAAGTAAAATAACAGAGTTAGTGTCTTCTCACAAACTCGTGGGCGATCCCATTTGGACCGTCTTTTATTGGTAAGCAAAGCAGGTCGAAAGGAAAATTTCGCTATTTTGAGCACTACAAACGTGAAGGTGAAATTAGGGAGGTGAAATTTGTTTAGCGATTTCTAGTTTTTGACAGACTGATAAGTGTTGGGATGTAAACTCGACAGAGAGACATGCTGTGATTAGTTCACTAAGTGACATAAGAAGTTCGTCTAACCAGATAGCATACCAAGAGAAACATTTGAGTTTCATTATTGAATGGGTCATTATGTTGGATAGTGCTCGCTTCCTGGATACACTCACTTGTCTCCAGGTACTATGTAACACTAGAGGATGGATCACACACACACGCCTCATTTCACACACACACTTTTGACCTGTACATACCTGAGCATATCCCCTCCACTGCATCGTAGCAGTTCTCTCCACATTTGGTGAGACAATTCCCTTCACAATTCTCTCCATATTCATTGGGCGAACAGACTGAAGACGTCAACACACACCATTGAAATTAACATTGAGTTCTCGTTTCGAAATAGTGTTAAGCGCAATGAAGTAAACTCACGTTTGCCAGCATCGTTTTCAGACAATGTCATTTCGTATAGGGCCCTCCTCTATGCGTCTTTCCTGCAGCCTGTTCAGTGCTCTCTCTCTAATCCAATCTCTGGTGTGGGCATCTCTTTTATGGACATTGAGGGGAGGGAGGGCGGTATCTGGGAGAAGGTTTCCGTGCTGCCTTTAGGCGCCCTATGCCACTCTGCTCAAATCTTTGATCGATGTCAAGCCGTAGCAGATAGTTTTTAAATCAAGTTACCCACGTTTCTAGAACTGGGATTCAGTAGACGTAATACGGCTGATAGTGTCTTTAAAGTAAAAATACTTTGATATCGATTTTAATAACTCTTTTTTTACAAAGCTTATATCTGTCTGTCTGCCTAATTGTCTGTCTATCTGTCTGTCTGGCCGAAAGTTTGTACACTTTATTTTTCCGTTTATTCCCCGACTACCAAGCTGAAATTTTGCACAACTTTTTCTTTTACCTGACAAGAAGCAATAAAACAAATATTAACCAATTAGTTAATTAAACATTTGTAATAAATTACTTGGTTTGGTATCTCATACAAGTGAAAGAAATAGTGCTTGACTTAAGTAGTAGTAAAAGCTGAATTAGTACCCTAATCAAGTGAAAGAAATAGTATTTGACTGAAGTGGTGGTATAAGCTGAATTATTCCCCTTAATATATTGTCTTCTGAGGCTTATTACAAATTTAATGACAGAACTGATCCAAACTAATTGATATTCTTAATATAAGCTTTGTTTTTTTTTAAGTATTTATTATATATTTTTCTTGTTAGTGTATAATGTTAAAGAAATGTTATCCTTTTATCTCAAAAAATAATATTGCTTCCTATGTGTATGTTAACCTTGTCTTGCATGCTCGATTGATATATATCATTCATTACAGACGCACACACAAAATTCAGTAGAAAACGTCTTTCTCTTAATCTGTTTGCGTTTTAAATTTTGAAGCTACACGTTCACCCAAACTCAAAAAGCTATTTGTGTTGTACTTACTGGTTAAACAAGCCGAGAGCGGCAGTTTGAAACCTTTCTTACACCTTAAACAGGAGCCTGTAAATTTGTTACAGTCATCAATACAGTTCTCGCAGCTCGCTGTGCAGTTCAATTCCCAGAGAAAAGGAGGACAATCTGAACAGAGCGATTGTCAGCATATTCAAAACTTTCAAGATTGAAACATTTCAGATTTTTTTATCATTACTAAATCAATTAGAATGAATGACAACTTAATGACAGGTAACTATTTTGTACTCGTTTGCCTTGACTAGCTATCCAATTAGGAGAAGGAAATTAGGAGAAGGAAATTAGGAGAAGGAAATTAGGAGAAGGAAATTAGGAGAAGGAAATTAGGAGAAGGAAATTAGGAGAAGGAAATTAGGAGAAGGAAATTAGGAGAAGGAAATTAGGAGAAGGAAATTAGGCGAAGGAAATTAGGCGTAGGAAATTAGAAGGAAATTAGGAGAAGGAAATTAGGAGGAGGAAATAAGCCGAAGGAAATTAGGCGAAGGAAATTAGGAGAAGGAAATTAGGAGAAGGAAATTAGGAGAAGGAAATTAGGCGAAGGAAATTAGGAGAAGGAAATTAGGAGAAGGAAATTAGGAGAAGGAAATTAGGAGAAGGAAATTAGGAGAAGGAAATTAGGAGAAGGAAATTAGGCGAAGGAAATTAGGCGAAGGAAATTAGGAGAAGGAAATTAGGAGAAGGAAATTAGGAGAAGGAAGTTAGGAGAAGGAAATTAGGAGAAGGAAATTAGGCGAAGGAAATTAGGAGAAGGAAATTAGGAGAAGGAAATTAGGAGAAGGAACTCTGAACTCAACCTCCGCTGCCTTGCACCTGAACCCTAGCATGAGGAAGGCATCGGGAGTCAACTCTTAGGAAGATTTGGGAGCCGGCGACACTTATGCAGCTTACAGCTTATAGTCTTGATTCCAAACTGTATCAGCAGTTTCTTGGGGTGGGGGGGGGGGGGCTAGAGTGTGGGTAAACTAGCGTGTGAGTGAACTAGTGTGTGGGGAAACTAGTGTGTGAGTGGCATAGTTCAGTCCATAGAGATTGCCAACGCATTTATCTCATTCCCAAGAGATGCTTCACGGTCGGTTCACGACTCCAAAAGTATTCAACAAAAACTTGGTACAACTCTTTCTAATCGCACAGAGGTAGTGGAGATAGAAACTTAATGGCATGACTGATCCAGACTCACTGATACAACTACACTTCATAGGAGCTTTGTTGATTTGTTTTAAAAGTATTTGTATGTTTTACTTGTTTAAATAATGCATCTAGAATCAACATACACCATTGCACAACACTTAGAACCATTTATTTGATTAACAATATCTCTAGTACTTACCTTCTTGACATGTAATATTTGAGAAACATGTGTAAGCTCTGTAGTCGGTGTCTTTACCTAGGCAGAAGTCGCCACCCAGGCTTGGTGCTGGATTGTCGCATTTTCTAAAAGGTACAACAAAACACCAAGAGGTGGGATAGAAAGTGGGTAGTGAAGAGTGATTTGTAGATTTGATTCTTTTTGACTCGCACTAAGCATTGAATGACGGATATTTCGGAAAATGAACATAAATTGTCCCAAAGGAGGAATATAAAAAGTAAAGTACCCCCTTCAGACTTTGAGATCTATATGGTAGATGATGTATAGGTCATCTTTTTCTGTGGCCAACGGTTAACAAGGGTGTCATGTGGCCAACGGTTAACAAGGGTGTCATGTGTCCAACGTTAACAAGGGTGTCATGTGTCCAACGGTGAACAAGGGTGTCATGTGGCCAACAGTTAACAAGGGTGTCATGTGGCCAACGGTTAACAAGGGTGTCATGTGGCCAACGGTTAACAAGGGTGTCATGTGGCCAACGGTTAACAAGGGTGTCATGTGGCCCACACAACGACCAGCCACCTTCACTTTTCCCTAACTTATGTCAGGCACCCATTAGAACTGGGTGGTCTTTCTGGCGCACTCAAGATCCCGAAATAACAAATCCAAGTGTTCACCAGGATTCAAGCCTGGGACCCCCAAATTGGAAGCCAAGCACTTGACCACTCAGCCCAAAAAAAAAGGGGTTAGGGAGAATATAGTCCTATACAATTGTGCTGCTAAGAGCAAAGTGGGATAAAGTTGCTCGATAGTATGCTGTTAATAATCTTATCAGTCTTTTCATGAAGCTATTAATCTTATGATTCTTAACTTTGTGTGCGTGGGGGGGGGGAGGATTAATTTTTTTAGTCTGTAGTGGGTTCTCATTAAACTATGTTTGTTTTCTGAAACGTCATCGAGTGTATGTGCGTGTTTCTATTAGATGGTTAGTTTCTGATGTAACCACGAGAAAGTATGTCGCAGTTGAAGTTATAACTATGGGGGAGAATGTGAGGGAAACGAGTAACAAGAAGAAGACGTTTAGTTTTAAAGTGAGTTTTGTTTCGTTTCAGACGTTGAACAGAGTATTAGCTCCCTTGTGTTTCTACAGACATCTACATTGAATTTAAAACGGTGTATATATTGTTAAGATCATTTATGAGCTTTTGTTATTTGCTATAGAACTTTGATACCATCAATAATGTTTTTATCTATGTTGAGCCCCCTACTCAATTGCCACATTTAACAGAGCCTTCGATGGTGCTGGATTCTGGAAGATCTTATTCATGTTACCGTTACCTATTTTTTAACATAAATTTCCTTTGACAGTAAAACGAATGGAACTCAAAGTGTTTTCTACGTAACAGTATTGTAATTAGCAAATACAGATTTGTAATTAAATACCACTTTCTTAATAGGTACCTACCTTTTATCAAAATCTGTATTTCAAAAAATGTGCATGTTTTAAATAAAATACCTGTTTCTTATTTGTCTTGTATCTTTACAATTCTCTGTACAGCGCCATTCGGTCCATTGTGCCCAGACACCGTGAACTATACAAATAAAACCAACAATATTCAATGTCACATATTTAGCTTAGTTGCTGTTATTTGTTAAAATATAGTAAGTCGTTACAAATTTCGCTCCGCTCAAATGGCGCAGTGGCAGCACTAGGGGGGTGTGGTCCACACCGGGCGACACACATATGGGGGTGACAGCCTAGTTGTAGAAATTATATTTTGGAAAAAGTTAACAGATCAAAACTAAATCTCTAGATATATACGCCAAAAAAATGATAGGTGTATTTAATGTCGTAATCTAGATCTATGTATTTCATTGCAGGCCTTATTGTATTTTTTGTTGGTAATTAATTATTTTGTCTGATATCATATAAGAAAATAACTTGTACATTAATGATGTAGTTTTAAGGGTGGAGTTCTTCCTTTTAGATCATCTTTGTTTTTTTTTAAAGGATTTTCTTTTATATTTACTTGTTAGTTTATAAACAGGTTTGTTCGAGTTGTATTCTAGATCTTCATTAAGGATTTAACGGTTTAGTCGGACTAGTTGTTAGGGGCTACAAACCAATGACCGTGTATCTACGATGAGACTCGCTTTTCTCTTCCTCTCCCCAATGGGAGGGGGTGGGGTTATCGTAAGTAGATGAAATGAACCAACGGGACTATTCCCCATCCTGCGCTGAGGCCTGGACAACCTCCACCAAAAGGAAGATCCGATCAGGGCGTCTCATGTGCTTCCAGATTCCGCGGAGAATTAACTTCATTTCATTTCTATTGCTAGAAGCTGATAAAAACTCACAGCCTGCTCGGTAGGTGGTGTTATGTGACAAGGTACCCACTGCTTTGTACCCAGAATACCTTAGCAATACAATAAGTCATTGTAATTTACTTTTCTCCCTGCGGTGAAGGATTGCTTTAAACTTTTATTCATTTGAATTCCCCCCCCCCCCGTAGCAAGCAGGAAGTTCGTTTAAATTGTGTCTTCAATAGAAAAGTAGAAGTGAGCTAAATCCCAGTCAAACTGAACTCAACATACCCCCTGTGGAAGTTATACTTTGACCACGTGGAAGACAACTTACTTGGACAGTCTCCGTTGATTCTCTCATAGCAATCGTTACCACATTTGTACGTACAATTGCCTTCACAATTAGATCCATACTCGTTAAATCCACATGCTACAAAATTGAAAGAATTTAACTTAGGGACTTAACTAATTAGTGGTGGAAAGAAAAGAAAGAACAACTCTTTAATCACAACATCAGCTTGTATGGAAGAGGCTCGTGTTTACGATTCTTCTGAGTACAGTACTTGTGTGTGTACAGGAATGGTGTTTACGAGGCTTGTATGTACGGGGCTTGTGGCCATGGAACTTTAGTGTACGGAGCTTGTGTGTATGGGACTTATGTGTACGAAGCATGTGAGTATGTCTTGTCTACAAGGCTTGTGTGTAAGAGACTTTTGTGTACGAGGCTTGTGTGTAAGTGACTTTTGTGTACGAGGCTGGTGTGTAAGGGACTTTTGTGTACGAAGCTGGTGTGTAAGGGACTTTTGTGTACGAGGCTAGTGTGTAAGGGACTTTTGTGTACGAGGCTTGTGTTCTTCTTGTGCTGTTCAACTCTTTCAGCCAAATGACCCTAAGACTCTTAATTAACGACTTCCTATAAATCTGATACTGCGATGGTGAAAAATATAAAACGATTCACTGCTTGCAGGTATAAAAAAAACGAAACTGAATTGATCTCAAAACTTTATATCCAGAAGTCACGGACTGTAGTAGCTATAAAGAAGGGTTCGGGAGGGAGGCAGTGTTAAATCTAAAGCGCGAAATGCCGGAGCGTAGCCGGTGGAAAAATGTTACTTAATGCATATAGCGAAACATCACTTACGTACGTTGCATCCAGTACTAGAAGACTTGAAACCTTGCTTGCAAGAATCACAAACACCAGTTCTCTTGTCACAAGGCGATGTGCACATGGTACAGGTGCCGACACAATCAATGTCCCACCGATAGTCATCACAATCTAAGTACAAAAAAAGGACAGTAATGAAGCTCCTGAAAGTTGAGAGGTGATAGAGGACATTCTGACAGGATCAACGTACTATTTGTTGCCTCCGTACAATTAGCACAGGCGCAGTGGCTGAGCGGTAAAGCACTTGGCTTTCGAATCGGGTTTTCCTGCTTCGAATCCTGGTGATGATTGGTATTCTTGATTTCGGGATCATTAGGGCGACTCTGAGTCCACCCATCTCAATAGTTGGGGAAAAGTAAAGGCGGTTGTTCGTTGTGCTGGCCACATGACAACCTCGTTAACCGTTAACCGTGGGCCACAGAAACAGATGACTTGTATATCATCTGCCCTTTAGATCGCAAGGTCTGAAAGGGGAACTTTTTTTTTTTTACCAATGGCACACAACAGAATGAGACAACTCAAGGTTCTAGAAGAAGAACATTGGCATTAGCGAGACAGACATGGTACCAGTGATTATGGCATGCTGACCAGTGAATGCTGACCACGTCCAGCAAAGCTCTATGCTTTATGTAGATAATGGAGAAACAATTAAGCTGGTCAAATAAATCTTCTCTAGAAGACATTGTGTCTAGACAAGCTGCTGATCTGGATACCACAGCGCAATTCCTCTTGAATATAGGGCTGGTTTAATTGGTTTATCTGAACGTTTTAACTTCATAATGAGTACCCAGAAGAAGTCTTTAATAAAGATTGAAGAAGAAATCTCACTTTTAATGAATGGAATGGGGCGGGGTAAATATGTTCCATTTGTTGTTTTTTAAATCTAACATTCATTAGTTATTAGCCTGGTCGAGCGGTTTGCACGCTGGACTGTCGTTCGGATTTATCGATGGTCGAGGGTTCAAATCCTGCCCGCTCCCATCTCCCGTCGTCCTGCGGTTTGGACTAGGAAGTAAACTATCGTCAACTTTGAAGGAACATCCGAAACATGTAAAACATTTTACAAAAACAAACAAACCATTTTACAAGCAAAATAATCGCTCTATGAGTTCTATAAATGAGGTATTGTCTTTAAACAAAATCTTATTATCCATGACGAAATTTTGTTATATTCACATAACTGACACACACTTCTAGTACTTATCCTAAGAAAGATAAGATTATCTTTAAGATGTGTTTCTTTTACTCACTCTCAGGACATATTTACTTGAGGGTATATTTATTTACACATCCACTGACACATGCTTATTGGTACTCACCTTTATGTTTTATGTGTGCTCACCTTCAGGGCAAATTTGTTTCCTGTAACAATCACTATCTTGAGACTCATTGGCGTCTCCTGCACACGGTCTCCCTCCGTTGTTTGGGGTCGGGCTGTCACATAGTCTGCACATCACCAAAGACACACAGAAGTGTAGAGAAATAGAACGCAGATGACAAGACCCGATTAGGTAAACATTGGAAGCGAGCAGATAAAAAACCAAGAAAAACATAAAAAAATACTTAAAAACAAAAGCAAAGCTTATGTTAAGCGTAGTTGTATCATTTAGTTTGGATCAGTCATGTATATTAAATTTGTAATAGATCTAGACTGTGCGATTACAAATATTTTTAACGATTGTTTTTGTTTAGCGAAAATTCTTTCTGTTAGCTTTCTCAAAACGCTATGACACTATCACTTGTCTGGACAACTTAGAAAGGGGGTAAGGTGAAAAAGAAAGGTGTATCTGCTTTTTATTGCATTTATAAAATTTAAAAAAGGTGAACGATCTGAATTCGAGTTTGAGGGGTAAATCCTCCTCAGCCAAGCCAATAAACTAACCACTATGCCAGCGAATTGCATATGAAAACAAAATGTTTTATAATTATGTATTGTTAGCTTTAAACTTAAAAGTGGAGACCTACAAAGTATAAAGGGGGACTAATTCAACTTGTACCACCACAGTAGTCAAGTACAGTTTCTTTCCCTTGTTCAAGATACCAAACAAAATAATTAATTATCAATAGTTGTGCCATTAGAAATATTTTTACCAATTTGTTTCTGTTTAGCGTTATTTCATCCTCTCACTTGTCTGAACCAGTTTGGAGACGGGTTGGCGGGGGGGGGGGGGGGGGGGGAGACAGAAAAGGTTATCTGGGTAATCGCTTTATACATGAATTTTAGAAAAAATAGAAAAAAAAGTGACCACTACAAAGTATAAAGGGGGCTAACAGCAATAAATAAATCCAAACATCAACATTTTAGACAAGGAAACAACGTTTCTGTACTAAAAGATTACCTCGTTCTGATCTTTATTGGACTGGGGCAGTTTGCTGTACATTGCCACATACCCCACTCGCCCCATCCTCCATGAACTAAACACAGAACAAAATAATAATAATAATTTTATTTATAAAGCGCTGTTAACAAACAAAATGTAGGCTCAAGGCGCTGTTATAGCATTACAAACACAAACACGAGAGATAACATGACAAACTAATCTAAAAAAGTTTTAAACAGATAGGTCTTAATGTTCTTCTTGAAAGTTGAGTAGCATGTTGTCTGTCTGAGATCAATGGGGAGTGAGTTCCAAATCTTTTGGTCCGTGCACTGAAAGAGCCCGCAGACCGTAGCTTTTGAGGGAGAAACGTGGCACCACTAAAAGCGTTGAGTCCATTGAGCGCAGGGCTCTCTGATCAGTTTGCTAAGGTATAGGGTCATCTCATTGTTATATCTACACTGATG
Organism: Biomphalaria sudanica; assembly: GCA_036873155.1. Classification (NCBI taxonomy): domain Eukaryota; kingdom Metazoa; phylum Mollusca; class Gastropoda; family Planorbidae; genus Biomphalaria; species Biomphalaria sudanica. The sequence continues at coordinate 1,639,567 of JAZGLO010005242.1, read as the reverse complement.
ACAAAGTGTGGCCACCTTGTAGTCGATTCTTGCTTCCAGATAAGTTGTTTGAATGCATTGAACGACACCATAAAAAAAGAATTATTGAAACATAAAAGCGCACAGGTTTGAATCTATAAAATAAAAGACATTTTATTATGTTACACAAACAAAGGTCACCACAAAACATTCACCACCACATGTACCACGTGACTAACCACATCCTATGACATCAGCAGCAGAAATCAAAACTGAGCGTATGCGACTTTTACTTAACGATTGTGGACATTCCTGGACACTGCTGACGTACTATTTATATTTACCTATGCCCAATTCTTTCTCTCTTCTCTCTTCCTCTAGAAGTAATTTTTTTATCTCTGCCTCTGTGGTGGTAATAAGAGAAAAACAAATTAGACTCATCGACATTATCCTGTTAACAAACGAAAACCAAACAGCTCATTTACAACCTATGATTCTTCTCTGTAGCTGCATAACTGGTTCAAATCAAATAATGTTTTTAGAGACAACAGAACAATGTTTTTAAATAATATGAAACAAGCAATAGAAAAAATAATATTTTTTTAAAAACAAAGCTTGTCTAAGTAAAGAACCGTTAATTACTACCATTTACTGAAAATTACAGGGTTTACTTCCCTATCTTACAGGGTTCTCCTCCCAATCTGCTATTTAAAAAAAAAAACATTATTAGTACTAAATGATTAAATAAGTGGTTAATTTTTGGATTAATTTGTGTATTGTCATAGGTTATGAATAATGATGCAACATTTCAACTTCATTCGAGAATGGGAAATGGGAGAACAAAACGTCATAAGAAGATTCAATCCATATCTACCTCATTGTTGGATTTGATTCGTGTCTTGTCAGGTGCAATAAGGAATTGTTCAAAGTTTTAACTTCATTCGAGAATGGGAAATGGGAGAAAAAACATGTTCAAACTTTTTTACCAGACAGACAGAAAGACAGACAAGAGTGAGTTAATGTAGGCTTTGCAATCAAATGATCCACATCGTCACTTGAGCTCTACGAGTAGACAACTCTTAGTTATGTTTACAGTGTTGAACAAGTTCATTGAATAGAGCACCGCCATCACCGTTCAACGACTCTGCTGAGATCAATCTTAGTCTCATTGGCGCACAGCATTCTTTACAGTTCTGACAACAGACAAACTGTAAGTCAATGTTTCTCAAACTTTTACAAATGACGCCCCAACCGATACCTCCCCCCACCCCCCCCCCCCCCCCAGACAAAACAATTCCATCTTAAAAGCTAAGGAAAGTGGGGAAGAAAGTTGAAAGTAACCCACAGCGGAATTTGCCCACGTGCTTTTCTGCATGCTTCAGAAATTCTCCACGCGATATTTCTCCTGGTTGAAGTTTAGTTCAAAACGGGTTAAATTTAAGAATGGATGGAGAGTGATATATGAGGGACATATTAGGCCATAAAAGCATTTTGGTTTGCAATGGGCTTGATCGTATTCTTCAGTACTAACGGGCCTGTTTTGTTCAGAACAGAACTATGATACTCGGGTAAAAATGTAACCATGTTGAGTCAGTGTTAACGTGAAAAGGACGCGGGTAAAATCTGCAATGACGGTAATGTATGCAAATATCTTCTTTATAAGAACGTTTCGAATCGATCTTTTTGAAGATGTGCCTCTTTTACAAAGTCTTACTTAGAATATTAAACAATGCCATTTAGTTTTCTAAAATACATTGACAAAATATAATTTTTAATTATGGTCCGGCAGATACGCTGGATAGGGCACGTATCCCGTATGGGAGACGAACGTATGCCAAAGGCAGTCTTTTTTTTGGTGAGCTAAAAGGTGGTCGACGTAACAGAGGCGCCCCACGGAAACGCTTCAAAGACCAGCTTAAGCGTCAACTTTCCTTGGCTGAAATAGAAGAGAGCACCTGGTTGCATGCGGCCTCAGAACGAGACAGCTGGAGGTCACTCGCGCAGGCCGCGGGATACACATTTGAGACCAAAAGAACATCCGCTGCCGAGGACAAACGCAGACAGCGAAAAGAAAATATAAATCGACCACCTGCGGACAATGGTTATGCTTGCTATGGATGTGGCAAAATATGTAGGTCACAGCTGGGACTGCGCAGTCACAGGAAATACTGCACTCCTCTCTAATCTTCGGACTCGAAGACAAGCCTTATTATTAAATACAACAGATTGTTTTATCCTTGAAAAAAAAAGGACCGCCTTTGCTTAGTTTGAGAACCCTTGACTCCCATGCTAGGAGAAGAGAGATCCAATACAATTTTTGCCATCATTGCTAGGTTTATTTTGACATCATTGCTAGGTTTATTTAGACCTTATATGTATATTTGACTCAACGTTGTCCGTGGTCGTATAGGGACAAATTTTATTTTGAAACCGAATTTTCTTTCCCCGTCCAATTGTTTGGCGAATACAAAAAATTGAAAAAATTTTTAACCTTTCGCTTCTTCAATCTCTTTTAAAACCGGAAGAAGTTTTAGAAATAGACTGTAAGGAGTATGTTCCGAAAAGACATGAAAATCGTTTGACCAATCTTGATTAAACTTTGCACCAATGTTCCTTCGGTACTAACTGGAACCGTGACGTATGTAAAGTAACCCTAAAACCAACTAAAGACACTTTAAAAAAAAAATAAGCTGCCCTACTCTATGAAAGTATTAGTATTTGATGAATCAAGGCCATGTTTACCTTGTTTATATCGAAAGGATCTAGATGTAAATCTAATTTTTAAAACTAAACTTTGCAATGGTAGTTGTTTTTTTTTTACTTTGACACATGAGAATACAAAATATAGTCTATTGATTTCATTATTTAATAAAACTAACCTTTAAATTTGTGTTTCAAAAGCATTTTTACATAAAATCGTTCCTTATATCTGCGAATTTAACACATAAAGTTGAACATACAAAATTAAGTCTGATTATTTCATATTTTAATCAAATATAAGTAGGCCTACAAGCAAATGTTTTTATTTGAAAAAATGGATTTAGGTCGATTAGCTATTTTGATAGCTCCCTTCATACTATTTTTACATTCACGCATTCGCAATACTTATAACATTATTATTTCGTTTAATTGTTTACAAAACACTCTCAGTGACTATAACGACAGTGATACGCAAATTAAGACCCGCGGGCGCGGGTAACATATGGCTAGTAACATGAAAACGATAAAATCCGTACCTGTCAGGAACATCAAATCTTCATCCACTTGAGCGTCATGATCATCATCTAAAGGAAAGAGATGCATATTTTTTTTTTATACTTCACTGATTTTTTTATTATTTTGATGCTATGTTTCTTCGTAACCTTCACTTCAACCTATTGCTTTTGAAATATTCATTTAAAAGGTAGCTATCACTTATTTATATTTTTATGCGTTATCGCTGTTTAAATACTCGTAGATAACATTGCATTAGTGATAATTATTGCTAATTGGATAATTAAAGTATATAAAGTGAAAATACTTTAAATCGGTACGCAGGTGGGCAGGTTGTATTTACTTTTGAATAGCATGGACAAGGTCTGTAAATAATATTCCGAAGTAGGCTACTGTATATGCCCCTGCGGTTATTATTATGTGAGTATTGAACTGTGTTACTTCATGTTTCAAAAGAGCTGAATAACAATGTCAAAGAGCAGTGTCGAAATGTTGGTCGAAGTCAGAAGCGGATCCTAGCATTCATTAAGCACCTTTACTGTCTGTAGTGGATCTTATTATGTGTTACATACCTTTAATGTCTGTAGTGAATTTTATCTTTTGTTACCCACCTCTTTCATTTGCAACTTCTTCATCAACGCGCCCATCACAATCATTGTCAATGAGATCTCCTGGTTCCATGGAAGCCATCAACCTGGTGCATTTCTGGTTATCAAGTGAATATATATATATATATACCCACACACGCAGGTGAGAGAGTAGCAGAGAGAGGGAGAGAAGAGAATAGAGAGTGAGAGAGACAGTGAGAGAGTGTGTGAAAAAGAGACAAACGTAGTGGGAGAGAGAGAGAGTGTTAGAATAAAAGACGGATACATAGAAAAAGACATTTAGAGTGAGTGAGATAGAGAAACAGGGAGACGGAGAGAGTGAGAGCGAGAGAGAGAAGTAGTGAGACAGAAAGTAAGAGATACACATATATATAATTCGTCCATCGTGGCTCGATAATGACCACTTTGTCATCCAGGGGGCTGAGGGCTTTGCACTGGGGTTTTATGCCTCCTCATGTGGCTGGTGAGACCTATGTGAGCCCGGAATGTTCGGCCGCACACTTGGCAGGTTATTCCAGCTGGAGCTAGTGTCATTGGCCTTGCTTTTCTTTTCTGGCGTTTTTCTTCTGCCAGCGTTGTTCTTTTTTTCTCAGCAACCTGTGCGCCAGTTTTCACAGCGCGACGCCATGATGCTCTGTCGTGTGCCTCTGTCTCCCAGGTGCCTGGGTCTATGCTGAACGCCTTCAGAGAAGCTTCGAGGGTGTCCCTGAAGCATTTTTTTTGACCACCTTGCGAGCGCTTTCCTTCGCTTAGTTGGCCATACAAGAGTCGTTTAGGGATGCGGTGGTCTTCCATTCTGTAGACGTGACCTGGCCATCGCAGCTGGGACTGCATCAGGATTGTGTGGATGCTTTGCAGACACGCTCTTCGAAGAACTTCTGTATCTGGTATTTTGTCTTGCCATTTGACATTTAGTATTTTTCTCAGAGATGTCATGTGGAAGTGGTTCAGTTTTTTTGCATGTTTACTGAACACTGTCCATGTTTCTGAGGCATAGAGCAATGTAGGGAGGATGACGGCTTTATAGACCCCTAGCTTTGTGTTTGTGGTAATGCCACGTCTGTTCCAGACAGTTTTAGACAGTCTGCCATAGGATGCACTGGCCTTGGCGATACGCAGGTCGATTTCACTATCGATTTTTCCATTTCTGGAGAGTGTGCTGCCAAGATATGTGAATTTGTCCACTGCGTTTATATCCTGTCCATTTATAGTGATGCTTGGATTCGAGTAGGCTTTCCCAGGAGCAGGTAAATATACGACTTCAGTCTTGTTCGTATTGATGGTAAGGCCAAAGTCTGAGCATGCTCTTGAGAAGTCACTGACGATGCTCTGCAGATCGTTTTCAGAGCAGGCATTTAGTGCACAGTCGTCAGCAAATAGCAAGTCTCTGATTACTGCTGCATTTGTTTTTTATTTTGCTTTAAGCCGCCTCGGGTTGAATAGGCCACCATCAAATCTATATGATATATTTATCCCGTTGTTTTCTCTATTTGTGAATGCATCTGTCAGCATAGCGGAGAACATGATACTGAACAGTGTAGGTGCTAGGACACAGCCTTGTTTTACCCCGTTTGATACTTCGAAGGGCTCTGATGGTTCTCCACTTTCTTGGACACGAGCCTTCATGCCATTATGAAATAGTCTCACCATGTTTATGAATTTTTGTGGACAGCCATACTTTGACATGATCTTCCAGAGTCCCTCTCTGCTAACAGTGTCGAATGCCTTTGTTAAGTCGACATATATTGAGAACAGTTCAGCATTTTGTTCTTGGCATTTTTCCTAAAGCTGCCTTGCTGCAAAGATCATGTCAATGGTTCCACGCTCTTTTCTGAAGCCGCACTGGCTTTCTGGTAGTAGACCATATTCTATGTGTTGCATGAGACGATTTAGTAGAATGCGTGCAAGGATTTTCCCAGCAATAGGGAGAAGAGATATTCATCTGTGGTTGTCGCAGATCTGGCGGTTTCCTTTTCGCTTATATAAATGAACTATTGTAGCATCTTTAAAGTCTTGTGGTATTGACTCTTTTTCCCACATAATTAAGAAGAGCTTATGAAGTCTTTCAATCAGGGCTAATCCACCTTTTTTGTAGACCTCTGCGGGAATGGAGTCAGCTCCTGTGGCTTTTCCGCTTGCGAGCTGTTGAATGGCAAGATCGGTTTCCTTTAGCGTAGGGGGGTCATCCATTTTTTCATTTATTGGTACTTGCTGTAGCCTGTCTATGGCCGCTTCATATATGATGCAAGGTGTATTGAGAACCTTTTCGAAGTGCTCTGCCCAGCGTTTTAGGATTTCTTCCTTATCTGTCAATAGGACTGTCCCATCAGCATTTAATAGAGGTGATGAGCCTGACTTTGTGAGTCCATAGCTATCGTTTATGGCATGGTAGAAGTTCTTCATATCGTGCTTGTCAGCAAATTCCTGTATTGTTTTCACTTTCTTGCTAAGCCAGGTATCTTGCATTTGGCGTAACTGTTTTTGCACATTTTTGCGAATGTTAGTGAATGCATCTTTAGTGGACTGGGAGTTTGGGTTGTTCAGATACAATTTGTGGAGCTTGTGCTTTTCGTCTAATAGTTTTCTGATCTCAGTATTTTTTTCATCAAACCAGTCCTGATGCTTTCTCTCCATAGGACCGAGTATGTTTAATGCTGTGCTATAGATAGCTTCTTTGAAGCATTCCCAGCTTTTATCTACATTTGATTCAGTTGGAAGGGTTGACTTGAGGCAGTTCTCCACATAGATACACATAGACACGGCGAGATAGACAAAGACTGTGATTGTAAGAGTAACAGTAAAACTGAGAAAGACAGTCAGAGAGTTAGAGAGAAACAAAGAGACAGAAAGAGTTGGAGACATATTCAGTCAAAGAGACAATAAGTGAGACATAGAGAGAGAAATACACTTGCTTTAATATTAGTAGATCTAAATCATATTTTTATACTCTAGAATTACTAGGTCTACATATAAATTTTATATTCCTACTCTATAAATAATAGTACTATATAATATATAATTCATATATCCCTTCTCTTACATTAATATGACTATATAAATTCACTTAACCCTATTCTTACATTAATGAGACGATAAATAATTCATATATCCCTATTCTTACATTAATATGACTATAAGTAATTCATATATCCCTATTCTTACATTAATATGACTATAAGTAATTCGTATATCCCTATTCTTACATTAATAGGACTCGATATGAATCCTGCAGGACGTAAAAATGCCTCTTGGTAAGCCACTCCGTAGACATAGCAACCAAAAGGTCGTTTATCTGATGCAAACAGTTGCAAAACCCTGTTATCAAAGCCCATGATATTCACATTGTAGTTGCTAAATTTCCAATCTGGCAGACCTGGTATATTTGAAGTAGATCTAGTTGAAAAACATTAGAGATGACAGTCAAACATCTTCTTAGACTAGACTCTATTCAGTCCATAATAGAACTCTATTGTATCAGTGGAGTAACCCTACTTGGATAAAATCCTTTTCTATATTTGTTTTTATAACTCTAAGAGGATACAATATGATACTTATAACTAAGGTTGTATCTATGTGATTGCAGAATGATAAATATTATCCTTATCAATTAAAATCAAACTTAATAAATAGTGGTATAAAATATGTAAATGGTAATGAAATCTTTTCGCAGTAGTTCTAGGCCTACTTATCTGTTACTAGCTCTTATAGCAAAAAATTACTTAACAGAGATAGAATATTTCTACTGTTGACAGGATTTACAGTATCTGTCTGTTAAATATTATCTTTACAAGAGCAGCAATTAATACTAGAAATACACTAGTCAATGAGCTATCTTGTATCTATCATTTTTATTTTAGAAATAAAGTACGTATATGTACTATCTGTTAGAATGTATCTATGTAAATGTGACCGTTTCATAATGCGCACCCGACGCTCTCGTAGCACTTTGAGTTATCCCTTCCCACCAGCAGCCGATCTCCGACAAGTACCAAAAGTTAGTCCTTCGTAGATATATCTTGTTCCCCCTTTTTACATTTATTTTGGTATTTTGTTCTCTAAATAAAAAGAAATATCGATTTAGTTTTATTAATTGTAATTGTTTATTTGACCCCTTTATGAATTTGGCAAAATTACAATAGATCTAGATTTTCAATGCTATTATGGCTTAGTTGTTGTTTTTTTTTTTTACAGTGTTACAGAGTACCAAAATAAGAAATGACTCTGGATCTATCTTATTACTGCTATTAGGATTACTTTTGTTTGTTATTTAGACCACATCTAAAGGGAAGCGGAAATGACGTAAAGCATATTAAAAATACGTAGACTCAGGGCAAACTAAAAATAAAATTGCTTTAATTAAAAATACGGAATTTGTGATTTTTTTTTCTATTTCTTTATATGTAGACTGCGGCATTTTGGGGAAATACTGAAAAAAAAAATTCAAATGCTTGATAGAAAGTTTGCTGTTTTTTCGCGAATACCAGTCGTCAGGTTGCGAAAATTTGAAATCCGGTTGTTAGTGAACACTTAGGAGGTAAAAGGAACCTGCGTACGAAGTTTCTCGTGGATCTGTACGACAGTATTAAGAGTTTTCATGATCACGGCATTGGTCAGTGAGTGGTATCTTACGTTTATATTCTATAAATATACTTCGATGTTGTGTCTCAATAAGCAGATCTGCTAAATAAAATGTTGGCGCAATGTTTGTATACAATTTAAACGGATGTTCAAAATGAAAGAAGCTTTCGATGATGATAGGACACGTCTCTACATCGCAGACATCAAAGTTAAAATCTGGTCTAAACATAGCCCAAATATTCTGATATAATCTACAGTTAATCTGGTCAATTCTTAGAATTCAGAAAATTTGTCCCCAAGCAAAACACAAAGAAACAAACTTCAATGTTTACTTACATTTGGGAACTAAGTTTATGTTCATCATTTAGATAAGGTACACTCAGGTGGTTAAATATTGTTGTATAATAGTGATAAAACACATCCCCTGATCTGTTGGAGTCTATCACTCTGGTGTTAGAGAGAGAACAAATCAAAATATAAATAACTGTAAATCCTGTCATCAGGGCCGGCATTAAGCATAGGCAAACTAGGCAACCGCTTTGGGCCTCCGATTAGTGGGACTCAATTAAAAAACTTTTTCAAGATAAAGTTACAAAATATGGATCAAATCTCTACTCTTTAGTATGATTAAAAGTTTATTAATGAAAGTTTAGATCTTGTTAATTTTTTTTTCTATTTCACTGGTAGCCACCTTATTCACTTCGCCTAGGTCTCCGGTTACATAAGGCCGTCCTGCTGGCATAGTTTTAACAAGTCTAAAAAGTAAAATAAGTATGTTACCTTCAAGACTCAGCATTCCATTCAGCAGACGATGCTTAGGTCACCTGTTTCCGGGTCCAATGTTAACTTTGTTTTATTTTGACATTTTTTTTTACATGCGCTACACTTACTACGAGAAAGAAAGCGTTGTAGATGCCAGGGGAAATAATTTTTTGAAGATAAGAAAGCAGGAAAATATGGCACCGGGGTTCCGACTCGAACCTATCTTGATTAGCTTTTAGCTCTCGCCCAGACCCGTATATCCAGAAAGAACATTTTCTAGTATACAAAACACTTAAAAGTCATGTACAAAACAAGAGTTTCAACAACAAAAAAAAGACTAGCAGCTTTAATGTGTATGTAAAGATGTATACAAAATAGAAACAAAAAATTTTGTTATCATTTATCTTTTAGTTTCTTTCCTTTTTCCTTACATTTTAAAACCCGAATCCCAATGAGGAAACATACAGCGCTCCCCAAAGCTCCCAGCTGGCGAAGAGAGGCTCGAACGAAATATTTTCTATTACGAAGCGCCACCTGTAAGTTTGAGAAACACTGCCTTAATCATTGTTAACTGTATGCGCAAATCTATTGACGCTGTGGATGTATCGACAGCAAATGCTCTTTATTTGTTGGTTGTTTTTTTTTACAAAGCTTATATCAACTCACTCTGTCTGTCAGTCCGGTTATTTCTCCCACACCCATTCTCGGATAGTTTAAACTTCGCATAATCATTCATGGCATAGACAAGACATGGATCAATTTAAACAAGGTTACAAAGACAGTTTGTGTGGAAACAAACTTGTAATCGGCTCCCGAAGTGGTCCACCCAGGCATGTAAAAAGGCAGGTATCAAAATTTTCAGAAAGAATATCAGAATGAAATTCTATCAAAGAAAGAAGGTTGACAGATCCTGTGTGGTGCCCAACGGTCCAGCAGACCTAGGGATAGGTGAAAGTAAAGGTGAAGCTAAATGTGAGCCTGGCCTAACTGATGTCATATAATGATTATCTAATTGTTTTGAAAAGGATCAATCACTTATTGAAAGCCTAAAGAAAATAAAAACATCCCCGTAAACAAAAAAAATAAATCCTTTAGTTGAGCGTTTTATTGGGCTGGACAGATACTTTTTTACTCTCACGGTAGGCAACGAATATTGACTATAAATCTGACCTGACGCCTGACATATCCGGTACATCGATACATGTGAGAAAATCACCTAGCCTTCTTCCCCACCCTTTAAACGAAAAGTCCCATCTATATATAGAGAGAGACCAAAGCATTCTAAGTTAGGCCCACTAGAATTCATACAGTCTCCTCTGTTAGGAAGCTTACTTGTGCGGTTTCATTAGGGACAAACGGGTGAGTGTAAATATTTTGCTATACTTATTTCATTTTAAAGGAATGTGTGAGTACACATTAGGATGGCTGCCTGGTCGTGCGGTTTGCACGCTGGACTGTCGTTTGGATTTATCGATGGTCCCGGGTTCAAACCCTGCCTGCCCCCCATCCCCCTTCGTCCTGCGGGAGGTTTGGACTAGGAAGTAAACTATTTTCAACTCTAAAGGAACATCCGAAACATGTCAAACATTTTTTACACAACCACGTTACATTAAGACTAAGACTGCTTTATTGATCCTTACGGAAATTTTTTGTGATTACAAGGACTCTTCTCATATAAGGACAACACAACAGAAAAATACACATAAATGCAACAGACAACATAAAGAGTTCATTCAGCGACTTCACACATGTATCTTGGTGCATTTCATGTCCCCTGATCAATGAGTGGCGGTGATAGAGTTTGACCGAGTGAGGTAAAAACGAGTTTTTGTACCGCTCCGTTCTTGTTTTGATTGACAGCAGTCTCCCACTTCGCGACGACCTGGCGTAGTTCTGATGGATCGGGTGGCCGTTGTCTTCCAAGATTTTTTCGATTTTTCTTAGGCACGTTTGTTCAAAAAGTTTCTTTAAATGTGGCAATGTTGTGAGTGTAAAATTTTGATGCTTTTTTTAATGATGTTTTCTAGACGTCACAACAGTTTAGATGAGGCGTTGCCTTGACGTTATTCTGTATGTACAATGTACTATTTTATGTCGATGCAATACCTTCATATAGTATTATTAATGCCGCTATGGTTGTCTACATTTGAAACCATAGTTATTGTATTTGATGTGTTATGTTTCATCCATTCCTGTATCTTAGTGATTGATGTCAACAATAACCTTTCGTGAATCTAACTACTGTCTAAGAACTTAGATCACAGTGCGCATGGGAAAGTAATTATTTCACATTCCTATTATATATCCCTCATACATATTATTTTGTCTCAAGCACTTGTGAACTTATAGTTCCTTGGATGAGTTTAATTTTGATTTATCATATCAAACCCTTATCATTGTATCTCGATTCCTAGTATTTTATTTTCATCTTTTCCTTTGAAATACTATGCTCATTCCCCATTTTACTATAACTGATTACTTATCGGCGTAATCACCGCCAATGGATGAATATTGACTAGTATCATCCTACATTATATGACAATACATTTATTGTGGTTGTCTTCCTTATATTTTGTTTGTTATTGAGTTATATCCATGCTTTAAGATTTTATACTTAATTGTCTTAAATGCCTTAATGGGATTGATACCAATGCCTACATCTGAATGATTGCAAGGCATATGGGAATCCCTACTCAATGCCTTTAGGAGATTCCTAATTGTCTGTCTTATTCCCAGCCTGGTTGCTACACACGATTGCTGTACCCGATTGCTGGACTGATTGCGGTAACTGCTTGTTGTAACTGCTTGCCGTTGCTATAACTACCAGATCTCCACTTGAAGCTGTAACCAAAGCCGACCACACCAGATAACCCCCTCCCCATTACATACCTGTCAGCAAGAAGGCATTGCCATAAAATATTGCCCAGTGTCCACAATGCCCTATACTGCCCAGTACCCGGCCCAAACTGTCCACTGCACAATAGCTATTGCCTAATGCCGACCGCTTAGAGCAACCTTCGCTGCAGAAGACAAACTGACAAGTGAGTCAGCACGGCCATCTACAAGCTAGAAACCACAGCTGAGAGGTCCACCCCACCACAACTTAGTCTGCAGCACCAGCCCTTTCTACTGCTAAACAGGCAGTGGCCTCACCCTAGAGCCAGCTTGCCTACAGCATAGAGAACATCCTGAGCCGACGTCCTAAGACAGAGCCGGATGACTCATCCTTCTGAGTGCCAGTCCTTCGACCGCCAGAAGACGACCCACGGGCTAGCAACTAAGAATATAAGTAGCCAGACATAGGAACACTCTTCTCTTCCATTCACGCCTAAAGTAGCAATCCATGATGATCAATTAAGTTAGATATTAACACCTTCAGTTCAATTCTTGATTATATTATTTTTATCATTTATCAATTATCCATTGTAAACTTTAAATCATTAAATCATTTTATTTTATGCATTTAATTCACTGGTCTGTTCTTACTGTTAGTTGCGGTGTGCCTGTTAAAACTCTTGTATATGTGAATAGAATAAATTAATAAAATTTCTCCTAGACTTAAACAAGCAAATAATTAACTAATTAAACATCTCGTCACAGACTGAAGTGGTGATATCAGCTGACGTCTCCTTTATATATCGCCGCTCTAAATGAAGACAAACAATATAACTATACAATCTTCCCACATCAAAAGTACCTGACTAGCAGGCGGTCAGCACGCCGGCCCGAGGAGCCGTGAGGCAGAAGTTCGAATTCAGGTTGTTCCCCTTATTTACCTGTTGGAGATGCTTTTCAAAACCAATGACGCTCAAATGCACCCAGACATCTCATACGTTCGTCACCCAACCCCCCCCCCCCATCGCCCCACCTGGGTCCAGACAAGGGATAGGATCATGGCGTATTGAGGAAGCATGAAATAGCGCTAAACAAAACCAATTGATAAGAATATAATTAACCGCACAGATTTATTGTTGTCGGTCTGGATCTATTACAAATTACATTACACAACTGACCCAAACTAATTGATTCAATCACACTTCGTATAAGGTTTATTTATTTATTTTTTTAAACAAGTTTTTTTTCATGTTTTATTTGTTTGTTTATGTTTTTTGTTTTGTTGTTGTTTTTACCTCAATAGATTGTCTAGGATATCAAAGACAACTAGGTTCAAGGATATTTCCACCACGGAAAGCCCACAATCATGTGACTGTAATAATGTGCGCGTATTCGTGTGTTAGTTTCCTTTTCAAAGATAAAATTGTGTACGTGGTGGGTACCATAAGATAACGTCTCTCACTGTACTACTGAATTTCAGGCGCAAGACGTCGTCAAAAATTAAACACCATTCAGATAACGGCATAGCAAGACTTATTTTCCAAACGTATGATGTCATCCAAAAGTTGAGCACCAAACTGCACCGTTAAGATAACGACGATGTGAGACTTACTTCCAAACGTAGGTATAGTAGTACAGAGGCATGGGGATGACTAGGGACAGAGCCACATCTCCCAAAACGATAGAAATGTTTTCTTCAGGTCCGGCACACTGGGAGTGCCAAATGATCGCTACTTGAATCCCATTAGTGCTGTTGATGTAGGCGGCTCCCTGGTATTTGCGCTGAAATCATACCCCAAATAAAAATTCTCAGATTATGGGAAATTCTGCTATGCATAAAACAATAATGGTAAACAAGACGCTTTGCACCGAGGATTCTAATAAGAAATTGCGCGAAATTAAATTCTTTTTTTTTCGTCCCAAGGAGCACAAGAAAAATGTTGAGAAAATCTGCGTTAAACCTTAAGTAATCACTCTAAAACTAGAGTAAAAGTTCCCGTTTCAGACCTTTTGGGCATTTGATTTTAGCTCATCTCTTTATTAGGCCAACGGTTAACGAGCAGGGTGTCGTGTGGCCAGAACAAAGACCAACCGCCTTTACTCTCATCAACTAAAGTCAGGTACCCATTAGATTTGGGTGGTCTCAGGGGCCTCTAAACATCCCAAATTTAAAAAAATCCCTGTCTTCACCGAGATTCGAACCAAGGACCCCAGATTAGGAAATCAAACGCTTAACCACTCAGCCAATGCGCCTCCCATAAAAATTATAGAATTTGTAAAAACTATTAAAGTGTTAAGCTAACAATTTTGTGAACAATTGTTTTGCCTAGTGTCGTGCGACCAACACAATGACCATAATTTTTGTTCTTTTCCAAAAAAGTTTCTATGTGATCTCAATTTGTGTAAGAAAGTTCAAACTCATGTAAGGCGTCTTTCAAATTAAACTGGTACGAAAAAACAACCCTTTGAGACCCTGGGATCTAGAGGTCATCTGTATCAATGGACAACGAGGGACCCACGTATCCAGCAAAACGACAAACCGCTTTTACATCCACAAAGTGTGTAAGATACCCATTAGAGCTGGGCTGGTTGATTTAGATGCGTTGTAAGATTCGTTAACATCAAAATCACAGTCTTCGAACTGGAGATCCAAGCAATCGGAAGCCAAGCTCTTTAACGTTCGGCCACGAAGCCCTTCCAAGTTATAGTGTGATACAAAATAAACTGTTTAAAAATCCAATTAGTCCCATCACTCTATCGACGGTTAACGAGGGTATTGTGTGGCCAGCACAACGAACTAATGTCTGTAACCCATTAAAGTTGGGTGAACTCAGGGGGGCGTTCAAAATTCCAGCCTTCACCAAGATTCAAACCTGGGACCCCTTGGTTCAGAATCCTAGCGCTTTTCCACTTAGCCACCAGGCCCCGAAAAAAAAAAGTGTATGAGTCGCTTTGCCATCTTTACCGTTACCTGTTCTGATTTTCCGGCATGCCGGAGGTTTATCTGCACCATGTACTCCGCCTCGTGAATGAAGACTTTCGAGTCGTTTTCCCCCGCCGTTAAGAAATAACAGCCCAAGTGTTTTCTGCCCACACAAAGTTCCGGGATGACGAAAGTTTTCCCATAAGTTTCTTGCGGGAGAAGCATTTCTGCACAATATAAATATATAGGTCATGTCACATGTTTTGTTGTGCCGCTCAACAATATGTCGGCTACACAGGGTAGTGCTCTCATCGCTTACGTTTTTGTTTTTCTTTGTATAGAAGCTAATTACTTTGTTGTTGAATTTTGTTTTCACGTTGTTTTAGATCAATTTGTTTCAATGTTTGTACAAAACTGAACTAAACTCTGTTCTGTCTGGTGACATTTTCAACACGTTATTTCACCCAAAATCAACAAACTAGAAAATAATTTCTGCTATTGCGTGACCCCGTTTGGCACTGAGTCCACTCGCCACCGCCTAAGACAGCCTCTGTTTGTGTTGATTTGGAACCATTTAGGCCTATTATTACAGTTAGTTTTCACCCTGTTTGGTAATCCTGAATCCATTGGTGTAATAAACCAGCAATGCCAAAATATTTTTATTTATTAAGCAAGCTATGCTGGTGAATTTTGTCAAATGTCTTCGAAAAGTATAATAAAATGGCATCTATTTGCTCAATAGTATCTAAGCCTTGGAAAAGTCATCATTTAAACCTATTAGTTAAGTTTCTAATGACCCACTTTTCCCAAAGCCATGTAGGTATGGAGTAATGACATTATATTTATCTTGCCACATATTATAGTATTTATATTCAAGTATTTTACATGTGATGCTGGTAAGTAATATTGGTCTGTATTTTCCTAGATCAGATAAATAAAAAAGTGACATTAGCTTCTTTCCAGTCCCTCAGTACTCTGCCCTGATTAAGAGATGCCTGAAAAAGTATTTTGAACACTGGTGCTAGCTCATTGCTTAGTTCATTGAGTAATCTAGCTGGAATACCATCAGGTCCAGATGCTTTATTAACATTAAGTATGTTATAGACGACAAAATGAATTATTAAAACCCAGAATATATGAAAACACATGGCTTCGTTGCTCGTCCTGGGTACTATTTGAGGGGGGGGGGGATACAGCGTTCACCCCAAGCACTCTAGATTTATAAAGGGGTCGCGAAATTAAACACTGCATAAGGGCCGGTCTTAGGCATAGGCAAACTAGACAGTCGCCTTGGGCCTCCAATTGATGGGGACCTCGCACAGGACAAAAAAAATTAGAAAAAAAAAGTTGCAAAGCTTGGATCAGATCTCAAACATAGTAGAGCACTTTGACTCTATGTTTACTAGTCTGACTCTGTCTCTACTACAGAAAACGCGATATATGAATTTTAGTCATTTCTCGATTTAGTTATTGAAACATGCTGGTTATTACTAATTTACGTAATTTTATTTTTTCGCTGTTTCTTTCAACAAATTTTCTTTACCTAGGGTCTCCAATTGAGGCGCGGTGGCTGAGCGGTAAAGAGCTTGGCTTCCGAATAGGAGGTTCGAATCCTAGTGAAGACCTTGATTTTTAATTTTGGGATCTTTGGTGCCTCCCAGCTCTAATGGGTACCTGACATTAGTTGGGGAACAGTAAAGGCGGTTGGGCATTGTGCTGGCCACATGTCTCCGTGGGCCACAGAAACAGATGACCTTTACATTATCTGCCCTATAGATCGCAAGGTCTGAAAGAGGAACTTTACTTGGGGTCTTCAATTTTTCAAGGCCTGACTACATTAATGTATTCTTTTCATTCAGTCCAAATTATAAGGCGATGCAGAGTTAGGGATTCACTTGCCAAGCGCTGCGTCAGACGACATTTGATCATGGGTCACTTTGGCATCTTCACACATGAAAAATTTGGAGAAACAACTTCCGGTTACCACTCCGAATGAATTGTCTCCCATTATCTTTGTACCTGAAAAGAACCGCAAGACCAGTCACACAACGGGAAGCATTAACTCCAGCGAGATAGAAAGGAGAGATAAAGGGCGAGATAAAGAGTGAGATAAAGGGCGAGATAGAAAGGAGAGATAAAGGGCGAGATAAAGAGCGAGATAAAGGACGAGATAGAAAGGAGAGATAAGGGCGATAGAGAGGAGAGATAAAGGGCGAGATAAAGAGCGAGATAAAGGACGAGATAGAAAGGAGAGATAAAGGACGAGATAGAAAGGAGAGATAAGGGCGAGATAGAAAGGAGAGATAAAGGGAGAGATAAAGGGCGAGATAAGGAAGTGGATAAAGTACTGAAGTATGGACATTCCCCAGGCACATAAGGAGGAGTAGGGGTTATTTTGCAGAAATGCTAAAGCTCCGTCTAATTATATTTTTCGTATGTTGTATGAATATCATGCGACCAACCAAAGAACCACAAGGTACACAAAGGGAAACATAAATAGAAGAGTCAGAGACATACGGACGTTCTTCGAACACCTCATGAGGACTTACCTGTCCAGCTAATGTCGTAATTGTCACTGTGGGAAAAATGTGTACAATTCTGTATGGGGAATGTCGTCCACCTGTCAGAGAGTAAACACTACAAACATTACAAACAAAAACGTAGAACATTTTATAAGTTCACAAATGTGGATTGTGTTAGCCAAATGTGCAGCTGGTTTTGGCCTGGCCAGGAAAGGTTATTGTAATGTACTGACAAACTCAGGGATTTGTTTCTTTGTTTTACACGTTTGGGACATTCCTTCACATAACATTATAATATCCTACAAGGCAGGCCTTAGGCCCAGGCAAACTAGGCAGCCGCCTAGGGCCTCCTATTGCCGCCGATTGGTGGGGGCCTTGCACAAGAATAAAAAAAAGAGAGAACAAATAGATAAACTTGTCCACTGTTTTTTTGTTGTTTTTTTTGCTTTTTATTTATTTTGTATCTGTTTCATTTGGGGGCCACCAAATTCGCATCGCCTTAGGCCTACAGTTATCTAAGGTCTAAGGCCGGCCCTGCATCATAGACCCGAACATCCCGCAGGACGACGGTGGAGGGCGACGGGCAGAGTTCGAACCCTGGAACACCGAGACGACAGTTCGGAGCGCAAACCACGACCATGGCAGATATCCTGTGATATTTTTGGATGCTATGTTGAATGAATGAACCCATGAAAGGTGTAAAGGATATCTAGTTTACAGAATAGGAGGGGGGATTAAAGCAAGATAAGTCTAGGTCAGAGACAGGTATAATCATAAAATAAGCAGTTATACAGACTTTAAATTTAGTGTTTACTATGACAAACTCACTAAATAGGCCAAATTCTATTTTCCAGGAATGTCTTTTAAAGTATAAGATAGTAGACTTATAAGATACTGATGAATAACCAAGTAGGTGAGGAGGAAGGGGTGGAGAACTTACTTATCCAGACTTATCTCCATGGTCATCCCGGTTGTGTAAGTAACATTCATGAAGCTCCAGGTCGCGATGTCGTCTGCAAATTTAAAAGTGACCATGATTCTTACCCTGTCATGTGACACAAGTTGAATTGTGGGATTTTCGCTGCAGGTAAAGACGAAAGACGGACATGATGACGTAGTCTGTGTAGTTGAAAGTAAGTAGAAGGTAGATAGTTAGAAGACGACATTTGGTCTACGTTGATAGAGACTACAAGAAAATAGAGGAAGATTTCGTTTTTAAAGTTCATAGTGTGTTGAGGTCGTTTTTTTTTTTCAACTTCCGGATGTTCCTTCAGATTTGAAGATCATTACATCCTACACCAAACCTCCCGCAGGACGATGGTCAGGTTCGAACCCGGGACCAAAGGACGACAGTAGAGAGCGCATATCACACGAACAGGCTCCCATCCTAGATACGTTGACAGATAAGCTAATGGATGAGTAGAAAAGTAAGTAGATTGATAAGGTGAGTCTAAGTATATAGATAAGTAGATGTATAAGGAGATAGATAAGTTGATAAATAAGTTGATAGATAAATACCTAAATAGATAAGAAGATGATTAAGAAGAAAAAGAAGTAGATAGCTTTAATTTCATCTCCACATAGTCATTTTACGGCTGAAAGAGACTTAAGTATATAGATCAGGCATGTCAAACTCCACATAGTCATTTTACGGCTGAAAGAGACTTAAGTATATAGATCAGGCATGTCAAACTCCACATAGTCATTTTACGGCTGAAAGAGACTTAAGTATATAGATCAGGCATGTCAAACTCCACATAGTCATTTTACGGCTGAAAGAGACTTAAGTATATAGATCAGGCATGTCAAACTCCACATAGTCATTTTACGGCTGAAAGAGACTTAAGTATATAGATCAGGCATGTCAAACTCCACATAGTCATTTTACGGCTGAAAGAGACTTAAGTATATAGATCAGGCATGTCAAACTCCACATAGTCATTTTACGGCTGAAAGAGACTTAAGTATATAGATCAGGCATGTCAAACTCATTAAGGTGTATGGGCCGCAAAAAAATTACTATGACCTGAGGGGCCGCAACCAAAAGCCAGTTGCAAAACAGCGTACTAGTTTTATGTAAATTAGAAACAATACAATAGAATACAATAATTAATGACATACCTGTCCCTTAATTAGCTAAATTTTTAGTACTATTACACAATTAAAAATTACTATGATTACGCATTATTTTCTTTGTTCTGATGCTTAACATCTTTTCTGGGATACAATTTTATTAATGTCATGTTGAAGTTTGTTGGCCACTGACACTTTCATCACTGATGACAAATTTTGATGAGATAATCGCGATCGGTGAGGTGCTTTTGTAGCTTTCATTATGGAAAAGAACTGCTCACAGAAATAAGTGCTTGCAAACAGCAAGTATTCTGGCTGCAAATTTCCGCAATTCAACTTAGTGTTCAGGGTAAATAAATGTAAAATTTTGGCACAGCCAATCGATTTCAACAAAGAATCTGACTGCTATTCTATCAGCTCTAGTTGCACATTACCAGCAGGAATTTCAGAATCCAATGAGAATGGAGATACAAACAAAGACAATTCTTGCTCGTCCGGAACGAAGTCACGAAAATGGTCATTGAAATAATCTACTAACAATTACAGGTGTAAGACATATTTACCAAATGTTGTAGCCGTATTTAATCTTTTTAGTTCCTGACACGTTGAGAAGTGAACAAGATTTCCTCTTCATATTTCATTTAGCCACAGTCGTAATGGTAATTGTAAGCACTTCACATGATTACACTCAGTTGTGACAATTTTGTCTTTACTTTGAAGTTTCAAATTCAAGTCTTGCAGGTGCCCAGTGAGATCAACTGCCAATGCCAAATCCCGAACCCATTTGTCAGTTTGGAAATGTTCAACAGGTTCGCCTTTCATGTTCAGAAACAATACAATTTCCTCACGCGGTGCAAAAAATCTTTTCAATACTTTATGACAGGAGAGCCATCGGACTTTTGTGTAGTAGGGAACACAATCAAATTCGTGTCCAATGTCATCCAGAAACATTGAAAATTGGCAATGATTTAAACTACGGGCATGAATAAAATTGAGAGCGACTGAAACCGATCTTATGGCATGTTGGAACTGTAATTACTGTGCGCAGAATGTTTCTTGGTGAATGATGCAATGAAAATGAGGAAATTAAAAATTAGCATCAGTCTCTTTTATTTTTGCAAGTAGCTTTGCATCAAAACCATTTCATTTTATTGTTGGTGCGCCATACGTTGTTAGACTAGCTAAGATAAATTGTACTGTAATATCACCTCCTGTTATTTCTCAAAAAAACATCCTCGCTTATTGTGGCGTTATGCATAGTGTCACGAGTCGAGTCTGTGACCTATTTCGACCAGTTTCTAGAAGCTCGTGCAAGTGTCCAGCGTAAACAAGTTAATTTTAGATATCCAATCGAAGAAAGAGGTTAAGGGAAAAAATAGCACACGTCAGCTTCTAGAAGGTCAAAGTTACTAAAATAATAATCGGAGAAGGTTCCAGGATTCTGGAACGTACGATCAAAGAAAATATAAATTAAGGGAAAGTTATTTAGACGGGGTCCTCGCATAGTAGTAGTTCTTGTAGAGCGTTGGTCCTCGCTCAGTAATAAGTTATACTAAGTGAAGTTATACTAAGTGAAGTTTTATGTATCATTTAAGTTTTATTTATGAAGTATCAAGTCAAGTTGTTATTGAATTAAGAAGTTAATTTGATGTGAAAGTTGAAGAAGTTATTAAAGAAGTTTGAAGAAAATACAGAGAGATGTTTCTTTCTTCATTTCATAAGAATTTGTCAACTTATTAATACAATCCTTCGGCCTGTACGTCACACATAGAACAGAGCTCAAGTAGCTCCTCATGTATCTGTATCTGTATATATGTATTCCTGTCACAGGCCCTTATGAATATAGCCAAAACAGTGTTACACTTGTTACATCAGTTGACTCATCGAGAGCCAATGAAAAAAATTCAAAATCTTTAATTGTTCACGCAATCTGACTGACATGTCATTTATTCTATCTGCCACAGTGTTCCTAGTTAACGCTATTTCTGTGAATGCTTTCACCTTTTCTGGACAAATTACTTCGGCAGCTTTAACTCTTTCATAAAATCACATTCACTAAATGATTCGCTATGGCTTGCAATTAAGTTTGAAAAATGTAGCTTGCTTTCACTGCAGACTCACTCTCGTTGTTCAGTTCAACAAATACTATTTTTCAATTCAAGTAGCTTGTCATCTTTTATCTTCCAGCGTAGCAGTTTAACATTATTTTGAAAATTTTTAGGTGGCTAAGCGGGCCGCACGCAAAGTGGTCGCAGGCCGCATGCGGCCCCCGAACGCCGTGTTTGACATGCCTGATATAGATATTTGAATATTTGAATAAATAGATAACTGCATAGATAAGTAAATAGATAAGAGCATAAATAAATGTCTATGTAGATGTTAATAGATAAGCAGATAGATATGAAGAATAAGTACACCTTTACGTAGATATATCTAGATAGATAAGTTGACAGATATGCAAATATATAAATTGCTAGATAAATAGATAGAAAGCTACACAGATAAATAGTTATATATAACTTGACAGATAAGTAGTTAGATAAGTTTATAGAAAGGTAGATAAATAAGAAGATAACTAAGTGCATAGATAAGCTGATAGACAAGTACATAGTTAAGCAGATATGTAATAGATAGAAAAGTTGATAGATAAGTATGTATATGGTTCCTTCTGTCTAGGAAGACAATGGATGCGTCCAGATGAGTCACTGGCTTGAGACGGGGCAGAATCTGGAGTGACTGATCAAGCCAATCCTGGAGCGGCAGAGTTTGCCGCAGTTCGTGCATATATTTGCATCTGTCTTAGGGCTGGCCGACAGGGTAGCTTTCTTTTCTTTCTTTTTCTCTTAACTAAATGCAGCTTCGTTTCTTTTGCTCTCTGCGAAGTTCGTACCAGCACGTACAATCTGTCTCCATGATGTCCGGTCTTGGGCTATCTCCTCCCACATACTATGGCTGATGCCTGTGGTTTTCGCTTGCAGACATCTCTGTATGATAGTCTTGGGCGGCCCTTGGGTCTGACTCCCTACGCAAGCTCAGCGTATATGAAGTCTTTAGGGATTCTTCCATCTAGCATGCGTGTGACATGTCCGCGCCAGCGTAGTCTTCTCTGTGTCAGAAGAGCATATATGCTATGCATATTGGTCCGTTTATAAATGTCCTGATTGAAGACATAATCTCTCTTATCTTCTTATCTTATATAATACAGACGTTACTTCAAAAAAGAAGATGATTAGGTCCTACGCGTCATGCATTTAGTCATGCATATTAACCAATGACTTAAATTCTGCCAAGTCACTGGTTTTTCTGGCTAGCTCAGGCAACCCATTCCATGCTCAAATAGCACTAGGGAAGAAGGAGTATTTGTACAACTTTGTCCTAGCATATGGGACGAGGAATGTGCCTTTATCTTTGTGTCTTTCAGAGTATTTTATTAAATTTTGTTTTTGTATTTGAAGATTATGGTTCAGTGTTTTATGCATAATTGCTACTTAACTTTTGAGTCTTCTGTCCTGAAGGCTTTATAAATTTAGTGATTTTACTATAGGTGTTACTCTAGTCAAATGTGAATATTCATTTGTTATGAATCTCACTGCTCTATTTTGTGTCTGTTCCAGTTTCTTAATGTTTTCTTGAGTTGAGGGGTCCCAAACGGAGGATGCATATTCTAATATTGACCTAACCAAGGTTAAATAACATTTTAGTTTTATGTTCTTATTTGATTTATAGAAATTTCTTTTAATAAATCTTAATGCTTTGTTTGATTTTTTTTCTCTCCAGGAGATGCACATTATGCGTCACAGGCAGCGTAAGTGGAAGCTATTTAATCTATGCTCTTGACGCATGTAGGTTGCCCAGCTCTCAAATGTCATAAAAAAGTGTGCTCAGAACACAGGCATTGTAGACTAGGATTTTGGTTGCCGTAATCAATTTGGTATTTTCCCAGACGCGCTTGGAGAGTTTCGCCATTCTTGCAGAAGCCTTCCCTATTGTTTTCGTCAGTTCACTTTCTAAATCTAGGTTGCTGGCTATTGTTGTTCCTAAGTAGGTGAATTCCTTCTCCACCGTAAGTTTGTGATTTCCAATATGTATCGCTAGTATTTCTGCGACATCTTGTGCCAGGAATTCGGTCTTGGAGAGGCTTATCGTAAGGCTAAAGTCTTGACAAGCAGCTGCCAGAGCATTCACAAGCCTCTGTAATCCTTCTTGTGAATGAGATACGAGTGCCGCATCATCGGCGAACAGCAGTTCCCTAATCAAGATGCGCCGTCTCTTCGTTTTGGCTTTAAGGCATGCCAGGTTAAATAGTTTTCCATCGGATCTACTGTGGATTTATACTCCATCTTTCAGGGATTTAAAAGCTTGGTGAGTACAACTGAAAAGAAGATGCCGAATAGTGTTGGAGCCAGAACACATCTTTGTCTTTACTCCGCTCTTGGTGGAGAATGACATAGAGGCGGAACTGTTAAACTGTACAGTGCCCTGCATATTTTCGTGAAAAGCTGATACTAGTTTCAGTAGCATGTTTGGACAGCCAATTCTCTCTAATACGGCAAGCAGACCGGTTCTGCTGACAAGGTCAAACGCCTTGGTCAAGTCAATAAAAGCTATAAAGAGGGACAGCTTTTGTTCTCTGCTCTTCTCCTGTAGCTTTCGAAGGGAGAAAATCATATCTGTTGTGGATCTACCGGCCCTAAAGCCACGCTAAGATTCTGCCAAGATCCGCAGCCGCTTCAGAATTACTCTGGCATAAGCCTTCCCAACTATGCAAAGAAATGAAATGCCTCTATAACTGTTACAATCGGAGCGGTCGCCTTTATTTTTGTAAATTGTTACTATGCTTGAATCCTACAATTCCTGGGGACCATTCGTTTAGCAGTTCATGGAGTGGCTTCATTAGGGTACGCTTTCCAGCCTGAATGGCTTCTATAGGTATACCACAGATAAGTAGATAATGTACTTACATAAGAAGAGACTACGAAAGATCCATACATACAAATACTCATATCCAATATTCACCTGAGTGTAACAATGTAGTAACTATTTCCCCAGCCGGACACGGGGATGGCGATAAACGAGGCCGTGGAATTCTCACCAAATAAATAGACCGTCAGGCTAAACTCTTCCGCTGCGTTGAATCTGTAGGTTCTCACGTTGATCTCTAACAGGGACATGCTGCCAAGAGTATTTAAACAGATTTAAAGTAGCATGTCAACTAAAAAATAAACTGAAGAGAAATGAACAAATTACACTAATATATAAAATGTAAACGTCTGTCCCATTCTGAGAAGAACAGAAACTGTTTTTATTGTTACCATTATTTTAAAAGAGTCTGATAATTTTGGATGCCTTGGGATTTAAAAAAAAATCATATATCAGTATATCTGAATTAAATAAATAACCAGGGCCGGATTCTTGTAAGTTGATGCCCGGGTTTGGTATAGTTTTGTAGTGACTTTAATGAAAATGATCTTTATACATTCTTGGGTAGAATAAGAATTCTATATTTGAAATCATTTTCATTTCCTTTTTTTAGCGGCAACAAAATGGGAAAAGTCGCTATTAGTTTCATTTGGTCTGTCAGGGTCTGTCTGTTAGCCTGTCTGTCAGGGTCTGTCTGTTAGCCTGTCTGTCAGGGTCTGTCTGTTAGCCTGTCTATCAAATTTTGATCTCAAAAACTAGAAAAGATATTTGACTTCGTGATATTTTGCAGAATTGAAAGTCCTAGTGCAACGGTTACATTTTGACTACCGGTACTAAAAGCGAAACGCTTTGTTTAAAAATCTTATGTAAGGAAATTTGCACGAAAATTCGTTTGTTTGTTTTTTTCACTATTTAAATATTTCTATTTATAGTATTTTTATAAACCTGGTGGTGGCACAGATGGGGGTAGTGGTGTGAGTGTAGTCAGCCGACGCAAATCGCCCCAGGCCAGCGCTAGATGAGCGGTTAACGGTGACGAGTTACGACGGTCAGCCGAGACGAGTGTCAACATGAAGGTTCGAGTAGGATCGGCGTTGTGAACAGAGCTCAGGAGCGTCACGAGGGATGTAGTCATATGACCACCCAGAATGGTCGAGCGACGTTCTGCCCGGTTCTAGAAGGCCAGCAGGGACCCTATATAAAGAGTGGAGGTGTCGCAGTCAAGACGGTTCACGACAGAAGGTTTACGACAGGGGTTCAGAACACGGTCGACTACAGCACAGTTCAACGGTGTGGTTCTGTACGGAGCATTACGACGTGGTTCAGTGCGGAGTACTGTCAAGTACAGTTGAGACGACTGGCGTCTTGATCTTGGTTCGTGATTGAGTCCGACACAACGAGCCCAGTGTGTGAAGTCAGTCCTGAACTGTTGAACCCAGTGCAAGCCCGGAACGAGACGGAGAGGCCAGTGCAAGAGTTGATACGGCGGTACGGTGTTATCGGAGAGATATTTGTACAGTGTACGTGTTGCCAATTGTACAGAATTGGCTGTTATTTATTCAACTATTAAAGTGTTACGTTACTCTGGAGCCCTGAGTTGTCAAGTTCTTTACGTTGGTGGTGTAAGGTACAGTTTGCAGAGAGCCTGGATAGTGAGATTCGTAACAGTATAAACTAGGGGAGTGATTTTTCTGTAAATTTGTATGCAATGATTCTAGAAAGTTTTGTTATTTTCTAAAATAATGTCCTAAAAAATATTCATGTTACTAAGTTATAGGTTCTTTGAATTCGATCTACTAACAAATGCAGGAGGAATTCTTTTTTTTTTTTTTTGTTTTATATTGAAATAAATTTCTCGCTACATTTTAATAACATTTATGGAAACGGCTTCGCTATTTCTCTAATAGGTGTTCGCAAAAAACAACAACATCGATATTACTAAATTATGTTTTTGTTTCCATCTCTACATAATGTACTGAATACGTTTTTATTTGTTTTAAAAAGAAAATGCATTTCGTATGTATATAATTTACAGATATTTACGTTTCACATTAAAAGCTATCCACAATGACCACCTCCAGTAATTAATCAAAGGGAAGAACTTCTTACATAGGGCATGAATGAAATCGACCCTTATACATAAAATATATACTAGCCAAATATCACCCGCGGCCTGCGTGCCGGGTTTATCTGATTTGTAATAGAATTTCGCTCTTTAATAGGGATAAATTTAGATATTTTATTTTGAGGGGGGCATTGAACATACACTACGGTCACCGCCATGATCTAAGGAATATTTATGCCACGTTTTATCAAGATTGGTCAAACGGTTTTGATATTTATGCGGGGCATACACACATGCATACGCCTTACATTCTGCTTTATATAATAGATGTATTTATGTACGTATCTATTTATGTATTTATATGTCCCAACTATTACTAAATAATCAATAAATTGATGATTGATCATGGGTCGATCTCGTTAGTGGCCGACGGAAGAAGTTCTTCCCTTTGATCAATTACTGGCGATGGTCATTGTGGATGGTGGATCGATTTTAAAATGTATAATTGCATATCTATACTAACTTTATCAGCAGGACTGTCTCTGTTAGTGATTGAGGTTGGTCTATGGAAATATAAACGCTCGGTTTCTGGAACTTTTCATGTACAATCACCTGTAGGTAAGGAGAAATGAATTCTATGTAGCACAATCTGGCTTCACACCTCTCACTTTTAAGTGGGAAGCGCTTGGCTGCCTGACCGAGTGCCCCAGCGCTTAAACGCTCTTGAAGACCTTGACATTTGTTTTAAGATGAAAGAACTGCACCACAAGCGCGACGTTTTGAAATGATATTGCCCACTGGCTTTCCAACATGTCAATGTATTCTATTCAAACGTACTTGCCCTCTGCGACGTTTACTGTCACATTTAATTAGGATGTCTAAGAAAACGACATTTTTTTGTTCAATCCGACACAAGTTCGAAAAAAAAAAAAGAAAAGAATATCTTAATCTTAAATCTTAATCTAAAACAGGATCATTTGAGCTATTAATTAGATTTAAAGCAATCTGTAGGCCTAATACATGCTAGCTCAATAGCTTCACTTAGTACCATGACTCATTGTATTTATTGAAAAAAACTAAACAATTCTTTCAACAGTTAATCTATAATGTATATATCTATAGCCCTGGTCAATATCTACAAATGTCATTTCTCTAATATTTATTCTTCTTCTCTGTATATTTTGTTGGGTTCAAAGATTTCTACTCTACTTTTATATCAGCTCCACTCATGTAACTCCGTCTCTTTGTTACGCAGAATCTGTCTTTTGTGACATGAACAAATTATAGTCCTTTAATCAGAGGCGGACTGGGTGTTAAGATGGGCCAGGGTATTTCTATACAATCACTAGGCTATTTATTACATTATGTCGGAAAATGTGTTAGATTAAATTAGCATTACACTGTAGAGTCTGTAAAAGTTGTTTTTTTAAGCACGACGCTCAGAGGGCTTCGTTTACAAAAGAATATTATAAAAACTTAAACAATTTAATACGTTCTAAAGTGGCATTCATAAGGCCCTTTAGGTGGCCCTACCGGCCCATTGGGATATCGGCCCACCGGGCATTTGCCCAAATGTCCATATAGCCGTCCCTGGTCCTTGTACATCTAACATAAAAATGTAACATGTTCAAATTATAAAGCCAGCTTGCTTTTAATATATAAATGTAGTATGATAATATCTCAAAATGATACAGTCAGCTTACTTCTAATATATAAATGTTACATGTACAAAATGGTAGAGTCAACTTACTTCTAACTTATGCATGTAATGTGTACAAAATGAGAACACAATATACTGAGTGACTGCATTTCGAGAGTAATTCATTATAGGAACTGTTGTGATGAAATATTTTCCAAACACAGTCGAAGGAGCTGTCAATGGGAAAAAAAAAGTAAACAAAAGTCTAAATTGGTTGATAAAAAACACATCAGATAAAACTGTTAAGGGTTATCAAAAAGGTATCAGTCAGGTTTAAATATCATGACCAAACAACATCTTGGAAACAAGCCTGGTCTAAATAACGGAACTACACAGCACCTTGAAAATAAGTATGGATTAAAGTAGTCTAAACCCTAGAACCTCACAGTAGCTTACAAGTTAAAGAGAGGGAAAAACGAGAAATAAGAATATCGGCTTTCTGGAAGAAAATGTTCACAGCGTCTTTGCATAGCAGATTTATCCCCAGTAGTTTAAAACTACCAAGGTTGCCTTTCGCCCATCGGAGACTCTCGTACCTATTCAGAGGATATTAATGCACTTATTTTTATTTTTTTTACAAAATTATACAAGTGAGATTAAAACCCAGATTAATTAACCTACCTAACAACTATACAACTTAAAATTTCATTATACAAAGCTGACTTCTTCAGGATTCCACCTAGCGGCTTGTCTTAGGACCTCCCGCGCCGTTCGGCGCATTGGGCAGCAAGCTGTCTCCACAAAGATCTGTCACTGGCAACGTCTGAAGCCTCCTCCCACCTGGTGTCCACTGTTCTGAGGTCCTCAATGATAGTGTGGCGCCAAGTTAAATGAGGACGTCCCTGTTTGCTCTTTCCTCATATTGGCCTCCATTTAATCGCAACTCTTGATATGCGTAGTTCATTTTGTCGTAGAGCATGTCCCGCAAACATCATGCAACTCTCTGTCACAACCTCACTAAGTGTTCGACTCCCGGTTCGGCATAGGATTTCCTTGTTTGAGACCCGATCTGTGTAACTGGCTCCTAAAATCCGTCTCAGCCATTTTGTTGAGCCACATTTAGTCCTTTCTCAATTTCGCAGATGACTTCCATGTCTCTGATGCATACGTTGCTGTTGGGATGACGATTGTGTCTTGTACAGTGACCTGACGATTGTGTCTTGTACAGTGACCTATTTGTCTTGATGGGAATATCGTTGAGTAAGAATCACACGGAAACCGGAATCTTACTAATCTTGTTGTTAGACTAAAGACTTTTTGGTTAATAATGATTATTTACATTCCATTAAAGACGTCATATTTCCGGTTTAAAAAAAAATTCAAGCTATGTACGAAAAGCTTGTATAGCCCGGATAACGACCAAACTTGATACTAAGTGGAGAAAAACTTTCATCTTTTTATTGGTGAAAAACTGTAGCAGACCTGTATGTAGTGCTGCCAACTACACATTGCTGTGCTGCCAACTACATAATGCCTATGTTATAAGCTGATAAGTAATAGAAGTTTCTTCAAAATAAAAAGCAAGATTATTACTGAGATCATTAAATTTCCTTGGAAATCAAATGAGATGAATACAAAAGGTAGTTTGAAAACTTACCGGAAATGCGTTCAGTCCAAAGCAATATGACAGGAATGAACAGGCTGTGTGATGTCATTGAGTGGTATAACATTGCTGCTTCCAGATTCTGTTAATTATAAATGATGGGAGATGACAGAAAATGATTAAAATCTTTTGAGATTCATTATGAATTTCAACAAATGAAAATACAAGAGGATTTTTATTTCTCTTTCAAAACATAAATCTATATTTAAGATTAAAATAACAACGTACCCTGTATTATAAAGCTTATATAACCTCACTCGGTCGGTCTTTCTGTCTGTCTTTCTGTCTGTCTGGTAAAAAGTTTGTAAACGTAATCTCGGATCAAGTTGAAATTTTGCACAATTATATGATGATTACGTCCTACGCGTCATGCATCTAGTCATGTATTTCCAATGTCCTAAATTTTGCCAAGTCACTGGTTTTCCTGGTTAGCTCAGGCAACCCATTCCAAGCTCTAATAGCACTAGGGAAGAAGGAGCATTTGTACAAATTTGCCTTTACCTTTGTGCCTTTCTGAGTATATTATTAAATTTTGTTTTTGCATTATGATTTAGTGTTTAATGTATAATTGCTACTTTACTTTTGAGTCTTCTATCCTGTAGGCTTTCTAAATTTAGTGATTTTACTATCGATGCATCAAAGTTGTATCACACAAATGAGATTTAGATAGTTGAGATAGCCTATTGATATTTATAGCTTTGATTTGATACATTTGCGCCAAAGTGCTACAGTCTGGCCCCCAATGCCATTTAATAAAAAAAGATGAAAGTCTTTCTCAACTTTGTAGGCCCATCAAGTTTGATCGTTGTCCTGGCTTGATGATATCACCAGACTAATCAATAAGTAGATCTAGAGTCTAGATCTAATCATCTATTCCTAGACTTAGACTATAAGTTCCCTGACCGTGAACTAGATCTAGATTTAGATTATCCTAGATATAGGCCTATCTAGATCTAGAAGTTAAAATATTTATTAAAAAAAAACAGGCAAGTTCTGAATCGTGAGTAAAATGAGCAAGTGTAGAGAAGGAAAACACAACAAGAATGGAATTTCAAAACAAAGTTGTATGAATCACTTTACACTACAATACAATATTATTAACTATTGTATTCTTTTTTGTTTACAAAACTTTTTGTTGTCTCATTTCATACCGAATGGTTTATTGACGTATTTCTGGGAATATCCGATCTATTAATAGAACAGCTGCGCATGCAGATAGTTTTCTGTGCTGCCTGTGATTTAAACAATAATTTTTTTCAGACAACATTGAAAATTAGTAGCCTACCTTAAGATAAATAATACAAACATTTAAAATACTTTTAAAGAAAGATAATACTTCGTCTATACAACTTATATTGCGATTGTTTTTCTCTAAATAACAGGTTGTTAATATTAATATGATTTAAGCAGTTGTTTATGAGCACGTAGATACAGTGGCGTATCTAGGAACGTTTGGGCCCGGGTTCACGAATATTTTGGTGGGCCCCTTACCCCATAAAACAAATTTAGTGTGTGGCAAAAAAAATTATAAGCCTGTATATATCGGTACATTTACCAGAAGACATTCCAATGCAAGTAAGTAATACTGTCATTACGTTGGACTCAGCCGTACATCTAATGACGTTTTAAAACCATGGGAGGTCACGAAAACATAACGTGAAATGATGCTAGTCGGCTTTGACAAAAGTGCATTTTTTTTTCAATTTGGTGTTGGATTATGTGGGCCCTAATTGGTCATGATTCATGGGCCCAAGTGCAATGAAACCCCAACGCGCCATTGTTGCTACTCCACTGGCTGTGGGCCCGGGTTCATTGAACCCCGTCGCGCCATGGATGCTACGCCACTGCGTAGATCTACAGAAACATGTTTAGGTGTAATAATAAAGTTGCTGAAGTATGTTGTTTCTTTATTGAGTTTCATGTGGTCATTGGATGAAATTAAGAAGTAGCATAGGTCTACTATCAATACTATCAATAACAGTTACAATGTTAAAGAGCTCTTGTATAGAGGACATTTCAATTTTATTGATATAAATACTAAAGACATTAATGACTGGCTCAAAATGTCGGTAATGACAAAGAGATAGAATGCAACTATTTTTTATTTTAATCTTTCTCAGCTTTCTGTTACCTCTGTTAGGCCTAGTCTTTTTACCAGACAGACAGGCAAACAAGCAGAACAAGTTTCTGTGGTCTATGAAATAAATGGAATGGAACTATATGACAGAAATTTATTTGAAACCTGAAATGGGTTCCATTGAAGTACTGGAATATAATTGTAGAAATAATTGATCATCAACTTCCTTCTGTTTAATAATAGTATTTGTGAAGAAACATGTCCCTTTACGTTTAAAGTGTCTTTTAATTGTGAAGCATTTCAACATAACATTTATACACGGCAGACATATACAGATTTTATACTTCACTAGCTGACTTCCTCTCTTTTTGTTTACACACTCGTCACTTCCCCTGACTCGATAGCCAACACTTGACCGTGTGTCACGGTTGACTACACAGTAACCGTGTCACAACAGTATTTTTCTATTTCTTCCTGTCCGTGGCTAGATGCTTAATGAAAGCCGATTTGAATCAATTTAAAAAAAGCAAAATATTTGTAAAATATTTGTCCAACTGCTGCCATATTTTTCAATATTACAAGGTTTACCTCACCTTTTTCTATATCAAATAGTTATCACTAATTGATGAACTAATTGGTTAATGTTTTTGAAGGATTCATGTCTTCACCAATGAATAATAGTGAAACTTGTTCAACTTGATCCAAGAATTGGAAGCTGGAGAACAAAGTGTACAAGACTTTGACCAGACAGACAGACAGACAATGAGTTGATAGAAGCTAAATAGAATTGCCTAAAATCAATGATGTCACAAGAAAGACTATCATTGCAAACATCAGATAAGCAATAGGAAGAGAGTGTTTAAAACTCTTGCTTTTCATACCTATTATAATAAGTTCCAAATTATAAGTAAGAATTATTTTTTTCTAGAACAAAAAAAAAAGGGGGAGGGCATTTTTTATATCTCATGAAGGCGGCAACAAAACTTGTGGAGGTCATGTGTATACAAAAACAAAGATAAGACTAGAACAAACAATGTGTATTGCTTTATTGTAAATTAGATCTATATACACCATAATGGGATGATCAAACAAATAGTTAGAAATAAAATTTTAAAAACATGTTTCCAGTCACCTCGGCCTAGACATTTCACACGTATATGGTATAAGTTTTTTTCTGAAAACAAAAAAAAAGGCAATTTTTTTAATGTTAAGCAAAATGTGTTTTAAGATATTTATGTAAGTAATTTTTGTTTACTTTATTAAAAGAGTTCCCACAACTGATTCCTAGTGTCAATACTTCATTGTTGAATGCACTGGATGTGTTCAAGAAATACCAACTGTTGGCTGGGTGAGCTACAAAGGTGATCCGTGTGTTTTGGTGTTCATTCTTATCAATGTTCAAAGGTCTTTTAGTGTTCACCAACAAACAACACACACACAAGAAAGAAACAAAAACTGGCCTAAATAAATATGGCTCAAATGTTTTCAATTTTAGATGTTTTTCAAAATGGTCTCTATAATAATCAATGATAAAAAACTTCCTATTGACCACTTTTAAAGACAACTTCAAGAAGTAATGGTTAATTGGACCATAGGTTATTAGGACCAAAACAATGCTTGGGATGAGATCCATTAACCAAAATTGGCTGTATGTAGAAAATTTAAATTTACATAATAGTTTACTCAAATGTACAGAAAACTGTACAATCAAAAATAAGTTTACACATTGCAATTCATTTATAATCTACTATATAAAAAAAATGAACTCACATGGTACAAAACATTCTCTGCTCTGATCATTCTCGCTATTAATCACAAGCTTATGAAACAAAACATGTCTTTAGATGTTTATTTCAGTTATGCTCATTCAACATTTTAAACTATATTCTTTACGCATTGCATTCTAAAGCTAGTTCTACAAATGCAAAAATTATCTATATGAAACAGACATTCATTCGATCTCCACACATGTACGGTTACTTCCCCTGCAATCATTTTCTACAGAAACTTGTCACAGAATAGACATTTTAATTTAGCTACAAATTCAAACATTCTCAAATGCTGCTGTTTAAAATGCCCCATAAAGTCAACATTTTATTAGTAACAAAAATCAATCATCAAAACAATGTCTAATAGATGTTTAAATTTAAAATGTTATTTTTTCCTTTCTACACAAAGAAGATCAGTAAAATGAGATTAGTTAAACTAAAACTATCGAAATAATATACATATATATTAAAAAGAAAGTTAAATAAACCCTGTATCATGTGCTTTTTGTTGTTTTTTTTTGGGCGGGGTCCTTTTTTTTTTACCTACAGACAAACCTTTTTATACTGAATACACTAATAGCTTGCTCTAAATATTTTAAACTTTTCTTATGCCCAAGCCAAGCCTTATGGTAATGAGTGGGCATTTTTTTTTTTAAATAATAAACATCAAAATCAATTTTTAAAATGTCATAATTTTCACATACCCAGACTTGAAAATTGTTCATTAATTCAGAGGTTTAAGGTAAATATGGATGCCATAAATCACTAAACAGTATTGATATCTCATGTCAATGAATCTTGAAATTTGTATCAATAGTATGATGTTCTAAAATCATGTAAGCAAAGGAACTGTGAGGGAATAAACGTTTGAAATTTAAATCACTGTCAGGCACAAAAGATTTCTCTACCCGATATATTTTTTTTCTAGTTGGGGGATAAAACATTAGCCTATTGCATTACTTACTAATGAACACTTCACTTATGTCAAAGCGTATTAATAGCTCATTAGAAAAGATAGTAGCACAATATTGCACAACTCAATACTAGCTCAGTATCACCTTGATTTAATTACTCTTTACATTTTATTTGACTTATCAGATAGAAAAAGGTCACACATGAAATTCATTCATTTTTTACAAACATGGCTTTGATCATGCAAACTATAGCATACACCTAAATTGTATTATCTTTTTCAAATTACAGATCTATCATGCAGTTTGAATGTACTATGTCATAAAATAATAGGGATGAATTTGAACATTTTTATTTCTATTATTTAGTTTTCAAAGTGTAGAAAGTAAGTTTGGGTAGCTTGTGGTTTGCTGGGGATGTTTTCTGTTTATTTTTTCCCTATATAAATTAGAAATCAAACCATTTTTATCATTAATATTGATGTACAAAGTTTCATTTAGAAGAGTATGATGAATGTAAGAACCCAACCATTGTTAAATAGAAAATTTGACATACTTAATCTCATCTTGTTAAAACTGAATAATTACCACAATGTCATGAACAGTATATTGTAATATATAATCTCTGTTGTTTTTTTATTTCGTCAAATGTAAATATGTTACTAAAATATTTGACACTTCACTTTGTTTTATTTCAAGTCACTGTAGTTTCTTAAATAGCTTAAAATTGAGCAGACCAATCTTTTAATAATACAAAATATTTCAAAAAATCTTCTATAAAAAATTCTACTACATATCTCTAAATTGAAAGTATTTTGTGTTGAGTAAAATGTCATAACTGGGCCCTTTTAATGACATTACTGCTATTGAATTCAATATAAATTTAAGTAATGCTAAAACCCTTCAGCCTGTTAATGAATGGAGTCCTCTGGATTGATATCTAGTTTTCTTTTCTTGATCAGTGGAGATTGGGCCCCCTGCTTGTCAGCACTCCCAACAGATTTCAGTGAGTCTAGAGGCTTGGACTTGTCCCGGTGCAGGATGAGTTCCTCCATCCATTTCTTGACATGCTCTGTAGCAAACTTGTACTTTTCTGACATTAGAGTAAAATTAAACAACTTGATACTTTATGCTCAGGTAGAAGTAAATCTAGGTTTAATCTCAGAATGCACAAATTACACAAATGTGCTAATGACATTTATATTGACTAAAATTGTTGAGCAAATTAAATATAAAATACTTTGAATGAAACTGCATCAATTATTTTAAAACAATCATAACTGTACACAATTGCATAATGTCTTGCTATCTTCCATGTTGACAAGAGTCCCATTCATACTTTGTGGGAAGAGCTCCGTTCCACTGATGCCATATTTCTCATTTACAGAAAATGATGCACTGATCTACATAGATCTATATGATTAGCAAGAGCTTGTTTTTTATTTGGGGAAATGCATATTTTTTAGATGATAAACCATACTCGCATATTTTTGTGTCCATTTGCGTACAAAATATGCAAGATACCTAATTGTGCACACTTGGGGAAAGTTAGTGGGGTAGGGTAGGTTTAAGAATTGTATGAACTCTTTATAATTCAAAATAGAAATTTTAAACTTCTTTAAAAAAGTAATTGATTGATGTAATTAGCCTGGAGACTAAGATCCACTTCCTCAAAATAATCATTGTTCCAACAGCAACTTGGGGTTTCAAGACTTGAAAATCATCCATATAGGTATAAAAAAAGACTAAGCCATGTTCAGCAGCGATGGCTGAGAAAGATCCTAGGAATAACTTGCCAAGATCATGCTACCAATAGAAAAATCTTTTCCTGCATGGTTACTTGCCCCATAAGTGAATACAAGATAAAAATACTTTTACCAAAGTCACCCATAACATGAAAGCAAAAACAGGGCCATGGATTTCTAACACAGAATCGCATCTTCTTAGAAGACAACCTATCTCCTAGGCACTGGAAGCTGAGAAGAGGCTGTAAAAGTCGCCTGTGACAGATTTCTGTGGAGAGAACTAATAGCCCTGTGCTCCAAATGGCATGGGCGGAAATAAGTCTAAGTAAGTCAAAAAGTAATGTTGTATAATTGTATTCCTGTCCATTACAAGCTATATAGCAATAGTTACCAAGAGTGTGATCAAAAAACTCTTGAAGACTCCTGGGTTTACTCTGTAAATCTTCATACTCATAGGCCTGTACCAGCATTTCAAACTTGTCCAAGTCTTTTACAAATTGAGCTTCTGGACTTGACTGGTTTTCATATTCCTAGTATGTAATTAATAAAGCATTAAGTCACTTTAAGAACTAGGTATAAGGGTTGGGAAAGCCACAATTAACATTATGAAGATAGAAAAAATGTTTCCCCATGTGACATCTAGTTCATTGCAAATTATTTTAATTAACTTGGATAAAGTGATTTGAGGCAGTAAATATTACAAGTTAAACCTGTTTAATGTTCTATATACTATAAAGAGATTCATGTAAAGGAGAAATAAACATAATATGTAAGCTTTGCTCCTTTCCTTTTCTAATAAGAAATGAACAATGGTTAATAATGTTATTGACATAGCTAAAATGTTTTTAACATTGACATGGCTAAAATGTTATTAAGATTGACATGGCTAAAATGTTATTAACGTTGACATGGCTAAAATGTTACTAGCATTGAATAGCAAACAAATAATCTTTACCAATTACTAGACAGCCTAATAGAGTTGGGTGGCCTCATGGAATTTTGATAATAATAAGATGACCGGGATAAAAGTTGGCAGTGTGTCTTAGGGTCTCCTTGTTCCAGTACAAGGAACAGCCTGACCCTGGTTATGAACCAATTCTATCTCTCTCTCAAAACCCTGTAGTGCAAGATGCGACATTTTTTGAAAATGTGTTTTACTGTTTTCTCATCATCTCTGAGAGGCGGCCTCATGAATAAAAGTTCGCTTAAACCCTCCATCCCAGAGTAAGAATGATATCTCAATAATCAGAACAACCAATGAAAGTTATGTGTTGTTAATCTATTCATCACTAAAGGAATATATTAATCTCAACCTACCAGCCATAGCTGATACATTTCTTTGCCAGCTTCATCAGGCACAAGACTAGTTATGTGTGTTGTTGCTTCCTATAGGAGTAGAAATTAAAAGAAAATAAGTGCATATGTCACATAGGAAAAAAAGACTGAATCAATCAATATAATAATATTCTCAGAAAAAATAATCGCAAATAATGTAGCTAAATAATCAAATGTTGCCAAAATGTACTCAAGTTCTTTTTTTTTTTAAATATGACAAACTGTTAGATTAATTAATATTAAGTACAATGTCATTGAAGCTTCAAAAGGGGAGAGGCATCCACTTATTATATTTCAGTACTGATTATATATCATTAATAAGTTTGGGCTTTTTGTCAGCACTATTTTTTGTTTGCTATTTTGTCGGGTAACAATCTTTAATGGTTTTCCTTTGCTAAACATCCAAAATTTCTTTCTTTCAATATGTTTTTACTGAGAAAGATGCTTTTAAAGAGTGGAGGCTTTAATAGTCTCTATTTTCTTTAGACAACTTTTTTGTTTATTTATTTGGATAATACTATATTTCCTAGATTTAGTCTAGAGCTAGACCTGTTGACTCAATCACAGTTGGTCAGTTTTCTTTTTTTTTTTTTTTAATAGTGACATGGATAATTAGCTCAAGATTTACATTTTATGGTTTTACAATGTGAATATATGGATACATATGATTTAAAAATTATTTTTTTTCAATTTGGATCATAAAATTTTTTACCTAGATCTAGATTCTGGAGACTTGACCACAGTCAGTAAGTTTGGATTTTTATATTCATAAACCAATATTAAAATAATGTTTTAGTTTATAAACATTCATTTTTGTTATATAAAAAAAGGCATGCATTCGTCTTTAATTACATAAGAAATGTAACATCTTTGGATAACAAAAAAGTTATTAAAATTTCATTGAAGCATGAAATCCCAATCCGAAAAGGAGAAAAATTTATTGCATCCATATGTGGAAAACAATAACTTAATTATGTGTAATTCAAATTTTTGCAAAAATGATTTGCGAAAACCTTTTCTTTCTTGCTCTTTTCCTCCTTACTAACTCCACACCAGGGTGTCAGATCACCGACAATACTCTCAGCCATATCATGTACCAGAGCTATTTTGATGCATCTGTTAAGAATAATTTAAATCTTTTATTACATATTATAGTTATAGTGTTTATTATATAGAGTAATTTTTTTTTTAAAGTTCTGAGTATATTATTGTGGCTCTTCCACCGTGTCAAATACAAACAATGAAATAAGCAAGAGGTAACCTTCAAACACTGGCGAAATGTCAAAACAATCAAGATAGGTAGTCGACACTAGTGTTTAAATAGGAAACACTTGTAATCCTCAAGAAGGGACCCGTCATGTCCTCTGTTACTAACCGTCTGGATATAACTTCTTATTTTCACTGCCCCAATGAAAAGCGTCTTGTTGATAGCGTTGAATAGATCGTTCTTACTTTTTTAACAAACTTTACATCATCGTCGCTAAGTAAAACTTTCCCCCTATTCCCGAAACAAATAACTAAATCCTAATCATGTCATAACAATATCTATGAGAATGTAGAGTATAGACATAGCTGCCATAAGCACCTTGTTTTGAGTATGGAATGTCATGTGAAGAAAGAAATACATCAAGAGTTGACAGGAAGCTACACAATAAAGTTCTAACCACTGCAATCCAATTACAGGATCATAAGGACTAGCAAATGGTACGGAACTTGAAATAAATAGAAAAAGGTAAAAGAAAAATGGAAAGAGCCCTTCAATGGAATAGACATGCAAACATAAGGAGGATGGCAAAAAAATAAATAAATAAAACAAAAAAACAATAATAAAGGGTGGACAGAGCATTTTTGGATCCATAACATAAGCTATAAGAAAAATAAATGGCTAATATTTTCTATTACAAAAAAAAAAGTGAAATAACATAGTTGCCAGGACTATTTTTTATAACTACAATTGCCCAGACTTGCAAATCCACTTGATATTAAAAGATGCAAATATACACTGTGGCAGAATCACAGAAAGCAAGCATAATGTTTAATTTAGTTACAGAGGAAATTCAAATTCGATATGAACTGGAGCAGGTAATTTCTCAAGATTGGCTTACATTAAAATGCACATAGTTGATTACACACTGTAAAAATTTTCTTATCTTGATGAAAAGGAAAGTTTTTTAAAAATTTAACAATAAATCTTACTTGTCTTTGTCAAGATTTGAATTTGGTGGCAGAGCGAAAGCAGCCATGGCCATTCTATAACTATGTTCAGCAACACTTTCAGGGTTCTTGACACCTTTACGAACCCATCCTGTCCTCTCTACCTGCTATTTAAAAAAAAAATTACTAGTGAATGTACTTTATGAGTGTGTTTCATTTGGCATCACTGAATTTGATATTCAGTTATTCTGAAGCGAGGGTGCAACGAAAAGGCCACTACTGTTTTGATGGAATGACGGGTGTAATCTCACCAGCATAAAACTGTGTTACTTTTTGAATACCAAACATATACATAATGCAACAAGCTGTACTCGGTAATGTCTTTGAATCCTAGAATCTAAATTAGAAAGTAGATATATAGTATAGTGACATAGTAGAGTCATGTAAATCTATCTAAATCTAGTATTATATAGTTCTTCCATCAAGTTCAATAATGACCCCTTTTCTCATCGAGGGGGTTGGGGTTTTGTGCCTCCTCATGTGGCTGGTGAGACCTATGTGAGCCTGGAATGTTCGGCTGCACAATGGCCAGGTTATTCCAGCTGGAGCTAGCATCATTGTCCTTGCTTTTCTTCTCTTCTGCGAGCGCTGTTCTCTTTTCCTCAGCAATTTGTGAGCCAGTTTTCACAGTGCAACGCCATGATGCTCTGTCATGTGCTTCTGTCTCCCAATTGGCTAGGTTTATGCTAGAAACGCTTTCAGAGAAGCTTTGAGGGTGTCCCTAAAGCGTTTTCTTTTACGCCTTGTGAACACTTTCCTTCCTTTATTTGGCCATACAGGAGTCGTTTAGGGATGTGGCGGTCGTCCATTCTGCTGATGTGTCCTGCTGATCGCAGTTGGGACTGCATCGGGATTGTGTGGATGCTTTGCAGACCCGCTCTAAATCTAGAAACAGTGACGACAATGAAATTGAGTGAATGATTGAATGAAAGTGACTTAAGCCTAAAAGTATTTAGATCTAAGTACTTATCACCAAGACTTGTCTTAACTTGGGACCACACCAAGTTCAAGTACAAGTCATCGAAGTCGACAAGTGAAGTTGAGTTGAGACTGACACTTCACACGTCTTCAGAGAACACTCTCTCAGACTTTTTTATTATTTTATTCTTACCTTTAACTGTCCAATGAGTCTCATATACTCAAAGAATTTTGAACAATTAGAAGACATATTTAATATGTAGCATACGCGTCAACTCGATCTACATTGAGTAAATCTATCATTTAAATCGGATCTAGCCTCTAGATCAAGAATTTTGCTTCAACATTTGCAAATTAAATTTTGTTGACAGTTTCACAATAGAAATCTTTAACTTCGGAGATAACAATGCTACATTAGTCTCTTCTGACCAATGAAAAAAACAGAATAGAGACATTTGTTGACAAAATATGGGTCAGTGTACGAAAATGGCTGCGTCCTTGTCATATCGATGGTGTATCAATCAGTTACGACTAACTAATTCTTTATTATGTTGTAATTCACGATTATTTTCTGTTAAAAATGATGGATCGCATAGTTCCAATAAGCTAGATACAGAAGAAACTGTAAAAAACACAAAATCGGATTGTAGTAACGAAGCTTCAATAGAAAATCAAACACCCGTTACACCGAGCTCAAAAAACTTTAAAAAGTTCGCTG
Organism: Biomphalaria sudanica; assembly: GCA_036873155.1. Taxonomy (NCBI): domain Eukaryota; kingdom Metazoa; phylum Mollusca; class Gastropoda; family Planorbidae; genus Biomphalaria; species Biomphalaria sudanica. The sequence goes on along the minus strand of JAZGLO010005242.1, from coordinate 1,598,121 downwards.
CCAGCAGTGCTAGTGCATCGGAACAGGCTCTGGATAAATTTGCTAAAGTTATAGAAAAAGTAAAGGCGGCACAGGAAAATGCTAAGCAAAAGGTTGAACCTAGTACTCCAACTGTTGATCCAAATGAATCGTTTGCCTCAATGCTTAGAAAATCCCATTTTGTATCACTTGGCGATGTTGCAGGCAGACTTGTGGAAGGCAAAATTTTTGAAGTAATGGGAGATGATTTATACATAGATTTTGGTGGAAAGTTTCATTGCGTATGTCCTAGACCCAAAAATAATGGCAAGTAAGTAGAAATTTATTTTAAAGTTAAAGTATGTTTTTTTTTTATTGATCACTAATTATCTTGATTTGTAGTTATAATTGAAAATCTATAATCTAGATCAGTGTTTCCCAAAGTGGGGTATGCATACCTCCAGGGGTACAGAAAGACTTTGGAGGGGTTATGCACCTGATTAACTATGCAGACTTTTTTTTTTAAATACCCGTTTGTTATGTTTATATGAAAATCATTCTGTATGGGCAACTTGCGTCTGGCTAAAGAAAAACTGGTCGCCCCCACCTCCATTACATTGATGTGATAAAAAGGGGTTTAAAATCAGTAAACATTCGTTTTGACCATTGGAAAGACTGACATAGCCTAAGATCGCACTAGCTGGATAGAGACAGTGACCAAGAAAGCTATCTATGTAGACAGTGAGAAAACATGGGCCTGGATTCTTGAAGAAAAGCATGCCACTTGGAAAATGGCCAGCTCCTCTACCACCAAAGTGAAAGCCACCTTGACATGCAAGATATGTGGACGGGAGTGTCTCTCCAAAATAGGGCTCCACAGCCATATGAAAAAGTGTTTGAGGTGAACCATAGTCGTTTCACGACTAAAGGAGGCTAATGATGTTATGTTCTGTTAATGAATTAAAATGAGGTGGGGATGTGGGGGTCAAGGGGTACTCAGCATTACAAAAATTATACAAGGGGTACACATAGGTCAAAAGTTTGTGAAACACTGATCTAGATCTAGAATCTGGTGGTAAAGTCAGTAAAACAGTTCTTGGGTGTTTTTAAGTTTTAATTTTAAATTTGCAAAATCCTTACATTTTTACTTAAAAGTGTCTCAAGGCCTTAATTCAATTCATTTTGCAAAGGCCTTAGGCTTAGACATTTCAGAAGTAGTTAAGTGCAATTTTCCTATCTTTCATCGTCTGGTAAAAAAACATATAACATATATATATATATAATATGTGATTATTTCTGTTTCTTTATTGCCTGATATTTTTTCTTATTTATTAAATATTAACAATGGCACAAACAGAATCATCTTGCTGGAGATATATATATATATAACTGGATAACATACTGAAGAAACATCTGTGTTCTTTTTTTTACTTCTTTATTAAACTTCTTCAAATCAAAAATATATATATATGTAGATTTTCAATTCAATAACAACTTGACTTAAATATCTTGATAACATTTTAAACTTTCTAATTCTGCAACTTATTAAAACTGATATAAATATTACTGAAACAACTTTATGATACAACTTAAACTAGTGGACCCGCAACTGTTTAATAACTCAGTACAACACAAGAACCAGTTACAATGCAACGTTACTAGAATCCTAGAAACTTCTATCTATTCTAAATATTTTATTAACTATGACCTTCCAGAAACTGCAATTTTTTTCCAGACCTCTTTCCCTGATAGGATGATTATAATAAATGTGTGTTTGTTCTGCATCTTCTATGGCCTTGGCCGGGTTTCTAGAAACAGATCAATTAGGTCACAGTATTTACTTGTGACAACATAATAAAATATATATATAGAGAGACTGTTTACTTGAAGCTTCTAGCTCAAACTTTCAGCAGGAATTGAACACTTGACTCTTTTCCTAACTAATCTTTACAATCTAAACAATGTAAATATTTATGGCTACTGTACTGCTCGATGTTAATTATGGCTTGAGGGATAGATGAAGTTAATAATTAAATCAATAAAAAAAGAAATTTAAGGATGTTATGGTTGAAAAGTTTATATTTATTTGATAACTTCCAGTATTAGTTCATAAGCCTACTGGAAGTAGAAATACTGTTAAAAAATTATAGTAGCAATTGCTTGTATTAGTATTAAAAATTACACTACATGCCCAGTAATAACATTTTTTAATACCTTGATCAATTTTAATTAAAAAATTTCATGCTTTTTTTTTTCAAATTGAAGATAATATAAAATAAACCATGTGTCTCAGCTTAACCCCTATTGTATCAAAATTTGCATTACAGAGAATATATAATATATATATATATATATTTTTTTTTTAACATTGTCATCTTTGTTTGAAATGTATGATGCCTTTTCATTCATTGGTATATAATATCATTTTAATATTGATAATTTTTAGATTCTTTGGAAGTGTTATATTTCAGGAAACAAACTACCTTTTTTTATTTTAGTGATATAGTATAAATTTATTTTTAAATCTTGAGAGAAATCAAATGTCAATGTTTGACTGCGTGATTGCTATCTTACAATTATCCCAGTGTTGTGAAGTTTACTTAGTACTAACCATCTGTCACAATCATGTCAGTATAGATTTATTAAGTAAAACAAAAACAACAGGTTTTGATAGTGAAACATGTTCAAGCTTTATACATTTCTTTTAAAATCTAAAATTTTAAAAAATTTTAAGTATGTGAAGACTGAGATTTTTAGTTTCAGGATGTCTCTGAGTCCACCTGACTCAAATGGGTACCTGACATTAGTTAAGTAGAAGAAAGGCAGTTGGTCATGTGCTGGCCACATGACATCTTGGTTAATTGGCAGCCATAGAAACAGATGGACTTTATATCATGTGCACTATAGATTGCAAGGTCTGAAAGGGATCCTTTACTTTGTGCATACATTTCCTATATAATGGTTAGACTAAAATCTTTATTTCTTCAATTTTATTTCCTTGCCAGTCTGTATCGCAGAGGAACCAAAGTTTTACTCAGTCTTCAATGTCTTGAGATGAGCTCAGCATTTTTGGGATCAGACGTTCATGTTACACTTCTGGAAGCAGACGCCACACTTTTGGGACTCAGCAAAAAAAGCAGGTCATTATTATTATCTATAAAATCTGTTTTAAGACAGTGAAGTTTTGAGGTCTGATAATGGTTTCAGAAAATGTATGCAGTTGATGTACTTTGTTATTAATTCACATTGTACATAATTAGATAAAATCGAGTTCTTATGGCATAAAATACTTCATCACTCTCCATACTTTTAAGAATTTTTTTTAGAATAATTTTGTTTTGCCTCTCTTTCCCCACAATAATTTGATTTCTTCCCATTTTAGATAAGCTCATACTTATACTTTAAATTGAAAAGTATTGATGTTAAAGTGTTTTATATTGTTATATATTTGATTTATATTATCTACTAAAACTTTATATTTATGGTATATGTTGGTGTGTTAAATACAAAACGCCGAATGTACTAACTCATCCAACAGAACATAAGGAGCAGAATATCAAAGGATGCTACATTTTAATTTTGTTACTTTAGTATATTTTTAACTATCTATGATCAGATGTATCAATTATAACTAACTGATAAGGAAATTTTGTTTTTATTACAGGTTGACAAGTCCATCCCAGCCTTTGTAAACAATCTTCTATCTTTCTGATACTGTATTGTAATGTTAGTGTAGCATCATTCAGAGTTATTGTTCCTGGAAATTACTTTTTATATTTATATTGCTCTTTGAATTAAAAATTAAATTAAGTACACACAGTTCATTGCTTTTTAATTGGTTATTGTTTAGAGGATTTAAATTTAACTTAGTAATGTTCAAATATGACCCTCTGGCCTTTTCTGGACCATGATGCTATGCTATCCTACCCCTAAACATTTTTGTACCTCAGTGCATAATGAAACCACAGAGGTTTTGCAATGATCAGTCCCATGACAAGCATGTGGGAAAGTTCATGTCCCCCCCCCCCCCCCCCCCCCACAAGCCAAAAAGGGCTGAACATTAAAATCAGAAGATTTTGAGGGACACTGTCTATTTTTAGAAGCCTACATAGCAGTACTCTTGGGAACACTTTCAGTTTTTAATTAACACATGGACATGGTAGGATGGATGTAATTATTTTCTTTTTTAATGAAAGGTCTTTAATTTATAAGATAAAACTAATTTCTTAACTGAGACTATGGATTTTACTTAACATACTAGAATATTTAAGATCACCCAACTGTGACATTTAAGGGTACGAGTTGGAAAGGTGAAGGCTGTTGTTTTTTTTTTTGGGGGGGGGGGATTTTCAAAACGCCTGGATACACCCTTGTGTGGTACCTTACATTTGTTTATGCACAAAGGGTGATTGGTCATTGTACTAATAATATAACAGCCTAAGTAATTGTTTGAAAAAAATAAGGGAATCTTACTTCACCGGGGATTGGGAAAGTAATTTTTCTTGGAACACTATAGCAAAAGAAAAATAACAAAAGTTTCAAAGGTTGTTTTTTAAATGTTTATTTACAGTTTTGTCAACAATAATAAAATAATTATATAGTGTATAAAAAAATGAAACAAAAAAACAAAATGCATTTTATGGAAGTGAGGATCTTCAGTTTGGTAAAGTTCGTTGTGATAAGGCAAGAGTGTAACTGTGGAAGAGGATTCTTAGATAAGGCTGAGTTATTACAAGACCAAAAAAACAAATCATTTTGAATTATTTAGTTCGCACTTAACAATATAATTTAACTGATAACATTGTATAATTAATTAACTTTAATAGCCATGAAAAAAAATGTGTCAATAGGTCAAATTTCAAATATGAAAAACTTTTTTTTAAAGATTATAGGAATAATTGATATTGTCAAAAACTTGCTATTAAGAAAAGTTTTGAAATCTGTTACAATGACATCCAGAAACATTTTGCCTTACATTCTACTGTCATTACAAAACATAAGCATGTCAATTAATTAAAAGAAAATTGCATAAGTATGTATATGTGATAATATAAGGCCACATAATATTGCACAATGCACATCAATAAGATGTTTTCTTTGTTAATTTAAACTTTTTCTTTTAAGGGTAACATATCAAGTAATTTATTTATTTTTTTACAATTTTAGGTTAAAAAAATGTTTGTTTTGACAAAATGTAAAGTTTGGCCAATGATGGCTGTCATACACATAATATGTAGAAAAAAAATGTTTCACAAGTATTGCACATGGAAAAAAAAATTAAATATAAACATGAAATCACTGAGTAAAATTACTTTTAAAAATATGGAATCGTATCATCTAGCATTACAAGATGGTCTGTACTAGCACCACGAGCATCTAGTCACTGATACAGTATTACCTTTTAATAACAAGGTTACAAACCGAACAATATTCAATAAAAATATGTATTTATCTATAACTTCTATAACTAGAATTGCATAGTCCCCTTGCCGGGTAAGTGGGTGAGTGTAAAATTGTCTGTATTTAGGGGTGGCGTTACTAGTTAAAGGTTGAGAAACACTGTAAACACCTTTAAACAGGTCAATCAACAAAGACAACAGAAGCTGGGTTGTCACGTCATGACCAGCCACAGAAGGTTGATTCTTTTTTTAATTGATAAAACATGAAAGCCAGATTTCGCCACATCCCAAAGTCAATTAATATTATACCTAGTAGAAATTTACATTAGACAGCGTTCTATATTATAATCGGCGCAATACAATGACTGCTTTGTGTGAAGTGGGGAGATGGCCAGATCGCTTACATTTAAATAAATTGTCTAGAGAGAGATGATTTTGTGTCAAGAGCTGCGTAGCTTTATGGTTTCACATCTAACCATCTGTTGTAGCGGCGTATGGTCGCCTCGTTGACAGCTGATGAGACGTGCTTCTACTGTCCTAGTTGCCACATTCAGTTAATCCAATAATAAGTTTAACACTTCACAAAGACTAAACTTACGCTTTGATATATAGCCATGTACATTGGCACTTTGTGAATCAAAACAAATAATCACTATGGGACGTTCTATTTAAATTAGCCAACACCAGAATAAGAGGCCAACACTTTTTTATTTGGATAAAAAAAAACATGTATAAAATAGATGCGCCAATTACACGTGTTCGAGAGTTCGCCTTGGAGTGATCTAAAATTGTCGGTGTCAGGGTTTTGATTTGTGTTTCCCCACCACGTGTTGATTATTATGAAGGAAAATATTGTTGATTTGGTCAATCATATAGTCAGTAGGCCAGTTCTCCTCCCCAAGGGCGATAAGGCTTGACTGAGTTGTGCCCTTGGTTCTGTCCATGGTTTTGATAGTTTGCGTTCTGCGCTGACATCATTGAAGAGACCGAGTTCATGTTCAAGGCGGAAACGGGGAACTGGGAATGGAGGTTTGGGAGGGTGGAAAACAGCGGTGGGGAAATTTGTGATTGGGCGACTGAGTTGTGGTTCATAGGCGTGACCGGGGCCGTAGCACCCGAGCTGCTGGAAAGGCGCATGTGTCCAGAAAGAATGGAGTCGGATTGTCCGTGCCTTTGTGTCTCCGTGAAGGAAGAGCCGGTGGAGTAGATTCCAGAGGATCCGCCAATGCCTCCACCGCCGCCTTGGTGAGACGACGTTGACATCGGGGTCATGTGCTCGGTCTGGCCGAGATGGTGGTGCTGGCTGGGGATCACGCCAGACATGGGCGTAGAGACGGTGGAACTTCCGTACTGCGTCGGGGTGAAACTGCCATGGCTGGCCATCCCGCTCATGGAGCTCATCCCGCCCCAAGAGTTTCCTTGCAGCGACGCCTTGGCCGCGGCCTCTCTCTGGGCAGAGTAACACTGCAGGTGGCCTAATAGGCGAAGGCGTAGTGGGTCCTGTAAATCCAAGCCCTCAACAGCGACCAGGTAGCGGGCTACTTCAGCGGCACATTCCCTGAAGCCGACACTGCGATAGTCAACGGCGACAGCGTGCGGATCAAAGTTATAGTTGTTTATACCTGTTGAAAAGAATCAATGATACGCTCGTTAGTACATTAGAAAAAATATATTATAAAAAATCAGGTCTAATTCCAACTAAATAGATTTAGTCAAACAGAATGCTATTCAGAAATAAAGGCAAAGGACTATAATATAACAAGTAAGTCAGTCTGATCTTTGTAGTCATCTAAGACAATATAAAAATAGAAGATGCGAAATGTCCATAAATTTGTCTGTTTTGTCTAATATTGTGACAGCATGCTGAATTTAATAGGAATTCATTCAATACAAATGTGTGGTGTGAAGTGTAACGTTAAAAAAAAGTACACACCATCTCAAAATTCCTATACAAAACGAGTTCAGGACAGAAGAGAGAAACTGACAAAGGAGGGGAAGGGGGATAAAGTCTGTTGATCCAGATAAAAAATAACTCTGGCGATGCGCCCGGGAACATGTTTTTATTGGTTGTGATGGAAAACTCCATATTTGTGAAAGCTGCGCCCTCTGCGGCCTTGATCTCGTGTCCATCTCGCCAGACACTTGCCATTGGCCGACATGCGTGTTGTCCAGTTTGTCCAGTTACACATGCTGCTGGTACGCCACAATTGACAACTAAGTTGTAAGACTTGTCGCGTGGCACGTGTATATCTATGGTGACTACATTGCAATATGTTGCATGCATAAGTTCAATTCGAGATGTTCACCACAAACTTAACAAGGTCAAGGACGCGATATTGACCTTTACTGTTGCCAACTAAATAAAAGGAATAGAGCTTTATATCTAACAACCTAGCAAAATGACAGTTGATCTTGGTATCAAGTCTCCTTTATTACCGCTAGCTAGTTTCCCATTCGTTTTTTTTCAAAAGTTTTAAGTGGTAGAGTGAAAGTTTCATTCTTCCTCCACATTGAAATGATTCTGTGCTACAAACGGAAGAGTTTAGACAATGTTTTTCTACAGTGCACAAAGTATATCATAGGCCTTAAAAAAAAATAGTCTATCAACACTTCCTTTATGTTTCAAACCGGATACACCAAAAAGCTAGCTATTTATAGTATTTCCGCAATGTATGAGCTCTTCAATAAAGCCCCAAAACACAGACCTACAGTTTATAGTTCTCTTTTCCCCGTCGCGTGATTATTTCAGTTTGTGTTGGGTTTTTTTTTAAACTGCAAATCACTAAAGCCCCGTCTGTTAAGTCAACACTTTTAAATAAAACGGCTCCTCCACATGTAAAAATAATCTTTTCAAATGTTATGATCCGCGGTCATCTCCGGCCAAAGGGGACGTCACCAGCGGTCATTTCACCTTTGTCCACAAACTTGTCAGTCTGAGAGATGTGACCAAACCAAACAATCGGGTGTTTAGTCTGGACTCACCAGCGATCAGGTTGAGATATGAAAATCCTCTTCGTTTGTCAACTTTCGAATGTCGGACTCTGACGTGCTACCACCTTATTCCCACTCTCTCTCTTTCTCTCTTGGATCATATTCCTCTTTAACTTCCCATTTCATCTCGGAGTCCCGAGTTCTCATCCACTTCAACTCCTTCTTATTTTATTTGGGAGTTTCACAATAAACTAAACATTGTCCAAGACGCTAAAAGAAATTAAAATGTTGCCAACTATAATGACAAAAAAAGAATGAGCTACAAAACAGAAGAGCTCAGAAAATTTTATCCTTAAGTGCAAAAGAGTGAACACCAAAAATTATATACCTTCAAAAATGTTTATCGGCTCTTCCTTTATTCTGTACACCGGATACACCAAAGTGCTAGCTATTTATAGTTTTTCTGCCATAGATGAAAATCTCTATGATTTTCTTTGTATTTTGAGCTAGAGGAAGAGTGGGCTTATGGCATGATTAGGAATTAGTTCTTTTTCTCGGAAATAGGGGAAGTTTTGACTTAGAGACAATGACGTGACTAGGACATAGCGAAACATCCGCCGATGTAAACAGACTACTTTAGGACGCCTTAGAAATAGGAAGCTTGTTATGAGCGTAGAGAGTTAGCTGACATTCGACGGTCCCTTCGTTACTATTAAGCTTCTTGTTCGACATTCAGTTTCAGCGTCGACTAACTCACATTGATTGTTCGGCCTTCCACCGGTGTTATTGCATTGAGTGTTACCTACGTTTGGTTTATCTACTTTAGACACCGCGGTAGCGCCCTACAAGACCATTATTAGAAACCGGCATCTATAATAAACGTTAAGTAGGTTTACCTTTTTTTTTAACCACTAAACTAATAGCAGATTTACCAGTATCCCAACAGTAACTTTACATTGAAGATAAGAAGCATGAAACTCCTCCCACCCCCACCCCCACCCCCAATTTAATTTGTTTAAGCTCTTTGACATCTTTGTTTCATGGGGCATTGTCTTTTGGGTCCGAAGATTGAGGATGAGTGCAGCAAGAGAACAAGGGAGAGATCTATGTTTTATAAAAATGATGCTTACCTTTTTGGTGTAAAATTTTTAAATGATCAACTGTCATCTGAAGGATCTCTGCCTTTTCAAGTTTGGCTGAGCCCTGCAACAAAATAATCAACCATTTAATCTTTTGAAAGTATTATGTTACTATGTCGATCTGTTACACTAGTGTAATATGCGTTTGCAAGTGGGATTTATTGTAGCACCGTTATACTTTATTTTGGTTAATAATCATCTGCATTCTTTTGCTCATACAGCAGGTAGCAAAAAGTACGTGGTTAAAAATTAACAAATAATTCAAGCATATGTGTGTATGTCTGGGCCTGTGTGTGCGCGCATGAATATATGTATATATATATGTGTCTAAATATTAATATTATACATAAAAAATAAAACTACAACAAATCGATGTCAGTCGTCCAATTACTGGGTGGAAAATTGTCTCCCTTCACTTCAACTGACTCTAAATTGCAAGGAAATGACTTAATCGCTTTTTATCCATCTTAATGTTTATTTTAGAGAAATTACCAGCTCCCTCCAATATACTCCAATCAATAGAACGTCGCGTTAAGCCCTCACAACAAAACATACTCGCAAAATGTTAACGGACACAGCTTCGCTGTTTTGTACCTTTAACCACTTTTCTTCTATACTTTTCAATAGGAGATGTAATTGCCCACATGGGAGGATAATCTCTCGGGACGAATCGATGCTTGCTATCTCCAAGTACAAAAGCCTACTAGGAAGTCAGCCAAAAGATGGCGCCTCTATCATATCTATGACATTTACGCGCTCAATGGATATTGTCTGCTCCGCTGAGCGTTAATGCCACAAGATTGTAATGGCAGTAAAAACACCAGCGGAGCGGAAGAGGAGATAGATTTAACTTAAGCATCGAAAATCTAGATAATTATGTTCCAGTTTTCGCCCCGATTGGCCTTTTGATTTATTCTTTTTTTTTAACAAGGTAATCGAATATTATTTAGTCTCATTTCATTTCGGGGGCACGGTGGCTGAGGGATTAAGCGCTTGGCTTCCAAACCTGGGTTCGAATCTCGCTGAAGACTGGGATTTTGAACTTCGGGATTTTAAGGACGCCTCTGAGTCCACCTAACGCTAATGGGTACCTAAGTTTAGCAGGGGGAAAAGAAAAGCGGTTGGTCGTTGTGCTGGCCACATGAGAGCCTGCTCGTTAACCGTTGGCCAAAGAAACAGATGACCTTGACATCATCTGTCATATCGACCACATGGTCTGAAAGGGAAAACTTATTCCATTTCATTCTAAAATTCAGAATATTGTTTTATATCAGTATATGCTACTTTATGTGTCAGTAGCAATTGATCACAATACGCTTGGGTGACATGCTGTAGGGGCCCGTTAATAAAAATGGTTTACTCACCTGTTTTTCAAAAGCTGAAGGCACCAAGCGACGCAACTCTGATAGACTAGTGTTAATTCTGTCTCTTCTTCTTTTTTCAATTATCTGTTAATAAGAATAATACCGGTTATAACAATAAACTTTGAGGGAGATCAAAGCTTAACACACTCTTGGTATATCAATACATGAATATAAATTTCTGTTATTAATCCAAAAGTAAGTGTGCTCGCAGAGTAGGTATCAGACGTCGTCAGTTAAATATTTAAGCAATACGAGATTGTACTATTGTCTAAAGTCAATCATGATTGCGTAAAAAGTGAAGTAAATCCATGAATGAAGTTAATCGACTGGATAATGCATTGAAGAAATCCATGGCTGGATAATACACTTAAGTTAATCCATCGCTGGATAATAAACTTTAGTTAATCCATGACTGGATAATACGCTGAAGTTAATCCATGACTGGATAATACACTGAAGTTAAGCCATGTCTGGATAACTAAATCAATCTCAGAAAACTAAAGTCCCTGGAACTAGTGAGCGAGCCGTGCAAGCCTGACTCTTCGATCCCAATGTAATAGCCTATCATTGCATTGACAAGCAATGTAAATCTCTCCCTCCCACCTCTCTCTTCTTTTCTTCCATCCATCCTTCCTCCATCTCTCTCTCTCTCTCTCTCACACACACACACACACACATTCGAGACACAAAGAGTTTGAGCACTCACCCCTCTCCTCTTCTTCCTGTCTGTGATCTGGCAACTCTGGGACGGAGACCTGGAACCAAAAGAACACATCAAGGTCATCTAACAATACCGTAAACACATATCCTTCAAAATCATATTTGGTGTACAATGTTGCCTTTATACATTGCATTTAGTATACACAGCGCTATTTATAATTCTTTTGATTGCTGTTTTTTTTTTCTTTCGCATTCATAATCCGCTTTTTTTTTTAATTAAACCGGAAATGACATCAGCCAGTGGAAAAAAATCTACAAAACAAATGAAAAATAGACCTATTCCTAGATTAAAATTACAATGTCTCATCCAAAGAGATCTCATTACATGTCATCAATATATTTTTGTTTGTTTTTTGTTTTATTTTTTGGTATTCCCTTTTTTATGTAACTGTTCGGAGTTACCTTTATCAAGAACGCAATGACATAAGCTCGAGCAGCCATTACGGAATAGAATACTCCCATTGACATTATAAAAAAAAATCTTGCCACAATATCAATCAAAACTATAGCTTTTGAAATACAAAGGTAACAATTAATTCTAACCACTTGAATGTTATGTCATGAAGTATCGGGCTAAAAAAAAAAGCAATCGTTATTGTGGGTGAGATCGACTACTAAAGATTTCATAAGGCGATCTCAGTTTACTCTACTTGTCCATATGTCAAGTGTAACTGGATTGTTTTACACGAGCGAGTACCTTAGTAGTGAATTGATTATCGACATAAAAGGAAAAAAAAAAGATATCTGATATTAAAAAAAAGCTGCGTATCAAATCAACGGGAGAAACAAATGCTAATAAAAGTTCTGAATAATAATAATAATAATAATGTCTAGTGAATGGGAGGGTTGTTTTTTTTCATTAAAACTCAGTTCTTTCCTAGAACAAATAGTAACAACATAATTGTGAGACTTGAGATCTAATTAAATTTCAACAACAACAAAAAATAGTTGAGTGGTTTGGGTCCGTTGATCTAGATGACGGAAGATGAGGTTTGGGATTATTTTTCTCTAGTGGTGTATGCATGTCATTTGTGTGTGTGTGTGGTCGGCCATTTGACTGAGATGAATAAGATGGCGGAAGGTTGAGGTAACGGCTTTGTTCTAGCAGAAGGGTGGAGAAGGTTTGCGTTCAGGTCTAGGAGGCAAGTTTGTGGTTACCTTGGAACAAAAAAAAAGCCACAACTGGTACATTGAGAACTGACTATTATTCATGTTTTCTTTTATTTGAAACCTTAATGTTTGACCTAGAAAGTAAATGAACAGTGACCTAATTCAAAAGACCACACAATTATTATTTCTACTTCTGAATGTTAATGTGAAGTCTCATTAGTTACTCTTGTTCGTGTGTTTTCAATTACTTATACCTAATAATTTGTTTCTTTACGGAGCTAATTGCTGTGTAAAATTGTAATAATACTAGATCTACATATAAGATGTTTCATAAAACTGATTGTATCCATATTTTTTATATATATATTTGCAGATGGCCGATCAATTTAATTTTTTAATTTAGTTTATTTTAATTTTTGTTAAGTCTTTTTGTTATTGATATTTCGCATGTTTGTTTGTTTTTAATTCATATATAAACAAAATTGATTTAGGATTATATTGAGTACGTCAAAATGACATAAGGCTTGATTAGTAGCATCGTCATTATAGCTATGTGTTATCTTGAAGATAATATAGGCTGAAGCTTATTGGAATAAGACCCTAATTGTTTACGTTATTATATAGCTTTAGAGGGAGGACTCCTTTAAAAGGTTTGCATACGATAAAACAAACTCATGAAACTACTCACTTTATAAGTAAAAAAAATACACAGATCCACTCAAAGAACACATCATGTCGAACTATTAGCACAAAGTCAATGTCTATCACAATATGTTCTTTTTGTTCATAGAAGTTCATTTTAAATCTTTTTTTTTTTCTGTTCTAATTATTCAGTCTTTATTGTTGTTGTTTTGTTTTTTTTCTAAACTATTTTTAATTTTACCACTTATATACAGTGGTCTTAGTAACAGAAAAGCTAAGTGGCATAATATTCGAACAGACAAACAATGAAAAATAAAATGGTGTCAGAAATGCGTCTGAAAAAAACAACCTAAGTCGCGTGACACTAATAGACGCAATAATAGTAGAGATATTGCTGCTACTCAATAATAATAGAACAGACTTATTCTTGCTAACGATGTTGTCACACGGAAGTTAATCCAACATTTAAATCATCATAAGTGAGTAGCGGGTATAAACTATTAATACTAACTGCTTGACGTCATTGGAAATTCAAACATGATACTTAAAATCAACGGTTCCAGAGACAAATCTAAGATCCTAACTTGCATGCCAATTGCACACGTGGGAGGAGCAATCCCCCGACCCACGTTACACAACTACTTACCCAGACTTAAGTCTCTCATCGAAGCCATCATCGGAATCACTATCACTTAAGCTGCGCTTCATGTCTGCCTTCTCTCTTTCTTTCTTACAGAAGGGGGGAAAAAAATCACCAACGTTGGAGTGTGTTCCGATTTTTTTTTCCTTCTTAAAATCGTAGGAAGTAGTTAGATTTGTGCACAAATAATAGTTGAAAGAACGTCGTCGTCCGGATACTAGGGTCCTTCCTGGGCAGCGTACACGGTTCGAGTGAGCGTACGGCCTGTCGAGCGGTCCAAAATAAAACCTCAAACCGGCTCACGTTTGACACCGCCCCACAGCCCACGGTGGCAGTTGATTGGCGCACGGCCGCCGCGTGCGAGGTGACTGTCGATCGATAACGTGGCCTGATTGGTGCAAGGGGAGACCAGCGCAGATGTTCTTTGTTAATAATCACGGGCGGGGTGACTTGGTCGTGTAGCAATAAAAAAAAAAACGGAGTTAACTCCCCTTTATTCGATATCTGATAAACAAACATATTTTATTAGCTATATGGAAATAACGCAAACTCTTTATAAGTCATTTTAATATATAAATATATATATATATAATATATATAGATGTAAGTGCGATAGTGCCTGCACCGCATTACGGGAATATGACGGTGAGTAATAAAAAGAGTTCTCTGAGACTCACAGGTGCCCGTTAGTTGACGCGCGAGCGTGGGAACATTGTCTCGAGGATCGAGGTGACACGAGCTTGCACGCCGTCTTGACACCGTGCCACTCACAAATAATGACCTCCGGTGGCACGCGCAGGACTGACAGTAACGGGATGAACCCCGGGTGCTTCGTTCCCGTTAGGGGCCGGTGGGGGGGGGGGGGGGGGGCGTATGCCGATTTTATTTTCGTCAAGTTGTTTTGAAAATAAGTTGTAAACAGTAAACAATAGCTTGGGGGGGGGGGGTGAAATGGTGATGGCTGAGCACGGAAACATGAAGATGTAGGCCGATGTATGAATACATAAATCATGTACAATTTGTTATATTTTTTAATACTAAAATATTTATCAAAATCGGTATGTTATTATAACACGACTTTGTTTATTTTTTAGTGGGCCATCTTTATTTAGAAATATGTCCAATTATTGTTAGTATTTTGATATATTAGAATTTTTGTTAAAAAAAAGTGTTTCTCAACCTTTGACGAAAAAAAAAACACACATATTGAGGCCTTTCTCTTGACAGCTAGGTGGTCTGGGGGAGCGCTGCTAGCTCTCCCAGTGGAATCCGAGGCGAAGCCGCGACGCCGAAAGCGTTTTCTTGCATTCTTCACAGCACAAACGCTTTCTCCTGACATCTACAGCTCATTATTCATACTATTCAAAAAGGACATTTTGAAAATGTTTTACTTGAAAAATATTCTAATATAAATTTACAGGCACTTTCTACATTGCAAATACAACCGATTTGTTCCTTGGAAAAAAAAAAAGATACCCAACAGATTTAGATTAAGACATTTAGGATTGCCGCCGAAAAAAAAATATTAAAAAAATAATATTTAAAAAAAACTGATTTGTATGTGATACATTTCGTTCAATAGGCATGTTTGTAACTTTATTTTGTTACAGAGCTATAATTCAAAGCTCTAAACAAAACAATTGCAGAAGTGGGAGGAGAAATAAAGTGGGTAAAATAGATTCTACTCTAATTTTTTTGTGCATTTTTAGGATTCAAGCATATATTGTGAGTTATAGTCTCACATTTTGTATACAGTATGAGTAAAGGCTGGGGAAAAAATGTTGAAAATTGTTACTCTTATAATAACAAATTTCGTATGAATTCTAAATTGTCCAAAACAAAGTCTTTCTTAAAATAATTAATATAAACTCCTGTGAAATTACATAAATTCTGTTCATGTTTGACTATTCTGTTTTAAAACGTCATGTTTTCGTCTGGAAAGAGGAGAGGGCGATAGAGTGAAAACGTGAATCCTTTTTATAATTTCTGCAAATGATTGTATTTGGCATTAAAGAATAGTGGTGGGGCGACTCGGTATAAGAATTTAATTTATAGCAAATATACATTATAGTAGTGACAGATTTTTTTTTTTATTTTGTAATTTCTTCACTAAAATACAAAAAGAAAAAAGTATTCGTTTGTCCGATGGGCGGAAGATGATTGCATGTATCGCCCCTCCCACCTGGTACAATCCTTTTTCATTTTATATTTACTAATGATAAAATTTGAGATTCTGTGTGCGACATAATATACAAACGGATTAAAAGATCAATAGGTACCTTATATTAAATAGATATTCAACTCATTTTGTTCACATAATATTATTTAAATAAATAAACGTAGGGCCGCCCCCCTAGGTGGGAAGGGCAGTTGATGTTCGCCCCCCTCCCACCCCACCCAATAAGCTAAAAGGGGAACGACATACGATAAAGATCGGTTAAAATATCAATAACAAGTTTTAATTATATAGATATTTAATTGATTCCGTTAACAAGCTGTGATTTCTACAAATAAATTGACAGCCCCCCCCCCCCACTCGAAAGTAAATGGTTGGGGGGGGGGGGGAGGGGAATTGATGCCATCGTCACCTCCCCATCCCACCAAATCGGCCAACATACGGGGGGGGAGCGAAATAACCTAAAAATAGGTTAAAATATATATAATTAGTATATATTATTAATGTTATAACCCTGCTGTTCGCACCGCCATCCAGGCTAGTGCTAGAAGGTGCGTACTGTAATAGACTAGACCTAAAAGGATGTCAACATTAGAAAGAGAACGATTTCCGCCCAAGTTGAGAGCCAATATGGAGAGACCGTGCCTAGATTGATGTTGTTTTGTGTACCTGTGATGTCGTGTAAATAAACGTCTATGTCTCGTTGAGTTGCCTCACTTAAGTTATTACATTAACATAACTAATAAATTCGTATACAAATTGTGTGATTTCTTTACTAAAATTCATTCCGACCCCCCTTTATCCGCCAGTGAAAGGTCACAATGGTAAAAATGTCAATGATTCAGTATAAAATATATTTTCCATTTATTAACTAACTCATTGAATAGAACACTGATTCAAATGTTGTTTTAAAACAGAATTTTGATACGAACTTCGTTTTAGTTATAAGTTTTAAAAAAAACGAACTACTTTTATAGCGCGCAGTTTTGACATATCTTTATTAGAGGGGCCTACACTTGACAGTCTAAATAAGACTAAATAGAGCCTAGATCTAGATATATTTATAATAAATGTATTAATAATTTGAACAAAATTTTAATTATTAAAGCAATATTACTTTATACGTATCCTCTAACAGCTTAAGGGTGCAGATTTATTTATTATGTAAACAATAGTATCACATTAAGAAATCTTCTTATCTTATATAATACAGACGTTACTTCAAAAAAGAAGATGATTACGTCCTACGCGTCATGCATTTAGTCATGCATATTAACCAATGACTTAAATTGGATACGAACAGCATAGTAGGCCTAGACCATTAGTATGAATAAAGCATAACTTAGTAGATCTATTTCTAGATCTAGTTCTAGACCTAGACTTATATCTTCAATCTAGATTTAGATCTAAAACTAGGTCTAGCTCGAGCTAGATCTATGTCTAGTTTGTATGACAAATGACAATGGAGATACTAATTTTTATTTTTCGAGGGGAATGTCTGGTCCAAGAAGCCCTACTCCAACTCTTTCAAGTCATTTCTAGCTAGCTCACTACCTAACTAAAATAGGTCAAGAATTATTTTTTTCGTGTTGCCAATTTATCTAATTTTGTTAGAAGAATAAATCTTTCTTAGTTTCTCTTTATTAGTTTTGAATGTATGGATAAGGTTAATTATTACTATTTTAAAAAATATAAGTGTACGCTAAATGAAGTCCCGTGTTCGAATCCTGATAAAGACTCTAGGTAGACCACTTCGGAACCGACTTTCAGTTTGTTTCCACACAAACTGTCTTTGTAACCTTGTTATTCTATTAAGCTTAATAGTGAGGTGATGTGAAATTAGATTTGTGACTTGTGTACTATCTTACCAATAAACAACGGTATTATTCATTAAAAGTCTTAATAATTATTTGTTGTTCATTTTACTTATATAATGTACCAATCGGAATTTAGACATATATTAATGAAGTACATTATTTCATGTCATGATGTCGAATGTCAGAATGCAGGGGCCTCTAAAAATGTCACACACATCCCGGGCCCCAAATCTCTAGCTACTCCACTCATGAAAATACGAACACGAATAAAACATCTGATTCTAACCGTGTCACAATCTGGATAGAAAACGTGGACGTTCACTTTGACAAGTCTGAGCTACTGAGGGATCTCAGTACAAACAGCAATACCTACGAAGATTGATATTGAAGAAGGATTTTTAAAGAGCATTTTCCCGCCAGACCCATATGAATTCAATTTACGCTCTTAAAAACGCTCTCTAAACTGAAGTGCTGAGCTTTTAGAGAGCTTGTCGTGAAAAGGCTACCTCATTTGAAGACCCCTCCCCTCTCCCAAACGTCGCTTCTGCATAGTGCATACAGTGAATTTAAATTAGGTGTTAGATTTTAGTCAATCAACTGGAATGATTTCGTCATGTAATCAAGTCATCTGTAGGAATGTGAAACATTGCTGATACGTGCTGATGTTTTCCATTCAAGTTTTAAGTGCTGATAAAAGTAATAGAATAATAATTGATTAATGATCGAAGCTTCCAGAAAGATAAGAACAAGGTGCGAAGAAAAAAATGCTTTGAATAACGGTTTTGGGGCCAGTGTCTTGTTCGGTCCACTCGATAAGGTGGGCAGCTTTGAAAGACATACTCGACATTTTCTGGTGACGCTCCACACAAGAAAAATTCCCTCGTTCCAATTTTCATGTCCCAGAACATGTGTTGGCACCTGTAGACTCAAAATTGTAAGCTATTTCGCTTGTAGTACAACATATTTTTTTTATATATAGTTGGCAACTGCGATCTTTCTATATGGTGTCTTTGACATTGCTTAGCCTGTCTATTTCTTTTAAAATCTTTCCCTCATTTCATTTTCTTACGCCTTTCTTTAGGTTTCATTTAAACCCCATCACATTTCTCAATATCGCTTACCCTTCTTTTTCTCTCTTACTTAATTTTATTGTTTATAGTACGTAAACTTGATCGTAACCAGAAAAACATGTAAAAATACTTTTTTTTAAAGACAATCCCTCCATTATACAATTTTAAATATAGGGCCTAGTAATAAAATATTTAAAATAATTAATTAAAAATATTTCATTCAAACCGAGTATCGATTTCGTTATTTTGACACCGTCAGCTTTGTGAACGTACGTCGTTTACAAATTGGCCAGCGGGCAATGCATACTTGAGCGATTCTTTATGACTACGCAATTATTTTTTTTATTATTGAATAATTTCAATGATAGGCCTATGTCTTTAAATCCAGACTTATAAGACGATGCGGAATATTTTCCAGAACATTAATTTATTATTCTCTTGAATCAATAATGCCTTATATTCGGAAATGCCCGAACGCGATAGTCCTTTCAAGAATGCGATAGTTCTTTCAAAACCGATGATCTAGACGTAGATTTAGTCTCTAGCCAAATTTACATTTATTTATTATTTACTTTGAAATATTATAACGGTCAGACTAGAGTTTTCCCTATGTGGCCGACGAGCTAGTAAATCTATTTTCAGCGATATACATCAACTGTTAAATTTCTAGAAAAATCGTTAGAGCCGTTTTTTGAGATCAGATGTCCAGGTTCCTGGATCCAGGTTCCATGAAGTTCTGACTTGAATAGAAGTATTGTAAACATCAAAATGTAAACGAAATGCAGATTACTGTGTAATTAGGTCTTTCTTTAGGTTTCATTATATCGCCATCATCACTTTTCTACCCTATCGTTTACTCTTCTTTTTCTCTCTTCCATCCATCGAAGTGGCGCTACAGCCCATGGCCTGCTCTAGCACATCTCTCCATTCTGATCTATCCTGGGCGTTACGTCTCCATGCCCAGACATTTAGCTGTTGTAGATCTGCCTCTACGTCACCTAGCCACCGTACTCGTGGTCTGCCTTTGGGGCGCCTGCAATTTTTGCCGTTGAACAATCTTTGCTCCTCTGTTCTCTGGCATTCTTTCGAGATGACCTGACGAACGTCATCTGTTCCTTTCTATTTCCGTCACTATGGAGGAATCTTCATATTGCTGAAATATTTTCTTGGTTGGTGCGAAGTCTCCATCCGGTCTCCTCTTGTATGTCACCATACATTTTTCTGAGGATTTTTCTTTTCCGACTACTTAGCAGATTATCTGTGAGTTTTTGTGGTCAGCGTTCAGGTTTCACTTCCATACATGACTGCAGGTCTGAGGATGGTTTTGTAAATGGTTATCTTTGTTTTCTTAGATATAAATTTGCTTTTAAGAATGTGTTGTGTTTTATTGAAAGCCTCTGTTGACTGCTGCTGCTTTCTGACTTATTTTGACTATTTAAATAACGTAAGCATGAGCTCAACAATCAAAGTGTAGGCAAAGAGCAGAAAGCCTTTTATTGCACCCTCCACATTTGTGGAGTTTCTTGAAATCTCAGACCTTTCAAGTTACCACTTGATACTTCTCACCGCGACAACTCAAACCATAAAGGGCCGAAATAAATTAGATTTAGGCAGTGGCGTAGCCAGGTGTTTTGGGGGGTGGATGCTTGACATTTTTAGGGGCCTCTGCATTTTGACATTCGACATCATGACATGAGATAATGTACTTAATAAATATGTCTAAAAAATTCAAAAATTGGTACAGAATACAAGTAAAATTAACGAAAAATAATCATTAAGACTTTTTAAATCTATAATGCCGTTATATATTGGCGAGATAATGCACAAGTGACAAATCTCAATTCATATCGCCTCAAGTCGTGCTTTCTGTGCAACAAAGGCTATATTAGCATCCTATAGGATTCTAGATGTCTAGTATGTTTTACACTACGTGAAGAGCAAGATTACATGGCAGTGGCATAATAAAAAAATTTAAAACATTCATTTTAGGGCCCTCCACAAGTGAGGTCCGGGGGACTTTCGAATTTGGACTTCCCCTATCCTAGCTACTCCTCTGGATTTAGTAAAGTAGGAGTCACTTTGGGTTTCGTGTTAACCCAGCAAGTATTTCAATGAAAATGATAAAGTGTATAAAAAAAACAACATAGCTTTAAGTTAAAATACACATGCATTAAAAACAGCATTTTAAAAAGGGATAATGTACTAATTAATTACAATTGAGTGAAGTTTGAAAAGGTCATTGATGACTGGACAAACAATTAATAATTGTTTTTTTTTCGTAACATTTGTTGACATCTAGCGCTAACAATACTGGCCATAGAATGCTCATAAACCAAGTGAAACAGTTCAACCTGCCTGACAATTTCATTTGTTCTGCTTCAAACAAAATCACTCAAGTGAGAAACGACAAAGAAGTCAAATGGAGAAGACAAAAAAAGGTAGCAGCTGTCGGATTCGAACCAATGCCTCTTGTGAATCAGTGCATCGGACCGCTCGGCCATGACGATTGCAGCCCAAGATTGCACCTTTTTTTTTTTTTCAGAATTAGTCAAAAATCAAAAGGCTGTGAGAAAATGATGAGATCTAATTAAAAAATAAAAGGTGTTGTGTCTTAATTTTGTTTTCAGTGAAACAATATTCTCCGAATATCCATAAAGTGGAAATTTAAAAAGTTATTTGTAGGCTATACGTAACCAGTGTGAGCCCTTTATAAATTAGCTCAAAGTTATGTTCCTTTAATACAGTGGTAGGCAAACAACTGCCAGCGGATCACATTCGGGCTCTTACATGATGCTATCCCGCTCCTCTAAATTTATGCTTGCAGGGCCGGATTTAATTAAAGGTAACATAAGCTATAGCCCCTCCCTCCCCCAAAAAACGAAATACTTATCACTAATATTCAAAAGGGACCCATATCTCAAGTGGCTTAAGGCTTTTTCAAGTCTAAATACGATCCTGGACTCCTGATAATAATGAAGCTGCAGAAGATCGATTTCATCGGCTTCGTCGATTCCTTGTCTTGATGTGTCTCTTGATGTAGCCCTTGTCACGTGGACATTTATAGGACCCCCAAGGCCGAAACAAAAGAAGGTTTGCAGTGGACAAATACAAAATTAATATTAAATTCTAGTGTAGTGTCCGAAGATTAAGATTATTGAGTAACATTTTTACAATGAGAAACACGCAATCCTTCTTTTGTTATTTCTATATCTAATAATTATCTAAAAATAACTTTATGTTTAAAAATATTAACTTCCAGATACTACCCCCACCCCGTCCACAAAAGAGATTGGACCATATTGCACAGAGTGCCATAGAGCATGCTATAAAGAAAGATGCGCTATTGAAAAGCAATTTAAAAAATAAATAAAAAATGTGAGATCTGCGGGTCACTGCTAAAAAAATTGCAATCCAGGGGCCTTTAAAAGGCCCATATTCCTTAACGACATTTAAATATAAAGTGATTACCAACGCCTGCCTGATTTTAAACACTTTATTAATTTAAATAGATGCACTAGGACTTTTTTTTAGGGGGAGGGGTGCAGAAAGAGATATGACCTTTTCTTTTGATATAACATTGCTATCATCGCGTATTTAGAATAAAATAACCAAAAGCACCTTCCTGACCTCTTTAATTAGATTATTTGGCTATACAGATATACCAATAGCCACTTCAATAAGAGAAGGATCCAGCAGATGGTAGTCGTTACACATTTTGACAACAGATACATGTACAATAAAGAGCTCGGCGAAACATTTGTAAACACTCCGTCTTCAGTCGTGTCATAGGCGAGCGCGTGCCCCTTTCCCTTTTATCAACTTAATAATATTACAGGATCTAGTCAAGCTGTTGATCATGTCCAGCTAATCAAAACCAACCATCAAGAGACGGGAAAACAACCGCTAGTACGAAGCAGAAAGAAAACGACATTTAGAGCCTGTCGTCTGCTACTGCGAGATCTGCACACACACACACAAAAAAACGTGTCACGCCAAGTGCCACGCGACGTTGAGTCTTGCGCGGAGCTCGAGCGGGGTAAAAATGAATACTGCAGTAATGGAAGACGGGGGAAGTTAAGGTGGGGGGGTTTCTGTGTCATGGCATAAAAAGAATCGATAACTGAACTGGCGTGCGCGAGCGAGCTCACGAGACAGGTTTTAAAAAGCAAGCTCAGCACCTAAAGAGAAGAGAAAGAAAAACCGTGTAAAAATAAACCGTAGCTGAGATACGAATACGTGTGATAAGAGACCATCTTTATTTGTAACTAAATTTACTCTCTAATACATTAATATTCAAGTTTTCTAAGGAATATTTTTTACATTTTTTAAGCTATGGGAATTGTTTTAAATTGTCTGAATTATTTTATCGGAATTTATGCTATTCAAAATACAAAGCGTATACATATTGTTTAGGCCTAACCTTTAATTAAATATTATGGACTTTGAAAGAAAATAATATTTAAACAGGTGACGTTCAAATCTGCCTAATACTGTAAATATATCAACATGTAAGGTTTTATATTTAAATCTGAGGATAGCAGTTATTTTTATTACACCGGCCTCTTAATAGCTTACTGCTGTGCGGGTCGATGCCGTTAAGGTCAAGATACCGCCATAATAATTGTTTATCTGGTCCGCCACTTCCCCACCCCCATTCAATTCATCTAAAGCTGGGACGCGAAGATGACAAGGATTTGACGGTGACACCAAGGCGTCCAGTCCCGAGGCAAATGCCCTCCCCCCCCCCAACCGCGTGCATTGTTTTGCTCACTCCATGAAGCGACTGCCCACGCCAGTGTCACGCTTCGTGTCACCAGAAGATACTCACCCGTGCCAGACCACGCGCGGGGGCTATTTTTAGGTCGCCATAACGGTGTCTTTCGGACGCGCGTATTCAAGTGTCACCTTTAACAAGCGTGAGTACAAGAAGCGGCTCTGTAGTTTTAATTGATTAGTGCAAGATTGGACTTTTTTTCTTCACAAAAAGAAATTATAATTTTTAAACTCTAAGAAATTTCAGGTCGTTTTCTCTTTTATTCTTTATATTCTTTATGTCTTATCTAATTAATTCCAGAATTTTATTTTCAAACTGCCCCCTCCCTCCCCCCCCCCCAAAAAGACTCACTTGGTCATATTATTAATAGGTAACAAGCAAATATTTCTAAAAATTGCATAATTCCTGCTTTATGTCTTTATGTTTAGACAAGGAAGTAAACTTAACATACATCACAACGACTTTCCTAACCAACCATTATATGTGCGAAATATCTGCTTGAGATGAATTGTTTCATTACAATACCTCTATTCAAGTCACTCCTTCGTGGAGAGTGGACGCTGATCTCGAATACAGCTCTAACGATTTTCCTAGAAAATGAACAGTTGATGTATATCGCCGCGAAGAAAACGGGGAAAACTCTACTAGTTTGACCGTTATAATTTTATAATTTTATCATTTTATCATTTTATAATTTTATAATTTTATAATTTTTCAAAGTAAAAAATAAATAAATGTAAATTTGGCTAGAGACTTACACATTTTTTTTAGGTCTAGAGCCAACATGGCGTCAGCCTTATTATCGTAATTATGCGATAGCAGTAAATTTGAGGTTGCTTTAATTTCATTGAATTTTAAAAGCGTTGATTATAGGCCCTATTTTTACGTAAAACTAATATAGATTACATCTGCATTCTATATTTAGAAGCAGATGTATACTAGATCGTCTGAGTGTAATTCAGAACTTTAGTTCTAATGTTAGACCTATATGTCTATAAATAATCTTATCTTATCGTATCTTATATAATAGAGACGTTACTTCAAAAAAGAAGATCATTACGTCCTACGCCGACCTACACGTCATGCATCTAGTAATGCATGTTACTGGTTTTTCTGGCTGGCTTAGGCACCCATGCCATGCTCTAAAAGCACTAGGGAACAAGGAGCATTTGTACAAATATGTCCTAGCATATGGAATGAGGAATGGGCCTGTGCATTCAGAAAATGCGGACGTTCAACCTCAAAGCAATCAAGCGGCTGAAGGTGTCACGAGTTCGATACCCGAATTGAATCAATTTTTTTTTATTTTTGAAATTGTATTTTGATTTTATTCTCTTTTTACAAATAGAGATGTTTTTATTAGCGGCCCCCGAAAGGGGAAAAGACGCTATTAGTTTTGTGTGGCCTGTCTGTCCTTTAGTCCATCCGTCCTGTTTAGATCTCAGAAACTAGAAGAGAAAATGAAAATCGTACATTATGATATTTTAAATTTTAGATCATTCAAAGTTCTGATGCAACGGCTACTTTTTTCTTTTCCGAAAGTGAACCATCTAATTTTTAAAATTATATATGCAAGCAGATTTTTTTTTTAAATTACACCACTCTTCAATGTAAAACTTCAGGGGAGGCAACTTTTTTTAAAAAAGGTCATGGGCTTCTTCATTAATAACTCAAGCTTCATTCATAGATTCGCGCATTGGTACAAACAATTTGCATCTAAGGTCACAATGGTAAAAGTGTCATTAGATCATTATATATATTCCATTTTTTATATTTACCGAGAAAGTCCTCTTTTAATTTCTTATGGTTTATCTTGGCATTCTGGTTTATTCCAAGATATTTATAAAGAGAGGCAGAGTTCAATTCCTCGTTGCCTTGCCCTTTATAATTCTTATGATGCCACACTTATCCAGGCCAAAAGACATACAGATATCGTCACAAAAGCATTTTACCGTTTTTATTAAGGTATGTAACTTTTGCTCGGTTTCTATATATAGCTTTAGATCATCCATGTATAATAAGTGGGACACACATTTTGTACATTTAGTGTCAACCCTAAAACCATTTGTAGAGTCTTTCAGTAATGTAGATAGAGGATTAATCGCTAGGCAGAACCAGAGTGAAGATAGTGAGTCACCCTGGTATATACCTCTTCTTATGTGCACAGAACCTAGTTTATCACGATTAAGGTGCAGATTTATCTTTCAATTATGTATACAGACTTTCAATAGTCATTTTATTCTTGGGTTGATTCTATGAATATCCAGGGTTTTAATAGCCAATCATGCGGAACTGAATCGAAAGCTTTTTTGTAGTTGATGTAACACATGTGTAAATTTCTCTTTCTTCTATAAGCTTGATGCAATATAATACCATCTATAGTTAGCTGTAATTTACAGCCCATCGACTCTTCAATGCAACCTTGTTGTTCCTCTGCTAGTAGCTTATGGGCAGAGCAAAATTTATACATTTTACTTTTTACAAGTGAGGTTAAAAGTTTATACACCACTGACAGACAAGTGATAGGGCGATAGTTTGATGGTAGATTCTGATCACCTTTTTTTTTTTGGAGAGGAGAGATGTTCTCCCTTCAGTGAGTTCTAGCAGCATTGAAGACGGTTCTGATATTAACTCCTTAAAACTTGATATTAGTGGTACATGTATGGCTGTAAGTTATTTCAGCCAAAAGTTGTGTATATTGTCCGGCCCAGGAGCAGTCCAGTTGTGAGTTTTTGATATAGCTGCTGAGACTTCCTCAGCTGTGAAATCCTCATCAGGCATTTCTGGTATTAGGTTGTTGTTACATGTAGTTTGGATTGCCTCGATCCAGTCAGCCTGCACATTGTAATGTAGGTGGTCGGACCAAAGTGCCGCCCAGTAGTCGGTAAAGGAGCCGTGTTTAGTGCCATCATTGGTTTTAATTTTGTCAGCACCATTATTAGCTAGTTTACGGAAGAACTGTTTTCTCTTGTGCTGAAAAAGAGCATTATGCTCCTTCCTTTTGGTGGTTTCGTTGTAGCGCTTTAACCTAGCTCCCTTTATTATTATTATTATGTGACTTGTGATTTTTGCCATGTTTTAACTATAAAGAAAGCTTGAGCTAATTGTTGGAATTCTAACAAAAATAATATTTGTTTAATAATTGTTTTATTTTAAATCAATTCTTACTTTATGGGAGATTGTGGTCCAACATTTCTCATTCTATTTATTTCTTGCCAAGCTTCATTATTACAAGTATTCCCGTTGAATTCGTGTCACAAAGGCCTAATGTGTAAAAAAACAAACAATTTTAGCGGCCCCAGAAAGGGCATAGAGACGCTATTAGTTTTGTGTGGAATGTCTGTCCGACCGTCCGTCCGTCCCGTTTAGATCTAGTAAACTAGAAAAAATACTGAAAATCCGACATTATAATATTTTAGACCATTTAAAGTTCTGATGCGACGGCTACTTTTTTCTTTTCTGAAAGCGAAAAATCTAATTTTTAAATCACTTATGCAAGCAGTTTTTCATAAAAATACACCACTTTTACAACTATTCACTATTAATAGTAACAAACACGAGAGGCTTTTTAGTAGGGGAAATGGTAATTCTGCTATATTTTGAACACATTTATGCAAACGGTTTTAGATTTTTTTTCAATTTTTTTTTCATTTGTATTGCTAAGTTAAATAAGTTCTATTATACTAACAATTACATTTACACAAAAAAAAAACTTTTTTTAAATAGAAAAAATATATTTAGTATGCATATAAGTTGTACATAATTTAAAACAACAATTAATAAGTAGTTTTTAGCGCTGCACCATAACTGTAGTGCACACGGAAAGGGAAAAGATTTTTTTTTTTTTAATTAACGGAAATGTTTTTTCTTGAGGAATAATAGATCGACCCTTTACAAAACAATTAGATCAATTAGATATTCATTATAAGACATCAGTTAGGCCATGTTCACATTTAACTTCACATTCACTTTCATCTATCCTTTGGTCGGCTGGACGGCTGGGGCACCACACAAGATCTGTCAACCTTCTTTCTCCATTCTTCTGTTATATGTCTTTGATAGAATTTCATTCTGATGTTCTTTGTGAAAATATTAAAACCTGCCTGGGTGGGCCACTTCGGGCGCCGATTTTGAGTTAGTGTTTCCATACAAACTGTCTTTGGAACTTTGTTTTTTTTTATTTTATCACCTAAAATTAAATGTGGCTTTCGTCTTTTAATAATAAAATTGTCCTGCATGAAGTCAAAGAAAAGTATCAAAATTTATAACGTGAATAAGCAAATTTGGGTCTTTAACTGCTGTCACAAAGCTCATACTAAGTGTAACTGTATCAATTAGTTTGGATCAGTCATATGGCTAAATTTGAAATGGATCGAACACTAATAACCTGTGCGATAAGAAATATTTTTACCAATTTTTTTGTTTATCGCAATTTCATGCTTTTAGCTTTCTCTATGTGCTATGATCTTATTACCTGTTTGGACCAGTTGGGGACCGTGATTGCGTTTTTTAATTTAAAGTTGAATGACTTGAATTCGAACTCGAGGGCTCAGACATCCTAAAGCTTGTACATGTAAACCTCTGTGCCAGTGAAAAGCTTCTGAAAATAGTATGTTTTATAGTTATCTATTGTTAGTTTCAAGCGGAGACTTATTTCTCTCGAAAATATATAAAGAGGACTAATTCAGCTAATACCACCACATCAGTCAAGTACAATTTGAAACCAAAGAAAATAATAAACCATTGTTGTTGTTGTTTTTTTAATTGATTTTTGTGTGTCAGGTACAATAAATAATTGTGCAAAATTTCAGGTCAATCTGTGATTGGCTGTGGGAGAAATAACGTGTACACAGTTTTTAACACACAGATAGCGTGAGTTAGTATGGGTTTTGTAAAAATGCATTTATTTCCACTTGGGTGTCATTCCATGGAAACAGTACCAATGCTTGATCTAGATGCAAGGCATGTTACCAGTTAAGTGTGAAAATTCTAGAGAATGCCTGGTGTTTTTAGGAAAAGTACGAAATGATTCTCCATTTCCTATTTCCTAAATAGATTACCTTAGATTCTATATCAAAACTATACACTCTATAGAAAGACTCATGATTATTGTGCGTCAGGTTAAATAGAAAATGTCTTTCCTAGAAAGATATTTATTAATTAAATATAAATGAACAAAAACACAAATGAACAACAGAATTTCTCACATGGGCGTAGCTAGGAATTTTCCATCGTTTGGGGGCCCGGGGGGCTTGACCTCTTTAGGGGCCCCTGCATTTTGCGTAATATTTCATTTTTAATTTTAAAAAAACACTCACTTGTGGACGCTCTCAAGTGGGGGCCCTGGAGGATTTTCGAATTCTCCCCCCACCCTAGCTAGGCCACTGATTTCTTAAGACTAAAAAATTCATTGAAGGCCCATGTCTTTACCCTTTGTTAAGTGGAATTTCAATTTTCAAATAATGAATTCATTCTTCAAAACAGCGAATCATATAATTAAAATAGTAATACACATTAGACTACCCAGAAATTAGAACGCGTGTTTACAAAGCTTATATCAACTCACTCTGTCACAGGTCTGTACGAAGTGGCAACGAGCTATTGGTCTAAACTGCCCACAGATTGTGACGTTGCAGGTCCGTATTCAGGCCTTATATAACTATTGGTCTCGATCCAGTTCGTCCAAAAAGGTAGTTCCAATTGGCGTCTTTCCAAATTTTGAAGTTGCGCTCCAAGGAGGTTTTCACCTAAGGAGGATGCCATGACCTCTGTTTGGGAAAGACGCTAAAAACGTTGCGGTCAAGAACATATAACCTTGGGGCTCAATACCCCCGGCCTCTTTTTGACTAATTACTGTAATTTATTAAATTTTGACAAACAAAGCAAGATACTAGTATGTCTTTTGAAAAAGAAACCAAATATCATTAGGGGCCGTGGTGACTAATTGGTTTTACGCTTGGCTTCCGAACCTGGTGTTCTGGGTTCGAAACTCGGTGAAGGCTGGGATTTTGAATTTCGGGATTTTTAAGGCCCCCTTGAGTCCAACAATTTCTAATGAGTACCTGACTTAAGTTGGTAAAAAAAAAGTAAAGTCTATTGGTGGTCATATGACACCCTGCTCGTTAACCATTGGCCATAGAAACAGGTGAGCTTAACATCATCTGCCCTGTAGATTGCAAGGTCTGAAAAGGAACTTTTTTTCTATCATTAGAAAAAAGATTCGCTAAATAATTTTTCGTAAGTTCGTATATGGTAGATAGTTGAAAAATAGATTACCTTAGACTGGGGATCACTGACCTGCACTGAATATATTAAACTACCTTGGAAGCAGGGCATAGGCAAGCTAGGCAGCCGATTGGTTGGGGCCTGCAAAGGACTAAAAAATTGTGAAACTTGTATCAAATCTCTAATATAACAGAGCACTGGGGGTCTAGGTCTACTAGCCTAGTTCTAAATCTCTACAATGACTTGTATCTAATATAGCAGAGCACTGGGACTCTAGGACTACTAGCCTAGTTCTAAGTCTCTACAACGACTTGTATCTAATATAGCAGAGCACTGGGGCCCTAGGTCTACTAGCCTAGCTTTGTTTTTTTTTTTTTTTTTGGGCGGGGGGGTTTACAAATGTTCAAATCTACTTGTACTGATGTTAGAAGACACTTGTTGTGGTCGTTTTATGAATTGCATATTTTATTTTTCGGTGTTTTTTTTTTTTATTTTGCTATTTTCATTTACTGCCACCAAATTCACTTTGTCTAGGGCGTCCAATTACATAAGGCCGTCCATGTTGGAAGCCACTGATTAGGTGGGATTCTGTGATTATTTTTTTTTATTTGTTCAAATAATTCAGTCATTTGACTTCGTGACTTTTGCCCCCCCCCCCAAAAAAAAAATCATCACTTTGTTGATTAGCTCGTTTACTACTAGTTCTAGTGCACACGAACAAGGGAGAGAAAAAGAGGACGTCGGAAAGAGCAGACGAACTAAAAATGGCGAACAGCACATCAAAAAGTGTTTTAAAACAAACAGAAAGGCGAGAAAGGAAAAAAAAGGGAGATCATCGTGGGATTCTTCATTGACAGCATTTCTCGCCCCTTGTTCTCATTCTATGACTTGGCGACTCAGCGCATGCCTCCGATACAACTATCCCCAATCATTCTTTATTAGTATTGATTTAAACCTAATTTTCGAATTGGGGACTTGCTTTTTATTTCAGGCCTTTCATTATTGACTTTAAAGTAATTTAGAAGAGAGAGAGGGGGGAGGTTGAAATACAGAAGGAAAGGAGCGATGACAAAAAGGAAAGGAGCGATGACAAAAAGGAAAGGAGCGATGACAGAAAGGAAAGGAGCGATGACAGAAGACAAACAAAAAAGGAGGTGAGGGGAATACAAAGAACAAAAAAAAAATGTTTCAATGTAAATGTAATATTAATTAATGGTTAACTCCAAAAACGTTGATTGTCATGGCCGAGCTATATGACGCTCTGAGCAGCGAACAATCAAATGCACAGGTTGCTAGGGAACAATAGTAACTCGCCAATCAAAATCCATAAGGAGGCCGTAAAACAAAACAATTCAGGGGCCCTCCTGTGAAACGCCTGCCTAGACTGCAGTTGCACATCTCTGCTGCACAGGTGTTCTATTAATAGCCGTTTCGCATTGACGAAAAGAAGCGAATAATACTCGCAGAAAAAAACAACTAACTATATAATATTCAATGAAAAGACTGGACTGATAGAAGGTGTTATTTTAGTTTATTTCTAGCGCCTGGCCTTAAAAAAAATGGCGTTTGACATTGACGGAATAATGGAGAAAATCTGTTGCTAGTTCTCCAAAAGACATATATTAGTTTTTATTGTGTTTTTTTTAGACCTGGCGGCTTGAAAACTCGGGTAAATGCTTTTTAATTTCTTGATGTGTAATTAAATAGATGATATGCTTTCTTAAAGAATCATGATTTTGTTTCAACGAATCTGTGTCCGTTAGAGCGGGGCGAAGAAGAAGAACACTGCGCCTGGTGACGCTGGCCTTGGGCTCTCATAGAAAGACGTCTTTAGACCGACTGTGCTTTGGCCCCCCACCTAATTACATTCAGAAACACTCTGCGACACATATTTTAGAAGCCAAATGTTATTTCATAAAGGAATGAGTTGACAGCATGTAAAGAAATCATGAAGAAATAAAGAACGAAATGGAAAAAGGAACATAAGAAAATAAAGAACGAAATGGAAAAGGAACATAAGAAAATAAAGAACGAAATGGAAAAGGAACATAAGAAAATAAAGAACGAAATGGAAAAGGAACATAAGAAAATAAAGAACGAAATGGAAAATGAACATGAAGAAATAAAGAACGAAATGGAAAAGGAACATAAGAAAATAAAGAACGAAATGGAAAAGGAACATAAGAAAATAAAGAACGAAATGGAAAAGGAGCATATAAGGAAATAAATGGAAAAGAAACAAAAGGAAATAAATAGCATTGTTCGCATCAAGTATAGAAGAATACTCTGAAGAAAGTGTACAAGTAATTTCACGTATGTTTGCTCGAATTATGGCAGCTATACCGTAAAACGGCTCCATTTGAGAATATACGAAACTTAGTTTATCCGAGACCAATGGTTATAGTAGGCCTTAACACTGACCCGTAAAGTGGCAACCTGTGTTAGGGGAGACCAATAGCTTGTTGCCACGTCACAGTTCGCACGTCCAGACCCGTGACGTAGCACTACCCACAGGTTGCGACGTCGCAGGTAAGTGTTGAGGCCAACTAAAACGATTGGTCTCGGTTTAAAGCATTTGATTTACTGACATATTTCATCGCATGCATTGCAAACCTTGTTTTTAAATTTTACCTTGCCATTTTTACTTTTTTTTTGGGGGGGGCGTGTGTCCTCCTTTTGTCCTATGAGGTTGTAGGGTGTCTGGTAACCCTAGATATAAGCATCTTTGCTACTTTGTTTTGTGCTATTTATGTGAACGACCTTTGTATTAGTAGGCCTATGTGGAAAACGAACTAATCTTCATTCTCTGGCACTGCCAGGGTCGAGCATGTTAGAGTGACAAAATTCATTGTAGTCCCTTTAACAGTGTCCACTGAGAAATTTTCTGGTGATGTACCAGGTCGGCAGCATTACTGCCCCACAAGAATCTTCTTAGGGATGTTAATGGCCTTGAAAGTGTCACTGCGGTCAGTTGTCATTATCCCATCAGTTAATATAACACATAGTATCTTGTTATTTTAGACAACTTCCATAACCGCATACTCTCCAAGCCTAGGTTCCCATATTTTCTTTGTTTTTCCATTTAAGTTTTCCTTGTATTATGGGATAGTGGTACGGCGATATCAATGATCGAGAGACGATCTTTTTCCCTTTGCAACTTCTTATGTGACTTAAGAGGCCAATCCTTGATACACAGCTGCGATCGCAGGTTGGGCATATGTGATCACCAGGCGCCGTTGCATTATCACCCTTCTTTCTGCTTCTGTTGTGTATGGCATCTGCAATCCGAGACCCATCCTTTATGCTCTCTCTCCATGTAGATCTATCCAGTGCTACTTTTTCTCAGCTGCTAGTGTCGATTTTGAAGAGCTTCATGTCGCGTCTGCATACACCCGTATAACGTAAAAGTGGGCGACCAGCGGCTCTCCTGCCTTCTATTAGATCGCCATACAGAATGTCCTGTGGAAGTCGACCTACTGGCATTCTACGAACGTGGCCAAGCCAGCCAAGGCGTCTGCTGCTGATAGCAGAGCGGATGTCCTGGCACCCTGCTCTTCGTAGCACTTCTTCATTGGTTATTTTATCTTGCCACCTTATTTTATAGATCCGCCTTAGGCATCGGAGGTGAAAGACATTCCAAAGGTCTATCCAAGTGTAAGTAATCGGTAGAATCGAGAACCTCTAGTGGCGAGTATTTGTAAAAAGGAGATGTAGATTTCTTAATGAAAGTATGTGTCAAGGCCAGTTGTTGATGTATTAACTTTGCAACCTGGTTATGGCGACCTAGGTAGGCAGATTCTGATCAAGCTGAATATCCTGCCATTTTGCGTTCAATTGGCCCGCATTTCTGCACTTTCGGTATTTGTCAACAACATTGAGTTTTAGGATGTGCTTCTCTTCATTTGTTGTCCTAATTACTATGTCATGTATTGCTGTAACAAAGCCTTCGTTTCAGAGTAGAGATGACTAATTATTATTATTATTATTATTATTATTATTATGGCTTTAAGTGGCCTTTGAGTGTGGGAGGAATAATGTCATCATTATTATTATTATTATTATATTTTTAAACTTTTTATTATTATTGTTATTATATTAATTTTCTTGAGGCCCAGAGGCGTAGTGAGAAAAAAACGTGCGCCCGGGCAAGGTACTTTAGTGGCATCCCCTCCCCCATTTAAAATGAGCATATATAGGCGTCTCTCTGTGCGTGTCGACCTCCTGAGGGTAGCGCCCGGGGCATCGTGTCCCCCTTTGCCCCTCCCCTCACTACGCCCCTGAGTAGGCCTATGTGTTGAGTCACTGAATATACGGTTGGGTAGAGGGAATGGGAAGAACGTGGCGGCAGGGCAAAGGCAAACACGATGGACTCTCCCAGTAACACGACCACTAAGCTTAAAAGCCCAATCTGTTAATGACCCAACGAATTTGCATAAGACCGCTGGCTAATTGTGTCAGTGATGAACATGGCGGCCGGTCTGATCACGTCTGCGTCAACTGTGGGTGAAATAGGAAAAGCGTTCAGTGAAACTCGATTACCAGAAATCTAAAACGTCTCCGACTACATCCGGGCCTTTGTATTTCAGTATGCAGACGAGATTAATACCATTTAGATCACTTCCTAATAATTAGGACAAATCGTTAGTATAGTAATCGTCTGGTTTGAGATGTAGAGAATGTATGTCATTGGTTTAAAAAAAAAAAACATACGATACAGCCCTCGTTCTGGGTGGTTCTAAGCCTGCCTCACGATAAGTGCAAACATTAAATAGGTAAAACGTTATAAATTATAGGAAACTGGATAATAAAAACGTTGGATATTATCATAAGTTGAGGAAAAAGCATGAATAGAAAACATGTTGGTGTATCCGGTGTAATTTTTATGTTGTTGTTGTTTTGTGCTATACACGACCTTTGTATCAGTGGCGTCACTAGGGGGTGCTGGGGTGCGGTCCGCACCGGGTGACACCCGTAAGGGGGTGACACCCAATTAAAGAATGCACTTTGTGAATAGCTGACAATTTAAAAAAATAAACGACAGTGGCCAAATAATGGAACATGTTATTCGCAATTAATAAATAGATCTATCTACTTTTTCATTTCGATTATACATATTTTAATTGTTTAATGAAATTATATAAAGCAGTTTAAAATGCTATTATATACTTAATATCACAAGGAAAATATGAAACCTTTCTTTCAGATGTTTACCCGCTGCATGTATGTAAATGAACCCTGCACCGTAATATCAGAATGCCAACCAATAGTTACTGCTTAACATATGACGACATTCTTCAGGTATAAAATATTATTGAAAACTCACATGTAATTAATGTAAATTTTGTAGAATTGGAAAGTAAATAATTAGATATTGAGATTTCTGAAGATAATGGTGTTATTTCATTTTTCTGTAAAAGAAGCTGTAACCAAGATGAAGGAATAGGTACAATGTGTTTTTCGAATGATATACTTGAATATTGTAGAGGATTTTTCTTCTTGACTAGTGCCAAGAATGGTTCTGATGCTTCCTAATGGGGACGATATAGTCAATTAATAGCAAATAATACTTTATGCTTTTTGTTGTCGACTATTTTCAACTAATTGTATTGCAATGAAACAGAAATGTGTAACTTAATTGAAAGTGTGGTCCGATATTGGCATAACAAAAGACGTAGGAAGACTTCCTCTGGATTGAAACATTGGACAACAAGTTTGATAAATGTTCTAGCCAACGACGTACAAGACATTAAGGTCAGACTGACTGTAAGCACCTTTGTATTTGGTTTGACAACACACCTGACATAGCACATCTAACATAGCACATCTAACATAGCACATCTAACATAGCACATCTAACATAGCACACACTGATCAGATTTTAAACGTTTATGATATTAAGAGAGACCAAAAAAGCTGATGAGATCAACTGAATATCTTGAAATGTGTAGAAAAGGTTGAGCTTCAATTTATGTGTGGAGCTCAGAGATATGAAAATGCAGCTTCAATGTCTGGAACCATGGAGGAATACAGGAAACTTATTAAGAACCAACAGAATAGCTATTTAATTTTTTCTCAGAAATTAGTTTTTTGCCTAGCATTTTTTTTTGATAAAATTGAAATACATTTTTCGTTCTGAAATTATTGCCACTAGAGACGCAGCTTAAGATCTTTTATTTTACCTATCTTTATTTCATTTTTTTTTTAGGGGGAGAGATGTATAAGATGGCCAAAGATACGCAAGAGAAGGCCTGTCTTTAAACTGTTGACAACGTTGTGACTAATTAAACCTTTTCTTTAACTAAAGCATAACATTTTAGCGCAAAGTGTTATAAAAAAAAAAAAGCTTTTCTAAAAAAAAAAAAAAAAAAGCTCTGTGATTCAGAAGGGAATAAAAATAACAAGAAGAAAATGTCAGGCGAGCAATGACAAGATGCCGGACTCACTATTTAAGAAGAGAAAAATAGTTTTTTTCGTTACAGACACAAACTTTAAGCTAATGATACGTTTTCAAGTTTGAAATCCAGAAAAAAGCAACAGTGTAATGTACTTATGGTTGCATTGTTGCAAAATTGAACTATAGATTAATGGCAATGTCTTCGATTCCAAAGATTAAGGATGAGTGCAGTGTTTCACATGACTACGCAAAACAGGTGAACTGTAGATCAATAGTAATAAACAACTGAATTTAAAATTGAATAGACACTCATTTTATAGTTGTTGAACAATCAAATAACGTAGTTAATTATAAACTATATGTATTACAGCGCAACAAACAAACGAAAAAAAAAGGATTTTTAAATTATAGGGGGGGTGACACCTGGGCTGACCGCACCGGGTGACACCCACCCTATTGACGCCACTGCTTTGTATTATTATTTTATTAGTAGTAGTATTTTATATTTTCCCCCATTCCCTCCACCAAACCGTATATTCCGTGACCCAACCTTCGATAAAGGCCAGTAGGGAATCGGCACCGAAGGCGCCATTATCCCGTTCATCGCTGTAAATGCTTTTATCCAACGAACAGGCTTGGACCGGGTGCGCTTCACCCAGAGTCCTGTCTGAGGCATTCTGAGGGCCCCCAGCAGTAACGGCCATGGACCGAGTCTGTAGCCCAACAGAAAGACCTAATAATAATAATAATAATAATAATAATAGTAAAACTAAACAATGCTGAATTTTTTTTATTTTTTTTATAAACGAACTATTTTAATAAACTATATAATAATTTGAGTTCTCTTTTCAGCGCTGTAGAATTTCTAAGTGTTTTTGCGTATAGAACAAAGTAATTCTTACATAACTTATATCAACTCACTCTGTCTGCCTTTCTGTCTGGTACAAATCTTGTACACGTTAAGTCTCCAACTTCCCAGTCTCGGATCAAGCTGAGACTTTGCACAATTATTCGTTGTCTATGACAATACACGAATAAAAAATAACCAATTAACTAATTAATTATTGGTAACATATATATTTTGTTTTATAAAGAAAATGTAGAGATAAATCTTGTAGTACTAAGATTTTTGGTATTAATTGTGCGGTTCCTTCCCTTACATAAGCTTTGTTTTTTTTTAAGTATTTTTTTTATTTTGATTGTTTTATTATTTAGCTGGCGTAATGGCGTGTATGTTTGTTTTCCACTGCTACGATGTGGAAAGAGAGCGTTAGTCTTTGTAGAATAATGAAACGATCATAATTGAAATTCTCGTTCAGTAGACACGTGGATGTTCGTTGAAGCAAGAGACGTCAGAAATAATGCCTTTTTTTTTAGTGAGTTGAATTTTGTTTAAAATATCATTTCATATTATTATTTTTTTTTTATTATTATTATCTTAACATAAATAGGAATTTATTTATTTTATTTTTTTCGTATTACCAAAGCCTTTTTCTTTCCCAAGTCGCCTCTACACATTTCCCACAATCGATTACTTTGCGTCTGAGAGAAAAAGAAAGCATCGATACCAAGGCATCTCACGAAGCGCCAGCAATCAATACTTATGCCAAAGAATGTCAGGGACGAGTAATTCCCCTTGTCTTTATCTTTGGTGAAACGAACTTTTTCCTGCTGATTGAATGAAATTTTCAAGAAAGCCAAAATACCACGATAAATATTTGAGAGGATTATATTGTTCATAGCGAAAGATTATCGCGATTAAAAGGAAGACTTGTGGTTTCACCAAAAAGAATGACAGTTTAGTCCTTGTCATTAAACACAAAGAGGGAAAGTGTTGTCATCAGCTAATTAATATTTTCACACTTTTTAGCGAAACCCGAAAAGGGAATAGCCGCTTTAGTTTTGTCCATCCGTCCGTCCGTCCGCCCGGTTTAGATTTCATTAACTAGAACAGATATTGAAAATCAGATAACGTCCTGGCCAACAAACGAAAGAGGAAACTTTCTTTGGCGAGGCTTTGAATACAATATTGGCACTTTACAAAACAATTATTAAATCATTTAAAAGCATCAGTTAAGCAAGGTTCACATTCAGCTATATCTTCATAACTATCAGTTTATTGAATACATATGAATATTAACAATGCAATAATTATAACATTAATAAATCTCCGTATTCTGTGGTATCAAGTCGTTAGATGAATTATCAATACAGCAGTATCGGCAAGACTTTCAACACGAGCACGTCTCTTCTTTATGTATCGACGCAGATATGGTTGTAGTTGTTGATAGTTTGTAGTTCATAGTTGTTATTGTTTTTGTTTTTTTTTAATATTCTTTCTGAAAACATTACCGACCTTTTTACCTGCCTGAACGGACCACTTTTGGGGCCGATTTTGAGCTTGTGTTTCTACACAAACTGTTTTAGTAACCATGTTCTTTTTGGTTTTGTAACAAATGTTACAATTGATACACATTTAGTAACTACAGAGACATCCAAATTTTCGGACTTTTTTTTTTGGCTGTAAGATATGTACGGGAGGCGCGATGGTCGAGTGGTAAAGCGTTGGCCCCCGCATCGGG
The DNA here is from genome assembly GCA_036873155.1 of Biomphalaria sudanica. Taxonomy (NCBI): domain Eukaryota; kingdom Metazoa; phylum Mollusca; class Gastropoda; family Planorbidae; genus Biomphalaria; species Biomphalaria sudanica. The sequence continues at coordinate 1,559,180 of JAZGLO010005242.1, read as the reverse complement.
GTCCCGGGCTCGAATCCAGGTGAAGACTGGATTTGTAATTTCAGGACCTTTAGTCAACCCATCGTTAATGGGTACCTGGCAGTAGTTGGGGAAAAAAGTAAAGGCAGTTGGTCGTTGTGCTGTTGAGATGACACCCTCGTAAACAGTTGGCCACAGAGACAGTTGACTTTTACATCATTTGCCCCATAGATCACAAGGTCTGAAAAGGGAACTTTACTTTAATTTCACTTCTCACGAAATGTACTTATGGGAACCAAAAGTGTGAGAAAAAAAAGTTTGTAAATTTAGATTCTTAAAGTCAGCACCATTTTTTTTTTCTTTTTTTTTTTTTCCAAATTCTTTTTTCAAGGTCCGGGGCCCAATACGTGATGGGTTCGGTCGCAATGAGCAGCCAGACCTGTTACTCTACTTTCTTTATTTAAAGGAGAGGGGGGGGGGGGGTTGTTGAATGATGTATTGGTGTACAAAAAAGATGGCCGTGTTGCTCACCTGGAGCTTGATAAGGGTAGATGTCTCCAAGAGATAAAGGGCGTCGTAGTGTCCCCTTAGGTTAAAGGACCTCAAAACAATCAGCTTTGAGGGCTGGAGAGGTTATTAAGTTTAAGTCGGACATATCCTCCCCGAAGTATGGGCACCCCGGGGGCACATTAGCACCTCTGCTCCCTATAAGCTCAAATCAGTAAAATTTCGGGGGTGTGGAGCTTGGAGGGGGGGGGGGTGACAGGCTGTTGTTATCCAGGTGCCGGTTCGATGTTTATATTATAAGGTGCAGTGCAAAGCAAATCTGAAATGGAAGATGAAGTTTCTAGGTATAAATTTGTGCTGCATCTGTGTGTGTGTGTGTGTGTGTGTGTTTACTGTTAAATAACGATTTCAAAGATATATGAAGCAATGAAAAATAAATCTCATTGATGTATAAAACTTTTTAATTAAAGGGTTTAATTCATTTTAGCGAGCGCTGCTTTTGAACAATAAATATAAAATGGAAAATATTGCAAGCGTCTGATGGGAGCACATATAACACACACACACACATAATACAGAGAGAGAGAGAGAGAGAGAGAGAGAGTCTACCACTTTCCTTTGTTTCTGTTTCTTTTTTTTTTTTTTAGTCTAACATTTTTATAATTTAAAATGATTTTTTTTTTCAGTGTAATCAGAAAATGGCCGCTTGGTGCTTCCCGCTGTAAAGCCCTTGTCCCAAGTCTAAATGAGGCCCGCCTTCATCGACAGTGGGAGTCAATAGATTATTTCTCTAAAATATACGACACCTTTGTTCCTTTAGTGAACACATTTCAAACAATCTCTTTATTTTCAATACCATCTACATATGTCGCTTGAGTATCTGGCCTTAGTAATAGTAAAATAGATGTATACTAGAATATAAGACTATAGGAATATTATACTTTTAGTAGCTGATTGCTAAATATAAAAATCCTAATTTTGATAGATAAACTGCCTCTAACAACAACTTGGAATATTCCACACACTCCTACCTTTTCCCCTCCTTCCAAAATACTTAGGTATTATAATAAATGAAAAACTGTGGTGGAATCCCCATATTGATGAAACTAAAACACAAACTCAAAATCGGCCCCCGAAGTGGTCCACCCAGGCAGGTAAGACAAATGACACAGAAGAATGGAGAAAGAAGGTTGACAGATCTTGTGTAGTGCCCCAACGGTCCAGTAAACCAAAGGATAGGTAAAAAAGAATGTGAAGTTAAATGTGAAGCTGGCCTAACTGATGTCTTATAATGAATATCTAATTGATCTAATTGCTTTGTAAATGGTCAATCTATAATTCCTAAAAATTATTTCCTTTAGTTGGGTGTTCTGTGATTTGCATTAGCATCTGCAGTTCACGCGATAATATGAAAAATTACTTATTAATTGTTGTTTTAAATTATGTCTGACTTATTTGCATACTAAATAGATATTTTCACTTTAAAAAATAGTAAACATTTTTTTTCGTGTTAATGTAGTAGTTAGTATGACAGAAATTACTTAACTTAGCAATACAAATGTAAACAAAAAATGTTTTGACAAAAAGTAAAAAACCCTGTTTGCATGAATGTGTTAAAATATATAGCCTACGGCCTATCCCCTACTAAAGATACTCCAGTATTTGTTATTATTACTAGTGAATAGTTGTAAAAGTGGTGCATTTTTATGAAAAAAAAAACTGCTTGCATATGTGATTTTAAACATTTGAATTTTCGCTTTTAGAAAAGTAAAAAGTAGCCGTTGCATCAGAACTTTGAGTGGACTAAAATATTATAATGTCGGATTTTCACTATCTTTTCTAGTTTATGAGATCTAAACGGGAGGGACGGACAGACATTTCTCACAAAACTAATGGCGTCTTTTCCCCTTTCGGGAACCGCGAAAAATCAAACAAAACGTTAGGGTTTATTAAAAGAAATTTCAATAAATTAAATATGAACATAAAACTAAAATGTTATTTAACCTTGGTTAGGCCAATAATAGAATATGCATCCTCTATTTGGGACCCCTCAACTCAAGAAAACATTAAGAAACTGGAACAGACACAAAATAGAGCAGTGAGATTCATAACAAATGAATATTCACATTTGACTAGAGTAATACCTTTAATAAAATCACTAAATTTAGAAAGCCTTCAGGACAGAAGACTCAAAAGTAAAGTAGCAATGATACATAAAACACTGAACCATAATCTTCAAATACAAAAACAAAATTTAATAAAATACTCAGAAGATAAAGATAAAGGCACATTCCTTCCATATGCTAGGATAAATTTGTACAAATGCTCCTTCTTCCCTAGTGCTATTAGAGCATGGAATGGGTTGCCTGAGCTAACCTGGAAAACCAGTGACTTGGCAGAATTTAAGTCATACGCATGACTAGATGCATGACGCGTAGAACGCAATCATCTTCTTTTTTTTTTGTTTTGAAATAACCTCTGCATTATATAAGATGTTCGATTGTGATATAGGATATAGTCAATATATCTTTAATTAAACGCTAGCAAACCAATACGTATGTCGAGTAATTTCCCTTGCTTGTATCTCTGGTGGAACAAAATGATTCGTTGATCTATTTTAGTCAACATAGACGAAAGTCATTTGTCACATGAATTTTGTTTTCTAAAAAAAAATTCATCAAGTTTCTCAAATATTGGATGCCCGTTCCAGCCCGTCTCTAACCCCCCCCCCCCCCCGATCCATCTTCGTTCAAATATAAGGAAGTACACGTTTCCCACAACTCTCTCTCTCTCTCTCTCTCTCTCATGTCCAGACTCGGACCACGGCTAGTCTGGGAAAATACTTCGCTCGTCTTTCCCTCAAGACGATTCCCGTCTGGTGTGTTTACAATGTTATTAGGACGGAAGGGGGGGGGGGGGTCAGGCGATGCTCCAAGATACTTCTGCTAATCAATCGTAGAGACACACATTCACACACATTGACCCAGACAACACATACACAGGTACAAGTGAATGAGTGATAAAAACAAAAAAGAAAGAGAACTTAGACTAATCGTGCTGTAAAGTATGAGCTCCTCATTAACTTTCTTTGACTTACGAGCTTTCTTGTTCTTTGGACAACAAGCTTCGATAGAACCTTTTTTAATATACAGGGCCGGATCTTAAGTAGGGAAGGCCTAGAAAGGGGCCTCAACACAAGAGAAAAAAAAAAAAGGAATTTTGACAGCACATACACTTTTAAGTTCTATATTTGTTTAATTCTAACATTTTTGGTTTCTCCTTTTACGGCTGGACAAACTTCATGAATAAAAAGTGTACACTTGTAGCATGCACGGAATAAGTCAATACAGCTCCGCATTTACGACAAGGGCCTTATCCTCCACAAACTAAAAAATATACACTTTTTAAAATAAATGTGCTTATGAAATATTTCTTAAAAAGAAAGTGAGATTAAAGATACAATAACTCTATAGTCCATTTAGCATGCTTTAAGACATAATTATTTTCCTTGATAAGCGGATCATTATTAAAGTAGGGGCCTCCACAAAAAAACCTTCCCAGGGGCCATATAATACTTATATCCGGACCCGGTTAAATAGAGAGAGAGAGAGAGCGAGAGAGAGAGAGATAGAGCGAGAGAGAGACTGAGACAGGCAGATAGATAGATAAATAGATAAATAGATAGATAGATAGATAGATAGATAGATAGATAGATAGATAGATAGATAGATAGATAGATAGATAGATAGATAGATAGATAGATAGATAGATAGATAGATAGATGGATAGATGGATAGATAGATAGATAGATCTTGTTTTTAACCAATGATCTTTACAATGCAGAGAATAAAATAGTTTAACGTTCCTAGACCTTGCGATGTAGAGGACAGATAATGTTAAAGGCATCTGTTTCTTTCGACAGATAATGTTAAAGTCATCTGTTTCTTTCGACAGATAATGTTAAGGTCATCTATTTCTTTGGCCAACGCTTTACGAGCACGGTGTCAAGTGGCCAGCACAACGACCAACCGCCATTTACTTTCCCCATTAGAGTTGGGTGGACTAAAAATCCTGAAATTCGAAATCCCAGTCTTCACCGAGATTCAAACCCGGGACCCCAGGTTCGGAAGCCAGCCACTCAGCCCCATAAAATAGCATGAATAAATGCTATTAATTTTTATCATGAAAACCCAAGTCCTTTTAGTTATTCAGCAGATAGGAGTTGTAATGTTAAAGATAGAGAAGTTGTAACGTTAAAGATAGAGATGTTGTAATGTTAAAGATAGAGAAGTTGTAATGTTCAAGATAGAGAGGTTGTAATATTAAAGATAGAGAGGTTGTAATGTTAAAGATAGAGAAGTTGTAACGTTAAAGATAGAGATGTTGTAATGTTAAAGATAGAGAAGCTGTAATGTTCAAGATAGAGAGGTTGTAATGTTAAAGATAGAGAAGTTGTAGTGTTAAAGATAGAGAAGTTGTAATGTTCAAGATAGAGAGGTTGTAATGTTAAAGATAGAGAAGTTGTAGTGTTAAAGATAGTGAGGTTGTAATGTTAAAGATAGAGAAGTTGTAACGTTAAAGATAGAGAAGTTGTAATGTTCAAGATAGAGAGGTTGTAATGTTCAAGATAGAGAAGTTGTAATGTTCAAGATAGAGAGGTTGTAATGTTAAAGATAGAGAAACTGTAATGTTCAAGATAGAGAAGTTGTAATGTTCAAGATAGAGAAATTGTAATGTTAAAGATAGAGAAATTGTAATGTTAAAAATAGAGAAGTTGTAATGTTCAAGACGCAATTCACGAAACACAAATTACCATGGAAATTATTTTTTTAAAGCGTATTTATTTTTTGATAATTACTTTCTGAAAATGAAAGCATTCAAAGGGATACAAATGCCAGATCATCAGTGAAGATGTGGAGCGTTGAACACCTCGACCATTACACTCTAATGAGTAGTTCCTCTAATCGGCTGATGATTTTTTTTTCTTTTTTGGATGAATAGTTTGTCAAGTAAATACTGACGATTATGGGACATCGATTAGGTCCAAGCGTAAGATTGTGTATATTTTGTGTGCAGGCGAATACTCAATGGGCCATACCATATAACATAGGGATTATAATATAGGGGGTCATAACATATAACTTAGGGGTCATAACATAAGGGTCATAATGTTGGAGTCATAACATATAACAAAGAAGTCGTACCATATAACGTAGAGGTCATACTTTTAACGTAGAGGTCATACCACATAACACAATCAAAAATTCAATCGTTATGTCTGGGTGTGTCCTCAGATTGTAAATGTTTTTTTTGTGATGTGTGTGTGTGTTTGTCTGAAAAACAAAATCATCAAAGAACTGGAAGAGCTCCTCAACGTTAAGTGGGTGGCTATTTTAAGATGAGTTTTTCCTGATTAATGTCGAACAGAGGGAGGAAAAAAAGAAGGGGGGGGGGGAGACGCAACCGAAATATGACCTCCCTGGTTTATTTTCTACCTTTGTGTTCATGTTAAAGCAGATGCGGGGACGCTTGCAGAACGTGTGCTCAACACGTGCACACTAAAAGACAATTTAAAAAAAAAAAAAAGCGACCTCCATCAAAACAACAACAAAAAAATCAACGTTCATTTTCATACTTTTTGGAGCTACTTGTCCATGCTCCGGCTCCGGAGTTGTCTGTTAATTTCTTTGGCCCAGATGATTAATTGATACGTATCTTTAATGGTAACCAATATTTGTGTATTCTCCCGGAAGTGACACGGCAGAAGTGAACCAGAGAGGCCACGTGCAATTTTTTCGTTCGTCGTCCATTTGTAATTTTTTTCCCGCTCGAACAGGCTCGTCGCGTGACCGGCACACGCAAAGAGACGAACGCTTATCCCATTAAAACACATAGCAAGGGGAGTTAATTTTCAATCTGGCCTCTCGGTTTGTTTCCTCAAATTTTTAAGTTTATGTTTTATATTACCGAGTCTGTTTAGTTTCAGGTTGGTCCGTAATTTTACTCTTTTTAAAATTTAATTGTTATTATTTCCCTTCTGGTTTAAATGCTTGCTTCGATTTATTGCCTTTTTTTTTTCGTTTAATGTTAGTTGTCACCCTTGCCCCAAAAACTGTGAAATGATGACGTAGTAGTAAAAACGGTAAATTGACAACTTTGACATCAAGATTGTCTGATGACATTATTAGACCTTTTTTTTTTCAGTGGACAATGTTAAGGGGACTACAATAAATGTTTTCTCACTCTAACGAAGATCGATCCTGGCATTGCCAGAAAATGAAAATTAGCACATTTCTAGAATAATACTAATAATAATAAGGAGCAATCTACTTAATTGCACTATGTGTCAAAGCCGAGTGTTGATGTATTAATGTATTAATTAAGCAACTTGGTTATGGCGATCTAGGTAGGTAGATTCTGATAAGGCTGAACATCTTGCCATTATGTGTTCAATTGACCCACATTTCCACAATATCGGCATTTGTCAAAAATATAGAGTTCTTTTTTATCCTGATTACTCTGTCCTGCATTGCTGTAACACAGCCTTCTGTCTCAGAGTAAAGATCACCTGCTTTGAGCCATGTCAAGGAAGCAGCCTTGTCAATGTTGTCACCAGAAAATTCCTCAGTGGAAACTGGTTAAAGGACTACGATGAATTTTGTTTCCCTTTAACGAAACTCGACCCTGGCTGCGCCAGAGAATGAATTCTCGTTCGTTTCTAATATAATATAATATAATATAATATAAGGAAAACTGAAATTGAAGCGCGAAGAAAATATGGGAACATAAGCTTGGAAATTAAGCCACTGTGGAAGTTATCGAAAATAACTAAATATCTTGTTGTTATGTTAACTGACTGAATAATGACAACTGACTTTACAGACACCTTCAAGGCCCTTAAACTTCCTAAATAGATTCGCGTTGCCTGTCATAAATGGGTACTTTTGCGGACCTGCCACATCACCAGAAAATTTCTCAATGGACACTACTAAGGGGTCCACAATAAAACTCAGTGCCAGAGGATAAAAATTAGTTCATTTACTTTATAATAGTACTAATATATTTTGAGAAAACGTTGTTGGTTGTTTTGTTGTTGTTTTTTTCATTGGTTTCTCACTTAAGGTTTTAAAAATTCATCAAAGAAATCGACAGCATTGTAATTTAGCTAACAAACATTAATTTCATATTAAACGATATGTGACGCTTCAACCTCTGAGCATAAAAAAACAAAAAAACTATTGTGTAATATCATAGAATCTGAACACCTGTGTTTTGAATGAAAAGGAAGTTTTCAAGAATGTTATGTCGCAAGACAGCCAGTTTCCTTTCATTATCATACCTTCCATACCTCTCGGTCCGTGTGGCAGTTGACCTAAAGCTCATCTGTTTATGTGGCCGACGATTGAAGAGGATGCTGTGTGGACCAACCGCCTTTTAAAGTTTAAACCCCTTATCTTCATTGGGATTCAAATTCGAGATCTCTGGAAAGCCAAGCGCTCTATCGCTTCACCATATTGCAAGATAAACAAATAAAAAGATAAACATATCTCATAAAGTAACTAGTACCTAGGTCTTTCATTTGATGTGATTGATTACATTTTAATTAGAATTAAGCAGGACAATACACCCCAATATCTTACGAACATAAGTTTTCATTCCATAATTTTTTATCGATCTCGTCTGCTGCTTTGTATGTGATTATTGTTATTAAACTGTTTCGAAAAAGTCCAACTATTGTTCAAGCCTCAGTTTGAGTCTGTGTGTGTATGTGTGTGTGTGGGGGGGGGGGTAGACGCGGGAGTTCAATGTGGGTACATTTGCGTAAATAAAAAAAAAAATTAGCTCAACTTGCTAAACTAATTTTAGAAGCAGACGAGCACTGGGCAGCCATACTTAAAACTCTGCTTCCGTTCTCCCGCGTGGGAAAGAGATATGAGGGATAGAGCCCCGGCGCGTGCTAGGAGTGTGGCCGGCGTGATGCTTCTTTTGAGTTCCTGTGTGCCTCTCTGACAATTAGCGCCCGGCTCCAGAGCTGCACGTGGAAGGGATGGCCCGGGACCCTAGAATATCGTCTGCTCCAATCTTTTCCTGTTATGGTTTTGAAACTTTCGGGAACACCTGCTCTGTTCAGATGTCCTGAATAGAACAATGACTTTGGGTGACTCAAGGTCAAGGTTGTGTTTTACATCTGAAACAAGGGCAATGGTATATAGAGGGGTCCGCGAAGGATGTCAGAGCCGGCTCACACAAAGAAGTTGTCTCGGATAGTCATCACTCGGCTCTCTTGCTAAAACAAAATTTTGTAAACACTGAGCTCTAGTATGAGGGTGAACTTGGTGATATTAGAATAGAATGGTTATGTCCAAAGCAAGGTCCTCGGGCTTTATCTTCCGGCCTGTGATGTTGTAGGAGAGGTGGCGGAACGGTAAAGCGCTGGCTTCCAAACAGGGGTCCCGGGTTCGAATCCTCATGACGACTGGGATTTTTCTTTCGGGATCTTAAGAGTGCCTCTGAGTCCACCCCTCTCTAATGGGTACCTGACATTAGTTAGGGAAAAGTTAAGGCGGTTGTTCGTTGTGCTGGCCACATGACACCCTCGTTAACCGTGGGTCATAGAAACAGATAACTTTTACATCATCTGCCCCATAGACCACAAGGTCTGAAAGGGGAACTTTACTTTTCTTTTTACTATGATGTAGTACTATTCGGCCCTTAGAAATGTTTACCTGAATTGCATAATAAAACCGCAAATAATCGGCTTTATCGGATTTAAATTATTTTTTTATTTTTTTATTTTGGTGATGCTACCCAAAACACATGTTTTGAAAATGTACTTGGCCCTTAGGAGACATAACTGAACAAGACAAATGCGCGAAGTTCTTAATGCTAAAGATGTGGTTAAACAACACTTCATGACTGTGAATGTCTAGGAAATCTACATATTTGACTCCCGGTGTTGGCAATGTAGGCCATTGTCTCCTCGGTCAGACCTCGCTTGATGCCTCGTTTTCTTTACGATTTCTCAACTCGGTGTCAATTTAAGGTCGAAATATTGTAACGATAATTTTCCAAAGAACGCTGAGCTATGATGTATGCCGAAGTCAATGCTAAAGGGAGCAAGGCACAAAGCGTGAGTTAACTAATACATAAACTTGGAGCTTTACAAATGTATTGAGAGTTGAGCGTAGCTAGGGTGGGGGGAGGAGGGGGAGAATTGGAAAATCACCCGAGCCCCCACTTGATGGGTGCCCCCAAATGAGTGGGGGGTTTTTACATTAAATATTAAATATTACGCAAAAAGCAGGGGGCCCCCAAAGAGGTCAAGCGCCCCCCCAGGGCCTCCAGATGATAGAAAATTCTTAGCTACGCCCCTGGTTGAGACCATCCTAGTGTGTTGATTCTAGTAAAAAAAATATGCAAGCTCAATTAATAATGCTATTCCTTCGTAACTGTAGACAGTAAAAAATGGCTGAAAAGATTTCTTATAAGAAAAACAAGTAGCCTTTAAAATTTTTAATGTTTCTTTCAATGAAATCCTCTTTTATGAATCCAATGATTATTGCTCATTCTATTTATTCCTTGTATTGATTCAGTTTTGTTTTGATTACTTTTGTATAGCCCAACTATCATGCTAATAGCACGCTCAGATCGCTAAGGTCCAATCCCTTTTTTTGGAGGGGGGTTTCTGAGAGAAGGTTTTCCGTGCTGCCTTTAGGCGCTCAGCAAACACAAATCTGCTCAAGTCGGGATTTGAACTCAAACCCCTTGATAAGAAACCAAGTTTTTGACACTCAGCCACATATAGAACTTATTATCTCATCTTATCTTGTAAACTACAGACGTTACTTCAAAAAAGAATATGATAACGTCCTGCGCGTGTTCCTAGGTCAATCATGCATGTTAATCACTAACTTAAATTCTGCCAATTCATTTGTGTTCCTGGCTGACTTAAGCAAGTAGTCATTCTATTGAGCTTGCCAAATAAAGCTCTTCTATTACGGTCTGGCTCATTTCTACATAAGACGGTGCCCAAAGCGTTCATGAACTTCTATTTATTTATTTCTCTCTTCACTGAATACAAAGAAACGTTTGAGTTGAGTGCGGGAATACCCGCTGAAAGTGTTTGTTTTTTCTAATAGCCGAATCTAATTTTAAACCGCGAGGCCAATTAGAAAGTAATTTCCCCCTTAAAGATATATATCAGTCTAGTGTCCAGGTTCCAGTCTCTGCGTAGTTTTCACCCATGAAGAGATTGCAAGCTAATAAGAGGAATTCTATGTGTATTTCTTATGAGTGAACAGGATCAACTGGGCACTGGTGAAGAAATCTCTGACGTTTATACTACGAAGTAAAGAGAAGTACCTTCGATGACGGGGCAGCTCGGTCTTTGATATCTTGATGTACAGAATAGATGCGTGAGGGAGAAAGAGAGAAGATAATCTACAGGCAAGTTCTTTTTAAGACTGGGAGACGTTGGTTCAATGAAAAATTGCATCAATTGGCAGAAGTCAGAGACTACATTCGTAATGCATTGCAACATTAAAGTGAAAGCAATCAAAGATGTTAAATAATTATTTTTTGAGATGTAAATGCGTTTTTGTTTTGTTTTGCGCAGTCTATATAGTCGGTGAGTCTAAACTCTGTGTATGTGTGACACGGCAGCTAGGTGCATGAGCTCAAAGAAGTTCACGGGTAGCTGATTTCTATTGAGCCAACAACATGCATTGGATATCGTGATCAGATGAGACTTTTGAGGCCAAGAATTGAGACTTTTGGGGCCTAGAAATTAGACTTTTGTGGCCAAGAAATTACACTTTCGGGGCCTAGAAATTATACTTTTAGAGCCTAGAAATGGGACTTTTGGGGCCTAGAAATGGGACTTTGAGGCCTAGTGGTGAAGTACAAATTGTCTGTATGGGTGTGTGTGTACTGGATGCACAAGCTATTCCATGTAATGTATACATATAGATCTACATCTATGTCTATCATAGGAAAGAACGGTAACGATGGCAATGGAAGTGTCACGGTGACCTCCGATATGACCATGAGCTGGCCACACAAATATGTTCCGAATGATACATGCTTGTTCTTTATTCCGGATAACACGCCCTGTACCACCCCCTCTTCCTCACCATGCTCTCTTCATCATCGCCTCCCCCCCCCCCGCCCCAGACCATCAGTTAAACATGTCAACTTTCAAAAGAGGACAACTACGAGTCTACGAAAACTTTAAAGCTAGGGCGCCATATTAAACACGTGACCGACCTACGCCCCTTTATGTAAGATTGACAATTACCACCCCTGCTCGAATTTCTTTTTTTTTTAATACAGTTGAGAGGAATTGGGGAAGGGTAGTATGAGTGGAAGGGGGGGGGAGGAGATCACATTGAAACAAAGAAAAGTTGCGTCATTTAACAAGGAAGATAAGAGGGTAGAAACATGAGGAGGGATGGGGGATGGAAATTTAAAAGACGTCTTTAAACTAGACAACCAATTCGAAAAAAAAAAAAAAATCTTTAAGTTCAGTTTTCATAGAAGTCAAAGGCATGTAAACAGGGTAATTTTAACAGCAATCGAGAAAGAGTCAATGTCGTTAGTTCCGTGCATGTTGCGTGAGTTGTCGTAAAACCTATATTTATGAAGTACATTTTTTTCCATGTTTCCATTTAAGAAAAAAAATACTGAAGAAAGCTGATCTTTCGATCGATATTATCAGCCCTAAACTGACGTGATATTATTAGCCCAAAACTGACGGGTATTTAAAACGAAAGTCTAACTCTGCACATGTCGCAAAATGTAATTATGTACATTGTTTTCGACATTAGCTGTTAAGTTTCGGGAATGAGTCGAACCATTTTTTGTTCTTTTGTCTTAAAGCTCCATTTTTTTTAAACGCTAGTTCTTGAGATCATCTTTTTGAGTTGGCACACATTTGTGTAATTTATACAACTAAACAGAGAATCGTTTTGGTTGTGAAAAGCTTTGAATGCAGTCTGTTTCCCCTTTACAATAGTTTTGACATTTATGTGATCACGTGGCATTCAAAAACAGACGCACGTGACAATTACACTTGGACACGCTCCGCCCATCTGCCTTGATTGGTTACAATCCACTGGGAGGTGTTTGTGATATTTCTATTGACCCTTAGCTGCTTTCAATATGATTTTTTTTTTTTAAACAACAAAATGTAAATTTTAAATTAGAAATTTGCAGAAGTGAGCATTGTCTGTTGTGTGTGTCTGCGTTCCCGGTAAAGCTCCTTTCAATTTGCGCAAACGACATGCAAGCCAATAAGAATCAGGAAATAAAAAGAACTACAAACAACGCACTACTTTCAGGCTCTTGGCGTGGGAAGCGAAATTGATCGAGGACAAATTCAAAGTAAAAAAAAAAATAAAAAATAAAAAAATATAAACAAACAAATTTTCAAGCACGTTGCTTTTTCCTACGGGTAAAACTTAATCTGTCGTATCTAACCCTTATTTCGTTCACACGGGCAGAGTGTAGTCGCCTTCATGGTATAAATACGCGTCCTCGCCGTGAACAGACCCAGCTTTCAAATCCGAAGAAAAAAAAAATAGGGAAACCAAAAAGCAAACTATATGCTACTTACATATTTGTATAAACCATTTAGATTTTTACAGAATATCAAGACAATTTGATGCTAATGAGTTCTATAGAGTTTGAATTGTACAGGGTGAATGTGGTTATCATTTACAGCATTGCATTATGATTATTATTTATCAAATTCATTCCCAAATATTTCCAATGCATTCCGAGTAGCTGCCTGTTATTGGGTGTGTGTGTATGTTTCTAAAGTAACGGCGGGAAGAGGTTAGTGATTGTTGTTGTTTTTTTCTGGCTGTGCAGTGCAGAATGATGAAATCACAATAGGGTCTGGCGTAATTCAAATGTGAATAGGGAGACAACCCAGAGACGCGAAAGTGTAAAGACGTGTTTTTTTGTTGTGAGCTACATTTATTTAAATTTTTTTAAATTTGTATCCATTAGATCTATAACTCATTTCAAGTTGAATATGTGTATACTGTTAATAAAAGTATATTTTTTTACTCTTGGGGATCTTATATCGCCATATGTAAAGTTCACAATAAGAAAAGTATAACGCGCCTAGGTGGGTTTAGTTGTACCAGCTGTCTAGAGCTATAGAGATATAAACTAAGGACCCCATAGGGATAGAATAGCATCAACGTTATTCGGGGTCTTCATTAACTGGACAAAGCTAGCAAGTTTACTGGAGGAAGGGGGGGATGACGTGAAATTAGGAGGGTGAACAAACCAATATATATATATATATATATATATATATATATATATATATATATATATATATATATATATATATATATATATGAATATCTAGATTGAATAACATTCGCTTATTAACATGTGCTGGAAATTTGAATACCGGTTGGGAAATTATTTTTTTTCAACAGACAAGGAAAAAATGTAAAAGAGAGTCAGAGATAAGGAACTGTAGAAAAGAACAAAGCAGCAGCTTATTGAAGGCTGATATCATTCAGAGACGCTGGAGATGGCTAGGCCTCACCATTCACAAGACTGCATCTAACATTGCAAGACAAACCTTCACCTGGAACTACCAAGGAGAGAGAATGAAGGAACGGCCTAGAAATACTTGGCGCCGCGATTTGGAAGCAGATACCAAGATGATGAGAAAGACGCGGGGACAGCTGGTGAGACTCGCCTAGAACCGAGATGCCTTGAGGAAACTGGTTGGTGGCATACGCTAAGACGGGACTACAGGCAGATGATGAGATGATGAGTCTACTAACTCAAGCTTCCTCAGTTTAGTAGCCAAGCTATTTATGACCTCAACCATACAGTACATTACTGTAAAATGTGATTTATAACAGCTCTCACCGCTAGTCTAGATATCTATATGATACTAGATAGATATCTTATCTTAGATATCTTATTTTGATGCACGCGTTCAGCGGATATTCACGCACTCAACTCCAAAGTTGTTTTTCTTTGAAGATGGCAAATTCCTAGCTACGCCACTGACAAAGTAAGTTATTATTCTAGAGTTGGAAACATGGCGTCCTTGCCTTTGTTTATTGTTCCATTTATGTCAATATCTCTCCCAATTTTCTTCTTTTTGTTTTCTTTATGTTTCATTCTATCGCCACCACATTTGTTCTTAATACGTTCTTTTCTTAAAACGTGTACCTACATTTCATGGCTTAAAAAGAAAAGTATACTGGGTCTTAAATATCAAAAATGTAAACAAAGTGTAGATTACTCTGCAATTACCAATTAGGGTAAAAATCTTCCCATAAAAGAGCCGGCTAACTAAATCATTAGGACTAACTATTTTTAAAAAATCGTATTTTGATAATGTACCTTTGTTGCCATATTTATTTTTTATTTATTTTTTTTGTATATTTATTTTTTATATTTAAATAGCATTTTGGGAGAGGGGTGGAGGGGATAAAATTCCGCTTTTTTTTTTCTCAGCTAGTCGAATATTTGGTTGGGGGGGGGGGGGGTAATTTTTAAGCCTACGTATATTTGCAGGAGAAAAAGTTAGATTTGTGCATAGATATTTTGGTCGAAGGAGAGGCAGTAGAGTGACCAGACCCAGAACTCGAGAGATTCTTTTGCCACCGTCAGCCCTTCACACAATTATGCCACACATTCTAAATGTGACGTAACCATCCGTTATAGACTGAAATAGTCCTGGTGAGTTTATTCCTAAACAGTTTTCCTAAAGCAGGACTTATTGCTATTAATATTTTACAACCTCTTCTCTGCACCTTATACCAATTAGTCTTATTTTCAACCTTTTATTATGACATTTAGGTAAGGCTTAGGTAATCAGACCTCAGGCAAAAGAAAGACATGTTTGGGTTTTTTGAGGTCGAGTCCATCGTTCGGCACGCATTGGTTTAAAATGTGAAAATGTGTCCGACTTTGACTCTGTTGTGAACTGCATTGGTATATTATCTAATCATCTCATTCAATTCTTCCTTCAGGCTGAAACACCCATACTTACTTCTACATGAACCAAAAATAAAAGGTTTATCTAAAGGGAAAGAACTCTTCCTTGAAACTATATCTACTCATAATGTACAAGTTATTTCCCTTATTCGATATCAAACAAAACAATTAATTACCAATAAGTACTTTTGTTCATTGGTTCATGTTTTGTTTTATACAATAAACACTTGTTTAAAGTATCAACTTGATCAAAGAATGCGTGAGGTAGAAATAATGTTAACAATTATTTAAGGGGACTAAACCTCATAAATATAGCCATATCTGTGAATACTGAAGTATTAGTTTCCCTTGTCCCTAATTAACAAAATAATTAATTACCAGTAATTACTTGTATAGTTGTTAACTTTTATAAATTGATTCATGTCTTGTCTATGTCAATGAATAATTGTGCGAAGTTTCAGCTTAATCCGAGAATGGGTGTTGGAGAAATATCGTGTACACACTTTTTACCAGACTGACAGACAGAGTTGATTGAAACCTTGGAAAAAGAATGGGGTAACTGATGTTAGCAATGTGTAGTAGTTTCACCACTACAGCTCTACTCACAAAAAACATTAAGATGACACTTTTATTACAACAGGCTTCGTGAAATGTGAGGAGTCTTTTCGTGTTTATATATTTGCCTAAGAAGCCTGTTACTCAGAGACCCTCAAGATCTGGGAATTTTACTTTAGAAAATATTTTTAGACGGTCAACGCACGGGCGTTATACAGTAGTAGAATCAAGGGGAAAGTATGCTCCCCCATGGACTTCGCGTAGGTACTGCTAAGGCTGCCGCTCAGAGTGAAATGTGTTAAAGGATATTTAAACGAAATTCTAGTCAGAGAGAGGACTGGTTCAAATCTCTAGCCGATAGTTACAAATTTAAAAGAAAAAAACTTTTTTTAAAAAAAGCTTATATTAAGCGTAGTAGTATCAATTAGTTAGGATCAGTCATGTAATTAAATTAGTAATAGATCTAGAGCCTAGACAAACAATACTGAATCTGAGCAAGTAGCAATACTAGTGATTATACATAAAACACTGAACCATAGTCTTCAAATACAAAATCAAAACCTAATAAAAATATAAAAAAAACAGAAAGAAGATAAAGGCACATTCCTTGTTCCAAATGCTAGGACAAAGTTGTACTATTAATCCTTCTTCCCTAGTGCTATTAGAGCATGGAATGGGTTGCCTGAGCCAGCCAGGAAAACCAATGACTTGGCAGAATTTAAGCCATTGGTTAATTTGCATAACTAGATTGACATACGAACATCTGTAGGACGTAATCATCATTTTTTTAAAGTAACGTCTGTATTTTAAAAGATAAGATTAAATTTCAGTTTGATCCGATATTGAGTCTGGGAGAAAAAAACGTGTACAAACTTTTTACCAGACAGACAGACAGAGTTGATATAAGCTTTTTAAAACGCTTCTCTATACGACTAGTGGCAGATATGTTGTTTTTCTGCACACTTGACTTTTATTAAACTGACTTGATGGAAAATGAATTATTTATTAATAGCTCTACCCTCTGTAACTAAATTTCACACCAGTCGTGCAGCTTCAGAGCTAATGTTAGCTATAATTAGGTGATAATTATAATTTCTTTGCAGAAAAAAGAAAAATGCACGCCAAGAGCAAGGGAGAAAACACTCACAGAAAAGCGTTAGGGGAAAAAATGTCAAAGTGGAAAGGGGGTGCCTCGCAAACTAAGCGATTGGTATCCGCACAGCGAGGTGAGATATGGACAGATAACTCGGAATTTCATTATCGGGCGGTAAGCAGATTAGAGTGAGCCCCCTTACAGCAGAGTGACTCCGTATGGCGAGAAAACTTGCGAACCCTTGGGGGCGTTTCCCACGCAGCATTGAACACCCCCATTCCCCCCTCCCCCCCAGCCTTACCAAGCACACATTATAATTAAGATGTAAAAGTCGGCAGAAGACAAAAAAAGATATGAAATTATTATTATGCTTTGTTTTGTTTGTAAAATGCTTTACATGTTCCTTCAGAGTTGAAGATAATTTACTTCCTAGGATGACAGGGATGGCAGCGGGCAGGGTATGAACCCGGGACCATCGAAAAGTCCGAAACAGAGTCCAGCGCACATACCGCTCGGCCAGACAGCTTTATATTGCTTTCCATGAGCATTTGCTAATCTCATATTTTTTAAAGACTGACCATGATCCGAATGCTGCAGTATAAGTCGGTGTAAAGAGAGAAACGGTAAAATAGTAGTACATGGCTGTATATATAACATAGTCAACGTAATAGACATTATAATTCGCTGGACAAATGAATTAATAAGGAAGCGTTTACTTGTATGTCACTTGATTATTATTGTTATAAATAAGAAAAAAAAAGGAGGGATCCATGGGAAAAAAAACATATATAATAAGTTAGTAAGTAAATTTCCCATTTCAGACCTTTTGATCTGTAGGGCATATGATGTAAAGGTCATCTGTTTTTGTGATCTACGGTTAACGAGGGTGTCATGGCATGTGGTCAGCACAGCGACCAACCGCCTTTACTTTTTCCCCACAATATATAGACTAGAAAAAAAGGGCTTATCCTGTGGATAATACTAGTTCATTATAGTTTTTTTTTTGTTTTTTTTTACAAAACATCTCTTGTATTACCATTTCGAGCTAATCAGAAAGTGTGAACATTTTGGTGAACATTACGGTCTTTTTCTTGTGAGTTGTAGAACACATCGACGGTATTTAATTATGATTGCCATTACTGCTGTACTAATTTTTCACTCTTGATCAATTTCGTGCAAGACTTGCACCTCCTCTTCCCCCTCCCCCCCTCACTCTCCAGGGCTCCGTCCGTCTCATTTTTCATGATTATGACAACAGTGTTGACGGGAAATTCCCGATGAATCCATTCTTCTCTTTGCGGAGACTGACCGGCGTGGAGTTTCATCTTGCCTTTGTCTGCTCGAGACGCTGGACATCCACTCTGCTCCCCCAGGGCAAATTACGCCCGGTTAGGTCCCCCTCGACTGGTCAGTTTGACGCAACGACCAGCAAACAAGACTGACGAGCTAATGAACAGTAGGGCCCCTTTGTATGGTCACTCACCCTCTACCCTTTGTCCCTTGACCCGACCCTCCCATTGCACATGGACACAAACTGGTTCTCGGGTGAAGAACATTATGAGTGTTATTTAAACTACAGCTTATCCTACCAGATTTGTTTGAGTCAGTGTGTGCACTCGCGTGGGATATACAAGTGTCGACCAATATGTATACAAGATTGTTTTCATTGATTTTGTTTTAACAATTCCTATTATTAACTTGCATCCTCTTCCTTGGTTCAAAAAGTTGGAAACTGGGTGGACGGCTCTAACAAGTTTCCTAAAAAGTTGACAGTTTATGTATACTCAAAAGTAAAGTAGCAATTATACATAAAACACTGAACCATAATCTTCAAATAGAAAAACAAAATTTAATAAAATACTCTGAAAGACACAAAAATAAAGGCACATTCCTCGTCCCATATGCTAGGACAAATTTGTACAAATACTCCTTCTTCCCTAGTGCTATTAGAGCATGGAATGGGTTGCCTGAGCTAGCCAGAAAAACCAGTGACTTGGCAGAATTTAAGTCATTGGTTAATATGCATGACTAAATGCATGACGCGTAGGACGTAATCATCTTCTTTTTTGAAGTAACGTCTGTATTATATAAGATAAGATAAGACATTGCAAATAAAAATACTACCTTACTACCTAGGCCCACTTAGCCTAACAGTTATAGGCTATATTTTAATAAACTTATAATCATTATTTTTTTACAAAAAAAAAAAGCTTTATAAATATATATATATATATTATTTAATACAGATATAAAAGATAGGTATGTAGAAACAAATTTTTAATAAAGTTGTTAGAGCCATTTTCGAAATACCCGTCCACCTAGAACCCATTTAATAGTTTGCAAGCTAATAGGAGGAATTATTAAAAAAAAAATAAAAAAAAGATTATGGACTTATGTATTGCAAAAGTTGAATCGTGTTTTTTTTTTTGTTAGAGAGAACATTAAAATAGTACAACATTTAAGTACTTCGATATAGTCTTAGAGGATAAATGTATTTAGGGTCGAGGGATCAAGCCTCCTCAAGACGACTTATTCAACTTATGCCACCACATCTGTCAAGTACAATTTCTCTCCCTTGTTCGGCAACAAGATAATTAATTACAGATATTTAACTATTTTTAAAAATTAATTATTGTTTTGTCAGGTAAAAGAAATAATCGTGCAAAATTTCTGCTTGATCTGAAACAGGGTGTGGGAGAAATATCATTTACAACCTTTTTACTAGACAAACAGAGTTAACATAAGCTTTGTAAAAAAAAATGTCCCCCCTTAATTTTAGAAAATGTTAAGTTTCAGCATCTCTGTGTGTTGAACAATCTGAACATAAAACCCCAAATGTTGCCATTTAGATCACTGGCAAGAAACATATCGGTGCAACACTTGGACACCTTTTCGATAAAGATATTTGAAAGAAAGCTTTAGAGATTTTCAACAACCAAAAAAAAAAAAAAGAATTTGGGTCACGATTGTATCACGTTAACATTACAGAGAAGATACTTCTTCTCCCGATGTGACTTCCAATGCATTAAATGGCCACTCCTGGTTGGAACACTCTACTAAACTCTAGCTGCTGATTCAGTACAGTAGTGATTAGGATTTATATTTATAAATACCTCCTCTGTTGAGATCGAGTTTAAATGCAAACAGTAGGCTACTCTATTTACCACGTTTTCGTGTCATCCAAAGTTCTGCAATAAGATTTAAACATGGTGTTCACACAGTGGACTTTTTTCCCCCCTTCACATATCCCTTAGTTTTTGTTTAATCGTTGGTGCACCATACATGATCTGTTGACCATCTTTCTCCATTCCTCTCTCTTATGTTATCTTCCCATGGCTTTTGACTGCCTCCTCTTCGTTTTCCTGGTAGGTCTACTTGAAGGAAGATCTTTGCGATCCCTGAGGACCTTGTGATATGGACATAAAGTTTTAGTTTGCATAACATGTTACTTCGTGTTTTGTTATTAACACGTCCATCTGGAGATTCACACAACTCGTCTGCATTACGTGTACCCCTTTCATTGTCTGCATACAGTTCACCTCTTTCTAGCTACACTATTTGTGACAAGTCACCGAGGACAGATGACAGCCGATTTAACTGTTTTCGTCACACTTATGTCAGCGAATCGGCTTCTATTTTTAGTCGCTCCCCCCCTTTTTTTCGACCAACCATGTGCGAACTTTTGGCTTGAAATAAATTATTCAACCCGTTCTATGCTCTGATTTACTTTTAAGATTATGTTAACATTTGGCAAAACTGTAGGCCTATTAATTACTGTTCTGTTAGCAATGGCATTTTAAATATCATTTTAGTTATACAAGTTCACACTAACGATTGTCGACTACACTGGCATCCTAATTTAAGGGCCATTTCTAGATGTTTTGAAAATGTCAAATTTTAATCAGGATTTGACCAATGTGTTTTGTTCACAATTCTTACAATAAAATACCGGCATATAACATATAAATTAGGACGTTTGGATGATTTGAAGTTCCGATAATTTAATAATATCTTAATCTTAAATGAAATAGAAATTTGGAAGATTAACTTACAGAAAAAGGTCTACAAAAAAAACAAAAACAAACTAAAAACAGCAAAATTGAGGATTTAGCACCTCCACTTCTAAAATGGGTTTTAGTGAATCTATGGCATTCTTTAAACTAGGGTATAGTAAAAATAGTTGATGCATATTTGAGCAGAATTAGATGAGCTTTCTCTTTTTGTAATAATAAATAAAAATTAAAATAAAAAACAAGAAAAACAAAATTATATTTTCTGGGGAAGGGGGGAGAATGAAAATTCAACCACTGGAAGTCAGTGGTACCTCAAATGCTGCTAAATTGTATCCATAGGTCCTGTGTCAAGGAATACAAAGGATTTATCAGTAACTATAGTTAACATTTCCCACATATCAATTATATTTTTGTGAATTTTTTTTTTGTTAGTTTTTAAAAATATAACAATTTGAATACTGAATATTTTTCACTTTTTTATAAATTACATGTTCTTGGGTGATTTGTCAAATCTGTAAATGAGTGGTGATGTTACTAGTCAGTGCCTAGAATGAATACTGTTTAGTCAATTATTTTTCTACCTTAATTATTGCTATTGCTTCATTGTATCTTAAAATTATTTTCTAGAAAAGATTCAGGAGAGCGCATAACATTAAAAAATATGAAGAAACAATTATCAATTAAATACACATTTATTTGGCCTTTTTGGACTTCAATTTACGAGTATAGAAGTCAAGTTCTTTTCCTTCTAAAAGGTAGCCATCCACTCTCCCACTCTGGCCTGGGCGTGATGAAATCTTAGCTGTAAAAAAAATAATTATGAAAGATTAGGAACATATATAAATAAAATAACAGCCGAATTAGCAATATTGAGATTTTGGTCAGTGTAACTATGACTAGGTATATAACCCTCATAATGGAGGACATACACTGAAAAATACAGTCATTGTCTTCCTTCAGGGAAATGTTTACATCATTCCAAATACCAGTATTCTAGAATCACAATGAACAATACTTTTATATTTATGAAACTGTCTTTTATTGCACTTTTTGTTTCATTTTCTTTTATACAAACTAAGTAATCAGTAACATGACTACTATAGTCAGTCAAAGAGGTAAGAAAATAAAGTTTAGTAAGCTAATTGAGGAGGAGGGGGTCAATGTAAGTTTGATTTCATTACAATGCTTATACAAGTTATACAGCAAAACAAATATGAATGAATTACCAAAGAATTTGGAAATGTAATACAATTTTTTTAAGTTGGGCAGTTTGTGAAGTGGTTGGGTTTTTTTGTACACAAGTAAAATTCTATCAAAAAAGCAAAATTCTACAAGGTTTATAAAAATGTGAATTCTGATACCGGTATGGTTAAAAAAAAAAAAAAAAAAAGTAAAGAAAATAGACTTGATCAAATTGGCTTAATGCTCTAACAACTCCACTTAAGGAAGTCTCTAAATGACCTTATCTAGAAATGGCAAATATAACAGCCAAGTGCATATAGTCCTATATCTGAACTAAGACTTGACATCTATTAAAGTTTAAATTATACAGCAGCTCATGGACACGCAATGGAATGTTTCCCTTATGAGAAATAGCTGTCTAGGTGGATGGGATTGCATTCACTTTCTCTAGTTAGTGCGACCCATTAGGGCCCTTTGATACGTAATTGAAATAA
Source organism: Biomphalaria sudanica (assembly GCA_036873155.1). Lineage (NCBI taxonomy): Eukaryota > Metazoa > Mollusca > Gastropoda > Planorbidae > Biomphalaria > Biomphalaria sudanica. The sequence continues at coordinate 1,536,399 of JAZGLO010005242.1, read as the reverse complement.
GTGAGTTTCTGAAGAGCTGTGCTTTACTAAACAGCCAGCATGTTCCCATTTATATTTCTAATTAAAACTTTTGGAGGTTAGTTGATGAAAAACTTTTTTAGTCAAGATTAACATACAAAATTAATGTGGTCAGTGTAACTATGACTAAGTATAACCCTCATAAGGGAGGACATACACTGAAAAATACAGCCATTGTCTTCCTTCAGGGAAATATTTACATCATTCCACCATGAGATACTTTTATGCTTTCAATGATTATTTTATTACAAAACTGACTTCTCTATTGTAATCTTGTATCATCTTGCTTAAATAAAATGCTCTTATATAATTAACAACTGAAAAAAAAAGACACACTAACCCAGCGTTTATCAAACTGTGGGATGTAAACAAAAATTCTGTTGTATAACGCAGTTATTCATGGCAGATCTTTAAGCTGGTAAATGGGGTTGGGAGCACTAACAACATGTTTTAGTTGTTTTTTGTTGTTGTTCTTTTTTTAGGGAAGGGGGGGGGGGGGGGGAAGAGAAATGCTGCTGTAACAGTCCCTAAATATGCAGTCATTAATCACAATAAATAGAAAAATTCATAGTTTATACCATTATTACGATTTAATAAGAAATGCATCTTGATTGTCACAGCCTGGCCCACCCCTCTTTCATTTATCTTTCAATATCCTGTGAGGACAATTAGTTTGAGCCCAAATATCAAACATTAGTCATTAGCCTAAAATTTGTATTGCCTTTTGTAGAAATTTACCGTAATGCTAGATTTCAATAATGCTATGGGATGAAATGCTCTATCCTTTTACATTTGATGACTAGAACAAGTAATTCATACCAGAAAGCATGCACTTATGCAATACCCAGATTTTTTTCATCACCCTACAGAATTTATTTTTTCAACTGGATATGAACCCTTAAGTATACACTAACCATAAACTCTTCCAGTTGAAAACTGTTCATCAAGAGCTGGCTCTACTTTGGCAATCTTTTTTCTTGCTTCGTATTTCTTCTGGGTCTTTTTAGAGCGCACTTTGTTGAGTACAGCCTCTTCTTCTTCAGACTAATGAAATAAAAAAAGTTTTCAATGCAAAATCATAAGTAAAAAAATTTAAAAAAACAGTAAAGAAATGTTTTGTAAAACAAAGGAACAGTTCCTTAAGTTACTTTCTAAAAAAAATCTTTAAACTGACCAGTTTAACTCCTTTCTTGCGACCCAAAGGTGTAGCATAGTGAGCTTCATACCACTGCCTGAAAGGTGTTGAGTCTATTTGAACAATGCAGCTCTTTACTAGGGTCTTGGTTCTAACAAACTCATTGTTTGAAGCATTGTAGACTACATCAATGATACGGGTTTTACGAGTAATAGCTGCAATAAAAATGTTGACACATTTTACAGATACATAACAGTATTCTACTGTGCTCAGACACAACAGTTCAAATTTGCAACAAAAAAAATTGATGGCCTTACTGTCATTGAATAAATGAAAGTCAAGGTGGGATGAAATAAACAGAAATTACAATGGCCAATAATCAATCTCAGTAAGTATTATATAAAAATGTGAAAAAAATTTTTAACCAATATATATGTGGCTTGCATAACCATACTTTTGTAATTGTCAATAATGGAAAAATAAAATGAAAACCAGGATTCTTTCTAAGCAAAATCTTTTCCACCTGATAATAATAATAACAACAGAAAAACAATAACTTGTATATATATATATATATATATATATAAAGACCAGATCACATCCAAAGAAAGTGAAAATGTTCTATATTGAAGAGAAATATTAACCGACTTTCTTTCTTGAGAGAAAATAAATATTATATTATAATGCTACGAGACTTCATTTCATTAGATTTTATTTATTTACTAATACTAAAAAAATGCCTGGAGACAGCAGACAGTTTAAGTTGCAGTACAATTCATTAGAAGAGTTGAATGACTTATTAATTTTAATAACACAGTTCCTGATCCAGACATAGTAAAAAAAAATAAAAAGCAACTTTACTACCTTCACTTCCCCAAGAAAAGTTTCCATGATCTTGTCTCAAAGCTCTGTATTTCTTATTGCCACCCATGGTACGAATTGTGTGAATTCTTTTAGCACCAAGCTATAAACAAACAAAAAAGCAACATTTCAAACGAAGTTCTTCCATTAAATTATCTTCAATATCATTTGTGATGGTAGATTATTGTGAATCATTAATGAATTCTTAGCAAATTGGAAAGAGGTGCCATTGGTTACTAGGGTCAAATGGCTTCAGACAAATATCTGTGAACATAGATCATCTGAACAAAAAAAGTAGTAGTTAAATTAAGTCATTATATCATGTTCTAACAAGACCACAGATTTCACAGGCTTGGCAATCTAAGATGAAGTGGATCTAAATGAGCATTTATTGCAGCAGTTACTGAGATCTTTGATTTCAATTGGGGCAAAAATTAAGTTTAAAAAAAGATGAGGGGTCAGACATAATATTTATAGCAACTAACAAGCTTCTCCCAAAGAGATTGACAATTAAATGTAAACCATTCTATAATACAATAAATCTTACTAATTGTCTCATATATAGCATGTAGTCTTGTTTGAACAAAAAAAAATGGTATACTGGATATTGTTAGAATAATTCAGTATAATCTATATGATTATATCTGTTAATTTGAATCTAGATATGGACCAAGTTCATAATGTACCTACCTTTGTGTGTGCTGGTGGACGACCCAATTCGAACTTTCTCTTCTTTCGTACGCATGGCATACGACCACCAGTGGCGCGACGCTTGTGCCATTTATCTCGAGAGATACCTAAAAAAACAAAAATATGATGTTAGCAGTAGCAAAAAAAAAAAAATGATTTTCTGTTAATGCCTGCCACCTAAAAAAAGGTCAAAAATGTTTACTTGTGCTATAAATTTTAATTTTGTGCATGCTGTAAGTATGCCTTAAAATTAGCATTAAAAACTAACTTGGTAATATTGAGTACTAAATCTAAAACACTAAAAATTTCACTTTGTACTTGATATTAGAGGCCCTTAAATGTAATGGACTTTACAATACTGTTGCTAGCATAAGTTCTTCAATACAAGTCAAACCACTTAGCCTTTCATTTATAAGTATTATCCAAACTGTCCTAGCCCAGTAGAGTAGTATGAGACAATATACAATCTATATCTAAGATTTTTTTATCTAGCTTAAATTGGTATGCCATAGGCATAATCATAAAGAAAAGACTAGATCTTGAATATTAAAAGTATCTATTACCCTTCCATATTGAGTGTCTAAATTCTAAATCTTATCTAAATAAATCTAGAAGTGAAGTAGATTATCTAGTCTAGATAATCAGGAGAAAACTAGAAATACTATACTAGAATAATTTATCTTATACCATATATATCTAGAGTAGTTTATTATTTTGGAGGTTACATGATCTTGCTGTTTTTGTGGCCATTACATCTATATTTTGATATTTAGTATGAAACTAGCACGCTGTATAATGTGCTTGTCCATTTTCCAATGATTCTGACCCAATTTCCTTCCATTTAGCTGTCTTTTTATGTAAGAAAAAAGAATTACACATTTTTAAGTCAGGTTGTATTTTTTTTTCCTATGCCTATGTCACTATGTTAACAAGATGACATTACCTCTTCCTAGGGTTAAGACGATATTTTTTGGTTGGCCAAGTCTATACTAATGAGCCCGGCAATATTTATTCTGACAATTCTGTTTTTGGAGCTGATTTATTTTATTCATAAGCCAAATTGTTTGATTCCATACAAAAAAAAAAAATAGGGTGTTTGTATTAAATTACAATTTTCTTACCAAAATTTATTTCAAACAGCCAGTTTTGGATATCAGTGAGTGTTGTTTAATCATGATCTTAAATTATATATTATATTGTTTGTTTGTTGTTGTTTTTTGTAGAGAATAAATGGGCAAATGTTTGGAGTGAGCTTGATACATTGAATGAAGTTAGATGCCTAGATTATCTAGACCTACTATATAGATTTATATAGAGAGAATATAGAGGATTCAGTTTAGCTATTACTATTACTAAGCCTTATTATTAGGTTAGGCAAGAATGGCCATCCTAGCCTGTACTATAAAACTATAGTCTATAGTAGTATAGATAGTATATTAATAATAGTACTACAACTAGTACAAGAGTCGAAGAGTCAGAGATGATCTGTATTAGAAATGTATTTTTTTATTAAATGAATAAAAAATAAAACATTTAACATACATTCTAGTCATGCAAGCATACCCTGGCTTTTCGGGTCAATATTAATTAATAATTAGATATATCTCTATTTCAAAAGTATTTAATTATTTTTTTTTGACTCGGCTTGACGGCATAAGTGTTGTTTATATTTTGGTCCGACAAAGATTTTAATTATTTCGCATTTTTTAATATAAATTTATAATTACAATTTGGGAAATATTTGTGAACGAAAATGTCATATAAAGTAAGCAAAATGCTAACAATGATTTATAGATTATTTTCAATAATAACAAAATATTTATTCAGATTTATGATAGTGATGAAATATGATTACAATAAGTTATATCAATAAGACTCTAACCCATGATGGCGTCTATTAAGTAAAAGAAAGGGAGGAAACGGAAATCAGCTTAGCAACCTGGCCAGAATGTAGTCAAAATATTTTCTATTTACTTCGCTATTTCCATATAAATGGATTTTTTTTTTTTTTTTAGTTGTGTCTAATATTAAAAGTTAATTAATTTCTTTAAAAGTTTTGTTCAATATGTTAAATTTAAATAGGCAACAGCTAGCTAGATGACAATTATTAACTTTCGAAAATATGCCGATGATGATGCCCTATCAGGCAATAACAAAAAAGAATTACTATCAATTGTTTCGACTTTTGATGTTTTTCTATAATCCTGTCGTTATAGATATATAGGCCTACTTGCAGGACGCACCGGCTACGCCCGTTGATTTGTTCCCAGGTTTTATATTGATAATTATGGCCGGAAAACACCCTTCATTTTTTATTGTAATAAACGGGCCCTACCTAACACACTTTTTTAGCCCTTCAATTTAAGTGGAATTAGTGTTTCTATTGCAATGAACATTTACGGCCCGCTCTCCATTTCATTTTCTGTCTCTCATACTTTATCTTTTCGCTCTCCGGAAGCCCTATTAGGTTTTCTTTTAACATGATTTGGAAACACACGCTGCCTTATGCGCCCCACACATACCTACACGCACTCGCACGACTTTTCTTCGGCTCTCAATTTAATCAAAATCAATATTATATTTTCTACCGTGATTGCCCCCTTCTTTTTTACTAGTTTTTTTCCCTTTAATCTTAATGCAAGTAATGTACGGTATCAGACACCGAATACATTTCTTCATAACATTAGTTTCAGGCATAGAGAAAAAATACATTAGTTTATATATATATATATTTACAGTATTAAAAAATAACCATAACTTGCTCTCCCTCTCTCTCTCTCTCTCTCTTTCTCTCGAAAAATAAAAGACTAAATCTATCTCGTTAATGCTATTAGGATTCGTTTTGTTTTTTATTTAGACCTCTTGTAAAAGGAAGTGGAAATGGTGACGTAGCCTTAAGCTAAGGTTATCCTTGTATGTATGTGTGTGTGTGTATAAATATATGTATGTATATCATGGGCGTAGCCAGGATTTTTTTTTCGGGAGTGTGGATTTCCCCCGCCCCCTCCCCCCGCGAAAATTTTTTTTTGTGTATGTATGTGTGTGTGTATATAATCTTTATTACATTCTGACCCATCATTCTTTCGGAAGACGCTTATTGTGCCCTAGAATAGGTTCTTCCTGGAGTTAGTGGGAAAATTGTAGACTTCCCGCAATTGCCAGCAAGGGGGTCTGGGGGAGTGCTAGCAGCTCACCCAGCGCGGGGCGGAGCCCCGACGCCAAGCACTATTTCTGATATTGAAACCCAACAAAATGCATACTTTGAGGTATCTACAGTGCATTGCCCTGCTATTAAAAAGTTTTATTTCAAAAACCTAATGTGCTATTCTCACTGACTTTGACCCTCCCGCGCAGTTCTGCGCATTAGCCGTCAAGCTGTTTCCACAAAAATCTGTCACTGGTAATGTCTAAAGCCTCTTCCCACCTGCTCTGAGGACCTCCATGAATGTGTGGCGCAAAGTTGTACTAGGATGTCATCTTCTTATGCCTAATTCATTTTGTCGGAGAACATGTCCCGAAAACCTCATGCGACTCTCTGTCACAATCTTACTAAGGGGTCGACTCCCAGTTCGGCATATGATTATCTTGATTTAGACCCGATCTCTATAACTGACTCCTAAAATCTGTCTTAGCCATCTTTGTTGAGCCACACTTAGTGTTTTTCAATTTCGGCAGATACTATTCACTGCACTTTATTAATTGAGCCCCGCCACTGGTAGAAATGTGTAACCTCTCTTGAATACGCTCTAGGAATTAAGTGACTGTAGTTTGCTTTAGATTTTATATCGAAAAGTGAAGTTTTATCGTCAAAATCATCTGTTGGGGGTTTTAAACTCTCTCTTTCTCTCTCTCATTCTCAAAACCCCATTTAGTTACGGTCATAGAATTTAGTAACTGTAGTTTGCTGTATAATAATATTAAAGATAGAGGTTTTCCACCTCAAAACGCTCTGTAGGGGGATTTTAAACTCAAAGCTATCTGGAGGGGTTTTAAACTTTTTAAAAAGCCATCTGTAGGAGAGGGACTTAAACTCAAAACCCCCAATCGTCTTGGCTACGCTCAAATAATTTTAGTGTGTAATTTGCTTTTTTTTTTTATTGAAGAGGTATTTTTTTTAGCATCAAAGCACTCTGAAGGGGAGTTAAAACTCAAAACCCATTGAATACACTCATAACATGTTGAGTGTATAATTTGCTTTGTTTTTAATATAAAAGAGGTATTTTTTACCTTCAAACCCCGCTAAAATGGGGGGGGGGGGTAAATTCAAAACTGAGTCAAAACCCAATTAGCTACGTTCATAACATTTTGAGTGCGTAATTTGCGTCTATTTATACCAGGTATTGAAGAGGTATTTTTTAGCTTCAAACCCTACTGAAGAGGGGGTAGGGGTTAACTCTAAACCCCTTTGGCTACGCTCATAGAATTTTGAGTGTGTAATTTTCTTTTTTTATATTGAAGAGGGGGTTATTCGGAAATTTTGGAAGGGGTTTAAAAATCAAAATCTTCCTTAACTGTGCTCGTGAAATTTGGGGGATTGTCGTTTGCATTTTTTTTTGTTTTGTGTTATAGAAGAGGGGAATTTAACTGCGAAAACCCCCTAGTAGGGGGTTTTAAACTCGAACCCCCTTGGTAGGGGTTTTTAAACTCAAAACCTCCCTGGTAGGGGTTTTAAACTCAAAAACCTCTGGTAGGGGGTTTTAAACTCAAAACCTCCTTTGCTGTGCTGGGGCAAGTGATAGTTTAGTATTAAAATCTCACCTAAAATAAACAAAATCAAACAAAAAACAGTCACTAAATTCCGTTCCCGATCCTGCGGGGGGGGATTTCATTTCGGGGAGTTGAACCCCAACCTCCCCCCGGCTACGCCCATGATGTATATATATATATACAACGATTTTCTTTAAAATTTCAAGGTATGTGCATATTAGAAAAAATTCTCAACTCTGGCCACATCGGGAAAACTCGAGGTCGACCGTTATATCGGTTTGAAAATGTCTCATCATCGAAGAATTAATTTTGGCTAGAATGTTTTAGGAATGAAAGTTTTTCCATGACGTCAAAGGGAAAAAACTTGACACCGCTTACGTCACTAGGCTCACAGCATTACACTAAGACATTTCTTCGTAAACAAAAACATGTTTTAATTAGAGATGGGAAACGAACCGAACCCGAACCGAACGAACCGAACTCGAACCTCACTTATGACCGAACCGAACCGAACCCGAACTTTGAAACTGCTTGGTACGAACCGAACCGAACGAACCCTCCTTTTCTTAACCGAACTAATTTTGCATTTTTTACATCCCTTTTTTATATTTTGGGTTTTAAAAAAATATTTTATTTAAATTCTAATGATTCCATTATACTTTGAAAACTTGGGAGGGGGGTGGCGGTATTTAAAAAAAAAAAGCGGCGCGCTGTTATTCCCATGGGTTTTTCCGTACGTGCCGACTCTCCCCTAACCTTGAATTTTCGCGGGTTGTTTGCAATATTGGTTTTGAGTCGAATAGGCGCCCTCTAATTAGATCTAGATCTAGATTCAAACTCCTAGTAAGTAGAAAGTCAACATTAAAATATTGTCATTTTTAGTTGAGAGTAGAATATTTTTTGTTGATTAGAGAGTGTAGATATAAATAAGTTCATTTGTGTTCTAGTTTAAAATAAATTTTAATTATCTTCTATTAAGTGATTTATTTTTTACAAAATTGTGAAGTATTCCATATTGGAATATTATTATCAGTGGCGTAGCAAGGGTGGGGGAGAAATGTAAAATCCCCCAGGGCCCCCACTTGAGGGGGGCCCCAAATTAGTGTTTTTTACAATAAATATTCAATATTACCCAAAATGCAGGGGCCCCCAAAGACGTCCAGCCCCCCCCCCCCCCGGGCTCCCAAATGATGAAAAATTCCTATCTACGCCCCTGAATATTTTTACTATTATTCTGTTTTGCATTATTGATCATCAGTATTTTTAATGCAGCGTTTCTCAAAATTTGGGTTAGTACCTTGAATTGGGGGATGGGGAGACTCAACTTCTTGACAAAAAGGGCTGTCAGAGTGTGTGTGTGTGTGTGTTTTCTGGTGGCGGTCAGAAGAGGTTAAGCGATTGATTGGTGTTTAGGCATTAAGGATGATGAAATTAGCGTAATGTCATTTTATCTTCTAATAAGACCTTGTCAACTGACTGCTTTTTGCGAGGCGCGTATGCACAATATCGGTCAAAACGTTTTGAAGAAAACATTTTAAAACATCTCCGCTAGTGTGATTCTTATGCAATTTTTTTGTCTCAGAATAGTCGAATTTCTTCTGTATATTGCAATTTATAATAGTGACGACTTATGTGTGAAAAAAATCCTCGATAGAGACGTCTTTACACGAAGAATATTTCTTTAAAAAGATCACGCCCATTATAGAAGTACGTGCGCAATATGTAGGCCTACCTAGAATGTCCCTTGCATAATTCTATTGGCCAGGTCTGCCTCTTTATTATTAGATTTAATATGGCCCTCGACTTTTTTTTATTATGATGAATAGTGCGTTCTGAAAGAAAGCAAATCGACATTAGCCTTTTTTTAAAATTCGCTTATCGCCGAGTCACGCCTTGAATTAAACCACTTGCCGACTTGAGCGAAAACCTGCCGCATCTTCATTTCTATTTCCATTAAGAAATTTTTACAACGCTTTAAATGTATGTAGGCGACATTATTTTGGAAAAAGTATTTCCCATAGGCCTATCATATATTGCAAAGTATTTCTTTTATGTAAAAATTCAAATAAAAAAGTTTTAACTAATAAATTGCATTAAACCTTATAACTTAATTTTGCTATTACATAATTTCATAACATCGAACCGAGTCGAACCCGAACTTTAGAGCTGACCGAACCGAACCCGAGCTAGACTCGTCATCGAACCGAACTCGAACTTAAATCTGACCGAACAGAACCCGAACTTTAAAAGTTGGGTTCGATTCCCATCTTATTGTAGATTGATCTATTGTGTAACTTTGGAAGAAAAATAATGAAATTATTGATATAGGCCTATGATTAGTTATTGTCTTTAAAAGGCTTTATAAATTGTTTACACTTTAATTACGTAGACCTGTAGGTCAGTAGGTAGCTTTTACTTAGTTATTATTTTGCTGGTGAATTATTGCAATGTGTTCAAGCTTCGAAGTCTAGTGTCCCATACCAAAAGATAGGAAATGTTCATAACACAGCTTATCTATGCCTTACTTGCACACACTGAACATGATAACCAGGGCCGGCCCTAACATTTGCGGTGTCCTATGTGAAATAGATTGCGCGCGGCCCAAACAGGGTAGTGATAAGGATAAGTGAAAATTAAGATTTTGTATTAGAAAATAAATTCGTCTTTGCATTACATTTTTATTAAATGAAAGCTGACGATGCCATTTTTTTATCACGCGTAGGATTGGCGTTTACCTTATTGATTGACACCCCAAAATGACAATTTAGTCTATTTTAAAGACATTTTTATGAGTTTCAAGAGATTTCCAGGAACCCTTGAAAATAATGAGACCACGGGAACCCTATTTTAAGTTATAATAGTTTACTTTAATAATTTACACATAGAATTAGCCCGGGGCTTATGAAAGTTCGGGGAAGTCAGAAGTCACCCAATAAAACCTACTAAACCCAAAGATCCCTTAACGTGGTAAATAACTTCACATATCTGGAAAGCATAGTATCAAATGAAGCATTGCTTTAATGGGAGGTTGACATGTGATCAGGGATAGTCTTGCTTTTGGAAGCCTCCAAGCGAGAGTGTGGCGAAATAATCGCTCCGCCTGTCTACAAAAATCAGTGTCTACCAAGCAGTGCTTCTGTCAACCCCTCTTTGTGGATCTGAAACATGAGTACTTTATAGAAAGCAACTAAGACTTCTTGAACGCCTTCACCAAAGACATTTGCACACCATCATGGACATATGGTGGCAGCGATATTCCTGCGAAATGGTATAAACTTCTTATAGTCCGACAGTCACGCTTTTTGTGAGCTGAAAAGTGGTCGACCCCACAATAACGCTTCTTTTGGAATACTAACGCGATGTTTTAAAGTCTCTTATGAAAAAATGTGCTATTTTACTTTCTTACAAGGTGCACGCTTTACCCTATAACGTAGAGATTTTACATCACTTGATGCTTGGAACTAAAGCCATAATGAATATACTAATTGCAATTTTAAATGTCAGAAAGTAGCCATTTTAGAAAATTACACTGCAAAGACTTTTTTCCAAGCCAATAATAACCTAATAGTTTTACGCAAAAGATTCATTGTAAAACGACACGACGTGGGTTGTGGTTTGTCTACTCTAGACTGTAGGATGACTTTTCGTAATTACAAAAATATTCCCAAAATGACTTCGGGTATATATCCTTCCTTAACAAATTATTCATCCAAGCGTGGCTCGGTCACCTGGTACTTAAACATAATTAGACCATGGAACTATAGTTCATGATTAGACCATGGTTAGATTTAGTGAAAAAGAAAAATATTGCTTTAAAAATACAGAATTTGTGTTGGTTTTTTTTATGCTTTATATCTAAACTGCGGTCTGTTGGGGAGATACCGAAAATAAAATTCAAAGGTTTGATTAAGCTTGTGTTTTTTCTCGAACGGCGGTCGTCGGGTTGCGAATCTGTCAAAAAGCGTTCTTAGTGACTAGGTTAAAGGAAGCTGTGCACGAAATTTGAAGCGGAAATGCATTGTATTCTATTAAGAAATAGTACTGATTTATTATCAAGAAATCTCTGAAACAAATGACAATACCGCATGCAAAAATATTAATAAAACATTAAAACATTTTTTTACATGCCAATAGCTTTCCCTTTTTCGTGTAAGTCTATTTTTTTAAAATGTTTTTTTTTTCTTTTTGTTTTAAAACCATAAGCTACATATTAAATTTTGAAAACAAAATGGTGCAGCTTCAGAAATAAAAAAACAGCCGCTGACCTACATGAAATCCAATTTTCAATAGCTTTTCTAAAACATTATTAATAAAGTTTCAGGCGGACAGACAGACCACACAATTTAAGACTACTACAGAATTTTTGTTTCCTATTTCGTGGAATGTTTACAATGACATAATAAAAACATAATTTCACATTTTAAGTTCTCATGACTTAGACTATATCTGCTTGAAATCTAAACAATTTCACTTCCTCACCCACTTCTGGTTCCCTTAACTGTCATTGATTGATGTCTTCGTCGAAACTCTTATTTAAAAATTGTTGATTCTTCTATAGGTTATTATCAATGAACATTTTTAAAAATAACATCTGATTTCTCCTACTATAGGCCTACGTCAATTTCTCTTCGACTGTTAAATCTTTTGAAAATCTTGCATGATCATCCTATTTCACTTTACCTCTCCTTTGTTGTAATAAGTAATTTTTGCTCATTCTCAAATACACAATTTCACAATTTAGAATCAGTTTAAATGATGTCCCTGAGTCTTCTCAGATCTTATTTCGTTAATGAGGTGGTTAAATGGGGTATTTCTGTACTTAATGTAAAGAGAGATCAGGATTTTTCCCACTTTAGAAGGCATTGCAGAACATCTGCTTGAGATAATCTCCCTTTGACTATTTGATTGGGGTAACTGGTGCTTGATATGGTTCTTCTGAAAGCCCCATACACTAGCTATGTGTATTTATTTACAACTTTTGAATGGCATGTTGTCTCCTCCTCTGGTATGCCAAGCCTCTAGCAAACATCACTTTATGTGCCCGCATGTTGTCTCCTCCTCTGGTATGCCAAGCCTCTAGCAAACATCACTTTATGTGCCCTCGATTGTTTTGTTCTCAATTCACTTTATTGTTATGCTGTCTCGAGAAATAGTCAACTACTAGCAAGTAGGCTAATCATTGTTTCTCCGATCAAACGAATCAGTTGAAACTTTTGTCCATTGTCTGTTGAGAATAAACTCAAGATTAACGAAGACAAGACAGAAATAATTAAGATTGGCACTCGGAACAACGTCTCAAAAGTTGAAAGCACAGATTCTCTTTTTTATCACGAACTGCCAGGTTCCTAATGTCAATGTAGTGCGGAATCTTGGAGTTTTCTTCGACTCAACACTATCTTTCGACCCACACATAAGTCAGCTCTGCAAGGGTCTTTATATGCAGCTGCGCAGATTAGGTCAGATCCGACCATATTTAACAACGGAGTCAACAAACATTGACTACTGCAACGCCGTGCTAGCAGGTACACCCGATGAAAAAAATAGCCAAGCTGCAACGCATTCAGAACAACGCCGCACGAATAGTTCTTAGAAAAACAAGACATGCCACTACACCAGGGGTTCTCAACCTGTGCATCGCGACCCCTTTGGGGGTCAATCGACCATTTGCCAGGGGTCGCCTTAGAGCAATACAAATTTAGGGTTTTTCGTCTTTTCGTCATCAAATTTTTAAAATTATTTTTTTGTTCGATTTTGTTTGTATTTGTCATTTGTTGTAACAAAAAAAAAGCATTTTTGTACATCGTGGATAAACATTTACATGTGTGCATACAAAGCAAAAGGACATTTAGGAAAGTGCGAAGTTCGAGCGCATTAAGCCCGCTGGCAGCAATTTTCAAGTTTGGATTTTTATAGCACCGTAACGGTCTGACCAATGAAAAAACTGATAGTATCTCTGAATTCGTCGTCCTTTTTTCTATAAAAATAGATTGGATTTAATGTATCACTAGGCTTAGTTAAAATTAAATACGAAGTCAAAGAGGTGTAGGGTAAGTATCGCCAAGCGTACTTTTCCTCGAGCGGATTTTTCCCCAGTTAGTAAGCTCGATCGGGTTGATGGAAGGTTCGAACAGATCAAAGAAAATATATCTAAAAACATGTTTTAATATTTAATTTTTACTATAAAGTCATTTTCTTTTTACTTCAGCGCAAGAACACCATCCATTGCACCATTTCCCACCCTCCACAACTTCAAATAGTCTCTTTAAGCTGATGAGCAATCAGACTTAAAAATACCCTTAAGCCCATTACCCATTTCCTTCACTACCGGGTAGTAAAAAAGAATAACTCCACACCTCCTCAGTTTGACCTCACCATGTACTTAGCCTTTACAAGGAAAAGGAAATAGTATGTGTCGGAAGTAAAGAAAAAAGGTGCATGCGCAGTAACAATATAGTAGTAATTTGGTAAACATTCAAATAAAAAAGTTTTAGCAATAAAATGTGAACTGTTCGAACCTCTTGACAAATCGGGGCTGCTCGAACTTCGCACTTTACTCTTATTCTGATTTAGCAATTATCAAACGAATTATGAAACGATTGTTCTATTCAATACATTAAAAAGTGGGAGGTGTAAAAGTATTAAGGACACGACAATTAGCCAGAGAGTAGAGAGGACGCTCTGAGTGAGTGAGTGTAACATCATTGTTTGAAGGTAGACATAGTTTTTCATTGGTAGTTATTCATATACTTGTCAATGAAACTAGATGTTGCAGATAACATTGTAATTGTTGCAGCATAAATATTTACAACAGCTATACATACTTCTTATTAATATTCTGCGTTCTAATTTGTTATGTTGAAGGGTTCAGCTGACTAGACCAATATATGACGTGAACTGCGCAGTAGTTTCCAGTTCAGGCAGCTCTCCGTGTTAGTGTTTCTTCTATATAGGTGTTTTTAGGGTACAGTGTCTTGTTCAGGCCTCTCAGTAACGTATGCAGTTATAAGGGATATGATCGGCATTCTCTGGCGACACTCCTCAAGGACGAATTTATGGTCCCAATTTTCACCTTCCGGAGAACATATGTTGTCGCATATTGTTGTTCCGTTTTAAAGAAAAGAAAACAAAGTTGATTTTGTCGGGATAGCTTATAATAGGCATTGTCTTTCATGTTATTTAGGTGCGACCTCTCTGATTCCGATTTATTCTACTCGCAAATAGTCGAAGTTACTATCAAATGCATGGCGTAACGCAATTGTGAAATCGAATAATATTTCATGGTGAAGATTTATGCGGATCATTTCCTTCCAAATGAAAATTCAACTTTTTAAAACAAAATAGTGCAAAATAAAATTGACATGCTGGCAACCTTATTTGCTTTCTATGAGGAAAATGACATTGATTCTGTGAAAGAAATAAGCAAAGGCAGGGCCGCCGCTACCTATTGTGCAATGTTTGCATGGCACGCAGGCGGCCGACTTTAGGAGGCGGCCAAATCATTATCATTAAAATCATTAAAATGTAATTAAATTTAAAAAATTACTTAAATATTTTATATAAATTCCAATTATTCAATTATCCTTTGAAAATATATACGACATTCTTACATAAGAAAGTATTTTGGAAACTAGAACAAAAAAATAGAACAGCGTACGAGGGATTCCCACGGGTTTTTTCCATAGCTTCTTATTTATTTCTGGCCTTGAATATTCGCGGGTGGTTGTTTGTAATACTTGTTTTGAGTCGAATAGCCCACACTGTAAGTAAATATATTACCAGGGCGGCATTTTTAATTTCGCACGCAGGCGGCCACAACCCTCGCGACGGCCCTGAGCATAGGCATGCAGAGAAAATATCATCAATCTGTCCAAAAATACCTGGCACCCCGTTTGAAGTGGCCAGTAGTCCATTCACAAAGTTGAAGATGTTCCGGAGATTTCACAGAAAGAGTTTATTGAACTCATTAATAGCGATGAAACTAAAATAATTTCTCTATGTTAGTTACACATTTCTTATCATTGTTTGTAGTCATATCAAGTTCTGTCTGACATGTGTTGCACCTTTTTATTCCATATGCAACCCATGTCTTTGCGAGACCGTTTTCCAGCTAATTAATTATTAGGTCTAAATTCCGTAATAGTCTTGATGCAGATCATGCAGAAGGTCACATTCGTTGTAATATTGCAAAGATTTCCCCTAGAATTATTAATCTAGTGAAATTAAAACAAACTCAACCTTCGCATTAAAGTTGGGGTTTTTGCAAATATTCTTGCAACAATATTTTTTGTAGCAATTAAGCAGCGTTTCTTAAAATTTTAAAGATAGCGCCTCCACCTCTCAAATGAAAAAAATGTTCGCGCGCCCTTACTTAGGCAACAGGGAAAACTCTGTAGGCTCCTTGGATGATTTGTAAGTGTTTGTTATACTAGAAATCCGGAGATAGTATTGGAGATGAAGCAGGTTCCCCCTCCATCTAACAAAGAGGTCTTATTTTGCAATACAAAGCTATAGCTATGTTTATTTCTAACAATGAAAATACATAATGGATATCAGATATAAACATTTTGATTATAATGGTACAACATTATCAAAATCCCTTTTATGAAATAAAATATTTTTTTACGGTTGGGGTCGCCTCCTATTGAGGAATTGTATTGGGTGTCGCGGAACAAAAAAGGTTGAGAACCGCTGCACTACGCTATTGCGTACGAGAATCGATTACCACAGCGGTTCTCAACCTTTTATGCTCGGCGACCCCTTTTTACAATCTGCCGCGACCCCCCCCCCCCCCCCACACACAGCAATAGAAGAGTAAACAATATGCAATCCATATTTTTGACGGTCTTAGGCGACCCCTGGTAAATCGTCAATCGACCCCCAATGGGGTCGCAACCCACGGGTTGAGAACCCCTGGATTACAAGGTGGCCACACTTTGTCATCAGTGTATAGATCTATATAACAATGATATGCCCTTGTACCTTAGCGAACTGATTTCTCAATATGTCCCTCAGAGAGCCATGCCTCAATGGACTCAACGCTTTTAGTGGTGCCACGTTTCTCCCTCAAAAGCTACGGTCTGCGGGTTTTTTCAGTGCACGAGCAATGGGTTGGAACTCACCCCCCCCCTCATTGATCTCAGACAGACAACATACTACACCACTTTCAAGAAGAACATTAAGACCTATCTGTTTAAAACTTTTTTAGATTAGTTTGTCATTTTAGCTGTCTTGTTTGTAATGTTATTACAGCGCCTTGAGCCTACATTTTGTTTGTTAACAGCGCTTTATAAATAACATTATTATTATTATTATTCTGAAAGTTCCTGTGTGATTTATTAGATACAAATACGATAGTAAAGTAAAAGTAAAGTTCCCATTTTAGACCTTGTGGTCTATTTTACTATAGGGCACATGACGTAAAGTTCATCTGTTTATGTGGCCCATGATTAACGAGAGTGTCATGTGGCCAGCACAACGACCAACGTTTACGAATAAGATAATATAGAGATATTCCATCCTTATTGGATACAAATGACAACTCAAAGAAACTTGAAAGAGTTGTTTTGTAAAATGTTTTATATGTTTTGGATGTTCCTTCAGAGTTGAAGATAATTACTTCCTAGTCCAAACCTCCCGCAGGACGAAGCGAGCATGGTATGAACCCGGGACCATCGATAAATCTGAACGAGTCTAGTACGTGGAGTAGCACATCAAATCAAATGTGTTTTATGCTAAGGGTTTCTAGAATTCTTGGCCAAAAGATTTATTGTGATTATTTTTGGGGATGGTCTTTATAATGTTTGCACATTAAATATAGAACAGTTTTTTTTTAGTATACAATTTTTTTCAAGTAACTAAGATTTAGTTTATCTGTAAAATAAAAGATACAACAATAATAATAATAATAAAGTCGAAACCACAATTTTTTTTTCCTGATAGGACACTTTGTATTATTTAATAATTTTGATATAACTTTCGTTTCTATATTTTAATTTATACTTATTGAGAAAAGATTGATAAGAATTATTTTTTATTCACATAATATTACTATTTAATTAAGAAACGAGTAGACATTGATCTAGAAATAGAAAGAAAAATGCAAGACTAAATATTTGAGTTTAATTATGGCCAGGTTTTTTTTTTAATGCTAAACTGATTTCCGTTTCCTCTCGATCTTTTCCCTTATAAACACCATAATGGGTAAGAATGTTAATGCTATAAATTGGAAAAATCGTATCTCATCACTGTCTAATATTTAGATAAATATATTTGTTGTTATTAAAAAACAATCTGTTTACTCTATACAAACTTTTTCTATCACATTCTGTCCTCCTATCGAGTACTGTCGTATATATTTTCTAGGCCCTAGATGCCAGTCTTAATATTTCACTTTCAGATCTAAAAGTAGTAAAAGTTATGTTAGATTTTTAGATACAGATCTATACTACTGTAAAACTAAGATGTCGATTATTATAGATCTAGATCTTGTTCTCAATTTAAAACTTAATGCTTATTTTCTAATGTGCTGAATAAGGCTGTATCAGTTTTTGAGTTTAAACAAGATTAGAACTTAGATACATTGTAGGGAGGTGAACAAAAAAATTTTTTTTTGAAAAAAAAAATTTTGCTTAGTAAATCATTAAAGTACTTGATTGGAACTGTCCTTCGATGTAAAAATTATGACTGTATGTTTAATAGTTAGAAAGTTATGATTTTTTTTGTGTCGTTTTGGCTTAACATAGGTTGACATGGAAAAATTGTGATGAGAGCGTCTCGGTCGCTTAGCCAGCGAGACACACCCCCCGCTCAAAAAGTTAAAATTTGGAATTGAGTTTCGTAGGGGATAAATCTACTTATTAAATAAGAAATTTAATAGTAGATTTAGTATTCATAGTGAATTTCTAGCTCACAAATCTGATTTCATTTGTATTTATGAACTTTACTTGTTTAAAATGTAAATATTGATGAAATAAACAAATTATCGGGTCTAGATCTACAAGAAATGTCAGAGAGGCGGGGACAAAATGGCGGCGTTGTGATGGCAGAAAATAACGAAATATTTAAAAAGTGGGATCAAAATCGTCTGAAACAATTATTTTTCAAATGCGCTTTCAAATTAATGCGACGATGATTAATTCACAAAAACTATTTGAATATATCCAGAATATTAGGCTTTACATTACCTCAAGTGGTTAAAAATTGATGACGAAATTTCCTTAACAAAATTCACAAAAACTGTAAAAATCCCATAGCCCACAATGATAACCGTATTTTCAAGTTTTTGGGCGATGCGACGGATAAATCGCGATAAAACTTGGTAGAATTATAGCCAGGCATGATATCTACCGTGAAAAAAAAAATGAATGTTTGATGACTTTCCTGGACCCTGTATTGCTAAAAACAAAAAATGAGTATTTTTTATTATAAATATAAAAATGACAAATAACTTTAAAAAAAAAACTTAATTAAGCTTTATGTAGGCCATTGTCTAAAGTAACCGATAACACAAGTTTAAAACTTCTCACATTTCATTCAAAAGTGTAATAAATTTGCAAGTGTGGCTTATGTGAAAAAAAGTCAAAAACGCAATCACAAATTTATCGGTCATTTTTTCCTTTTTCACTTCCGGGTATTTTGGGCTCCCTATACATTGAAACATTCCTACACAAGTAACACATCTCCAAACAATGATGAAAAACAGAGTAGACCCAATCAGCCCAATGACAATGTAGTAATGATCTTGTCTAGACTACTCTAGACATTCTAATTCTAGAGAATCTAGACTAGTCTACTTATGATGTCTTATCTAGAGTAAGCTAGGCGGACTAGAGTACAAGTAGTAAATGTTAAAGAAAATCACTGTGATTGTAATAGTAATGTATATCTAGAATCTAACCCTACTAGATTTACAATTCTACATGTACTGGATGTAAGTTGTAAAGGTTGTAATATATAGATCTAATATGTAGGTTCTAGATCTTATTCAGTTGTTGTAATGTTCAATATTTAAAAAAGCTAGATTATAGATGCTAAATAATATAAGTATTATAATTATAGTATAACCACCTTATCGTGGTTTATCAAGGCCATCAAAACTGCAAAGAGAGACAAGGCAACAACCTAAGAATATTCAGAATGTAAACCAGTGGAGACACTTTAAGCAGACCCCAAATCATCAGTTGAAATGCTACATCTGCTGTGTACGATTTGGGAAAAAGAACAATTCCCTAAAATCTGGAAGCTGGGTTATCTGAGTTATCCAAAAAGATGACCTTACTCAATTTAACTACCGGCGAGGAATCAAGTTACTGTCTTCCCCTAGTAAGGTCTTAACTAGGAATATACTCGAACACCTAAAAGATGCCCTAGACAAAATATTAAGACCAGAACAGGCTGGATGCTGGAAGGAAAATCATGCACTGACACCATTGCCACGCTGCACACTATCAAAGAACACTCCTGTGCCCTTTCTTCATGACATTTTTGGACTTTGAGAAAGCCATTGATAGTAATTTATTTACAGAGATAATTTGGACATTTTGGAGGCTGATGACATCATGAACTCTTTACAATTCTTCCAAAAATCCTGAAATTTTATTTCTGCTTATATGACTTTAAAAACATTGAATTTATTTATTTATTTTTTAGCGAAATAGTGATTATTATATGTCAATAGAAAGATAATTGAATGCAGTTTAATTTTATGCCATTGAAAATTTGATATAACTGCTTACTTTGGTTTGGTATTAAATTAATTATGTAATGACAATTTTTTTTCTGAAAAAAAAAAATCAAAAACATGAAAGACACCATAAAGAAAAAAAACTCAGTATGAAAGTAAATTTAAATCAAATATATTTATTTTGAAGAGAATTATTTCTCTAAAAGGAAAACAAATAAAGGAATACAAATTATTATATGTCAATAGAAAGATAATTGAATGCAGTTTAGTTTTATGCCATTGAAAATTTGATATAACTGCTTACTTTGGTTTATTATTAAATTAATTATGTAATGACAATTTTTTTTCTGAAAAAAAAATTCAAAAACATGAAAGACACCATAAAGAAAAAAAACTCAGTATGAAAGTAAATTCTTAAGAATCTATGTTCTAGATGCCAGATATGTTCAAAAGTTGATATACATCTAGGTATGCTATCAAAAAATTGTTTTTTTTAATACTGTTGCTAACATTATTTTTTATTTGTCTTCAAGGTATCTCTCGAGATAAATGGCACAAACGTCGCGCCACCGGTGGTCGTATGCCATGTGTACGAAAGAAGAGAAAGTTCGAATTGGGTCGTCCACCAGCACACACAAAGGTACATACATACATTATGAACTTATTATTGAGTCAGCAACTAGGTTCTAATAACTCAATACATTTTCTACATTCAGTTATAGTTAACATTTTTGAATTCATTTTATAACAGAATCCAGATTTAGTACATTATTTTTTATTCATGTTCAATTAAACCATACTCCATTACATAATTATCCAATTAAGGTACCGGGTAGCTTATTAAAAGGGGCAATTACATTTAACCAATTTCCATTGGAAAAGCTTTTGTCAGTGAGAATATCTGGTTATTACCTTAACTGGTAGTGTTACGCTCTCCCCTTCATTTTTGTTTTCTTTCTCTGGTCCTGTTGACAAACTTAGTAAAAAAAGAATAAAATAAATGAATCAAAGGTTGCTTGGAACTCAGAACATTTTTTTTTTTTTTTTTTTGGACAGACTCGTGTTTCTAGTTATTTGACAAGCAAAATACTAAACTATTGTACGACCTACCAGTTAGTAACTTAACCAACTTAGTATCCTTTAGTTAGTCGCCGTCACAAATTACATTTAAAATAGTACCAAATATTGAATACCTGTATTTTCTTAAATTTTTTTGTTTTTTGTTTAGCTTGGTGCGAAACGGATTCACACAATTCGTACCATGGGTGGCAATAAGAAATACAGAGCTTTGAGACAAGATCATGGAAATTTTTCTTGGGGAAGTGAAGGTATTAAAGTTGTTGTTTTGTACTATATATATTTATTTACATAAACATTTTTTTTTTTCTTGGTAGACGACCTTTGACTATATTTTACAAAATCTTTGAACTCAGACTGATAATTGGTACACATGTATCTAGTACTGTCAACCCATGCAAGGATTTTTAGCATTTGAAATTCATGTTTGAAAAATAGATAAAATCTGTTCCTATCCATCTAAATTTTCTAGATGTTTAATATTTTTCAAGTTGCTAGTGTGTACTGGTAAACATTGTAATAAATTTAAGGCAGACAAAAGTGGAAAACAATAATGGATAGTTATTATTAAAGATAACAAAAGGACTGAAGGTTTTTAAAATAAATTGCAGTGTACTTTTGTGTATTCATATGTGAGTCTGAGTACAGTAGAATAATATGTATCTGTAAAATGTCAACATTTTTATTGCAGCTATTACTCGTAAAACTCGTATCATTGATGTAGTCTACAATGCTTCTAACAATGAGTTTGTTAGAACCAAGACCCTAGTAAAGAGCTGCATTGTCCAAATTGACTCAACACCTTTCAGGCAGTGGTATGAAGCTCATTATGCTACACCTTTGGGTCGCAAGAAAGGAGTTAAACTGGTCAGTTTAAAGATTTTTATTTGAAAGTAACTTAAGAAATCTTAACAAGTTTTAAAATATATTTCTTTACTGTGAATTATTTTTCTTATGGTTTTGCATTTTTATTTCATTAGTCTGAAGAAGAAGAGGCTGTACTCAACAAAGTGCGTTCAAAAAAGACCCAGAAGAAATATGAAGCAAGAAAAAAGATTGCCAAAGTAGAGCCTTCTCTTGATGAGCAGTTTTCTACTGGAAGAGTTTATGGTTAGTTCATAACCAGTTTAGAAAGAAAGAAGGAAAAAAAAAGAAATTGAACAAATATAAATTTAAAAAATGTTCGAATAATAAAATTAATTAAAGTAGGAAATTATCTTTCTGAAATTTCAATAAAATGGTGGAATGATGTAAACATTTCCCTGAAGGAAGACAATGGCTGTATTTTTCAGTGTATGTCATCCATTATGAGAGTTATACTTAGTCATAGTTACACTGACCACTAAAATTTTAATTGGATTTATCCATTTAGACCAAATGTACGGTATTTTAATTAACCTCAAAAAGTAGCTAACAGCTTGAAATGTTTTTAGAAATGATAATGCCTACCAAAACAAAAATGTCAAAGCAATTCTACGCTACAGTTGAAGGTCAATTGTAGTAATCAACCAAACAGATGACACAACTTCAATGAATGTGTGAGCAACATCATTATTGCAATAATACTTCACTATATATATAGACTTGATCTTTTGTTTGGTGGTGAACCCATTCTAGTTTTAATACTTAGAATGAGTACCAATTTGGGTTTAATGATTACAAAATAAAACATTTCCCTCCTGTCTCTTTGATTGGGTTTAGCTATTAGACTAGATATAAAATTTAGACTAGTAAGTGCTAATGCTTCATTCAAATCATGCCAAAAAATCTTTTTCTGACAATGTCTCTATATCTAGATTCTAACTAATTGGTTTCTAAGAAAAGTATACACATTTCAGACGCAATCATACATATTATACTTATAGACTAGATCTAGATTTAGATTCATATCAAACAATATAGTATTTATTTGGAATGATGTAAACATTTCCCTGAAGGAAGACAATGGCTGTATTTTTCAGTGTATGTCATCCATTATGAGGGTTATACTTAGTCATAGTTACACTGACCAACATCTGATACCTGAATATAGTTTTGTTGTTTTCTATATCTTGAATTTTCAAAATTTTTTTTTTCTTCTTCAGCTAAAATTTCCTCACGCCCAGGGCAAAGCGGTCGTGTTGATGGCTATGTACTTGAGGGCAAGGAACTTGAGTTCTATGCTAGGAAATTGAAATCTAAGAAGGCGAAATAAACTTCAAATTTTACATTATATTTGTCTGTTGAAAAATTTGTGTTTATTTTGTTAACAATCTATACAGTTCTTAATGTTTTATGATGGTTGAAGATATTTTCTAGGTTATATTTTAGCTAAATTCGATCCATAATAATTTCAATTTTCTATTCTAGATAATATTTTAGCTAAATTCATCAATAATAATTGCACTACCGGTACTTGCTGTAGATAACACACAAAAAATTTCCAATTCATACACAGCAAAAGAGGTTTATACTTTCACATTAACAAAAAGAAAGTATAGCATTACTTTCAGACCTAGCTATATTTAGGGCAGCTTTGCCTAAAAGTACGCATCTCCCACCTCTTAAAGAACGACAATATTGCTAATCACATATAGGCCTATAGATCAGGCGTCAATGTCTGGAAATTGCATATTCTTATTCGATTTACATTCTACTACGAGATAGTATCGTTTTCTAGATTTTACTGATCTTTAGGATTATCTGCCTGAAAAAAAAATTTAAATGTTTGCATAGAATGGTCTGAAAGAGAAAATCTGAGTTCTTTCAAAATGTGATAAAATATTTCCAGTGTCTGGATACCGGTACCTTGTAAAGAAATAAACAAAACTACTTTATAGAATTAGATGTTATTGATCCGGCCAAGCTAACCAATTCATTCTTTTGAATAAATTTTTTTTGGTGCTTTCGTGGAATACACTAGAGGCATTATAATTATAGAATCAATGCCAAGAACTGCACCATTCTAACATTTTCTAGAAAAGACTAAAAGTGTAAATACGTTAACAAACTTACACAATGTCTAATATAACTTTATGCTGTGTCAACTTTAAGATTGATGCATTTCATGTTACGTACTTGAATGATTTTTAGCCTTTCTTGAGTATATATTTAGGAAAATACACATGTGCATTTAAGCATGTAGGCATATCTGTGTAAAGGTTATTTCTGTGGCCACGGTTAATGACCGATCAATAGATCGTTTTAGTTTCTCCAACTAAAGTCTGGTAGAATTAAAAGCCAAAAGATGTACTACTCAGCTCTCCTTCTTGCAATACGGGTATAAAACTTTTTTTTTACGACGGAGTGGGGGGGGGGGGGGTCTCATCAAGGCCAAAATATCGTCCATTGGAACTTAGTTTTTGCAATTTCATTGTTGTGTTGTGTGGCCATGCATAGCTCAAGTTACAACTGACTACATTTTTTGTAGAACTTGTAACTTTCAAGAAATTTTTTAAATTCGGTACATAGATACCTTCTCATCTTGGACATTACCTCATGAATAAAAAATAACGATTGCTGTAAATAAACTTAAGTATACGACCCCTGTATAAAAGCCAGATTTAATTTTGTCCGTTGTTCTTTTGCAATGCTTTGAACACCAATAAAAAGTTGTGAAATATTTCTTGTTGAAATCCCACGTTCGGATATGTGTTGCCAGCTAGAAGAAATCTCCGTTGTTGCTGGCTGTAAAAGATATTATGCTAACTTTACATTATAGCGTTAGAAAATGGTTAGGACACATTTGAAGGCTATAAGTAATCTTTCCCTAGTGCCGTTAGAGCATGGAATGTGTTGCCTGAATCAGACAGGAAAACCAACAACTTGGCAGACTTTACGTCACTAATTTAATTAACATGCACGACAAGTGAGATTTTTAGCATAATTAGCAAAAATCTTTTGAATGCCACGTTCAAAGACCGCATCACAAACCAAGAGATGAGACAAGAGTTATTGCAACGATTGGACCCCATAACAACCTGCTAGCTATCGTAAAAAAACGCAAGCTAAATATCTATGGCCATATTACAATCTTCGGGGCCCGCAAAGACCTACCTCCAGGGGAAAAAAAAAGGCAGACAGAGAAAGTGATGGGAGGACAACATTCTTCTAGCCAGCTTAATTGCTGTGAGCTCTTTTGCAGACTCTGCCAAGGAAAAATAGTGTGCTATTTTCTTCAGCTGTTCAGCACTGCCGTACAGGGTGTTGGTTATGTTGGGCTGTAGTGGTAGTAGGTCTGCCTAAGGTGGATTAGGAAGGGGGCATTCAAAGAGGATATGTTTTACGGTTTCAGAGGACAACATAAAAGAATGGATGGGCCTGCCATTAAAAGAGGTTCTAACTAAGGCAAGGAATGGAGAAAGACGGTCGACGAATCTTGCATGGTGTCCCAACGGTCCAACAGACTAAGGGATAGGTTAACTAAGCAAGAATCCGCAATAATGGAATAGCACTGCATAATCAGTTTTATACGCTCGTCCTTGACATTGTTTAAAACTCACACTACACTACACTTTGAAATATTGTACATTAATATATACTCTTACAAAAGTAGTGCTACCGAACGTCCGGCAAAACGAGGACAAGTAGTAACCTACGTCTGGCTGGCTTTAATCTAAATTACGAAGATATTCGACGTGTTCACTGCAATGCAGCACCAAATTATTATTTAGACCTGAAAAGGCCCTAATTAATTTGAAATATGGGGCTTTTTATATCTACAATATATACAAGTCTAGGCATTATATTTATGTCCTAAATTTTTCTTGGAGGACTTAAACTATAGCCTAATTGTTTTGCCTATGAGTAAAAAACATGCCGCAATGGCATAAAATCCATCAATCCTTCGATATCTTCCGGTTTAAACATACAATCTCTCTCAAAATCAAAACAAGAAAAATTAAATTTTGACAGCATCCTTCATAAGCAGTTGTTCGTATATATTCAAGGTTTTTCAAAAGAGATCTATTAATGCAGTGGTTCTCATTTTTTTTTGGTGTTCCGTGGACCTCTTTCTATAGTTAATGAAAAAACTACACCAGTGTATTTTAGATCGTCTCAATGTTTGCAAGTGGCAACCGCAAATCTATCTCCACGTGCAACAATTTCTAGTCGGTTTCTTTTATTTGTGTTGAGGTTGGTAACGGTGTCAAATCCTCGTTCTACCAAAATAAAAAGATGGGAAATCAGTCAACAATGTTTGCACAAAAACCCTCAGTACAGGATATAAAATTCGTTTTCGTAACCAGTATTTGTGCTATCCTTGTTCGAATATTGGTTTATGTTCTTCAGTTGTGGATATTTCAATAAACTGTTCTTTTACTGGTTTGGATTCATGTGTTTGACATCTGACTTAGCACAAAGGAGTTCAACACCCAAACGGGAATATCAAACAGAAGAAAGTCTTCAAACCTTTGGTTTAGGTCGTCATAGAAAACTAAGTGCGTAGGGCCTAATAGACATATTAAATAGTATTGAGGGGAGAGTTGATTGTTATTAAACTTATCCTATCGGATAACCTGGTTTTTTTTTTTAATCGAAGAGGTTATTTAAATTACGATATATAGAATTTTCATTTCTGCGGACCCCCTACATTCGTCTCCCGGACACCTGGGCCCGCGGACTACAGTTTGAGCCCATGTATTAGAACTGCGATTTCTTTTTCATTCCTGAGCATTATGCTAATTTTTGTTATATTATCAATTATGATGTAATAACAAAACTGCTGTTTAAGTTACAACTCAATTTTATTGACATGACAAAAAGTGACATGAATTTAATATACACTATTAACATACCGGTACTTGAGAAAAACACGTGAACTTACTGAACAGTATAACAAACACACACACAACATACATAAACATAAATACACATATAAATGTAACAATGTTGAAAAGGCGTTTTCATTTATCAAAACAGCGGAACAAAGAAAGATATAGATATTATAGTTCACAGCTCAGTCTCACTGAGAGACATCTATAGAAAAAAGAACAAAGTAAGGCAAAGTGAGATCTAAATTCAACCCAGTACATAAGTACGTATAATACCCAAAACTAAAGCGTCCCCCGTGGGTCATATCCTGCTAGTTGTTTGACAAAGTAGGGCCTACAGTCTAAAGAAAATATCGTGCATTGTTCTGTAGGCTTACGAATAATGATCACTGAGAATAGGTCGAGTTTTTTTTGTCTAAGAAATATTTTAATTAATAGACCCATACATCTATAATAATTTTAATATTAAGGTTTTTTGCTTTGTTATTGACATCCATTTTAAGGGTTTGACCTCCACTTTCTGTTAAGTTTCTGCACGGTAACCCTATATACAAAAATCACCAAAAAACTAACAGACTATTAGCTTGTAGGCTTAGGCTATTGTACGACTAAGATTAATAAGGCTAATTAAAAACTCAAAAGTCCTTGATTTGTTCCTAGACTTTTTATTGGTTATTGTAAGCAAAATAAACACGCGAGCAGAATATTAACAACATGTAACCATCCGTAAACCATTTGTCGTGAGCAAATCGTCGGTGAACAAGTTGTCAGGTGAACCAATGGCTGGGTGAACGGATTATCGGTGAACCATTTGCCGTGATTCCGACACGTAGGTCTAGTTAGAAAAAAAAAGCTAAGTTCTAGATTCTAGGTCTATAGAAGTCTGTGGTTTGAAAGTCTGCGGCATAGACAGAAAAGAAATATAGGTCAGGAACGAATGAGTGATCAATGAGTGCTAGTCACAGACCTATATATTTATGTTTAAGGCACTGTTTATGTTTACATGCTGTGTCGGTTTAATTGATTTTAAGAACTTTCTCAGTCACCAGAAAAACAAAGCAATTACTGAATAGATCTATATTCTAGATTAAATTTTAAGGCCAGCATTTCAGCTCACGTTTTATTCTTCGACCTATATTCTTAGAGCTTAACCAGATTAGATCTAATCCAGATCTATTCTATTTCTAAATGTCTTTTCCGGTAAATAGTTACATAGATCTGTAATAACTTACTGACTTACTAAATTAAAATTTATTTATATAATATTATATTAATTGTAATTATTATTATATTATTTATAAATTTATATTATATCTTAGATTTCTTCTTAGACTTACTCACTTAGAATTTAGAGTTAGACTACTTAGAGTGATTACTGTCACTTAGACTTACTGTCACTTACTTCACTTAGTCTTAGAACTTAGACTGTTAGACTAGTGTCAGTAGTGACTAAACTCACACTAAAGGTAAAGGTAGACTTCACTTAACTTAGCCTTATTAGGCGCTTAGGTTTAGGCTAGGCCACTTAGCCTCTTAGGCCCACTTAGGGCTTAGATTAGACTTACTTTAATAAAGTATAATACTAATGTTAAATTATCTTAGGTCTTATCTTAGTTAATTTAAACCTTATACTTATATGCCTGCCTCATCAATGATGTCTATGGAAAAA
The DNA here is from genome assembly GCA_036873155.1 of Biomphalaria sudanica. NCBI lineage: Eukaryota > Metazoa > Mollusca > Gastropoda > Planorbidae > Biomphalaria > Biomphalaria sudanica. Next base: position 1,507,807 of record JAZGLO010005242.1, on the reverse strand, counting down.
AACATTTTTAAAATTTTTATTTTAATAAATATATAAATAATAAATTTGGAAAATGTGTAGTTTATTGTAGTTAATTTATTATTATTGTAAAAAGACATTAAAAATGTTTTATTTAAAAAAAAAAAAAAAAAAAAATTAAAATTAGTTCTCTTTAGCTGGAACCCAGTAAAAATATTCAATTAAAAAAAGCTAGATCTACATATAGTCAACCTTTTTTTTTTTTTTTGCTCAATTACTGAATAAGCTTTACTGAAAAGTAAAACTTAACAAAAATATTGTAAAAAAATGATTACATTACTTATTTGTATTTAAAAAATAATAATTAATTAAAAAACGTTTTTATATGGTCAGCTTATAGCAAGCCATCATATCCATAATATATAATCAAAACCAAAAAATAAACAACAAAATAGTTTATATCATCACAAAAATATCATTTTTCAAGTTAAAAATGACACATGATCAAATGAAATTATGATTGATGGTGGATTTCAAAATAATACATTAAATAAAAAAGCGATTCAGCCATTGATAGTAATTAAATCTATCACTTCCGGTTTTGTAATGGCTAATGGCCGTCTTAAACAAAATGATACATGGCCCAGTCCGTTGGCATTTGCCGCTACAGAGGGGCACTTATTGCAATAAACTTAATTATTAAACTAATTAGATTTAATATTAAACTACCCCACATAACTAAATTTAAATGCAGTATGAGCTTAATAAAAACAAATTTGGTGGTCAACTTACCAGTATGCTATGGATCTCCATGAAAACGGTAATTCTGCAGGAGTTTAAGGGGCAGCCATCTTTGTTACTATTTTGTTATTGTTTATGTTCCAAAGAAATCCCAAGATAGTGTCTTGAAAAATACCAAGAATTAACATTACTTCTGTGTTTTCCAAGCAATGCTATTTTTTCTTTTAATTATGACTTGGTGTCAATACAATATGTTTCTTATTGTTCTGTCTTCTTTTTAATTGTTAAATATTATCTAGATATCTATTCTGAATTATTCTGATATAGAGAATCTAAATTTAACTAGGCCTACAATAATAATAAATATCAGCACAGTTTATTAACAAAAATTAATTGACCTTTATTGCCTTTAAGTTTAAGAACCTTGTCATAATGATATTAATATAGTAATTATTCTAGTTCTAGCAGTTAGATTATATGAGTCTAAGACTAAGTAATAGACTTATTAGGACTAGATGATAGCTAGATCTAGCATATTTTTTAGCTTCAAAAATAAAAACAAACAAAAACCCAAATCAGAGAAAAAAAACAAGATACAAGATTAGTCTAAACAATAACAAAGATGGCTGCCTTTTGAACTCATGCAGAATTACCGGCTTAGATTATTCTTTTGAGCCTGATTTTGAAAACAAAATCAGAATGGAACACAATGCCCATTGTTCTGGGCTTATAAAAATACTGACGCGATAGACAAACGGATCCGGAAACCAAAAAAAATCTAGCGCAACCGGAAAATCAAAGTAGTAGTATTACTATTTTACTATAACTATTAGTATTACTATTACTAAGTATTACTATTAGTATTACTATTACTAAGTATTACTATTAGTATTACTATTACTAAGTAGGCTATTGCTATTAGTATTACTATTACTAGATTCTACTAATTCTAGTATTAGATCTAGTATTACTAACTTAAGTTTACAGAGTTATTATTAGTATTACTAAACTGGGTATAATTACTCTTAAAGGGAAACTCCTATGGTTTTTCAAATTTGAGTTATTGACATATTTGAATTCTGCGTAAAAAGTTGTTATAGTAAACATTTTACGATTTTTTATTTAAATGCTTAAAAAAATTTATATTTAATAAATTAGACAGTAAATTCTTGACATCTCCAAAAAACGGGGTGCTTTGAAATTTTGTTTTTAGGTTAGGCATACGTCACTTCCATCAACAATACTGAAAAGGAAACTAGATTTAACCAATCATATCGCTTCATTCATACAGGCTCTTGGGCTTAATGACGGCCTATTCCAGACCTATGGTACAGTTATAAATACATGTATAGGTAGATCTAAAAGCATTAGGATAGCCAACGCGAGAAAAAAAGTAACATTTTCATCTAAGCCTCTCATGTTCCCAAGAAGTAAATAGATTGTGTGTCTGACTGATTCGAACAAACTGGTCAGTGTAAGGCTAGTCGAGACTACGTGTAGTCGGTCATGACAAAACAACCAAGCGATAGTTTTTGTTGTGTGTTGAGTGGTCTGGCGAGAAAATACAGACTGCCGTGGTTAGTCAAGCATGTAAATCTACTTTTAATGCACATTTTTTCTTTGTTTACAAGATCCTGGATCTAACTGCATAGACAAAAATCTATTTCTTGTACAGGAATGTTAACTTTGCTGTATGGTCTCCCGTTATACAATAAGTCAATATATTAAATTAGTAGGCTAGTGTGACGTCACATAGAAACCCAGTGAATGTCTGACTGTTTTGGATGCGCAGGAAAATTACATCAGAAAAACATCAATTACTAAGTAATTATTGCAAATAAAAAAAAAAAGAATAATATATATTCATTATCTGTAAATCAAAACACATATTATATCAAAAATTGTCAAAACTATCAGAGTTTCCCTTTAAGGCTTAAGAATAAGACTGCACTCACCATCACTAGATCTAGATTTGGTTTACCCACAAATTGATTCACATGAACCATGATAATAAAATATTTTGCATATTGTTAATATTCTGCTCGCATGTTTGTTTTGTTTACATTAAATACTTAATGGAGACTAGTATTAAAGTCTGCATTGATGATTATCTAGATCTAGATACTAAGATAGATCTAGAATATAGATCTAGTAACTTTGTAGACTCTATATCTAGTCTAGTACTTAGGGACTTAGGTACTAACTTGGTCTTAACTACTATTATAGTATATTTAAAAAAATAGATCTAGATAAGATTGGAGCTGCAGTGGTTGAGTGGTAAAGCACTTGGCTTCCGAACTGGGGTCCCAGGTTCAAATCCTGGTGAAGATTGGGATTTTTGCTTTCTGGATCTCCGGGTGCCTCTGAGTCTGAGTCCATCCAGCTCTAATGCTTAGTAATGTCCCTAAGTCTTAGTAATGGGTACCTGACATTAGTTGGGGAATAAAAGTAAAGGCGCTAGGTCATAGTGCTGGCCACATGACACCCTTGTTAACAGTGGGCCACAGAAACAGATGACATTTACATCATCTGCCCCTAAGATCACTAAGTCTGAATGGAAAACTATACTTTTTTCTTTACTAGATAATATAGATATAGGATTCTAGCTAGTAAATATATCTAGATGTAGTAGTAGACTAATACTATTAGACTCTAGATCTAGAATTTAGTACTACTTAGACTTAGATCTACTAACTAGGTAGGTCTACTCTTGACCTAATGAAATACTCAGAAAGACATAAAGATGCTTAGCATGCATGTAAAGTGGAAAGTCTTGCGAATTTCAATATATGGTGGATCACACAATCGAAAATTGCAAACTAAGATTAGTGGGAAAGATGCAAAGAAATTAAAACAAAGGTCTAAACGTAATATAAAAGAAAATTTAGAGGACAAATCTGACCCCTCAAAACCAATGCTGAAATAAAAGAGTTTTCACATCTAAAAGGAGGTGAATATAAGGGACAACATTAATGGGATTATATCCTCTAGAGATATATTATTAAATAAGATAATAACCTTAAAATTCTTAATCTAAATGGTGTTCCTTCTATTCAAGCTCAAGAATTGTTATATTATTAGCTACATGTTTTTATTAATGTAATACTTAGGGCCAGTATGGATATGGTGGTGCACCCCCAGCAGGAGGAGCCTATGGAGGGGCACCAGGCTATGGAGCCCAGCCTTACAGTACTTATCCAGGTCAGCAGCCATATCATGGAACCCCAGCAGGTAAATGTTTTCTTTTATTCTCTTTTGTTAATTTTTTTTTTTTTTTAGAAATGTGTAGTTGCCTGTTTTTAAGATATTTGTTGTTTCTAAAATAAAAATTCTATATTTTAAAAGAAACAAAGTGTTTAATATATATATATATATATATATATATATATATATATATATATATATATTTAAACTTAAGGTAATATTGGCGATTTTGTTGCATTTTGTATGCATTTCAACAATCAATAAAAGTGGTTTATTATGTTAATTGCATTGTTTGATATTTAGCAAGTAATAAGAATCATTGTTATTTTTATTTTTCAACTTCTGAATAACTTGAAAATGGAGTATTGTGATTCCCCATACAGTTACCTGTCAACTGCAGGCAGATATTTGAATATCAACTGCCATCATTTATGTCATGATATACACAATGTTAATAATTGATAGTAATATAAGTAATAATTCTGTATTTAGGAGGAATGTAACTTAAAGTTAGTACTTTACAAGAAATTTAAATCTCATAGTTTAATATTGGAAGAATTGCTAAAAAGTAAGAAAAAATAATAATTCTGATTTCAGTTTATTTGAATGCATTATGTTTGCTACTTATGTGTGTCCTTTCTTCTTTGTGCCTTATTATTCTCACCTGTAACACAGGTGGTAATTGCATTTTCTGCATCCTTTCACATTTTTCTTCCCCACTGCAGCTTATGGGCAGGCACCAACAATAGATCCCCAGATCCAGCAATGGTTTATGTCAGTAGATCATGATAAGTCAGGAAGAATAACAGCTCATGAGTTACAGAAGGCACTTATCAACACCAACTGGACAGCATTCAATGAGGAAACTTGTAGGCTGATGATAGGTGAGTACTTAAAATTGTGTACCACACATTAACAACAAGATAGCAAAGTTATACATGACAAATATAGAGTAAATTACACTTTGCGATTACATGTTGTTTCATGAAATCCTCTTTTTACATATTTTTCTAATTCTTTAAAAGTTTGAATTAGGAAAAAAAACTGAAATTATTTATGTAATCATATAGTTGCGGAATAAAAATAAATATGCCATCAATTCCCATTCATAGGATTTGATATTAGTTTATGTTAATGATTTCTTATTTTAGATATAGTTGTATACATTTATATCACTATTAGTGTCTTCTGACAAAATGTAGAGAATCTAGGCTTGGTCAACACTCTAGAAGGATTTTTGTTTTGCTATGCTTAAAATGTATTGCCTCCCATTAGTTTCATTTCCATCTTTCAACAAAATTTAATCCGATTCAAAGTAAATTAACTAATATTACACTTAATTTTCTAATTTTCTTACAAATCGTCGCCAAAAATTATCCAAATTTTATATGAAAAATCTAGTAACGCTAATAAATGTTTAAAATCCCTCTTCTAATAAATAAAACACATAATTTTCTCATTTACGAATATTGGTTGTTCTGGATTTTTTATGAAAAATAGTTTAACTCTATTTATGTAGAATCGCACTTCTCTCTTACACTACATTTAACTTTCTAGCTAAAACGTTAGAAAATCTAATTATCGTTAATATTATGCTCCGATTTTTAAGGAAAACAACTTCCTAACACCGAAGTATGGTTTGAAAAAATCTCCATAAGGCTATGGTACATCTAATTTTCATAACAGACCATCCCACAAATTTAAAGGCATTTGATTAATCTGGAATTCTTATTTTCTCTCACTATAAATATATAAACATCCGGAACAATCTATTATAGAAACTTAAAACTAATGCGATGTTTCGGAAGGGAAATTAGATTTTAATCAGATTTTCAATAGCTTTTAGTCTTTTTTTTTCTCGCAATTAACATGACGGACAGACAGACTGACAGACAAAACAAAAAAGGGTCTTTAATCCATATATATATATATATTAAGTATAACTAGCCCATGAAATGAAATGCTAAAAGAACAAACTCGGTGCACCAATATCTATGATCCCTCAAGAAGCTGCTCGTATAGATGACATTTTTTAGTCTAACTAGGACGTGTGACGCAATGATTTTTTTTCTTTGACGTCATATGGAGTTAATTCTTTAATTGGAATGCTAAAAGATCTCACTTGGTGCACCAATATCTATGAACACTCGACAAGCTGCTCGTATAGATGACATTTTTTAGTCTAACTAGGACGTGTGACGTAATGGATTTTTTTTCCTTTGACGTCATATGGAGTTAATTCTTTAAATGAAATGCTAAAAGAAATCACTTGGTGCACCAATGTCTATGAACCCTCAACAAGCTGCTCTTATAGATGATATTTTTTAGTCTAACTAGGTTGTGTGACGTAGTGGATTTTTTTCCTATGACGTCATATGGAATAAATTCTTTAAATGCTAAAACAACTCGGTATAGTAATGTTTATTAAACCTCGTAATGTGACTCGCATTTTAAAAAGACATAATAGCTAGATTTAGATCTAATCTAGATTTTGTACGGTAGATCTAGATTTTTTTTTACACTAGAGCTAGATTTTTAAAACTAGATCTAGATTTAAGTTCTAATTAAAATCATTATAGAATCTAGATCTAGAATTTCTTGGTCTAGTTTAGAATGTTTGTTGTTTTACATGTTTCGGATGTCCCTTCAGAGTTGTAGTCCAAACCTCCCGTAGGACGGGAGCAGGCAGGGTTTGAACCTAAGACCATCGATGAATCCAAACGACAAACCGCACTACCAGACAGCCATGATTTAGACTAGATCAAGATCTATAATTTTAATTTCTAGGCTTAAAGTGTAGATTTTTATTTCTAAAGTCTAGATTGTCAATATTGCAATGTTATAAAATACTAAAACTAATCTACTATTTTAATATTTCATATTGCAATTAGTCTATTAATTGATTATCTAGTGTTTTTTTTTATATAAATCTTATCTAAATTACATCTACATTATCCCAAATATATATTTTTGATCTAGATCTAGTAGATATAGATATTGAGAGTGCTAAATTAGTAGTTTAATTTAGGTAGATCTACATCCTCATTCTAGTTTCATTTAAATGAAAATGCTCAATACCAAAAGATTATCTAAAATCGCTCTTCTGAAATATTGTACATATCCGGTAGTTGTCAAAATATCCGGTAGTTGTCATTCCGTAATGTGTAGGTATATTATCGATAGTAGGCTATTAGTTTGTAACCAGTTTGTCATTAGATTAAGAGCAATGCCTGGTCGTGCATTTAGCGCGCAGGACTGCTTATCTCTACGGTCTCGGCTTCATACCCTGCTCGATGCCATCCTCCGTCGACCAGCGAATATGCGGATCCAACAGGGATCCTTCTCCCACGGGGCCGCCTCTGAGTTTGCGTGGTAACACAAACTCTCTTTGTAATCTTGTTTTATTGAGTTGGAGATAACATAAATTAAATCATTTATAGTGTAAAAAAATGCATTGATTTTTTTCTATCATTGTTTCATTTTGTTTTTAGACGATATTAAAACCTACACAACATTATGATATTAATGACATAACAATGATTACACAACAAACATAAATCCCAATTATAATGGATGAAAAAACTTTATTGTTCTTTTCGAAAAACACTTGACCACAATCACATGTACAAACATATATCTCACATTGAAACTGCTGCCAGAATAATAAAAAGAAGCCACAGAGGTGACATTGGAAGGACATTTTCATTACAAAAAAAACATTAGAGTAGCAGATAAGCTGAAAATTATGGACACAGCAAAGCCAACCAATATTATAGTATTACAACTGCACCACTTGCATCAGAACATCAGGTATTGGCCAGAGATTTTCTGGCATTCGTGAAGTGGCCTGCCAATGTGGAATCAATACCTTTTATTTAAAGTACATCAGGTATTGGCCACATGCCTCAGCCATTTTGCAAACTGGCCACTCTTTGGGTTTTGGGAATAATATATCAGATCAGTAATTCTATATCTGAGATTAACTGTGCAGTGGTTTCCAGATCAGGCAGTTCAATGTATATTTTGTCTTCTATATGAGGGTTTTGAGGCCAGAGTCTTGTTCGTGCCTCTTGATATGCACCTTTGAAGGACATGGTCAGCATTCTCTGGTGATGCTCCACAAGGGCAGGTTTTGCTAGTCCCAAGCTATTAAATGATTTGGAAGATAAGTAGTAGTGTTCATGCTAAATGTATGAACTATTTTAATCATATTTATTATAATAAATGTTACTAACATCACTGACTGTGGTGTAAAAAATTACAGAGACTTACACAAAAACAAAAGTTCTTGCATTAATTTAATGCATAGAACACAATGGTTTGTATGTTTACTTGAGAATGCTGTTTGTCATTTGCAGGCATGTTTGACAAGGATTTCAGTGGTACTATAGATCTATATGAGTTCCAGGCTCTTTGGCACTATATCCAGCAATGGCGGGCAACTTTTGACAGCTTTGATAGCAATAAATCAGGCTCGATAGAATCTCATGAACTCCATCAAGGTAATTAGCAGGTTCAACCATCTTCTTCTTTTTATTTTAATCTCAGCTCAACACACAACAAGAAACATAAATACACAACATTCACCCCCCCCCCCATTTAGTTTCTTTTCGCTCTACTTGATATTATACGAGTGCTGTACGGGTGTATCTATGGCAAGTGATTTTTGTCCATTTTCAATGATGTTTTCCTCTGCTCTTAAAGTACCATGTTTTCTGCAGATGTCTCTATGTCACCCCTAGAAGCAATTGAGTATTGGGAGACATCCGGCAAAGTCTCAGGTTACCAGGAGCCAGTTGATGTTGAGAGACCTCAGAAGATGTCTCAATGTCTCTCGGAGCATTGTATCATGTAGTCATGTAATACGGACTCTGTGAAGATGAGTCACCTCTCTGAGCAAAATGGTGCAGTGAGACAGTTTCTTCCTGTCCATTTGGAAGACACATGTGGGCATAGTTCTGATTTGCTTCAATAAGCTCCACTTCATCTACCAGTGAATCATATTTGCTTGGCCTCACGTGCCTTCTCATCAGGACAGGCCCTGGAACATATAGCCAGGTTGGTAGAGAGACACCACAAACTTTTGTAGGAAAATAGTCTTTCATGTGGCATCATGTATGAATCAGTGCTTTGTAGAGATCTAATTGAATGGAGAGTGTCATTTAGGGCAAGCTCCCATTGTGTATTATGTAGCCCTCTTGACCTGACGACAAGAAGAATTGATTTCCAGAGAGTCGAGTTCAGTTTTTCTACTTGCCCATTCCCTTTGGCATTATATATTGTGATTCTGCTTGTCACTATGCATTTACCTCTGAGGAAAGATCATAGCTCTTCAGACATGAAGGCTGATCACCGGTCAGAATGTAAATAAGAAGGCGTCCCGAAAATAACCTAATGAAACACAACTAGAAGACGTCTTGATCCTCAGCTTTATTGAACAAGAATGACAAAACAGTTCACACACACACACACAAGCTGACCTGGACACCAAGACATTTTGACACACTAGAACAGATCAGTTCACAACACACAAGAAACATAAATACACAACACTATATGTGATGTTTGTTAACAGCTCTATATGAATGAAATATTTAAAAAATGTCTGTACACTCTAACCTGTATCATCTTTTTTTTTTTAATTTGGCTATTACTTGTATTAAATATTTGTTGTTCTTTTTTCAGCTTACCAGCGTATGGGCTACAATGTATCTCCACAATTCATTCAGACTATTGTGATTAAGTTTGACCACTATGGACGGAGGGCATTGACTTTAGACAATTTCATCCAATCCTGTGTGATGCTGAAGTCTCTGACAGATGCCTTCAGACAAAGGGACACCACCATGACTGGAGTTGTGCGTATGTCTTATGAGGACTTTATGCAGCTAGCAGTTCTTAATAAACCCTAAACTTCATAACATTATTGTCACTAAGTCCACATGAAACAGATTTAAATATGAGTAATGTTGATGCTTAATTTATATCTTAGATTTATTAGCTTTTCATTGTTTAAATGGAGACTTATGTATATTTCTTTATTTCATTTACAGATTTATTTAGAAATAGAAACATTTACGGCCTATTTAGTATGATTCAATTGTACATGGGTGGATATCTTGTGAAGGGTCTAGTCAATATTCACCTCCCAAGCAATGTTCTTTTGGCTTATTAATTTGCAATAAGTAAAAAAAAAATTCTTCTTACCATTGTTATTGATTTTTGCAAAAGAATGTATCATTTTTTAAAATTGAGTAGCACTTTTTTTTTACAATTAGTTTTTGAATGCTGTTTTGTTGTGGATAAGATGCATTTTTTAAATGCGTGAATTAGTCATTACTTTTATATCATTGTATATTCTTATAAAATTTGACTCAATACTCCTTGAAAGTACGCCCACATAACAATTTCAGGCTCTTTTTTTTTGTTGATCGCATTAACTTCTTTGTTGTATAAATTTAACTTAGCAAACTATAACAAACATCTATATTGACTTTGCTAAATGAAACATTAAACAATATTTTAAGTTAATGTACTGGTCTTTGTAGTCTTAATTATAAAACCAATAATAGGAAATGACATTGATAAACTATTTCTAAGTTTCTAAATCAGCTTTGTTAACCTGTGAGTTGCAGTGACTCAAAAGAACATTACTGATGATATTTTATTGTAAATATTGCATCCAAAACTTTTCTATCTTAGGAAACTAGTGAAATGTTAAATTGACAAGACGATAATTCAACTTTTTATATAGCTACTATACAACCATCAGAAATTACATACAACATACATACTATTTACCAACACGAGCTTGTTATGATAATAATTCAGTGGCACAAAGACATAGGTGAAATAGACTAATTTAAAAAAAAAGGATCTTATATCCCTCAAACACAGCTAAGTGAGCTACCATATCCTGAAGAAAACTATTTCATTATAGATGCCTTAAGAAAGCAAAAATCCTAAAAGGCAATTTGCACCCATATGTAGATACATAGAGCTGGGCGAAGAGGTTGACTCCTCTCTGTTAAAGCTAAAACAGAAAGATTAAAAGCTCCCATATTCCACTTTCAAGTGTTTCCATGTCATTCATCGTCACTAAGAAGTACATATGAACCTAATTCATCGAGCGCTGTGTGTGTATTTACACCCGAAATGTGATCAAGTAGTAATGCTGAGATAGATACTTGTAGTCAAACTGAATTCCCATTTCTTCTTCTTATATAATACAGACGTTACTTCAAAAAAGAAGATGATTACGTCCTACGCGTCATGCATTTAGTCATGCATATTAACCAATGACTTAAATTCTGCCAAGTCACTGGTTTTTCTGGCTAGCTCAGGCAACCCATTCCATGCTCTAATAGCACTAGGGAAGAAGGAGTATTTGTACAAATTTGTCCTAGCATATGGGACGAGGAATGTTCCTTTATTTTTGTGTCTTTCAGAGTATTTTATTAGATTTTGTATTTGTATTTGAAGATTATGGTTCAGTGTTTTATGTATAATTGCTACTTTACTTTTGAGTCTTCTGTCCTGAAGGCGTCCTAAATTTAGTGATTTTACTAATGGTGTTACTCTAGTCAAATGTGAATATTCGTTTGTTATGAATCTCACTGCTCTATTTTGTGTTTGTTCCAGTTTCTTAATGTTTTCTTGAGTTGAGGGGACCCAAACGGTGGATGCATATTCTATTATTGGCCTAACCAAGGTTAAATAACATTTTAGTTTTATGTTCTTATTTGATTCATAGAAATTTGTTTGGACCAATACAAATATACAAATTATGATATTTGGGATATGATAATAAAAAATGTTATTGCTAAAAAATTTAGAAACATATCCTAATTAAATCCTCCCAAAATAGAAGAAATGTTATTAGGCTTCTAAATTTAGTTTGTTTTGTATTTTGGCAGAAAGAATTAATAAAACATAATCTGATTATTTTCAGGTAATGTTTTATATTTGATATGAAACAATTTTCTCCCACTTCATTTAATTTATATTGACACTTTCAGAAAGATACCTTTTCTATTTACTTAAATAATCATCAATGCTGTTTCACATTTTAAACATAAGATTATAATAGCAAGTAAAAGAAAGAACATTTTTTTTCCTGTCAACTATAGTAATAACCCAAGGGAGGCAACTCAACATGACAACAATGTTTATTTATGGACATCACACATGAAACAACATCTGCCTTGAGCACAGCATCTTCATGAGCTGTAGACTTGGGCTGAACTCCTTCTCTTCTTTCTAATGTCAATATCCTTCTCAGTCTAGTCTCTAATAGTGCACACCTTCTGCATGGCAAGGTTATAACACTATTTTTGCCTTACATCAATAAAATCACAATAGAAGCTGTAATGATCTGGAATATATTTTATAGTGGAATTGAGCTACAATAAACAAGTTGAAAAATTACCATGTCCATATTGGGCCGTATTTTCAGACATGAAAAAAAAAAAAAGGTATTTTATATTAACGTTTTCCCCTTTTTTTTTTGTTAAAGGGAAACTCCGATGGTTTGGACGATTTTTGATATAATATGTATTTTGATTTATAGATAATGAATATATTATTCTTTTTTTTTATTTGCAAGAATAACTTAGTAATTGATGTTTTTGTGACATGATTTTTCTGCGCATCCAAAACGGTCAGATTTTCACTGAATTTCTGTGTGACGTCATGAGGGTGCACTCAAATCCTATATCTGAATTCTTTGGCCTGGAAATCCAATGTATTGTTGGTACTGCACCTGGTGTTAGCTTCATTTTTTTTTTCAAATCCCATTTCCACAGCAATGAAGTTGCTGAAACAGCTTCTCTCAAAATGGTTTGAGCAAAAATAGGAATTAGCTAATGCCTTTGTAAAATATTTGCTCTTGAGACGATTAATTTTTTCCCTTTAAAACTTCATCTCTTGGAAACGAAATGAGACACTAATTTCTGTGTCGGCATACTTGCTGAAGATAAAAATTTTCTGAGCATAGAAATAAAAAATGATATAATGTTTACTATTACAACTTTTTACGCAGAATTTAAATAAGTCAATAACTAAAGTTTGAAAAACTATCGGAGTTTCCCTTTAATGCCATTTGTATGTTGGAACAAAGTTGAAAAATCTTTATTATTATAAAGCGTTTTATTTTCATTAATTTAATAAAATACATTAGATCATCTATAATGTGTCAAATAAAATTTTTAAAAAGCACTAAAAAAAACCATCATTTTTTAGATCTGATATATTAACATTTGCTACTCCCAAGCTTTACAGGAGCTTGCAAAACATTGGAATGTTTATTTGTTACTGTTTCATAACTTCATTTATTTGAATCAAATGTGTACTGTACCCTTCAACACATTTGTAACTATATGTTATAGGGGAAAAAAAGTTTTTAGTAAGGTAATGAAAAAAGTATGTACAAATCTAGTGGTAACATTAAACTGATGTGGCAGGTCTGTGCACACCCCACACCCCCCCTTCAACTAAAATCCTGGTATCAAACTAGAATTAGTGTTAACCCCCTCCCTTACTAAATCTTTTTTTTAACATAATAATTATGAGAAGCTATTTATACATGAGAAGTGTCACAATGGAAAACTGGATATGTAACAATAACTATATACATGAATATAATGTTATGACTACATTCATAACAAAAAGTAACCAACATGCTAAGTAAGATCATTTTTTACACCACAAAAAAAAAGGACTGAACAAAATCACTCTACAAAACAGCCATTCTTTAATCTTGTGTATATGCATCAAAGACCAAGCATTCATTTGACAAATAATGTCACATTTATGCACTCAATCAAACAAAAAAAAAGTATTCTAAACTAGCTATTTACATATATATTATATTAATAACTTCACAACCAATCACTCTAAAATCGTGGTGTAGCTTTGACTGCATAAGCTGGTCCCTGAGTGTCCTTTTCTTCCTCTTCTCGGATACGCACATAATCTGTTGACAGGCACATTGCAGCGAAGATTGAGAAGAAACCAGATAGAGCAGCAAAACCAAAAGACCAAGACAGGAAATTGGAGTCTGGGTTAGGCAACCACTGACGATCTATATCAGCCTTGATACCAAATATTGTGACAGATGAAGCAATGAGGAAGACTGAAAATAAAATATAAGGTGCTTGAATGGTCCTGGAAGCTAATGGATATCAACACAATAATTTCAAATGTACTTTAAAATCTATTGTTTTAAAGAAGATTTAGGTAAAGGCAAAAAAAAAAAAAAAAAAGGCACATGACTTCATGAAGAAACATGACATGTAACATCAGCCCCTTCGTTTCTTAAATTAGTTTTGGGTAGAAGAAGAGCTACAATTAACTAATTAGAGGAATACTTACAAGCTATCCACATCATAACTGATGTAGACAAGACATGCTTCCTTTCTTTCTCTCTTGGTAGACAACGGACATAGTACATGATGTTCATTATGACAGTTACAAATTGAAGTATTAGTCCCAGTGTTATCATGATCTGAATAGCCAGGAACCAGGCTGAATTGACAATATGAAAAAAATCAATGAATCAGACTTTTAAATAACAAAATTTAAAATCTATCTAGCTTAACTTAAATTGAATAAAAACTAAAAATGAAGATTGAAAAACTATATTTCATAATTATATACAGACTTGATTGTTGCTTAACCAAAATAAACATAAGTCTTCTCAGTGCTCTAAGAGAAAATAAAAAATGGTAAAGACAGCTCAGACAAGGAACAAATAGAATGAAGCTAACCTATTGTGTCACCTTTCAAACTTAAATTACTGGTTTCCTTTAGATATCTAGATTGTAATAGTAATTTTTAGCGGCCCCTGAAAGGGGAAAAGACGCTATTAGTTTTGTGCAAAATGTCTGTCTGGTTTAGATCTCGTAAACAACAAAAGATATTGAAAATCCGACATCACAATATTTTAGACCATTCAAAGTTCTGATGCAACGGCTACTTTTTTTTTCTGGAAGCGAAAAATCTAATTTTTAAAATCAGTTATGCAAGCAGTTTTTTAAAGAGAAAAAGCTAATAAGAATGCATTATAAAGTAGACCTAAATTAAAACGAATAGTAATCTTGTAAACTTTTTTTTTATTGCAAATTTTTTTTTTAGTATTCGAATAAGAGATTGAGCCTTTTCAAAACAATTACATCAATTAGAAGACTTCAGTTAGGCGCGGTAGCTGAGCGGTAAAGCGCTTGGGATTTTCAACTTCAGAATCCTTAGGCGTCCACCCAGCTCCAATGGTTACCTGATATTAGTTGGGGAAAAGTAAAGGCGGTTGGTCGTTGTGCTGGCTACATGACACCCTCGTAAACCGTAGGCCACAAAAACAGATGAACTTTACATCATCTGCCCTGTAGACCACAAGGTCTGAAAGGGGAACTAGTTAGGCCAGGTTCACATCTAACTTTGCATTCACTTGCACCTATCCTTTGATCTGCTGTACCGTTGGGGCACTACACAAGATCTGTCAACCTTCTTTCTTCATTCTTATCTCTCATTTGTCTTTGATATAATTTCATTTCGATGTTCTTTCTGAAAATATTGAAGCCTGCCTGGGTGGACCACTTTCCACACAAACTGTCTTTGTAATCTTGTTTTCATGGTGTTTACTTTGTCACCAACTCACCACACAGAAACTCAAACGAAGAAACTTTTTGTTAATCAACTAACACCAACTGACTTTGATGCTCAAACAAATCATACTATTAACAACACTATTAGTAAAGCCAGTCAGTCTGTCATAAATGGTCTCCCCTACAGGTCACAAAGGTCAGACATTATGCACACACCTGTATATCTGTCATCAATACTGTAGTAAAAGTGGACTATCTATCAGGCAAAAACTTAAACATTTTCAATGTAACTAAACTATGTGTTTCATTGGCCTCATAGGCTTTTAAAGAGGATTAAAAAAAAAAAAGATATGCCTTAAAGGCTGTTTCAAGAGATGTGCTATCTTGACAAAAACATTTATATTCACATTTATTTTATGTCTTGAGAAAAAATAACTGTGGAATCCTCAATGCACCATAATAAATCTCCACCCTGGGACGAAAGCCCTCTTCCTACTATAAGAGACCATATTGAAAACTACAGACCAACAGAGCTCAAGGAACTGTTTTCTACAAACCAATTATCCTAGCAATCAGTGGATCAGAGTTTACACGGATGGCTCATCCCATAAAGCCACAACAAATGGAGGAGCTGGAATACTCATCGAATGGCCAGATGGAGAAAAACTAGAAAAATCCATTCAACTGGAGATCTATCTGACAGCCACAGAGCAGAAAGGGAAGCTACCTTGCTAGCAAATCATCAAAGTTCCCCACAAAGTCAGATTGTCTTTCTAACAGATGCAAAAACAACCCTCCAAAGCTTGCAAAACTCTGATTCCTCTTATATTAAAAACCTCAGAACAGCACTTGCAAAGCTCAACAACAGCAAAAAAACTGTTATTCAATGGACACCAGCTCATATAGAACTAGAAGGAAATGAGAAGGCTAACACACTCGCCAAGAGTGGGAGAACTAACTCACAAATAAACTCTGCGCTCTATCCAGAAGAATTGAAGAAATTAATTGTAAATAAAATTAATGAGAAATGGACGAGCTCTCATCCAAAATCACAAGAAAGATGACGCTTACAATAAGCTATCCTGACAAGATCAACGTCTTATCTTTCGACTCAGGACCGGACATAACAGAATGCGACAACACATGTACCAGAAGCTCAAAATTGGAACCTGTGAAATCTGCCCATGTGGAGTATCACCAGAGAATGCTGACCATGTCCTCCAAAAGATAAGATACTAACCCCAAAACACCCCAAATAGAAAGAAAAATTTATAAAGGGCTCCCTGATTTGGAAACCACCACGCAGTTCATCTCACGTATTGGTCTAGTCATCTGAACGCTCAAACATAACAATGAGAACGAAGAAGATTTTATGTCTGTAACATTAACTTAAGTTTAGTATGTGGATGAAAGAATCAATATCTCTATCAGATAGACTACTTTTATATAATCTAACTAGATATATTAATTAAATTTAATTAATAACGTTGAAACAGAGTTACCAAAGCATTTTGGGCCAAATATAAAAACACGAGTTATCACTTGTTCCAAAAATATGTGCCCCTACAACCAAGTAAACTATATCAAATGGTATACTATATGAAAAGAACTTACGAGGATTCAGCCATCCCCAAACAGGCTTGTATTCAAAGTGAAAGATCCACCAACAGCCATTGTAATGCTTGCTAAGGTAATCCTTGTAATATGTCCAATCGTTGAAGCAGGCTTCCCAGAGACCCATTCGAACGAAAACCTTAGACATTCTTTTATGAGGGAACCTCTCTAGCCAGTGCGGCGTAGCAAAGGCAACAATAAGACAGAGAAAGGCGCATATTGTAAACGCCAATCCGAAATTGGCGATGAAGCGTTTGGCCCTCTTAAGAGCCATTTTGGAAGTTTACCTGTGCTGTGACACTATTTCCTTGTTTTGCCAGGAACAGAGATCAAATTCTATTTACTTTATCTAAACATTTTAAGGTTAAATATATCTAGATCTATAATGCTTAGAATGCAAATAGATATTAAGTTAGTTTGCATTATCTTATTACATATTTAGAATATTATTTGTGATTTGATTTTTCTTAATTAATAAAGCAGTAAAGAATTCAATTTTCAAAAATATATTTTAGCTCAGAGAATGCCAATTTGGAAGCTTTATTTTTTTCACCTGAGCCAAAAGACGGAAGCGAAAAATAAGAGAGCGTTATAAGGCGAATCTATTACACATTGGTGACAAAATTTTAGGGGTGTCAGCTTTACCTGTCTTTTTGTTCATTCTCTATTTATTTAATTAATGAAAGAAGAACAAAAAGATAGGAAAAATTCAATGTAAATTTTATAAAATCAAAAATAATAGTTTAGGTTATAAATATAATTGCCAGATTTAATTTAAATACTAAGCACTCTTACCTTGACTTTTACACAGGAAGCCATTGTAGTTCCAAAAGTCTCATTCAGGTAAACAAAATGGCGACAGAAAAGCTGTTTAAGATTGCCTTCATCACAGCGATCGCCGCGTTCATCACAATGTTCGTTGGCTTCGCCTCGCCTTACTGGTACAAATCATGGACCCGTGTTTTCAGCCCGTTTGGGACAGTTGGATTATGGCACGTTTGTCTGAATGGATTTATCAAGCCTCGCGATCCCGTGATGAAATCCTACGTAGGATGCTGGTGGATCCATTCCACGGAGTTTTCGGACATCGAGCACTCTCTCCAGCCAGGTAAACAGATTGGACATTATATAACAATACGCCCCCCCCTCCATTTGTATCGTTTTAACGTAAGAAATAAAAACCTGTTAGCTTTATAATCAGATTCAGAATTAGATCCAATATCATGAATATGATTATTAGAGTAACATCATGTCAATCATTTAGAACATTTTGAACTTGTCACTTCCGTATTTATTCTAAGTACTAAAGTAGTGATCTTTAGGTGTAGACAAACTAAACAGCAACCTAGAATCTCCAATTGGTGGTAATCCTGTAGATCAAAAAGATATTGAAAGATGATTTATAATTTTTAATAAATAAATAACTTTAAGCAAGATCTCGAATCATTATCTATGTTGTTCATTTTTTTTAGAAATTTAAGCAATACCAGAAGATTATCTAAAATTGTTCTTCATATAAATAACATTTAGTTTTCTTGTCAAAAGGTCTAAAAGTCTCTTTATAGTTATCTAAGGTTAAGTCTGTTTTCAAGTTAAAAGTAACATCAATTGATTCTTTGAAATTCTTCAAACTTAATTAGATAAATGTTGGTCTCAAAACCTAGATATGTACATTGTTAAACTTTGTTTGTATGCAAATAGTATGAATGTGAAAGATTTTTTGTTTCCAGTTAAACAACATAAGAAAAACCTTTATAAAAAATTGCAATTTATCGCCTTTCTTTCGTTAGTTTCATTGACCTTTAGAGGCAGTTGATCTTTTATTTGTTTACTATAAAATGGACAATGTTAACCCATATTTAGGTATTTTCTACACTTCCTTATTTAAGTAGCTACTAAATGTTAGCTGCTGAAGAAGGCAAAGGAATGAATGAATTAAAATGCTACCACAAAAAAAAATAAATATGTATGTATACAAAAGAGTGTCCAGATTTTGATGTAAAAATGCTTGAAATATTTTCTCAATCCTAACTGGACAAACATCTGAAAACTACTCAGTGGATTTAGGCTCTGTCAGTTCTTCTAAAGTTTATCAATGGAAGGATCATCTGTTGGGAGCTACCTGTTCATGTGTTAAGTTTGTTAGTATGTGTGTTATATAGGTTGTTATTCAGTATATAGGAGTAATGTCCCTTGTTGATTATTGTTGTTACTTAGAATGGCTCCCAAAAAACAGCTGATTTTTTTCAGTTAGAAACTAGCATAAGAGTTGTGTGCTTAATCGTTTAATATAATTAATAAAGTTCTCTATGTTATTGTCATGATGGTCCATGGTTCAAATCCTGGCCTGCCATCCTGCAGTAGGTTTAGGCTTAGATATAATCTTCATTCCTTCTGAAGCATTGTTAGAAACACAAAATTTACATGTTAGAGGTGAAAATTGTTAGCCTATGTATGTAAAATGTTTATTATGGCTGGATAGCCAGTAAGCAGAATTATTGTGTGTGTATTCAGCTTAAACATTCATGTATTAGGTTCTTTGTTGTGTAAAGTTAAAATGATTAATTATGTTAAGTCATTTGTTAGAATCTAAGATTTTAGGAAGGAGGAGGATTTTTGGTATCTGTCATTTTAACTGTTTGCCAGTAAATATGATTTATTTAATAGGATAGATGTTGGTTGACTAATGCTCCTTTCTCTGCTTTATCGTTCCGGTAAAATAGGGTAATTTTTTTATTTTGAATATACTATTTTATGAGAAAATCTTCTTGAGACCAACCAATGAATGTTAACATTCTGACTTTCTTACTGTTGGTATCTTCTTCTTCTAGCCAGCTTTATTGCTGCTGAGCTGTGAGCTCTTTTGCAGACTGTGTCAAGGAAAAAAAGTGTGCTGTTTTCTTCAGTTGTTCAGCACTGCCATACAGGGTGTTGGGCTGTAGTGGAAGTAGGGTCTGCCAAAGGTGGGCTTGGGAGGGGCATTCAAAGAGGATATGGTTTACGGTTTCAAAGGGGTGGGCGCAGTGTTTGCAAATGGGGAGTTGTGTGGAGTTTATTTTGTTCAGATGGTAATTTAATAGTGTGTGTCCTGTTCTTATTTGGAAAATTGTAGATTGTTCTTTGCAAGGGAGGAAGTTAATACTGTCCAGTTTGTTAGGCGTAGTCATCTCTTTGTACATGGCTCTGCCTGTGTTTCCTGATGCCCATTGGTTGAGCCACTTCTCTTTGTGATTGTTGACTAACATTGACCTTAGGGTGAGGTAGTTAACAGGTCTATCTGGTTGTTCCATAGATGAACCTGCCTTTGATAGCTTATTTGCCTTTTATTACTGTTGGTATAAGCTCTCATTGATTACACTTAGATATCTTTTTCTTGTTGCTTATAAAGTTTCTAATGGTTGAATCACAGTTTAAAAGCTAGAGTTAGAGGTCCTTATAATCCATTGCTGTTATTTTGCTATGTTTTCTATACATACATAATGCTTCATTGTAGGCAATTGAGTTTGTACTTACTTTGTTAAAGAGTTCTACTGAGTCTGTTGGATGTGCCACAGTTATGTATTACTTGGATAGTAAATAAATATCCATTAAAAATACATTTTCTTCTGATCTTTTAGTTAACTATTAAGCAATACCAGTCTGTTTTTTAGAAGTAATTCAAACAGGGGTTCCTTTTCCTTTTGAAGCATTGGCAATAGTAGTGTAAAGTGTATTGAACACTTGGCTGTACTAAGCTAGTGGAACATTGCAACAGGAATGGTTCTACAATGAAGAAGACCTGCTACAATGTAGTTATTGAATGTATTCATTCATATTAACAATAGCACTAAACTATGGTTTTTTTTTCAGTTTGGTTTAGGTTTGTGCAGGCATTTAGCATTATTGCCTTATTTGGTGATCTATTAGGAATGATTTTCACCCTGCTCTACATCCCAGAAAGTCCAAGGCAACATTTGTATAAACACCGGCCCCGGATGTTCTTTATCAACAGTGCCTTACTTCTTGGTTCAGGTAAGGAGTGTGTGCCAGGATTGTTTCAATGTTTAGGTCTCTAGAATTATTGTGTCATATTCACAAGATCAGCCATAACAAAATTTACAATTTGGCATATAATGAAGAGGTTTTAGTTTATTATATTTTAGTTCCTATTTTCTATATTAATCAGGGTTTGTGCCGCCTCCTGATTTTTCAGGAGCTCCTGAAAATCTCCTGAAATTGCAAAATATACAAAAAAGTCCTGGAAATCTCCTGAAATTATTAAAAATCTCCTGAAAAGTCATAAGAATCTCCTGAAAAATAGACACAATTCTCTTTTTGGGTGTTATTCAATATGAAAAACGCCGATCCTACGGGAGATTAAGAAAAAAATGGCATTGTCGGCTTTCATTTAATAACAAATGTAATAATTTGGCGAATTCAAACCTAAAACGGAAGTTCTATTACTTTGTTTACTTTAATAGTCACTGGCTTATATAGATCTATGTATTCTAAGTCTATCTCGATCTCTTAAAAAAAAATCTAGTGATTTTTAAAAAAACTAATCTACATGTAGACCTAGATCTAGAGTCAACTTGGTTCTAGATCTAGATCTAGAATTAAAATGAAATTGCTAGATCTATTTTATATAGAGTCTAGATCTAAATCTAGAAAGACTTGATAGTAAAATTAGAATGAAATTGCTAAATAATCATTGATATCTAGATCTATAGTCTATACTGACTATAACGACTTATACTACTATTTTATATATGAGTGTTTCTCCAGTATTGATGACAAATAGGTATTGGCTCACTAAAAAGTCTATAACTCAATAACTTCTTATTTAAATGTCACAATTTTCTTTTCATTTCACTTAGAAATGGTTTACCTATAAATTGTGATATTTTGAGCTTGAAAGGTGCATTGTGGAATTTTAAAATTGTAGAAAATGTGTGAAATAGTGCACAAAATGGCAACTTTTGATGTAACATGGAATACCAGGCTTAGGTTGAAGTAATATTCTACTAAAAGCAAAGATTATTGAACAGACATTTTTGTTGAAATAGGTTAACAATATAATGTTATCTATATCTTTTTATTTTATAGTTACTTTGATATTACTTAGATGTCGCTGTAAAAAATGTGTCACAGGTGCATCACATGGTGTCCCACTTAACTTGAAATTTTAAACCTTTATCAATTGTAAACAAAGTAAAGGATTCTGCTCCCTAGTATGTTTTTGTTACTAAAAGCATCTATGATTAATTTACACAGTGTAATTTTTCTTTGAAACTGTAAAAATTTACATAATTTTAGTAAAATAGGTCTTGGTGTCCCATGTGAAGCACCTCAAACGCGCTTGACAAAAAGAACAATATTTTTTTAAACAAAGTTATTAATGTGATGGGAATTAATTAATGGTATCTCTGATACTGCTTAGTACACAATGAGCTCCATTTTCTTGGGAAAAGGCTACATAGTAATTAACAGGAGACATTAATAGACATGGTGTCTCACATTTTTTCATTGTAGCACCCGAAACACCTCATGTTAAATGATACCAGAAAATCTCAGAGATCTAGATATAAGTAGTTCTCTCACCAAAGTTTTGAATTATAATGTGAATTAAGCTTATTATTCTCAAGTTTGATCTAAAATACATAGAATACTATTTTTTAATCTAAGTTAATGTAAACCTTATTGTTTTATCATTGTCTGTGGTGCTTCACGGGACACTAAACAAGTCTTGATCTAGATAAAGTTCTTGTGTAGATTTAAATCTACTCTATATTTCAATTTATATGTAAATCTAGTTTTGGATCTTGTTCTTGGTACATTGAAAGTCTTAGAGCTGTTTTAGTCTATGATTAGGTCATGTTTGAGGCAGTTATGTGTAATATATTTTAAAATGATTATTGAACACACACACACAAAGGTCTAGTACATTCATTTGTGGTTATAGAAAACTATTTTGTGATTCATTGATAAAAGAAAAATTGGTAATGTATTTACAGACTTTAAAAAAATTGTATTTCAGCATGTATTAACAAAAAAAACGATATATTTCATATTGGTGTCCCGTTATAGCACCCGCAACATCTTGTGATATAATAGTTATGTTATAATAAATGCTTGAATTATTGTTGAGATATTGCATCAAATAAAAGCCTATATATTTAGCTACAATGCAAGTATAGCATAAATTCTATTTTCTTATAAAAAATCTTATTCAAAAAACTTTTACCAGTAGTGTTACAGGTGCTACGGTGTCCCATTTTTTAAATTGAGCGCAAACATTATGTAAGTGCTCAAAAACTTCAATTTCTCTATCTGGCTGCTTAATACAAAAGAAACATTCAAATTATGCTAAGAAAGCAAACAAATTAACAGTTAGTTGTACTTTAATCATCAATGGTGTCCCGGTGATGCACCTGAAATACAATAGTGGGTACCCCTTTTGCCAGCACTGCTGAGGAAATGTATGTATTCCAATTCATTTTCTATTGATAAATTCTTAAAGTACAATGGGTGAAGAAATGAATACACTTAAAATGAAACCAAAAACTTCCATTTTAATTTTTGACCTAATGTGACACTTTTTGATACCAGTACTGGAGAAACACTCATATATATATAGACTATGAATAGAGTAGACTATTTTATGTAGATCTAAAATTACTATTATTTAGATATATGATTATTGATTAATTTAAATTGATATTAAATTTTAATTTAAAATTAAAACTAGATCTAGGCTAGTAGAATCTCAAACTTAAATCTTAAGAGTTAGACTTAGACTTGGTCGTGGAATGTCCAGACTTAGATTGTTAGATGTAGAATATATAGTCTCATTATAGAGACTTCAAAGACAGTGCTCTACTATTCTAGTGTCTCTAGATCTAGTTAACTAGTAAGTACCGTGTACAGTCTTAGACTTAGTCAAGTTAGTCTTTAAATTTAAGACTGTAACTGTTACACACGAGGTCACACAACTCAGTGTCACTAGCAGTGACTAGCAAGCTATACATCTAAAATATCTATGTATATTATAATATACGTCTTAGTTACATAGTAAGTTAAGTGACTTAGACTTAAATTTAGTTACTTAGTGAGTTATAAAAATTGTATTTTATAGATAATGATATTAGAATAAATCAATTTATAAAATAAAAAAACAACAACAACAACTTAAGTTTCCCTATCAGACCTTACGATCTATGGGGCAGATGATTTTATGGTCATCTGTTTCTATGGCCAACGGTTAACATGTAGGGCGTTATGTCCCAAAATTCAAAATCCCAGTCTTCACCTAGATACGAACCCAGGACCCCAGATTCCAAAGCTGAGCGCTTAACCACTAAGCCATTTTTATTAATTCCTAATGCTGACTAAGAAAGCAATATATATATATATAGAGAGAGAGTAACCAATCAGTTACTTTTGAATGTGCTAATTTGAAGAAGAAAAAAACTTTTAATTTTATACATATGTTAGTTCTTATATTTATTACTATTAAATATATAGTTCGCATCACGTTTTTTACGCTCCTGAAATCAAATATTTTCTCCTGGAAATCTCCTGAAATCCTAATCTCAGAATGGTGGGGGAACCCTGATTAATGTTTCAGCATTTTGTTTTAAAGTCAACTTTGAATGACTTTTTGGGGATCCAATTCTAGTTTACAGAAATGGCTGATTTATGTATATATTCCTAACTATATATATATATATATATATATATATATATATAAATCAGCCATTTCTGTAAACTAGAATTGGATTCACAAAAGAAAGTATGTATATATATATATATATATATAAATGACTTAGATGCATAGAATCTTTTTATATGATTTACAGATTTATTATTTTTCATTAATTTATCTGCTTGTTCATCTTTAAAGCTTTCTTAGTGTTCTTGATTGCATTGGTTTTTGCTGAAATGAGCAATGATTCTACCTGGATGCCAAGGCCTTGGATGAATTACCTCTCCTGGAGTTATGGTTTGGTTGTTTTGTCTGGCTTCTGCTCAGCTTTATCAGGGATGTGCGTCTTCTTATTAGCATTGATATATCAGGTAGGTTTATGTGACTGCTGGTTAAATAGTAGATGTGGAAAGTTGGTTAACTTAATGCAGGCTGTGACATAGGGACTAACTTAATGCAGGCTGTGACATAGTGACTAACTTAACTCTTTGGTTCCGGAATTACTTCGGAATTATTTTCCACTTTTGGACGGAATTAATTTTTCCGCCATTTCAGAGTGCGCTACTTTGCTTCGATATAACTTGTATAACTTTTGTATTTATTATTGGAAATTAATAAATTTGATATAGAATTAAAGAGAAATGGATGCTCTTTCCATTTCTTATGTTTTCTAGTTTGCAAATCATGTTGTTTTTGTAATTTGGGGTTTTGAATATAAAAATTAAAAATGAAAAACTCACCAACTGACATTGAAAATATCCATACAAGAAATTTATTGTTCAAATTGAATTCAAAGAAGTTTTTTTCTCATTTTTATCCATTTGTTTACAGAACACCATAGAAGAAACAGCAATAGATGCAAAAAATAATAAACTGGAACTAATAATCCAATGTCACTACTTTAATGAAAACGCCCATAAAAAAAGCAACACTCTTGGAACAAAAAACTTTTACCCTACAACTAGTCCAACTGTACAGCATGTATATATTTATAATATTTTCTTCTTAAGTTCTTCATGTACTTAGTATATAAATATTCCTTCTAGTTGCGATATTCATGGAAGTATTCAATATGAAGTGTGGGTTCGACTCCCATATAGCGCAAACATAAACCCTTCTCCCTGACCTACAGTGTTTACATACTCTGTCTTTCTTTATAGTTATAGGTCTCCATTCTCTGAAAATGGATCTTATTCTAGCAGGGGTGTTCAATTTAATCCTATGGTCAGCATAGCTATTTATTTTGCTGACAAGCCTATCAACAATGTGATTGTCAATGAAAAAACAACAACATTCCAGCTCAATAGATGCAGTGCTGACTAAGTCTAGGTTGACAACCCAATTTCTTGATGGAACAAATCTGAAATTGATCCGTTTCAGTGCCTAGATGATAGATCTAGAGATCTACCTCTATCTGATTAGATTTAGATCTAGATGATGTAGAGACAGCTAAACTAGTTCTAGATACATTGAACATTAGCTGGGGGTGGAGCTGCTTCACTGCCCTAGGTCTAGATCTAGTAAATTAATTTACTAGATCTAGACTATATAATTAGATTTATCAAATCACCATCAGATGAAACAAAATCACTGTCATCTGAATTATTATACTTCTTCATCAAAGAAATATTTAGATCTACAAAGTTTATATGGCCTTGGTTGAAGCTCCATGATAAAAAACACACAGAAAAAATAAATGTCATCTCTTCACAACCTTGTTACAAAATAAAAACACGTTAAATGAAGGAAATTCCGGATGTTTAGCAAAGGAAAACTATTCTAGATAAAAAATTAAGCAATAAAAAACATGAATTGGAGAAATAGAAAAGAAAAAATAAACTTTAAATAGCCGATGCCCCCAGCGTTGGTACGACTTTTGTCCCCTTTTTTAAAATCAACGTCCTGTGCGTTGTTGCGGAGCCAAAGAGTTAATGCAGGCTTTGACATAGTGACTTCAAACTACAAATGGTTTCTTAAGCCCAATATTCAGAACTGTTTATAATTATTTGGATTGCATTTTTGCAAATCACTGAAATATTTAATGTATAGCAACAACACATTTATGCTATATATTCATCATCTGAGATCTACTTTGTGTTTCTTAAACCTTGTTGTGTGTAAAGTCATAGTAAACAGTGTTTTAACTTCAGAAAAAGGAGCATCAAGATATATCCAAAAGATAAGATGAACAAATAATGTGATATACAGATATATACTGAAAGCAATGAAAGAATTCATGCAACTAGTTCTATCAAATACCTCTTGGGCACTTTATGAAGTTTCTATTTTAATTTACATAAGCAAGACTCATTTATTTTGAGTTATCTATAAGTCCTAATAATAATAAAAGTGACTCATGTCTCACCTGGGAACAAATCCTCATTGATTGCCCCAGATACCAGGATATTAGGGAGAAATATTTTGGAGCACACAGCTTAAAAACACTGATTGATAAATGTAACCCTGGGAAGGTACTGGGCTTTTTCCGGGAGGTGGGATTGTCTGCGAAGGTTTGATTTGTGATAGTGCAGAGAAATTGTGAACATATGTTTGAAACAGACTTTTATTAAATTAATACATTTTTACTATCTTAACTGTGAATAGACCTTGCTTTTAATGACCTAACTGTATAAAATTTAGCTCTTGTGATATGAAGGGAGAGTAACCCTTGAAGGATTATGGGCACGACATGGCCTAAATTGTGCTGATGTGCCAAAAACTCAAAACTAAAACCCTTAATAAAATACTCTTTATTTTCTCGCTTTCCTTATTTTTAATTTTTTTTTACACAATTTAACTTCTAGAAATCTCTCTTTTTTTAAAGTTGCTTAAACACTTATTTTGTTGTAAATATGTTAAAATTAAGAAAAAAAAAAAAGAGAAACAAAAATGTTGTTTGGCATTAATGAACTCCCTTTTATCAGTGGCATCAAAGTAGAAAGCCTTTTTTTAGGACTTCAATGTGTTTAGAATTTGAACAATTTTGAGAAAGTTATAAATAATAGTAATTAAAAAAAATATATTTTTTGCAGGACAAAGAAGAAAATGGAGACCCTGGAGTTACTTCTGCTGCTGAGCTAAATGCTAAACGCAGGGAACTTGAGAAACAAGACGAAGCAATGAGGGCCCAGCCATTGGATACAATGCCCTCACAGTATGGTGGATACAGCAGGCCCCCCTATGGTCAACAGCAGGATAGACCTGACTATGGCAAAGCCCCATCTGTTGCTGGCTCTCGTACATATGGCATTGCCCCTCCAACAGCACAGAAACCTAGAGTAGGAGAATCATTTGTTTGAACCTATGAATGCATAATTTGTTTGTCTGTGTGGGTGACATGTTCAAGACTAATACACATTTAGCCGATTCTCAGCTGTAAAGTTCAAGATAATCTTATCATTCTTTTTTTTGTAATGGTGATCCACAAAGTGATATGTTTGTTTGGGAAATGGGTTGAGCTTTTAACTTCCATTGAAATGATTCAAGGGAAACAAATCTAAAATCAAAGCTACTAGTTAGGATGTAATCTGGCAGTGCATTGGATAGGAACAGGGGATTTATTTTTTGTTAGGTCTTGGTATTTATTAAACATATGCTAAAAATAACAAAGTAATTTGACAAATATTAGTTACTCATCATTATATTAGATATATTAAATCTTTTTCTTTTTTTTTTTTCAATACTTTGTTTACAGCTAAATATAAAAATCTCTAGCTTTTAATGGGGGATAGTCATTCATTTATTTTAAACCATACCATCCATTTTTTGTATGAAAGTGTCTAAAGTTTATTAACGTCTAATTATACACCTTTTCTATAGTTTATGTCTTAAATGTTGAGAACATTGTGTAAATAATGTTTGTAGTGGATTGAGATGATAATATGTAGATAGCTCTTGTCTGTCTGTTGTGTTGGTGATCCTGTTAAGAATAGAATGGCTGGGAACAATTTTACTTTGGTTTGTAAATAACATTGATATCACAGCTAGTTTGTTGAAACTATGTCTGTTATTATCACTTTAAGATGAAGGTGAAATGTACAATATTTTCATGTCAGTGTCACATAACTTCATTCAAAGAAAATCTCTTAGTTACTTCAAATGTAGGCAATTTTTGTTATTCTAAATCTCATGTAAATATTTTTGTACATAGTTGTTTTTTTTTATATATATACAAAGCTTAATTTTAGTTCAAATACTTGAAATTATGTATATTTTGGTTGCACTTTAATACTGCTAGAGAGACAAGGAAAAGATTATTAATAGTTAAATTCTAGAAAGAAATAGAATATTCAATAGTCAAACAAGAAATATTTTTGTAAAATCTAGGGCCCAATCTTATTTTCTTTTGTTCAGCTTATAAAAAATTTAATGTCCATTAATATAATAGACAATCAATTACAAATTAATTTGTTTGTTAGCTCTAATGTGCCCTATATAATGTGTCTGTATATACCAATATACAAAATTTTATTGTTATCATCTGACTGACTACATTCCACTCATTCCAGTTTATACTACTGTACAGTGATTTTGTCACACAATAATACAATGTATACTTTTAAATAAAATTTCTTTAAAATTTAATGTGCCTAAGTGTGAAAGGTTGTTGTTGTTTTTTCGGTGTAACAATTTTAATTTATAATTCCTTAAACTACTTTTGTTGCATTGTTTAAGAACATATAGACAGTATGCTTTATTAAATAATTCCAAAATGAAATCGTATATTTACTTATCATAAAGTACTTTAAAAAATAGGATTTATTAGTAAAAAGGAGGGGCATAATTTGTAGTTCCAGATTTATTGCATTTAACCATCTACATTAGTTTACCGGTAACTAGTGCAATCATGTTACCCAAATGTTGTCCTCAAGTTTTATTTATGCATTCATTCTGATTTCTAATTACTAGCCCCCCATTTTTTTTTTCGGAAAACAATACTCCTGAAAGATAAAAAAAAACTTTTGAAATAAAATCTTAAGATAGACTCTTCTGCTATAAGCATTAGTCTACTAACATAAGTAGTGGTCTACATCTACACCAGTCTTTGCCTAAATTAAAATAAAATTACATTAGATTTTTATCCTGCCATTTTCTACAGCATTACCAGTAGGATTTAGTTTTTGTTTCTTTGATGCTTTGCAATCTCCAAACATTTACCTTATTATCTTAATCTGATAGTATGCTAATTGTTTTGCTAGTCTGGTATTTTTGCTGATAATTTTCACTCTTAGTTAGTGGTATAGTGACAGTGTAAATGAGACATTAACTTCCATTGAAATTATTGCAGAAAAAAACAACTCTGAATTTATCTCCATCGATCTAATGAGAAATATAATTTGCAACAACCAAACAAAGTTCAGACAATTAGCCTGCATGTATATAATAGCGTTTCATGCTTATTTTATTGAAAGTAACATTAAACCCAACGCTGAGAGCAAAAACAGTGATGATTTGTATTTGACAGCGTAATGGATGCTGCTAATTGCTAAAGAAAGAAGAACAGTATGACAGCCCCTTGGGCACTGGGCAGTTGAACTCATCTCGAATCTTCGTCTCAATGTAAATACATTTCATGTAGCGGTTGGTGCAGAGTGCAGTTTGACACTCTCTGTACAGTCTAGCAAGAGACACGGTGCTAATCTTGTTTGTGGCCAGACATTTCAGGAATGGTTCATCCGTATACAAGGCGCTGCAAGCTTTCACTGACTGGAAGGGGAGGAAATTTAGATATGATGATGAAAACATATTTTGGTTCACATGATCTCAACATTTTAAAATGATTAATGCTAATGACAGAAAATAACAAGAAAGACATAAAAAAAACAACTTTAAAAAACAAAGCTTATATTAAGTGTACTTTTATCAATTAGTTTGGATCAGTCCAGTAATTATTTGTACTGTTGACCTAGACATAACTAATCTGTGCAATTAGGAATATTTTTTTTACCGATTGTTTAGTCTAGCATTCTCGATGCGCTATGATCCTATCACTTGTCTGGACTAGTGATAAAGTGGGGGCGGGGGGGGGGGGGAGGAAAAAGAGAGTATCTTTGGGAATATTTACATGATTGTTTTTTAAATGCATAAAAAAATTCACCCAGGACTCGAGTCCTCAAGGGAACTAATTCAAATTATACCACCACATCTGTTAAGTACGATTTCTTCCCTTTGTTTAAGATACCAAAAAAAAAAATTTTTTTAATTAAATATTTTTTTTTTAATTTATTGATTTTCTGTTCACAGGTAAAAGAAATAATTGCGCAAAATTTTATCTTAATCGGAGATTGGGTATGGGAGAAATAACGTGTACACACTTACATACAGACAGAGCTTTGTAAATACCGTTAAAATGTAGACCCTTACATGTTTTATATGTCCTAATTAGGAAGTGGTGAACCCTAGCTAGTAGCGTGGACTTACTGAGCCAAGTGCTATAACTTCGGATGTCAGAGATTTAGCTTTATGAGTTCACCCCGGTCTAATGGTTTCACTACATTAGTCAATTATACCTGTTAGTAGGTAAGCTATTATGAGCATTGAAAGAAATATTATTTTTTAAACTCAATATGAATAAATTAAAATATGATCTGAATCTATAGATGTTGACGTTTCTTTAGTTAGGCTCGAGCCGGGACGATAACCCGGGCCATTGTGTTGACAACCACTTACCGCTAAACGAGTGATTCTACTATTACACTCATGCTTAAAGTCATTGTACATTTTGTCGCAGGTGGATCCTTCAGGTTCTATACGTCTGGAAAAATATGACATGTTGTTAAGACTAATAGGCGATTATATTCTCTCTTTAAGTAGATATATATGGTTTAAGACAAATCAAGTTATAAAATGTTTGTCTCTGTAATGTTTACAAGAAATAGTCATTACTCTACTTGGCTAAAACAAGCAAAGTACAAAAAAAAACAAAAACAAAAAAACTTATACGTGTAATTGTATCAATTAGTTTGGATCAGTCATGTAATTAAATTTTTAATAGATTTAGACTAACAATAATAAATCTCTGCGATTAGAAATATTTTTACCTATTGTTTTATTTAGCGCAATTTCATGCTTTTTGCTTTTCTCTGATCTTGTAGGCCAGTTGGAAATTAGTTTGGGATGGGGGGGGGGGGGGAGAGAAGAGGAACGGGGCATCTGGGTGATCGCTTTTTAAAGGTATTTTTTTTTAAAGAGCGATCTGAATTTAATCTCGTAGGCTAAAGGCTTCTCAAGCCAACACGGTAACGATTGTTTAGATATCCATTGTCCTATTTCATGTTTGTTTTCACCAAGCCGCAGACGACGACATATAAAGGGGACTAAATCAGCTTATACCGCCACTTGAGTTATGTATAATTTCTTTCCCCATGTTCGAGATACCAAACAAAATAATTAATTACCAATAGGAAATGAGCTAATGGTTATTTTTATTTTTTTGATTCCTGCGTTGTCATGTAAAAGAAATAATTGTGCAACATTTCTGCTTGATTAGAGATTGGATGTAGGAGAAATAATGTTTACAAACTTTTTACCAGACAGACAGAGTGAGTTGATATAAGCTTTTTAAAAAAACTGGAGTGAACACATCCCTGAGAAATTACAAGCTTTAATGTCTAGTGTTGAAACTAAAAAGTGACAATCGCAAGCAAAAAAAAAAGATAGGGCTTAAATAGGCTAACAGTGCCGGTTTTAAAGTAGCATTCGCCATTTCGATTTATGTAAATTAAGCCCTAAAAGATAGGTGTCACAATGTATTTTGAAGACATTAGTGCATCATCTCCACTATCATATGACAAGTTTTAAAAAATAAAATAAATATAGCTTGTCCAATGACTTGCCTGACATTAAATACTATAGTTGAAATATTAAACTGTGAAAATACAGTTGATCAAAAAGTAATCCAGCAAAGAATAAGCTAAATAATTTACACGTGACATGGTGACAATGACTAATAAATGGCAACTGTGAACTATCTAATGACCAACAAACAGGAACAATAACTAGCGACACCGGTAGTTAGCTCTACGCTCTTAAAATATTACCTAGCTAAGATTTGTCTAGATCCTTTACGCCACTGATCGTAGATTCTACAAGCTTCTACACTGACTCTACATCTATGCAAATCAAGGTATCTGGAATGGTCTGCCTTATTTTCCCACGGGCACGTAATGTGACCTGAATATTAAGGACCGTTGACTTCCTGCTAGTCAGTCATTTTTTGTGCGCTGTCAAGAGAGCTATTATGCATACACATGTGACAATAGGCTACTCTTAGTTTTTGATTTCTACTTGTGATCTCTAAGAGATAGTCCCATAAGTTTCAGTCTAAACATGGGCCTAATAGCGCATGAATAAAGCTAAAGCAGATACCGGTAACTTTCAAACATCATGAGATTAGAGCACCCAAATAAGGAGTCAAGGCAAGCTCGTGGATAGAATTAATCAGGATGAAAGGTTCTTCCACAAAGGGCATAAATAAGAGGTTTTTATTGACTTTTTGGTCAAAACCGAAGACTCAATTCCTTAGTAAAATCACTAAATTTAGAAAGCCTTCAGGACATAAGACTCAAAAGTAAAGTAGCAATTATACATTAAACACTGAACCATAATCTCCAAATACAAAAACAAAATTTAATAAAATACTCAGAAAGACACAAAGATAAAGGCACATTCCTCATCCCATATGCTAGGACAAATTTGTACAAATACTTCTTCTTCCCTAATGCTATTAGAGCATGGAATGGGTTGCCTGAGCTAGCCAGGAAAACCAGTGACTTAGCAGAATTTAGGTCATTGGTTAACATGCATGATTGAATGCATGACGCGTAGGACGTAATCATCTTCTTTTTTGAAGTAACGTCTGTATTATATAAGATAAGATAAGATGAAGCGAAGCCAAAGGTAGAGTATCAGGATAAACATTTCATGTTCTTACGCAACATGTACCGATGTACCACCACAGTCCTGGAGAGCTACCACATTGAGACCTGCAAGGATTCCGTGACAAAAGGGACTGGATGATAGAGAGTCTTTTCTCTATGTGTAGGCCTACTCTGCGCTGACGGAGACAACATGGGTCGATTATTCAAGTCTTATACATCGACGTTTCCACACGAGAGCACAGTTAAGAGGTTAGGAAAACGGATTTACTTGACTGACTTACTTGATGTTGTTCATGGTAGTGTAGATGACCCAGTTGCTGAGACTGACTTTGTTTTTGGCAGCTGTTTCAACCACAGATGGTCCTTCAGGTGTAGAGGACAATTCATTTTCACTAAAGTGAATCTGTACTGTAAATTTTAAAATTATTACTTAATTTGATAACATATTTGAAACTGTCGGTAGAGTTAGCATAAAGAACTTCAGCCTGATTGAACAGATTCTTCTGATTGGGAGAGATCAAAGTTAGTGTTATTTCCAGCGATGCGGAAGCTCCGGATGCATAGGCTAAAAAACATGCCCGAATGCCGAGCACACCAAGGATCTGCACCATTTTCTTCTATTTACAACACTAAACGTGCGCAACTCCCCATTCGTTAATCGGTACCTTGAGGAAGGGTTGTAAGGGCTTTCTGTGCAACCCCAACCTATGTTTGCTGGGGCTTTCGTCTATCCCCGTCAGTGCAATGGACTCATTTTATAGGCACCCCTACGAGAGTCTTGTTTTGCTGCCCTTATTGGTCTAATCGTTTCTTCCAGGGCGCCACATTAAGGTTGGGTAGCAAAGCACCAGATTTCCGTTAGGCACATGCGCACCCGTGCAATGCTTCTCAGCCTCAACGTGGTGTTCGGGTGGAAACGATCATTAGAGGAGACGATTAGACCAATAGGGAAGCAAAACAAGACTCCAATCACTATCCAACATCACTATACACACACCGTTTCTGAATGGGACATTTTCATGGCGGACACCTGCATGGCTGATGTGATACAGAGAAGGAATATGGGAGTATCCCCGTTGTGATCGGCCTTTGGCCTCGCTTCTGACCTGAGCTTCTTGGGATATAAGCCTTCAGTAATAGGGATGCAATAATTTACATCTGCTTGAATCCTTCCCAAACAGATGTTTCTTCGGACAGGCAGGCTTCCATAGGCCTGAAGCTCTAAGAATCTCAGACAACTCTATAGGTCTAGTTTAAGACAATTGAGAAGATACAGACGCAAAATAGTTAAAGGTAGCAATTTTTTTTTTTGCCAATTTATGGCTCAAACATCAAAAAATGATTTATAGCAATATAATATGCAAGCAATATTAAATGTAGGCCTATATTAAATATGTAAACTAAAAAAAAATTAAACAAACATTTGATTGAGTCACTTATATCTACAACTATGCCTGGAATCTGAGATTGGTATTCTGTGGTCACTTCTGCTGGTCTGAATAAAACCTTTAAACCGAAGCCATCTGCCGCGTCAATGTGAGCCTGGTTATTAACTGTGTCATATGACGTCACAATCTAACATAAATAAAAAATTAATAAAAAAGAAGTAAATTTCTAAGGAATTCAACTTCGCGCTTTGTTATTAATATAACCACGAGTCATTACGATCTGGTAATGCACGCAAACATATTTACACATTCGACATATCAATTGTATTAGAAAATGTTTCAATTTAAGGAAGGCGATTCTTTTTAAATTACAAATTATCAAAGATACAAAAGGGAAGAGTTTTATGTATTTAAAATTACACTCTTAAAACTGTAATACAAGTCGACTGAAGTTGTTCAGATAAAATAAGTAACTTAAATCTACCTAAGTAATTAGGAATAAATATTAAATAGCTTTAAGACTTGGGGCGCGATGGGTGGGTGAGTAATCGCCTGGCTTTAGAACCTGAGGTCCTGGGTTCGAATCTCATCGAAGACTGAATTTGTGAATTTCGAGTCCATCCAACTCTTACACTAATAAAAATTAGATCTCACTTTTGTCTAAACCATGTTATTAATTTCGCTAATTTTCTTACCTTAAAAGATCCGACAGTCTCAATATCATCGACAGGAGTCTTCCAAAAGACGTCGTTTTCACTTTTCCTCCATTCTTGGAACTATTCGGGAACATTCAGAAAATATCGTCTGCTTATCACACAAGTCAAAGCTCATTCAGAAAGAAGACAGGAACGTGAAAGTCACGTGATGAATTGTAAGAATTTAGAGTTTCATGTTAATGAAGGGTTTAAATTGTAATAATGCTTTTTTCCCCCTTGAGCTCTTCCAGCCAACAGCTTATTTGTGCACGAAGACATTTATAAAGCAAACAAGCAACATTTAAAATAAAAATTACTTAAAAAAAATATTTAAGGGAAAAAGAAACACAAATTACTGCAACATATCTGCACATTACGCAAAAGGTATCTCCATTTTTCTATGTAAAACAAAATTAATGAGCTAATTGGTTAATTTGTTTTATGCATTCGTTTATTGTCTTCGACAATGAATAATTGTGCAAAGTTTAAACTTGATCCGAGAATGGAAAATGGGAGAAATGACGTGTACACAATTTGTATCAGACAATGAGTTCATATAAGCTTTCTAAAAAAAGAGATCTACTCCAGTCAATTATGTTACTAAAATAATTTTGTTAGAGAGCTGAAATAAACAAATTGTGTTATAGATCAGTCATAGGACAAATAAAAAACTAAGTTTCTAGATATTTTTTGGTTGGAGCATCGGAGTTAGTCCCAGTCAGTGGCAAAGGGACTACGATGAATTTTGTTTCTCTTTAGCGAAACTCGACCCTAGCGCCAGAGAATGACTACTCGTTCATTTCTAACATAATAATAATAATAATAATAGTTTAATTTTAATAGCGCTGTTAACAGGATCGGCCTTAGATAATTGAAGGTCTTAGGAGAAGTGAATTTGGTGGCCCTAATAAAAAAAAGTGAAATAAAATTACGCAATTTATTGAAAAAAAAACCCAACAAACTTGCTAGTGTCTATATCTAATTCGACAAATAACTGAAATTCCGCATTTTCCGTAGTAGTAGTAATACAAGCCGTATTATTATTCTTATTATTATGGATAATATTTGCCTGTTAAAATTGTTCTTGTGAGCGAGAATCTGACGTCAAAT
Organism: Biomphalaria sudanica; assembly: GCA_036873155.1. Taxonomy (NCBI): domain Eukaryota; kingdom Metazoa; phylum Mollusca; class Gastropoda; family Planorbidae; genus Biomphalaria; species Biomphalaria sudanica. The sequence continues at coordinate 1,470,934 of JAZGLO010005242.1, read as the reverse complement.
ACACCACTTTCCAGTCTTTTACATGTAGATCTATACACTTTGATTTTTTTTAAAAAGAACTCTTTAATAATGTTACAATAGTTCAATATCATTTTAACGTCTTTATTCCAACTAGAAGGAGATCACTAAACCAAGAAGCAAAGATATCAGGACAGACATGCACCCAGTTAAAGTAAACTGCCCAGAATAGAGACTTCAGAGACCGATGGCGATGGCCTATGCTCCAATGGGAGTCAAAGTCAAGTGAATAAGTTAAGGTCTATATTATAGTTATTATAATAACTTATTCTTCAAAAGAACATGGCCCAAAAAAAAAATTACGATTCACTGACAATGATACTTAAGTTTACTGGTTCTCACTTGTTTAAAAAAAAGTTTGAAAAGCACTTAACTACGCTTATTATTATTATAAGTAGTTTTAAGAAATGGTACACAAAATTATAAGTAGACTTCGTTAAAACCTTGTAGACGCCATTCTCTGCTAGCCCCTCGATCAAGATGGAGTATGTTTGGAAAGCCTCTTGACGTTTGATGAAAAATCGAATCTCCACTGATTTTGCGTAGTATTTCCCGCCAAAATACAGATCGTTTTGAGCGTAAACCTGTAAATAATTTTTTTTTCAACATTTTTTTTTGTTCGGACATATGCAAAGAAATTGAAACATAAATAAAAACACAAATAAATATTATTTATTGGGTGCTTAAAAAAAGAGACAGCACTGGATGGTGACTGCAAGCTGGAGCTTCATTTTTGAAGCAGAAACCATAATGACATATAGGCCCATTAGTAGGACGATAATCAGATAATCACGTTAGCATAATGAGATGTTCATTGTAGACTATATCTATTGGGGATGCTCACACTAAAAGCCAATCACAGTAAGCACCTTATCCACATTTGTATTTTTGAGATCCCATTGACATCCTTGAAGATATACATTACAGTAAGTAGGAACAAAGAAGAAAAGCGTCTCGAAGAAATGTGGTGGCGATATAATAGAAAATGAAAAGAGGAAGATATGATGAGATTTTGAATGAATAGACAAAATAAACAATGTCAAGGACGCCAAATTGAAAGACCAACTCAATGCGAAAGCGAAAATGCTTAGGAATGTGATCCTACATTGTTGACTTCTGCTTTTTTCTACACCGGATACACCAAAAAAGATTGCTGAATGGTAAAGCGCTTGGCTTCCGAACCGGGGGTCCCGTGCTGAAATCCTGATGAAGACTAGCATTATTCATTTTAAGATCTTTAGGACGCTTCTAATGGGTGCGTGGCATTAGTTGAGGAAATAGTAAAGCAGTTGGTCGTTGTGCTTGTCACATGACACCCTCGTTAACCTTTGGGCAACAGAAATGGATTGATTACTTTTACATCATCTGCCCTATAGATCGCATGATATGAAAAGGGAACTTTTTTATAGTCTCCAATCATTCAGAAAACTCGATGGATGTCGGTGTTGCCTACCTCAACTCTATTTGAATCCGGTGTTGTGTACTTCACAAGTCTATAAGGACAAGGAGTCTGTAGAGGCAGAAGCTCTGAATACAAGTTGTTCAAATTAGGATCACCTTGCAGAAATATGGCCAGATTTTCTAGACAAGTTAAACAAAAAATAATTTAAAAAATAATAAATACAGATCTATTGTATGAAAATGACGATAACTGACCACATGGTAAATTTGTTTCTTTATTATTCTAATTGATTTTAACTTCAGAAGGAAACAAAGGTACGCCATATTAAAATGCATACGAAATTCTAATCGTAAATAAAAGTACGTACACATAATCACCATGTTGGCATATATTTTTTTTGTAGAAGTAGAGACTCATTAGATACAATGCATTAAATAAAAACTGTTAGATATTACAGATGTAAGAATTTATTAAATGTTGTAATCATATAGCACTTGTACACTCCGATACTCGATTGATGAAAGATGGATTAAACAAAAAATCTTTTCGACCGCTGCCTGATCGTGTGGTATGCGCTCCCGAGTGTCGTCTCCTGTCTTCCTGCAGGAGCTTTGGTCCAGGAGTAATAATCATCCACCCAGAAGGATCACCCGAAACTAGCAAGTTAAAAAAAAAGCTTTTGTTAATGAGTTGAAACAACCAATAGGGACTTACCTTCTTTGACACATCCCATGTTTCCATTGCCCCTGTAGCCTTTGGGGCACATACACAATCTCTTTCTCCTATCACATGTTGCCTCTTTCAAACATCTTCTGGTCTTACCACAGGCCGGCCCAGAGTCTAAACAAGAGCGATTAGTAGACACATTGACTCATTAATCAAGGTCACCGGTATACTATAAAGGCATATATATCTTCCCTTTTAATTTTGGTTTATAACACACACACATACATACACACACACACACCACCTTCACCTATGCCATAGTCTACTGGACCGTTGGGGCACAACACACGATTTGTCGACCGTCCTTCTCCATTCCTCTCTGTCTTTTGCCTTGGACAGAACCTCTTTCAATGGCACGCTATTCAATTCTTTTATGTTGTCTTCCCATTGCGTTCTATGTCTGCCTCATCTTCTTTTTCCTGGTACTGTGTAAATGTTCTCTGAAGGAAAGTGTTGCAAGCCCCGAAAACCTTGTAATATGGCCATAGAAGTTTAATTTGCGTGTTGTTTTTTTTTATAATAGTTAGCAGGTCATCGTGGTGTCAAATCGTTGTCATAACCTTATCTTTATTCTCTTCGTTTGTGATGCGGTCTTTACAAGTGATACCTAAGATCCTTCTGTAGCATCTCAATTTTATTGCTAGGACCCTCCTCTCTAGCTCTGCAGTCAGCGTCCAAGACTCGCAGCAGTCTGACTATGGTGTCGAGGGCTATGTTTTTGCCTATACATATTTTGAGTTTTGCCAGTTTTCAGCTTATTCTTTAAACATTTCAACGTGCCGAGGCTTCTTTCACAAGCTACTTGGGTAAGCGCTAACTCAAAAGCCAAACTGATGATTACAAAACACGCCCCTGTTAATAAATTGTCCTTCTTTAAAATTCAGTTAATCATTACAAGGAAAGTTTCTTTACTCTCACACCCATCGTGTTCCAATAGTCTCCGACCTGTTCATATTCTTCTCCAAACCTTTCTTCGTAGCAGGAAAATCCTGGAATTTTTCGACGAACCAACTCAATAATAAAATGCACATATGACTGGATACGCTATATTTCAGTCATGCTTTGGTAACAGTGGATTTACCTACTGTATACAATAATTATCATAACCGGATATTCGTTACTTATTTATGAGCTCAGCGTCTCGTTATAGAGTCACCCGAGTATGTTCACACTAATGCAACTTCGACAGGATTATACAAAATATAAACCTTATATTGTTTCTTAAAATCGCGTAGTGTAGGCCTATATAGACGATTGTAATTCATCATAGCTTAGTATCCATGGCGCGAAGAGGTTCAATGAACCCGGGCCTACAACCAATAAAGGCCCACAGCTGTGGCGTAGCAACCATGGCGCGAAGGTGATCATTACGCTTGGGCCCATGACTCATGGCCAGTTAGGGCACACATTAGAACTTAGGAAGAACATTTGTTGTTCACTTGAAACACTTTCAACCAGTGCTCGATTTAGGAAAAAACCAGTGCCGGGGATGAAAAATTTTTCTGCAGAGCCGGGGATAAATAAAGCAGAGCCGGGGTGGAGCCTCACAGTGCCTGGATTATCCAGGTTTCGCAACAATCTGAGCCCATCTACTAATCCTGCTACTCCCACTACAACTATTATTATTACTAACACTTCAACTACTAGTGCTACTACAATATAACATAACAAAACATGCGAAAACAAATTATTTACAATACAACACTTAAAAACAAATGATATACAACAGGTTCTAATGTTGAAATTTATTTTAATTTTAATTTGTTTGTTTCATTTTTTCAAATATCTTGGTTGAATTTCCATTTTTTTATAAAAACTAGCTTGTTGTTGAGATGGAATTTACTTTTAAATGGAAAGTGTGTTGTTTTCATTTTTTAGCTAATAGATGTTGTTGTGGATGTTTATGCAGTAGATGATGTTGTTGTTGATGCAGTAGTTGATGTTGTCGATGAAATTGTTGTAGATGTTGTTGTTGCGTTTGTTCATGTTATTGATGATGTTGTTGTTGATGACGTTGTTATTGTTTTTGTCGTTGATGTTGTTGTATATATGGTTGAATTTACAGTTTTTAGTAGCTTGTGTTGTTGTTGGTGGTACTGCAGAAGATGATGTTGGTGTTGCTGCAGAAGATGATGTTGTTGTTGATGCAGTATTTGATGTTGTAGATGAAATTGTTGTTGATGTAGTTGTTTCTGATGGCGTTTGTTGTTCATGTTATTGATGATGTTTTGTTGATGACGTTGTTTATGTTATTGTCGTTGTTGTTGTATATTTGAAATTGGTCTAATCAATTCTAAACAATTTTTTGCTAAAAATCCAAACTATTTAAACAAATTATGGCTGTTCCATAACTACTTCTTTTGTTGGTTTGCCAGAAGGTAGGTCGCTAGCAGAATGCCTTCCGTCTTTCAGCCACTTTGTGGCATACAATCTGGCATCAAAATGTTGAAGTGGCGGACCATTAATTTTAATAAAAAGCAAGTGATTGATAGTTTCAACATCTAATGAATTCCGAAGAGATGTGTGAGTTAAATTCATCGCGCTGAATCCTGGCTCACAATCAGCAGTAGATATTGGCAGAACATCTAATCTCTTGTACAATTAATTAAGTTCTGCATCAGCATCATGACCATCTTTTGTCATGCGAAATTGGTGCACTATTGCTGAAGTATGACGTGCTTCAATTTTCAAAAATTTTTGAAGTTCCATAATTTCACGATCTCCATACAACATTAACTCTTCTCTGTGTTTTTTTGGCCAATTCAGCATGTTTCAACACAAGTGTGCTGTTGTCAAAACGGGAGGAGATGTTGTCAACCAAACTTTGAAAAAACTTTTTCTTAAAATTGTGAAACTTTGTTTGTTCCGCTTTGTGACAAACGAAAAGTGAACTTAAAATTGAAACCAAAGAATATAAGAAAACGAAACACTTAGAATTATTTTTACTTACGTTTAATTCGATTAATTCGGTAGATGGACGTACCATTTAACTAAAAATTTCCTGATTGCACTTATTCGACTTAAAAAACCAGTGCCGGGGATGAAATTTTTTTTCTGCAGAGCCGGTCTAAATACCATCCCCGGCGGGGATGGTAAAAGTTAAAGCAGAGCCGGGGATGGAGCCTCACAGTGCCGGGGTATCCCCCGGCATTCCCGGCGGTAAAACGAGCACTGCTTTTAAGTCGTTTAACTCTGTTAAAAAGTTGTAAAAACATTGACTTTTAAGACACTATTACTTAAGGTACGATCTTTACATTGGAATGTCTTTACTAAATTTGTCTTATTGGTTGGAGGGGGGGCCCATCAAGATGTTCTTGAACCCGGGCACACGGGCACCTTGCTACGCCACTGCTACTAGACTAGTGTGATACCGATATTTACTTGTGTAGCAGGCAGTGGTTACGCGTATAAATACATCTACCGTCTCTTACTGTCACCTAAATGAAAAGTTAACGTAACACAAATAGTCGAATATTTAAACTACATGCTGACATATTACTTCCTAATGTGTCTTAAAACGAATAGATATTTATTAATATTATCGATTTATGCCGCGCTTTTAAGAATGCCCTATATAATACTGTTGTAACCCTGCCCTGCACCAGTGTTTGTGGTGCGCACGAGCGCACTATTGAACCAGAACAGGAAGGCTCTAGGATAGAGAAAAGACAGGATAGCAAACGATTGTGAAGAGTCAGAATTGGTGGAAGCTGTCTTTTGTGTTTCCTGAAAGCTGTAGTAGGGACCTGGAGTGAAGGGAGGAAGGCTGTCGTCGGTCCGCATTCAGGTTGCTGGTAAAAGGACTGGTAGAATTAGTAACAAGACTCTTGGAATGTCGAAGCCTGTTATGGTTATATGTTTGTCCTTGTAAATAAACACACTTATTTATTTACTGTAGAACTTCGCTGAGTTACCTGCCTTAGAGTTACAACAATACTGTCTTTAATTCAGTCACAAGAAGCACTGGCACTTGATTTCAAACATCAATTTGGTCCGCACAGCTTTTCAGACGCTATTGAAAGATTTGGATATTGCTTTAGTAAACCGTTAAAACGTTTAATTACAGGGAAAATGGTCGTCCCTTAAATCTGGCCCTGCTGCGATAGTTTACAATCAAAGCAAAAGATCCTGCATGCTAACCCTTGTCTGAATAGATCCGACGTGAACATTACCTATATGATTTTATATTCTTAGACTTTAAACAAAGAGACAGCAACATTATGTGTTTCTTTTCATGCTCATACCGATGAACGAAGAGAGATAGACTCGAATAATAAATAGCACTGCCTAGAAATAATCTTGTTTTAAGAAGCACGCATAACTGAAATAAGGTTACATGCCAAAATTTCGTACGACAAAGTAGCGCTGACAAAATGGTGTCTTTAAAATGTCGGTAAAAAAAAATCATATTTATCTGGAGGCAGCAGATCCTTCTACCTCGGCCAGGAGGAACTCGTTAGCTTTAGGTGGCAACCAACCTTTTGTCCTACACGCTAAGCTCCTAAACGTTATCACTGACAGCACCTCGGGGGTGGGATGGGGATGGGGGGCGCGAGACAGCGGGTAGATTGGTCATGAGGCCATAAGGTGAAAATCTGCAAAATCCCTAACTCAGATTTGACAAAATGTTTCAGATGAGAAAAGAAATAAAATAGATTCTAGAAGCAAGATTTTAGACACATGAAGATCTAGGTATAATAAAAGACCAAGACTGAATAATTTATTTCAAAATAAAATGCTGCACATATTTGAATAATTGGTTGTTCAGCGTCTCGCTAATGACACACAAGTCCTAGGTTCGATCCTTATACTAAATAATTTTTGTCAAGGACAAATAAAATATATATTGTTATGACTCTACATTGCGCACTGTCATTAGGTGCGAGACTGTGCACCATGAGACACAGGACAGAGACACGCTAAAAGATAGAGAAAGTCCAAGATGGCCGATAATTAGATCTAGGATGTAAACAAGAAAGAAATGCTGCTATTATTGGTTATGCTAGTGGTATATTTGTTATCGCATTACTATTGTTCTATTATTAAACTGGATATATCCCTTTCGTTGAGGTTCTTTGGGCTCGCTGTTGGCTGAGTTACAGCAATATGTTAAATGTTTTCTTGGAGGTTCAGAGTGTGCCGATTTAAATATTCCGACAGCGGATTCCAGCGGTGGTTGATTTTGAAACCAATACGATGCCAATGCCCACTCATTCTCATCGTATGACCTCAAAACCATCCATTCAAAGTTTGTTTTTTTGTTATCGGTTTGAAAGTCTAACCTACAAGATTACAACAGAGAGTGTGTTTTCTGTCAAGAACTTGACACCAGCTCTTGACGGCTAGAGTGGTTCTCACTACTTCCACTAATAGAATGTATAGAGTTAATATCAGAGATGACGATAAAGTAAAGAAACACAATAATAATAATAAATGATCTCACACTCCGTACACATACTTAGCTACGATGTCTCTGTCTGTCCGTATCTCTCTCTCTCCTGCACGGATCCTGGAGACCAACGTCTCAGTCTGCGCAGTAGCCTACTAGTCAGTGGCGTAACATCCATGGTGCGAAGGGGTTTAATGAACCCGGGCCCACGACCAATAGGAGCCCACAATATGGCGTAGCAACCATGGCGCGAAGGAATTCATTACGCTTGAGCCCACAACTTAGGAAGAACATTTATTTGTTTGTTTATTTGAAACTTTTAAAAGTCGTTTAACTCTGTTAAGAAGTTGTGAAAACATCGACTTTTAAGACACTATTACTTATATGCAGTCCTAACTGAATCAAACGTTATGACATAATTACTTATATATATTTTTCAAAACATTTCATAACTATAGATGTTAGTGCTACTGGGCGGAAATCATTTAAGCTATCTATTATTGCTTTCTTTGGTACTGGTACGATTTATGAAGTTTTCCAGATGTGTGGAATTACGCACGAGTAGTTAAAGATGTGACAGAAGATAAAAGAGATTTGCTCCACACATAGCTTGATCAGCTTGCCACTAATTTTGTCTGGTCCAGAAGCTTTTGTTACGTCTACTCTTTTAAATAATAAGGTCACCTCATCTTCAGGAGAAGCATTTGTACAAATTTGTCATAGCTTATGGAATGTGAATGTAATCTATATCTTTGCGTCTTTCTGATTATTTTATTAGATTTTGTTTTTGTAGTTGAGGATTATGGTTTAGTGTTTTGTGTTTTGCTACTTTACTATTGAGTCTTCTCTCCTGAAGTCTTTCTAAATTTAGTGATTTTATTATATGTGTTACTCAAGTCCGGTGATGCCCAAACTAATGCGACCTGCGGGCCATTTTAATTTCCAACACTCATCTCGAGGGCCACATGACTGAAAAGTTACAAAACTTATCAGAACCCCATTGGATTTAGTATTTATTCATGTGATATTTGACCAATTATATTCTTTTACGCGTCAGAAAATAACTTCATTTTTCTACTTAAAATGTTAGCAACAGTGTAGGTGCCTTTAAAATTGATTCATTTTCTTGTCTCTTTTTGGTGAATATTCCCATCGATCCTAAAATGTCTAGTTATTGTTAATCTATCTTTTATTGGTGGTTCAAAACAAGATGCCGCCATATTTATTTTATAATGCTGATATATATATATATATAGCAAAATAACCTTAACAAAAGGATTACAAAAATGGAACGCTTAATCATCAATAAGAAACTAGATCTAGAGCCAAACTAATCCCATCCCAAGCGTCCTTGTTTTCATCTCTTCTCTGTTTCTCCAGTGTGCCCCATGGTCCACAATATCGAGCCAAATGACAGTGCGCAATGTAGAGTCATAACAATATGTATATATATATATGTTTTTTTTAAACAGCCATACTTTCTTTATAAAACGAAGATGTTGGCTTATTATCATGTTTCACAAAAAAAAGTAAAGATTCGCCCACTTATCCTGGTAGAGTCTACATTTCCTGTTTAGAGGGGGATTTTCTCCACTTTGTGCCGAAGCTTCGGCGGGCCGGATGGAACCAAGTCGCAGGCCGGATCTGGTCCGTTGGCCGTATTTTGGGCATCACTGCTCTAGTCAAATGTGAATATTCGTTTGTTATGAATCTCACTGCTCTATTTTGTGTCTGTTCCAATTTCTTAATATTTTCTTGAGTTGAGGGGTCCCAAACAGGAGATACATATTCTATTATTAGCCTAACCCAGGTTAAATAACATTTTAGTTTTATGTTCTTATTTGATTTAAAGAAATGTGTTTTTAATAAACCCTAATTCTTTGTTTGATTTTTTGATATTTTCATCAATATGTGGATTCCATGGACAGCTTTGTTTATATTTATTATAACACCGAGAATTTAACTATTTTGCGTTTTTTAGTCTGTGTAAATGATTTTACCATGAATAAGATAAGTGGAATTAATTTGTTTTAGTTTTTTTATTTTGTTACTCTTAATAACTGACATTTGTCCAGGTGGAAAGACATGCTCCAATTGGATTCCCATTTCTGTAATTCATCTAATTCTCTTTGTAAAATATCTGTGTCTTGTTTTGTTTTTATTGTTCTATAAATTATGCAATCGTCTACAAATAATCTGACTTCTGTTCCTGAACTAATAATCATTCAAAGTTAAATCGTTATTCGAGGCCTATTCTTTATCATTTTCATTTTTGAAAATGAGCAGCTCTCCAGTGCTTTTGGAGACCGTCAAAACCAAGTCTAAGTGTAATGTCCAAGAGGGTAGGTCTGAAATGTTGATCCTCAAGAATGCGATAGTAAAGCAGCTCCTTAGATTAGGAAGGTAGGTCTGAAATGATCCTCAAGAATGCGATAGTAAAGCAGCTCCTTAGATTAGGAAGGTAGGTCTGAAATGTTGATTCTCAAGAATGCGATAGTAAAGCAGCTACTTAGATTAGGTCTTTTTCGTAGTTTTTTTGTTTTTGTTTAAGCCTATTAAAGATACAAATTGGGACAACTCATTACCAAGGCTCCGGGGGCAGCTAGGAACACGCTACAAGCGACCAATTCTTAACCACGACAGTGTTTCTTATAGTGAGATTTAAAGCATTGTTGGTAAGATTGCGAAAAAAATTGTTCCATTACATAAAAAAAAATGCTCACCCCTCAAAATTTGCATATTTTTTTTATTTCTCTCTCATGTAAAGTCCCTGTGGTGGTGGCCCCCCGACAGCTTTGCACTAAATCCGGAATAGATACTAATCCCTGTGAAGGTATCTACAACACTCTAAAATAGAGTGCCTATCACGCAACTTTTCCATAGAACAGACTGCGATAGAGCTACTGATTATTTATTAGGAAAATGTACGCTTATTTTATAATTCAAATAATTTAATCGACTGCACTTGAAGAGTTGTTAAATATAGATTTAGAAAAGGTCAAAAGAATAAGACGCAAAATGTCGAATTATTGAAGTCCCTTTATAAGACTTGACACTGATGTAAATGTAAGTTTACTTACTTCCCTTCGTGGTTGTCTCTCTCTGAGCAGTGACAATATAAATCAACAATAAGAAATAAAGAGACAGGCGAACAACTCCAGCCATTGTGTTGACCCAATCTCTAAAAGAACTGAACAGAATCACATAGATCTATCTACACAAACACTAACACATCAATTAACCAACTGTGTAAAGTTTAATTAAGTCACGATCGTTAAAGCGCGTAATTAACTTACACTTTGGTGCAAAATAATGATTTTTGTTGTCTTTACTTTTTGAACACTTCAGCACACATAAAACTTAATTGTCAAGACTTCGCTATTTTGTAAACCTGCTAGTAGTCGCGGGAGCTTAATTCTTCATTCATATTTATTATAAAAATGTTATTTACGATCTACTTCTTTTTATACTGAGGATTGCGTGCAAAACAAAAAAAAATAAATAAAAAAATAAAGTAAAAGCAAAGAAAAAAAAACACATGGCAGTCCCTCTAAAGAAAAACATGTTAACCCAAGAATTAATCTTATTCATCCACTTTTTTAGCGGCCACCGTAAGGGGAAAAAGCCGCTATTAGGTTTGTGCAAAATGTCCGTTTTTCCGTCGGTCCGTCTGTCCTTCTGTCACACTCAGATCTCGAAAACTAGTAGAGATATAAAAATATTATTTCATCATTAGATCCGGCTTGAAAAGTTTAGGTGCAACGGCTACTTTTGGTTTTCTAAAAGCAAACCGTTTAATTTATAAAATTAATTATGCAAGCATTTTTTTCATAAATATACACCAATTCTAAAACAATTACGTAAATGTAAGGAAGGCAACGTTACAATATGCTAACAAAGATAGTTGTAAATTTGTGTATTTTTAGTATCACTAAGTCAAATATATTTATAAAATGTACAGGAAATGTTTACAACAAATATAAATAATACTTAAAGATGTTTTTTCTAGTTAACTAGCTGCTAAAATTAAAAGAAAACATTTCTGTTTGTTTATAAAGGCTAATAATGCACTTTGTATGTAAATATCATGCACATTTTTTAAATGGACTTTTTAAGCAGCGACTTTCGTGCAGTAGCGTAGAGTCGCATCATGATGCGGTACTAAACCAATTCCTTAAACTTTAAAAAAAAAAAAAGATTTTATTTATTTTTTGTTTAGTGCCCCCATCCGAATAAAAGAAGCTTATTTTTGTGCGTTTTGTCTGTTGGTCGGTCTGTCCGTCACGATTAGATTAACAAATAACACTAAAGGCTATTGTAAATCTGATTTAACCTTTTATTTTTCATTCAGAAGTATTGCAATAGTTTAAAGTATCTATAATAGATTGTTCCGGATGTTTTGTGAAAAACAAAATCAATGCCAAAGAATATTTGTTTGCTCTTCTAAAATATAGGTGATTTTATTTCCATGCTTAAACGTTGCAAGAAACACATGATCTTTAATATATTGTTCCGGTTTTTTTAAATGTAAATAGCATATAAATGCTAAATAAAAATATTTATACTGATTTATATTTCATTACCTTTAAAGTTGTTCCGGATATTGTTTTATAAAAAACAAATATATGTCAAATAATTATATTTTTTTTAAAATATCGACAATAGGTTATTCAGGATTTTAAAATAAGAAAGTAATTTACTAGAAACGATTATTGAAAATCAATTTTTAGATTTATTTTACAGTTAATTTTCTTGCCGAAACATAATAAAAGTTGTTTAATCGGTAAAGAATGTTCCGAACTTTGTTTCGAAAAAGAAATCGACCTACATTACCTTAATTTTCTTACAAATGGTCGCCAAAAATGATCCGAATTTTATATGAAAAATCTAATAACGCTAATACATGTTTGAAATCCCTCTTCTAATAAATAAAACAAATAATTATCTCATTTACTAAAATTGGTTGTTCCGGATTTTTTATGAAAAATAGTTTAACTCTATTTATGTAAAATCGCACTTCTCTCTTACACTACATTTAACTTTCTATCTAAAACGTTAAAAATCTAATTATCGTTAATATCATGCTCTGATTGTTAAGGAAAACAACTTCCTAACACCAAAGTATGGTTTGATAAAATCTCCATAAGGGTATGGTACATCTAATTTTCATAACAGACCATCCCAGAAATTTAATTAACGGCATTTGATTAATCTGGAATTCTTTTTTTTTTCTCACTATAAATATATAAACATCCGGAACAATCTATAATAGAAACTTAAAACTAATGCGATGTTTCGGAAAGGAAATTAATTTTAATCAGATTTTCAATAGCTTTTAGTCTTTTTTTTCTCTCGCTATTAACATAACGGACAGACAAACTGACAGACAAAAGAAAAAAATATATTATGTCTAACTAGCCCATGAAATGAAATGCTAAAAGAACAAACTCGGTGCACCGATGTCTATGATCCCTCGAGAAGCTGCTCGTATAGATGACATTTTTAGTCTAACTAGGCCGTGTGACGTAGTGGATTTTTTTCCTTTGACGTCATATGGAGTTATTCTTTAAATGAAATGCTCAAAGAAATCACTCGATGCACCTATGTCTATGAACCCTCAACAAGCTGCTCGTATAGATGATATGTTTTAGTCTAACTAGGCCGTGTGACGTAGTGGATTTTTTTCCTTTGACGTCATATGGAATAAATTCTTAAATGCTAAAACAACTCGGTATAGTAATGTTTATTAAACCTCGTAATGTGACTCGCATTTTAAAAAGACTATAGATTTAGATCTAATGTAGATTTTTTACACTAGATCTAGATTATTTTTTTTACACTAGAGCTACATTTTTTACACTAGATCTAGATTTTTTTTTTTACACGAGCTAGATTTTTTAAACTAGATTTAGATTTAAGTTCTAATTAAAATCATTATAGAATCTAGATCTAGAATTTCTTGGTCTAGTTTAGAATGTTTGTTGTTTTACATGTTTCGGATGTTCCTTCAGAGTTGTAGTCCAAACCTCCCGTAGGACGACGAGGGATGGGAGCGGGCAGGGTTTGAACCTGGGACCATCGATGAATCCAAACGACAGTCCAGCGCGCAAACCGCACTACCAGACAGCCATGATTTAGACTAGATCAAGATCTATAATTTTAATTTCTAGGCTTAAAGTGTAGATTTTTTTTCTAAAGTCTAGATTGTCAATATGTCAATTTTGCAATGCTATAAAATACTAAAACTAATCTACTATTTTAATATTTAGATTTTGCAATTAGTCTATTAATTGATTATTTACTGTTTTTTTAAATATAAATCTTATCTAAATTACATCTACATTATCCCAAATATATATTTTAGATCTAGATCTAGTAGATATAGATATTGAGAGTGCTAAATTAGTAGTTTAATTTAGGTAGATCTACATCCTCATTCTAGTTCCATTTAGGCCTAAATGAAAATGCTCAATACCAAAAGATTATCTAAAATTGCTCTTCTGACATATTGTACATATCCGGTAGTTGTCATTCCGTAACGTGTAGGTATATTATCAATAGTAGGCTATTAGTTTGTAACCAGTTTGTCATTAGATTAAGAGCAATGCCTGGTCGTGCGGTTAGCGCGCAGAACTGATTATCTCTACGGTCTCGGTTTCATATCCTGCTCGATGCCATCCTCCGTCGACCAGCGAATATGCAGATCCGACAGTGATCCGTCTCCCACGGGGGCCGCCTCTGAGTTTGTGTGGCAACACAAACTCTCTTTGTAATCTTGTTTTTTTTTCCTGTCATATATTGAGACTGTGCATTGTCTAGTTTTGACACGCCTGACATGTCAACTGTTTGCTGCTATTCTGACAACCTTTGATTCGTAGATACATAATACATTTTATGACATTTAGAAAAAAAGTCTGCAAGACAATGCGGCCCTTGTTAGCTCACGTCACTAGGCCAAGGGTTGTCGAGGATATTATCCAGCTAGCCCAACGACCATGGCCGATACTTTCCTCGGTTAATGCGAGTATCCACGTTAAACCAGGGACTTCAATCCTCAAAAAAAAAACAAAAAAAAACAACAACACGAATTAGCAACAATAAAAACCGAAGAGACTGACCCAGACCAATCCATTGCCCACGTTTAAGGCCCTTGTGTATCTATCCCGTGTTAAGATTGTCCATATACTCTAGGAGCTAGAATGAATGGGAGAAGTGAGGGGGAGGGGAGAGAAAACATAGGGGAAAAAAAACAACAAAAAAATAAAGATTACAAAACCTCTATAACAGATCTGCACTGAAGCGAGACACAGAGATAGAAATCAATGACGTTACAAAATGTGTAAACTGAAAACCTAGACTTCATAATTCATGGATGACTGTATACTGGATTAACATTGGATTTGTTAATATTTAACATAAGCCTCACAGGGCAGCTCTCATTAAAAAAAAAAAATTTGTTTCAAGATCCGCCTATGTGTGCAGCCAGATAGGAAAACAACCTAATGATTCAGTGTTATGATTCAGTGTTATGATTCAGCCCTGATTAGGAATCCTCTGTCGAGTGTACCTCCCACTAGCCCTAACCCTAACTTTCTGGAGATTAACTTCGGGGAGCTGAAGTTTTCTGACGCTAATTGATGTTAATCAGTATATTATTTTGATTAACATATACGGTACTGTCTTCGATTCCGAAGATTAAGAATGATTACAGACAAAGACGTTGTCTGCCAGGGGTCTTTTTAAGTCTGTACGACGTGGCAATGAGCTAATGTTCTTAACTGCCCTCAGGTTGTGACGTTGCAGGTCAGTGATGATGCCTTCTATAATGAATGGTCTTGGTCCAATGCGCTAATGGGCTAATCCATTTATCACTAAATCTGTGCAAAGCCCGTTTTAAAGTGGCGCTGCGAAAGCGTTATATAATCAATCTAACAGTTTGAAGTTATGATTCATTTCAATCAAGATCAAGATCTTTTAATTTAGATAGTGCTAATTTTTCCCTCTTGGTTTATCTAAGACGCCTCGCCTCATGTCCAATCGTTGACATAAAGGAACCACCACAGCCAATATAAAAGCGGCTACCATATTCATTGTGGCCAAAAAGTAGTAAGTGGCTGAATAAGTTCCGGTTAGAACTCTCAGGGCGCCTGTTGAAAAAAAAAACATAGCTCAAAATTGAAAGAAAAGGATTCATAAATATATATATATATATAGGCTAGTGCAACTTATTTTTTATTTTTATTTTACGGTGTAGAGGGTCTATTAACTTTAGAATTTTATTAATGATATTGCTTTAGTTAAATGTAGCTATTCGTTTGTGATAAACTAAAAGCACCCCCCCCCCCCCAGCAAATTCTGAATACTATGGTGTAATAGTGTATTGGACTAGATATATCTTCATGATAACTTAAAAATGCTCATTATTTTCTAAGCATTTTAGAAAAATTATCGTTTAGACGAATTAGCCGAGTACAATTGTGACATAATGATTATCTAGGTGATTTCTGATGTATATCTAATATGTATGGCTATATCGTAAAACCTCTAGCTAATGAAACTGTTATTTAATTTCCAAATCCAATTTCTTCCCTCTATTCTGTGAGTAACCTCGCAGGGATGCAACTTGATGCTTTGTTTGGTTGTAAGTTTTTTATTAGTTTTTGAATTAGTAAAGTAAAGTTCCCCTTTCAGACCTTGAGGTCTATAGGGCAGATGATGTAAAGGTCATCTGTTTCTGTGGCCTACTGTTAACAAGGGTGTCATGTGGCCAGCACAACGACCAACCGCCTTTACTTTTCCCTAACTAATGTCAGGTACCCATTAGAGCTGAGTGGACTCAGAGGCGCCCGAAGATCCCGAAATTAAAAATCCCAGTCGTCACCAGTATTCGAACCCCGGTTCGGAAGCCAAGCGCTTTACCCCTCAGCCACCGTGTTTTTTAATTACAACGAAGTAATGTTTCTTTTTTTTTTTTAACTTGGTTTCAATTAAGTAGGATTCTTTGACTCCTGGACCTGAGAATGTTGATATTTATGTAGGCCAAGTATTCCGTCTTTTAATTTTTTTTATTATCTTTAATTTATGTTAATATTTAATGAAAATATTTTAAGATTTCATTATAACTTATTTCAAATGGTCGGGTGGTAGAGAGTTGGTGTAGGCCCTACAATGGAAAGCTTTCATGTCAAATTCGAATGCGTTTACCTCGTTGTCCCAGCAACGGACGCCAACCAAACACATTAAGCGAAATAGTTAGCATACTACATCACCATTTAACTCTTTACTTGAGTTGTGGATGCTGGGTTGGTGTTCAAGGCCAAAGTGTTACACTCGACACAATCACAAGCCACCCGCATCAACGTATCAAGATACCAGCACTTCTTCAAGTTACCAAGCCAACTTTCGATGACACTATCTACGTGCATGCTCAACGGTTCCTTGAAGGATATGTAGAATAACTTTTATCAACAAATTGTGTCTTACACAGCATTGTAGAGCATTGAGAACCTCTTCCTGATTGTCACCAATTAATTAATAATACTAAATATCGTAAAATTAGTTTATCCTATATGATCTATCAATATCGTTATTCGCGCTGGACTGTTCACTCGTCTCGATGGTCGTCCTGCCGGAAGTTTTGACTAGTATGTAGATTATCTTTAACTCAAACATCCAAAACATGTAAAACATTTTACAAACATTGTTTTTAAACAATGGTGCTTGGTTCGAGCCCTGGCTTTCCGAAATCCCCGCGGCCACCCTGCGGGAGGTTTGGGCTAGGATGTTATTATCTTCAAACATCCAAAACGTGTAAAACAAATGTGAGCTTGCGCTCCCAGAGCTATTTTTATATGTAATTTTATTTTTCTACTTTTATAGGTCAGAGCTATTTTATGTATACTATTTTTTTATAGGCTAGTGCCAGAATTAATATTTGTACTTCCGCTTTTTATTATATGGGTTAGGGCGGGTAGTATAAATACTTAAATCTAGGCTACATCCTGTTCAGTTGACCAGTGGTCAGTAAAGTATATCTCTGTCTATGTGACAGTTGATAATCTTAGTGATCTGGCTTATGATAATTTAATCATTGTTATATTTCTGTACTTGGGACGGCCTGTAAGTGTAAAAATATTTTATATTTTCTTTTACTAGATCTATGTCACACTGTGTCACTAGCGGATCCAGAACTTTGGAGTGGGGGGGGGGGCGATTTTTTTCCAAACCCTATCCCTAACGCCGAGTAAACTCTAACCCTATGCATAAACGTGCGTGCAGCTTATATATATATATATATATATATATATATATATATATATATATATATATATATATATGAGCTATAAATGTCAAGAGAATAGAATAGAGCAGTGTTTCTCAACCTTCGGCGAAAAAATAAAAAAGTAATGTTGAGGCCTTTTTCTTGCAAGCTTGGGGGTCTGGGGGAGCGTTGCAAGATTCCCCAGTGAGGTTCGGGGCGAAGCCCCGACGCAAAAAGCGATATCTTGCATTCTTCACTGAAGAAACGCATTCTCCTGACATTTATAGCTCAATATTAATCAGTCGGCGAAGCCCCGACGCAAAAAGCATTTTCTTGTATTCTTCACTACATAAACACATCCTCCCTACATCTACAGCTCATTATTTATAAGTGGGGGTTCGGGGCGAAGCCCCGACGCAAAAAGCGTTTTCTTGCATTCTTCACTACAGAAACGCATTCTCCTGACATTTATAGCTCATTATTCATCAGTGGAGTTCAGGTCGAAGCCCAATCGCGAAAAGCGTTTTCTTGCATTCTTCACTGAAGAAACACATTCTCCTGACCTAAAGCTCATTATTCATCCTATTATAAAGGACCTTTTGAATAATGTTGAAAAATATTCTAATATAAATTTTTACGCCCTTAATACATTGCAAATAAAACCGATTTGTTCCTTGAAAAGATAAGATACCCCACATCTTTAAATTAAGGCTTTGGGGATTGCCGCCGAAAAAAAATTATTCGATAAAAAATATTCAATAAAATTTAAGTATAAATTGTGAGTTATAGTCCAAAACTTATTTAACTAGAAAAATATCAGATTGAGTAAATGTTGGGAAAAGGCGACTAAGAAAAGATTATCTGGGTTTAGAACTCATCTGAATCATGACTCTTATACTAAAAAATTTTGTTTGAATTTCAACTTTTCCAATGCAGTCTTTCTTAAAATAATTATGATAAATTCATGTGAAATTACATAAACTTTGTCTTGAAAGGGAAGGGTCGGTAGCGTGAAAATGATTAATCCTCGCTCCTTTAATAATTTCTGCTAAAGATTGCATTTGGCATTAAAGAATAGGGGTGGGGCGACTCGATATAAGAATTTAATTTATATTATATATAAATTATATTAGTGACAGATTTTTTTAAATTTAGTAATTTCTTAACTATAATACAAAAACGAAAAAGTATTGATTTGTCCGATGTGGGAAATGCGATTGCATGTATCGCCCCTCCCACCTGGTACAACCCTTTTTTTATTTAAATTTACTAATGATACAATTTTTAGATTAGAGTGTGGTACGACATAATATACAATGATTCACATATCAATACGTAGTTTATATTATATAGATATTAAACTAATTTTGTTCACAAACTATGATTCTCCACAAAAATAGGACCGCCCCCCACTCAGAGGGCTCGAGTGGGGAGGGCAGTACATGCAATCGCCCCCCCACCCCACCGAATCGGCCAAAATACCAGATAGGGAGCGACATAATATACAATTTGTATATTAATTCAACTAATTTTGTTCACAAACTATGATTTCTTCGAAAAGTAGGACCGCCCCCCCCCCCTCAAAGGTTTTAGGTGGGAAGGGCAGTAGAGGTATTCGATCCCTACCCCATCGGCCAACAAGGGAACGACATAATATAAAGATCGGTTAAAATACCAATAACAAGTTTTAATCATATAGATATTCAATTGATTCTGTTAGCAAGCTGTGATTTCTACATATAAATTGGTCCGCCCCACCCCACTCTAAAGTTTATGGGGGGGGGGCGGAATTGATGCCATCTCCCCCTCCCGACCCCACCATATCGACCAACATACTGAGGGGGGGGGGCGAAATAATCTAAAAATAGGTTTAAATATAAATAATTAGTATTATTATTAACATAAGTAATAAATTCGTTTACAAATTGTGTGAATTCTATACTAATCGCCCCTACCGCCCCCCCCCCTGCCTGGATCCGCCAGTGCACTGTGTGTAAATATGCTAGATATATTTTAATTTAGTTTTGTTTCTACTTGGAATATTTGTCATAATAGTTGTCAACATGCTGTATTAAAGATGGCGGCGTCCATTAGTCCCGCTATGAGTATTCTAGATCAAATGGAATATATATAATTTTGTATTTATAGTTTTGCTTTGATTTATGTATTGCAGGCTATTATTACTGCTGAACATAACTGCATGAAATATATGCTGCTGAATATTGCTGCTATTACTCTGCTGTGCTATAACTGCTATTACTCTGCTGTAGATCTAGATTTATTTTGTATCTGTAGTGTTGCCTTATTGCTTAGTTATAGTCTGTTTCTGTTCTTAGTTAATACTCTAATAGTAAGGTACTAAGGCTAAGATGTTCTTGTTTTAGTGTTAGTGTTATGGGTTGGTTCTAGTAGTAGAATATTGTAGATCTAGACTAGCTTATTGTAGTGTGTTTGTGTAGATCTAGGTCTTGTGTAGTAGTTGTAGTGACTTAGTTAGATAGTTGGTTTGATCAGTTTGTGTTAGATAGTTGGTTTAGTTAGTTTGTTGGTGTTTGGTAGTAGTGCAGATTTAGAGGGTTTTAGTTAGTTTCTGGGTTCAGTTGTAGTGGTTAGAGTTAGAGTGTATATATTATTTTATTATTGATTAATTTTTGCCTGATGTAAATAACGTTTCATTTTGTTTTTTTTTATCCTAAACTAAAGTTTCGTTGGTGCTTTCATTTAGTTTAAGTTAGTATAGTCTAGTAAGTCTGGTTACTTAGGCGACTCTAGCCCCTTGGTCGTAGACTGAGGTGTCACAAATTGAACCCACCCAGTAGCGCTAACATCTGCCTAATGTTATAAAATTTAATGTTGAGCAGTAAGAATTGGTCTCCAGTCAGAGCCTCCTGACCTGCTCATAAAAACAATGTGAAACTAGCTTACCACAAATAGTGTTGAAATAGTTGCTCCTATGTGAATATAGCTTACCACAAATAGTGTTGAAATAGTTACTTCTATGTGAAACTCGCTTACCACAAATAGTGTTGAAATAGTTGCTCCTATGTGAAACTAGCTTACCACAAATAGTGTTGAAATAGTTGCTCCTATGTGAAACTAGAGATCCACAAAGAGGGTAGGAAATAGTTGCTCCTATGTGAAACTAGCTTACCACAAAGAAACAGTTGCTCCTATGTGAAACTAGCTTACCACAAATAGTGTTGAAATAGTTGCTCCTATGTGAAACTAGCTTACCACAAATAGTGTTGAAATAGTTACTCCTATGTGAAAGTAGCTTACCACAAATAGGGTACGAAATAGTTGCATCTATGTGAAACTAGCTTACCACAAATAGGGTACGAAATAGTTGCATCTATGTGAAACTAGCTTACCACAAATAGGGTATGAAATAGTTGTTCCTATGTGAAAATAGCTTACCACAAATAGGGTATGAGATAGTTGCTCCTATGTGAAACTAGCTTACCACAAATAGTGTTGAAATAGTTGCTCCTTTTTGTAACTAGCTTACCACAAATAGGGTATGAAATAGTTGCTACTATTTGAAATTAGCTTACCGCAAATAGGGTATGAGATAGTTGCTCCTATGTGAAACTAGCTTACCATAAATAGGGTATGAAATAGTTGCATCTATGTGAAACTAGCTTACCACAAATTAGGTACAAAATAGTTGCATCTATGTGAAACTAGCTTACCAAAACTAGTGTTGAAATAGTTGCTCCTATGTGAAACTAGCTTACCAAAAATGGTGTTGAAATAGTTACATCTATGTGAAACAGCTTACCACAATTAGGGTATGAAATAGTTGCTCCTATGTGAAACTAGCTTACCACAAATAGTGTTGAAATAGTTGCTCCTTTTTGTAACTAGCTTACCACAAATAGGGTATGAAATAGTTGCTACTATTTGAAATTAGCTTACCGCAAATAGGGTATGAGATAGTTGTTCCTATGTGAAAATAGCTTACCACAAATAGAGTACGAAATAGTTGCATCTATGTGAAACTAGCTTACCACAAATAGTGTTGAAATAGTTGCTTCTATGTGAAACTAGCTTACCACAAACAGTGTTGAAATAGTTGCTCCTATGTGAAACTAGATTTCCCCAAATAGGGTAGGAAATAGTTGCTCCTTTGTAAAACTAGCTTACCACAAATACGGTATGAGATAGTTGCTCCTATGTGAAACTAGCTTACCACAAATAGTGTTGAAATAGTTGCTTCGATGTGAAACTAGCTTACCACAAATAGTGTTGAAATAGTTGCTCCTATGTGAAACTAGCTTACCACAAATAGTGTTGAAATAGTTGCTCCTATGTGAAACAGCTTACCACAAATAGTGTTGAAATAGTTGCTCCTATGTGAAACTAGCTTACCACAAATAGGGTATGAGATAGTTGCTTCTATGTGAAACTAGCTTACCACAAATAGGGTATGAAATAGTTGCTTCGATTATGAAACTAGCTTACCACAAATAGTGTTGAAATAGTTGCTTCGATGTGAAACTAGCTTACCACAAATAGTGTTGAAATAGTTGCTTCGATGTGAAACTAGCTTACCACAAATAGTGTTGAAATAGTTGCTCCTATGTGAAACTAGCTTACCACAAATAGTGTTGAAATAGTTGCTCCTATGTGAAACTAGCTTACCACAAATAGTGTTGAAATAGTTGCTCCTATGTGAAACTAGCTTACCACAAATAGTGTTGAAATAGTTGCTCCTTTTTGTAACTAGCTTACCACAAATAGGGTATGAAATAGTTGCTACTATTTGAAATTAGCTTACCGCAAATAGGGTATGAGATAGTTGTTCCTATGTGAAACTAGCTTACCACAAATAGAGTACGAAATAGTTGCATCTATGTGAAACTAGCTTACCACAAATAGTGTTGAAATAGTTGCTTCTATGTGAAACTAGCTTACCACAAACAGTGTTGAAATAGTTGCTCCTATGTGAAACTAGATTTCCTCAAATAGGGTAGGAAATAGTTGCTCCTTTGTAAAACTAGCTTACCACAAATACGGTATGAGATAGTTGCTCCTATGTGAAACTAGCTTACCACAAATAGTGTTGAAATAGTTGCTTCGATGTGAAACTAGCTTACCACAAATAGTGTTGAAATAGTTGCTCCTATGTGAAACTAGCTTACCACAAATAGTGTTGAAATAGTTGCTCCTATGTGAAACAGCTTACCACAAATAGTGTTGAAATAGTTGCTCCTATGTGAAACTAGCTTACCACAAATAGGGTATGAGATAGTTGCTTCTATGTGAAACTAGCTTACCACAAATAGTGTTGAAATAGTTGCTTCGATGTGAAACTAGCTTACCACAAATAGTGTTGAAATAGTTGCTTCGATGTGAAACTAGCTTACCACAAATAGTGTTGAAATAGTTGCTCCTATGTGAAACTAGCTTACCACAAATAGTGTTGAAATAGTTGCTCCTATGTGAAACTAGCTTACCACAAATAGTGTTGAAATAGTTGCTCCTATGTGAAACTAGCTTACCACAAATAGTGTTGAAATAGTTGCTCCTTTTTGTAACTAGCTTACCACAAATAGGGTATGAAATAGTTGCTACTATTTGAAATTAGCTTACCGCAAATAGGGTATGAGATAGTTGTTCCTATGTGAAACTAGCTTACCACAAATAGAGTACGAAATAGTTGCATCTATGTGAAACTAGCTTACCACAAATAGTGTTGAAATAGTTGCTTCTATGTGAAACTAGCTTACCACAAACAGTGTTGAAATAGTTGCTCCTATGTGAAACTAGATTTCCCCAAATAGGGTAGGAAATAGTTGCTCCTTTGTAAAACTAGCTTACCACAAATAGTGTTGAAATAGTTGCTCGTATGTGAAACTAGCTTACCACAAATAGGGTATGAGATAGTTGCTCCTATGTGAAACTAGCTTACCACAAATAGGGTACGAAATAGTTGCTTCGATGTGAAACTAGCTTACCACAAATAGGGTACGAAATAGTTGCTCCTATGTGAAACTAGCTTACCACAAATAGTGTTGAAATAGTTGCTTCGATGTGAAACTAGCTTACCACAAATAGTGTTGAAATAGTTGCTTCGATGTGAAACTAGCTTACCACAAATAGTGTTGAAATAGCTGCTCCTATGTGAAACTAGCTTACCACAAATAGTGTTGAAATAGTTGCTCCTTTTTGTAACTAGCTTACCACAAATAGGGTATGAAATAGTTGCTACTATTTGAAATTAGCTTACCGCAAATAGGGTATGAGATAGTTGTTCCTATGTGAAACTAGCTTACCACAAATAGAGTACGAAATAGTTGCATCTATGTGAAACTAGCTTACCACAAATAGTGTTGAAATAGTTGCTTCTATGTGAAACTAGCTTACCACAAACAGTGTTGAAATAGTTGCTCCTATGTGAAACTAGATTTCCCCAAATAGGGTAGGAAATAGTTGCTCCTTTGTAAAACTAGCTTACCACAAATACGGTATGAGATAGTTGCTCCTATGTGAAACTAGCTTACCACAAATAGGGTACGAAATAGTTGCATCTATGTGAAACTAGCTTACCACAAATAGTGTTGAAATAGTTGCTCCTATGTGAAACAGCTTACCACAAATAGTGTTGAAATAGTTGCTCGTATGTGAAACTAGCTTACCACAAATAGGGTATGAGATAGTTGCTCCTATGTGAAACTAGCTTACCACAAATAGGGTACGAAATAGTTGCTTCGATGTGAAACTAGCTTACCACAAATAGGGTACGAAATAGTTGCTCCTATGTGAAACTAGCTTACCACAAATAGTGTTGAAATAGTTGCTTCGATGTGAAACTAGCTTACCACAAATAGTGTTGAAATAGTTGCTTCGATGTGAAACTAGCTTACCACAAATAGTGTTGAAATAGTTGCTCCTATGTGAAACTAGCTTACCACAAATAGTGTTGAAATAGTTGCTCCTTTTTGTAACTAGCTTACCACAAATAGGGTATGAAATAATTGCTACTATTTGAAATTAGCTTACCGCAAATAGGGTATGAGATAGTTGTTCCTATGTGAAACTAGCTTACCACAAATAGAGTACGAAATAGTTGCATCTATGTGAAACTAGCTTACCACAAATAGGGTATGAAATAGTTGCTTCTATTTGAAACTAGCTTACCGCAAATAGGGTATGAAATAGTTGCTCCTATGCCCATCACTAGGTAAAAGAATCCGATAGCAACACGCAAGTTGTCAACACCCAAGACGTCTATGACTATCAATGTCTGCAGAGCGAAGTGAACACCAACTCCTAGACCGTAGGCAACCACTATCGCCAATAGACTTCTAAAAACAAAGAAAAAGATTGTTCCAACAATGAAGAATATTCCAACAATTTCTATACAGTATGCAAATGGTTTGGCTTTTTAAGAAAAACACTGTCAATTCGTTAAACTGTATAAACTGTATTTCAACTGTATTCATGTTCTTCTTCACTATGTTTGTTTTAAAGCCAAGTCTAGCTCGTATTCATATGGATGTCACAATAATAAAGTGTCTTCTATTGTACACATATCTAGATCTTCCAGAAGAGCCGTGACAACAAAAAATGATAATGTAAGCGCTTATGTTAAGCGGGTTATTGGTGCCCATTTTATCTGATTGAACGCTAGGAGCTCCTCCAAGCACTATTTCTGGTATTGAAAGCCAACAAAATGCATATTATGAGGTATCTACACTGCATTTTTCTACAATTAAAAAGTTTTATTTAAAAAAACTGATGTGCTATTCTTACTGACTTAGACCCTCCAGCGCGTTCGGCGCATTTGCCGTCAAGCTGTTTCCACAAAAATCTGTCACTGGTAATGTCTGAAGCCTCTTCCCACCTGCTGTGAAGACCTACGTGAATGTGTGGCGCCAAGTTGTAGGCCTACTAAGATGTAATCACAACTCTTATTATGCGTAATTCATTTTGTCGGAGAACATGTCCCGCAAACCTCATGCGACGCTGTCACAATCTTATACATGGTCGACTTCCAGTTCGGCATAGGATTTCCTTGATTTAGACCCGATCTCTATAACTGACTCCTAAAATCTGTCTTAGCCATCTTTGTTTAGCCACATTAAATGTTTTTCAATTTCGGCACATCACTATTCACTGCACTTTATTAATGGAGCCCATCCACTGGTAGAAATGTGTAACTTCTCTTGACTACGCTCTTGGAATTAGGTGACTGTAAATTGCTTTAGATTTTGTATCAAAAAGGAAAGTTTTATCGTCAAAATCATCTGTTGGGGGTTTTAAGCTAAAAAAATCTCTGAAGTTTTTTTTTGTTTTTTTTTAAATTCAAAACCCCATTTAGCTACGGTCATATAATTTGGTAACTGTAGTTTGCTTTAGAATAATATTGAAGATAGAGGTTTTCCACCTCAAAACTCTGTAGGGGGATTTTAAACTCAAACCATCTGGGGGGGGGGGGGGTAAACTTTTTTTAAAAGCCATCTATAGGAGAGGGGTTTAAATTCAAAACCCCCAATTGTCTTGGCTACGCTCAAATAATTTTAGTTTGTAGTTTGCTTTTTTTTTATATTGAAGAGGTATTTTTTTAGCATCAAACTCCTCTGAAGGGCGTTTAAACTCAAAACCCATTTGGCAACGCTCATAGCATTTTGAGTGCGTAATTTGCTTTTTTTTATATTGAAAATGTATTTTTTAGCTTCAAACTCCACTGGAGGGGAGTTTAAACTCAAAACCCCTTTGATTACACTCATAGAATTTGGAGTGTATAATTTGATTTGTTTTTAATATTAAAGAGGTATTTCTTACCTTCAAACCCAGCTGAAGGGGGATTTAAACTCAAAACTGAATCAAAATGTGATGGTTTAGAATTAAAATGTGATGGTTTAGAATCAAAATGTGATGGTTTAGAATTAAAATGTGATGGTTTAGAATCAAAATGTGATGGTTTAGAATTAAAATGTGATGGTTTAGAATCAAAATGTGATGGTTTAGAATTAAAATGTGATGGTTTAGAATTAAAATGTGATAGTTTAGAATTAAAATGTGATGGTTTAGAATTAAAATGTGATAGTTTAGAATTAAAATCTCACCTAAATTAAACAAAATCAAAGCGAAAAATCAGTCACTAAATTCCGACCCCCCTTCCTCTTGTGGGGAATTTCATTTCGAGGGGGGGGGGGGGTTGAACCCTCTGGCTACGCATATGTAATACATGTACAATTAAAACATATTTTGAGTAAGCGTGGGTCCCTCTTCAAGCTAGGGGCATTAGGTTTGATCGCTTTCCTTTAGCCCCAATTTTATGCAATTTACCTTTTTTTATTTTTATTAATTTGTTTTCAGACGTTAACTTTTAAGTCTTTTTTTTTTCCCAAATCCTTCCTACAAATTTTAGGGTCCCTTTTCAACATTAGCTTTGAAGTCTTTGGGGACGGGGAGAAAAGGGGGGGGGGAGAATCGAGAACCATTTCAAGTCCAACTATGCCTCTGTCTGTCTAAATTACTTCGCCTCAAAATGCATTTTGGAGTTTCTTAATAGGAGTTTAAAAAAATTAAAATAGTTATTTACATTTTTGTTAGACCGGGAAATACATTTTTTCCATTCGTTTAAGAAAAAAAAAATTTTTTTTACTGGTAGTCTTCACAAAATGACGTCATGTATCCCGCCATTCCCACTATGATCATGGGCAGCAACCCAGCTCGAATTGGACGACACCAGCCAAAGTTGACCACAACGCCCCCCAACAGGCGCGAGACGAAGTCCAGGATGTTCATGATAGAGAGAAACAGCGCCGCGTCGACCTCAGTCAGACCACGTTCTTCGGCCAGCGCAGGGATATACATCTGAGGGATAGCCTGAAAAAGAGAGCGATATCATTATAGTCAATAATTCTAAATGCGAAATTTTAATTATTTTTTAAGTTAAATGTACAAACTTTTGCTTATACACATTCACCCTTAACAAAAAAATATAAGTCTTATATTGTAGAGTGGTGGTACTTTCTTATTGTAATAGCCAAACTTTAAATAGTTTGTTTATAGGCATGAGATAGTGTATAACTTAACCACACTAGGCCCCAGGGATTCACCCAAGAGTTTGTTGTGTAACTCATTTTTTTTTTAAAATAATGTAACTCTTTCACAGCTTGCAATCTATGGGGCAAATGATGTAAAGGCCACCTGTTTCTGTGGCTCAAAGTTAACCCGTGGCTAGCACAACGACCAACCCGCTTCATCCCCCCCCCCCCCAAGTTATGTCAGTTACCCTTTAGAGTTGGTGGGCTCATTAGCGTCATAAAAATCTTGGAATTCCCTATCCCCGTTTTCACAAGGATTCATACACAAGACCCCAAGCGTTTTACCACTCAGCCACCACGACCCCTTGTTTTATTTTAAGCCATATCATTAAGTATCGTCAGTGTTGTCTCTTTAATAGCGCGGTGATAGCTATGTCACAGGCAACTTACACACTCTATTTGTATAGAACGCATTAAATATTTTTTCATATGATCTTTAAAACATACTCACGTGACCTGAGAGACTGCAAAAGAACATGAAGGCCAAGGCCCAAAAGGTGGCTGAATTCAATAATGTTTTTCCGGCGCACCAAGCCTTGAAGCGAGTAAGAATGTTCCCCAAAAGAAGATTTTCTTTAGACATCGCATCACCAGCGAGACCAACCAAGTGAATTTGAAGAGTGGATGTGCTGCAAAGTATGTCCACCACTGTTGGAGGCTTTTTAAACTCTTCCAAGTGCGTAGCGTTGTGGTCATTCACTATCATGATGTCAATTGATTCTTGTCTGTCTCCCGATTGAGTTGATATATGAGCTCTGTTGCTCAGATCAGGATATGACATGATTTCATTGTTTGTCAGTTCTTTTATCTCTCGCCGCTGTGTTTTGCTTGAGTTAGTGTTACTAGATGTACAAAGGGATTCGTTTTGTTTTAGTTCTCTGGATGTTAATTCATTAATTTTGTTTTTATTAACAGCTGATAATTCATTACTTGTAACTTCATGCTTTCCATTATCGGAAGATTGTCTTCCCGTATCTGTACTATCGATCGTATGCAATAGTCTTTCTGTTGTAGAACTGTCATCATAATTGCTAGAGATATTTAAAGGTTTTTCCTTTGAAATTTGTTGAAGAAAGTTGCTTGAAGTTTCATTCGTGATGTCGTGATGTAGTTTACTTTTTTTGGTGTTTCCCATCAAAGAGTTCAGCTGAGATATGCAAGTCTGCTGTTTACGACAACCGCTTTTGTCATAGTTCTCAATGGGCGTCATCAGGGCGCCGAAGACTAAGGAATGAAGAAGAAAGCCGCCAGTTATAAGAATTCCGCCTTGGAATGAATACTCGTCACATAATTTCCGGATGAGCAAGGGGAAGACCACTCCACCGAGACTAGTTCCACATGATGCTATGGCAGTTGCTAAGGGACGCCTTACTACGAAATATTGAGTCAGGACGTACTGAACTGGTCCGTAGATCATACACCCAGCGAGACCTGCAATAGACTGATATGCAAATTATACATGACCCTTTTTGTGTCTTTTGTTTTAGCTCTATTTATCTTTCTTCTAGACTCTAATGTTGACCGCTCACTCCACTAAAAAAAAGTTAGGGATGGTTAATTGGTTTATTACGCGGCCTACATCGTAGAAGGAATCCAGCATTAGGTGTCTCTCATTAGGAAGGTCCCATTAGGCAGACTGCATTCTCAAAAGTTTTTAAAAGTCATGAAACTTATGGTTAGTTTTTAGTTCAAGATACATCAATTTCAACAAAAACTTGATTAAAAGTGTTTGAGATGAAGAGTAAATATCAATGGAGAAGTTAACTTTTTTAAATGCCATTTTGAAATCAATTTATAAAGAGACAGAAGTTTGGCGTCGTAATCAGGACAATGCATCGGATTAAGAAAACGGCTTTTATATAAGCCTATAGGCACATATATACAGGAATTGGGGCCTACTCTTTGCCACACACTTAGACAAATTTTTAAACAAAAATATCCTCATATAAATGTGTTAATTTTTTAAATTCTTATATTCTAAAAAAGTATTTATTATAAATTAAATTATTAATAAATTCTCCTTACCAAAGCAAACGCCCTGTGTCAAACTAAGGTATTCAATTTCGGAAAATAAACTATTTCCGGCAACTCCTGCAACGAAAAATCCAGCGCCTATCATAGTTACCGCCCTTGCAGACATATATTTCATCATAAATCCCATGACCAAGAAACCTTACGGAAAGAGACATATATAGACGTACAGTCCAATAAAAAATACTATTTAAAATAAAAAGCAATAACTTGTTCTACAATAATATTCTAATGCTCATTTACTAAACTGATTAACTAAACTAACCTCCGACGCTGCCAACTATCTCCGTCAGGCTCAGGATCAATGACGTGACTGAGGCATTGGCTCCAAACTTAGACTGGTACTCTACGAAGACAATACCCAGAGACTTGGTGTATCCGTTCAAGTTGAAGAGAGAGAGGAAGGTGGCTGCGTGATGGTAATAACTGAATATACACTCGAGACAAAACATTACACAAAAATATAGTAAGATTTATTCACAGTTAGCTTTACTAGATCTATAAGGCATCCCATTTCTGAGTCAACTTGAACCATAATCCCCCCCCCCCCTTTCCTCCCCTTGATTTTGAAATGAAGTTGTGTTGCACAAAGTGTGACTAAGGGATGGAAACGTTTGTATGCTAGATGCTGTTATTTACTATAGGCCTATCTTAACTTTCAGGTGGTTCATATCATTTCTTTCCTGCCAAGAAATAGGCTTACAACTTTGAAAATAATATGATCTCTGAACTAAGCAATTCCGTCACGTTTCCTTTATTTGCAAAGCCGTCTTCGTCCAATGATAGTGCTTCTGACAACATTTATTTTATAAAGATGTTCTCATTTTCAAGGGAATGAATCTATCTAACAGATCTATGTTGCTGTTGTTTGTGTGTGTGTGTGTGTCTATGTGTTGTTGTTTTTTCCCCATATATTTTCGTTACCTACAAACGCGCTATGTTCACGTCGTTCCTCCGAGATGAAGTTTCAATTACTAATACAGCTTCTCTTTTGACCCTTCATGGGTGGGTCATAGCTCCAAACATAACGCCTAATCACATGAATATCTTTCAATTGAAAAGATACTCCTACCATATTCAATCACTTCTGTTATGTATCTTATATTCACTCACCAATGAGAATAATCCAAGCATATCCTTTATCCACAGGACGGAAACTGTGAGCCCTCGATAGGCCCGTCGATTTGTTTCCCAAACCATCTTCTGGTGCCACCAAATGACCATTCACGCTTTCGCGCTGCACGTCTTGAGCAAGGCTGCCATCTGTTTTAATCAAACGTGAATCAAAACTGGTGTTGGTCATGACATGTTTAAATGTACAGCTGTGACTACTGTGTGTGCTTGTTGCCATGGCGCTGTATGAACACCGTTTTTTGTGTTCATCAATAAACTTAAAGGTTCTCACCATTTTGGGCAAGAAACACATGTCATTAAGTGTGCAAGTCCAGGTCGTAGACAACCATACAAACAAAATGTCATTAGATATTTGAGAACGCTCCAGTCCTAATGACCTTTCGAGCGAAGCAGCGAAGTAACTAAGATTTACATAGAACACAACATTGAACATAATAATATCCAGACCATTTCAGCCCTAAGATTGTCACAATCGGAATCGGATTTAGTAGAGTGGAGTCCCAGGTCAATTTTGATTTGGCATATATTTGTTTATGTCCTTTCCTCTATTAAGCTTTGATTAGGCACTTTAAAGTTAATGTTATTTTCATACAATTTGAATGATCTTGGTACACTGGCCAATATTTGAGATTCACTGCTTTAACAACAACAACAAAAAAAAAAAGGTAGGCACTCAGTGAACATTGTAAATGACTAAATGCTTATTATCTTGAATTCTCTCTATTTACTTGACCTCCGGTGTTCCTTATCTTTAGTCTAGATCTGTAAATTAGACTAGTCCTAGTTCTCAAGGTTTTGTAGACCCACCGATAGATAATGAGCAAACCAATGTAAATAAAATCAATACATTAAAATCAGTGCCTGATCGGTCTTCTCGATGGTCATGTGTTCATACCCTGCCCGCTGCCTCCCCCCCCCCCCCTTCGTCCTACGTGAAGTTTGGGCTAGGATATATATTATCTTCATCTGAAACATATAAATCAAACAAAACAAACTACAATTCCTTTGACACATTTCAAACTCTCGTTTTCAGGACCCAATCTTACGTCGTGCTTTTGGGATGGCCGTGAAGATTCATTGATTTCCGCCACACGACAATGTATGTGAGAGCATATTCTGATCATTTCCTTAAAAGAGTTCAACTTGGGCTTCAAAAAATGAGACGAGATGTCGAGACGGGGAAATTGTTTTTTTTTAAAAAGATTACAAAAAGAGTGTGCGTGATAAGCTGTTACGCCCGTAGGTTCGCAATGCAGATAGTCGACATGTGGATTAGCATAAATTACTAGATTAACACATGAAATGCATAGGACGCAATTACCTTTTCATTAGCAATTCATAAGATAAGAATATCATAAGCTCCGAACTAGAAGCTACCTATTACAACAACCCTACCTTCCTCCATGCAGAATGGTAATTTAAAATCTGCGATCACACCCAATACACAAAGACACAGTGCTGCCGATCGCCTGTCTGAACAAGGTGACACAGTGCTGCCGATCGCCTGTCTGAACAAGGTGACACAGTGCTGCCGATCGCCTGTCTGAACACGGTGACACAGTGCTGCCGATCGCCTGTCTGAACAAGGTGACACAGTGCTGCCGATCGCCTGTCTGAACAAGGTAAGCCTGAACATTCCGTGATTTATGGCAGCATTGCAAATCCTGATATAAGTTTGTAGTCTTAATACTTACAGATGGGATGAAATTAACATCTATCTGCTGTAGCCCCTTCGGACAGGAATGTGGCGAAGAGTCTGTCACTGATTCCAGGTTTATGGTCTTAGGGGCCTTTGGCTGCACTTTGGGACGACTATATTAGATATGTTGAGCGAAGAGCATGGTGCCAGCCTGTCAGTATTAGACGCTTTGGCTGACTTGCACTTGCACACTTAATGCCAAGTCGACTTTCACAGCAGGATACATTGTAAGCCTACGGTGATCTAGAAGAGGGCAGGAGACCCGTAGGTTGTCCGCTCTTAAGATACACTGATGTATGTAAACACGACATGAAGACTGTCACCAACAACTGGAAGGAAAAAAAATACAATAGGCTCACATGAAGCATGGTTACCAGACGTCCGGGTCGTGTCATCTGCTCTGCAGGAATCTTATCTTATCTTACCTTATATAATACAGATGTTACTTCAAAAAAGAAGATGATTACGTCCTACGCGTCATGCATTTGGCCTAAAGTGTGACAATGTCCGGCTTTTACTCTGTTGTTTACTACAACTGCATATTCTTCATTGATTTATAGCCTACAGTCCTTAAGATATCTTGTAGTTAGTTTCAAAGTAGAAACTCACTCATTAATAAGAGAAAGACGACACGTTTGCTTTTTTTGACAGTCTCTTTCGCTTATTTAAGTCAGTTCAAAATAAACCTACGAGTTTTTCTTCATTTTGGCGACGTTAGGGTGGCTTCTTGGTTGTTTGGTATGCGCTTAGGATTGGCCGTAACAATCTTTATTTCTGAAGGAATCCTAAAAATTCAAATTATCGATTATTTCGGATGCTATGGTAAATGTCTTTTGTTTTAAAATCAATAATAATGCCTCCATCCTCATTGACGATAACAAGCTGGACGCCGTAAATGAATTCTGCTATCTGGGATCCACAATTACAGATGACCTGTCCCTAGAAGAGGAGATGAAAAAACGCATAGGGAAGGCTGCCTCGACATTCGCTAGACTCAGACTAAGAGTTTGGGAAAACCATAAGCTAACTACGGTGACCAAAATGGAAGTCTACAAGGCGTGCGTTATGAGTACACTGCTGTATGGCAGTGAATCATGGACCACCTACGCAAAGCAAGAGAGAAAACTAAACTCATTCCATTTGAGATGTCTCCGTAGGATCTTGAATGTCACATGGAAAGAAAAAGTGTGCAATACTGAGATCCTTGCGCGATCAGGTATTCCCAGCATCTTTACAGCCCTCAGACAACGCCGTTTGCGCTGGCTTGGACATGTTCGCCGGACGGAGGACAAGCGCATCCCGAAAGTCATCCTCTATGGTCAACTCGCGACTGGCACAAGAAAAACTGGTCGCCCCCACCTCCGTTACATAGATGTAATAAAACGTGACCTCAAATCAGTGAACATCAATACTGACAATTGGGAAGACATAGCTCTAGACCGCAACAGGTGGAGAGAGACAGTGACAAAGAAAGCTATGGACAGTGAAAGTACATGGGTCTCAACCCAGGAAGAAAAACGCACAAACCGAAAAACGGCCAGCTCCTCTACCACCGAAGCAAAAGCCAAGGGGACCCTAACCTGCGCTATCTGTGGACGGGAGTGTCTCTCCAAAATAGGGCTCTACAGCCACATGAGGAAGTGTGCTCTGAGATGAACCATAGTCGTCCTACGACTGAAGGAGGCCAATGATGAATAATGCTTAAACTTTTGGCTGTTATAAATATTTGTCTGTGTGCGATATTGATGTGTGTTGATAAAGGCCGGGTACTAAAATAAGCTAGGGAAAAAGTACCCAGATCTTGTGTAAAAGGCACGTCAAAGAAAGTAGGTCTACTGTAAATGTGGTTTTCGTCTACTTCGTTTCGTTTCTTTTCTTGTATAGTATGTATCTGGTGTATCCGGTGTGATTTAACGCACACTGACATTCAAAGCCTAATTATTTTCAAAAATGCTAATCACATATAAGGAAAAACAGTTTCAGATTTTGGACCAATAAATAATCTTTCCAAGAGAAGATAATCGTTTAACAACACTGATAAAAGAGCTTAGAGAAATAAACCCTATTGACTTTTTGTTTTTAATAAATGCAATCTGAAGAGGATACCATTCTTGGGATTTCGCGCGATATAAGTGGGTTAATGCGAAAAGTCGCTTTGTCTGAAAATATATAGGTAATTGTAGTTTTATAGTCCATGCTTTACTAACATGTTTCTTCGTATTATCCTATACAGAGATCTAAGCTTAGGTCCATAGTGCTCTAGAGGAAGTCGTCCTATTTTTGTAAGACTTTGTTCTCCTATGTGTCCTTCTATGGGCATGAAGGTTTCTAGTTACCCCAGGCAAGCAGAAAGGATTGGGGCTGGATGGAAACGGAAGAAAAACCAACATGCTGTAGCGTCTGGTGTTACAAATGTCTAACTTGTAACCACACACACAGATGTGTATCAAGGATTGACCTTTTTTTATTATTCAAATGAGACATTTCTAATGGATATTGTCCTACAGTGGCCTACACCATTAAACAAACACAAAAATGTCTCAGATTTCTAATACCTAACTACAAAACTGAGGGCGGTACATTTTGACGTTCATTCTGCGGTTTAAATAAAATTATAATTTTATGAATCTGTAATCCTGTAATTATTTCTTAAGAGAGAGAGGGAGGCAGTGAGAGACAGATTGGAAGAGTTTGTAAAATGCAAAGAGATATATATTAGGAATAGGCAGATATAGAGGGTGTGAAGAACTATTACGCAGTATCTAATAGAAGATTACATATGGATAGACAAAATAGTTTTCATCTTTTTTACCTCCGTATCATGGAAAGCAAGGCAGGACAACAATTATAAAAATAAAATAAATGTGAGTTTTTCAAGTGTTCAGTATACTGTATAGTCTACATAAATTAATATAGACTATATAAATCTAGATATATAGTAGAGTCACTATTGCGGAACAGTTTGCAGCTACTTTTAGTTTTCAATTTTTTTCTCCGTAATCATGGTTAGACCTATGGAAAAACTAAAGTAAAAGTATCTATAATCTAGGCATTCACGGCATTGCCCATCGGCCATCCATTTACTTCTAATTAGGCATTTTCCGATAAAAATAGACTCATTGTTTAGTTTTTCAAAAGATATTAAAATTTTACATTCAAATCGACTGAGATATGGTCAGTCACAATTACAGAACAGGATTTTTTAAGAAGTCACAATTGCGGAACAGGTAAAAATGTTGGAACAAAGCCTACTCCTAGATCTATGTAAAGCATATAATATATTTATTAGTCTTATAGTTATAATTATATAATACTTGAACTCCCTATCCTTTACATTAATTTTATTTTATTAAAGCATTGTCACCTTTTGATTCTTTACCTCTTTAATTTAATTGACGTCACACTACCCTGATTTTCCTTACAACATTTTATTTTCCACTATTCTTTAATTATTTTTTGTTATATTAATATTATCATTATATAGGCCTATAAGATATTATGATTTGTCCTCTTTTTGCTAAAAGTCTGTTAATCATAAATTATATATTATATGTAATATTATTGTTTAAATGTTTTTAAATTTATGTTTACTAATACAAACTCATATTTAAATTCCGATAATCTAAGTCACAATGTAAATATTAAGCTAAATGCGCAGGTCAAATAAATGACATCTATAGTGTTCCACAATTGTGACTATCTTTAAAAAGGTAAAAACTTGGTTAACACCTCCCAATTTTTTAAAAATTAAATTCCTGGTAGATGGCTACGACATTTAGTTTTTCCACATCCATTTATAAACCTGAAAATAGGTGTATCATGGAGGTGTTGGGTCATTATCATTTTTAAAAAGGCTTAAGCCCTGACCTATGCGGTTCTCCTGGTACGTGAAAAATAATGGACGATTCCACACCTGTCAACTTTAACCTGGATTCAAAATTAATTTTCTGCTGTAAAAGGAAAACCCTTATAATGGAAATGTAGAGAAATGGACCATGCGCAGTACCGTTATAGTAGTTTAGTAGAAAATTTCAAAATAAAGTAGATTTTAACTAATTTCAACGAGCTGTTCCGCAAACATGCCTGCTCTGCAATAGTGACTCTACTATATATTTAATCTAGACATTCTAGATCTAGATACCTAGCATGTTTAGAGTTCGATATCAAAGGTTACAATAATATAGATAGATCGTTTCTAAATTATAAACTAACTTCTTAGTTAGTAAACTTAGTTTTGAGTTAGTTTTAGTTAGACTTTTAAAATTTAAGACTTTTCTTTAGATGCCAGTCAGTGAGTCACTGACTCTGAGACTATAATTAGTATAATTATATTTATAATAATAGACTATATACTATATAAATAGCCTATACTTATATACTATAGGCTATAGAGGAGTAAAGTGATTATACTAATTATAGTTTATAGATAGAGATACTCAGATGTGAGATAGAGATGTAGAAATGTAGATTTGTAGATCTATATAGATAATTATAGTAATATATTATAGTGAAGTGCAATTTAAATTTTCAACATGGGCCTACAATTTAGTACAATGCCAATGCCCTACAAATTGCCCTACAATACATCAGACTTAGTCATTCTCAGTGCTTAGCAAAGCTAATTTAAAATTGTTTTCTACTCTAGTGTTGCCTGAAGCATGAATTATTATAATCATACTAATTATAGGCTATAGATTTCTAGATCTAGGTGTTTCATGAACTCCTAGGCCTTGGCCTTTGTGTCAATTAATACTTAAGTCCTAAGTAGATTTAAAATTCTAAATGCTTCTTATCACATTATTTAATTGATGATTTTTCAAAAAGTTTAGATAATAGTGAACAAATAGATGCTATCTTACTAGATTTTTCCAAGGCTTTTGACAAAGTTCACCACCATAGTTTGCTTAAAAAATTAAAATATTTCGGCATTAATGGTCCACTGCATCAGTGGATTAGAGATTTTCTGATAGGGAGAGAACAAACTGTAATAATAAATGGCTCTAAATCAACACCAATAACAGTAAACTCAGGTGTACCTCAAGGAACAGTCTTGGGTCCACTACTATTTTATAATTTACATAAATGATTTACCAAATTGCATTAGTTCAGGAACAAAAGTCAGATTATTTGCAGACGATTGCATAATATATAGAACAATAAAAACAATACAAGACACAGATATTTTACAAAGAGAATTAGATGAATTGCAGTAATGGGAATCAAATTGGAGCATGTCTTTCCACCCAGAAAAATGTCAATTGTTAAGAGTAACAAAAAAACTCAAACAAATTAATGCCACTTATCTTATTCATGGCAAACCAGTAACACAGACTAAAAACGCAAAATACCTGGGTGTTATAATAAATGAAAAACTGTCATGGAATCCACATATTGATGAAACTATAAAAAAATCAAACAAAGCATTAGGGTTTATTAAAAGAAATTTCTATAAATCAAATAAGAACATAAAACTAAAATGTTATTTAACCTTGGTTAGGCCAATAATAGAATATGCATCCACCGTTTGGGACCCCTCAACTCAAGAAAACATTAAGAAACTGGAACAAACACAAAATAGAGCAGTGAGATTCATAACAAACGAATATTCACATTTGACTAGAGTAACACCATTAGTAAAATCACTAAATTTAGGAAGCCTTCAGGACAGAAGACTCAAAAGTAAAGTAGCAATTATACATAAAACAATGAACCATAATCTTCAAATACAAAAACAAAATCCAATAAAATACTCTGAAAGACACAAAAATAAAGGCACATTCCTCGTCCCATATGCTAGGATAAATTTGTACAAATGCTCCTTCTTCCCTAGTGCTATTAGAGCATGGAATGGGTTGCCTGAGCTAGCCAGAAAAGCCAGTGACTTGTCAGAATTTAAGTCATTGGTTAATATGCATGACGCGTAGGACGTAATCATCTTCTTTTTTGAAGTAACGTCTGTATTAAATAAGATAAGACATGAATTATATAATGATGAAGCTAATACAGTTACAGTTTGAGAGACACTTTGTGCTAAAGACATTGACATGGTGTTATATTGAATAATATGTTATTAATGAGCAGGCTGCTAAAAGATTAGATGCAATACAACTATATCATGGCACAATAAAGATCTTCCTACTAGCATAGAACAAAATAATTAATTCATCTTGAACTTTGAAGTAAATATGCATTGCAAATGGATAAATGTATACTTATGATAAAAGTATTTTGGAGAAGATCTATTCATGTGGGCATGTTTAAATGGACATAGATCTACTACTGGAGAAGAAACATTCAAGTGTTTCAATGATTCAAAGAAAGGTTGGGAGAAATGTATTGATATTTTTACAGATGGTGCTCTAGCAATGGTAGGAAAGATATATCCAAAAACTTCAATTTTTGTCCCTTATATTAAAAATTGTAATGCGCATTTTCCTTATAATAATTTATTGCGCTTGGTAAAAATATCTTGCAGATATGCACATTTTGTTAATAAAATTTGCATAATTGGCAGATATTTTTACCAAGGGCAATGAATTCAACTGTTCTTAAAATGTTAAATACATTTTAAAATAGCTATCACTGTACATACATTTTGCTAATAATTTATCTTCAGCATATTAAGATCTTGCAAACCAGCTCCTGCATTCACTATAGAAATAACTTTTCCTTTACTGTAGTCTTGTATGAAAGGCTGTATGGGAAGCAAAGTTAGTGAAATCCATGTTTCAATGAAAAGGTAAGTTAAAAATAAATAATTTTAAATATTAATATCTTATTATTTGTCTTCTTTTAAAAGATATATAATATGCATAAAATTGTTAAAATTGTGGCATTTATTATAGTGGCCAGGATGTAAAGTTGACCGCTTTTTAGTAACCTTGTACCTTAAAATAAAATGATTACACATTTATCCTCTAATCTAGTGGTCTTGTTTTAAACTTCTGTTGAAAATTCTGAGATTTCTACTCTTATTCTTTTCACTGACTTTCATTGGGATAAAACTAGCTACATAATACACAAGGTCTTCAGAAAATGGTTAACTGTACTTCACTTGCCTTGTAAGCCTTTAGGTCATAAAGAGAAAACTTTTTTTTTAAAACCTTTTTCATTGTAGCCATTTTTTTTTTACTTAGGAATTGCTCCTCTAACTTCTAGTTCTAGTAAATTTGCTTTTTGAATTTCTTTTACTATTTCTAGCTTGTTAATTTAAAGATATTATTTAGAAGTTTGGATTCTTTTGAGTAGACGTGAAGCTTTTTATCCGCTGGAAAAGCTTAAACAAATTTTTGGTATAGAATTTTAATAAATCTAAATATATTAATATATATTTATTATTTAAAAAAATTTTTTTTTTTTAGGTCAGGTCGTCAAATAAAACCAAACACAAAATACATTCAAGACGATGACAAAAATTCAGGTGGCCCAAAAAAGGAATGTGGACGATCAGGTTGCCTGGCAACTCGTCCCATTTGTTTTGCTAGAGTATCTGAAAGGTAAAGTGCTTTTAAGGAATATACTGAATCTAATTCCAACTACTAAGCTGTGCAACATTGTGTTTACAGTTTTCCATGAAACCTGAAAAATCTAAAGAGCTTAAGTAAAGCTGATGTAGCAGATAAATTAACTACTCTCTAAAATATGTCAAATTCCATACTCTAACATTCAAATAAAAATATTTGTAAACAAGATTTCAATCAGGGTTTTGCATCTAAAAGTAAACAAAAATATATGTAGAATATTGTAGAATAGCTTACAGAAATAGGGCAAAAAAATTAACATAATTGTCTTTGACATTTGTTTTAGATTATTTATTTTTCCCTTGTCAATTTATTTAACATTACTTTTTTTTACATTTTAATTTTACATTTAGTTTCATATTAAATATGAATAAAAAATCATACAATTCATTAAAAAAATTGAACTTTAACTAATGGAAACCTTGTGCCTCATGCAGTTTAACAATATTGGAAATGTCAGGCATTAAATTAGTGAAAGCAAGTCGAAGGTTTCCTCTTATGACAACATCCAGTCTATTTCTTCTTTTTTTTTTTAATTATGTTTGTTACAGCACTAAATCCAGTTTCATCCAGATATGTTGAAGGAAAAACTAAAAATAACAATTCCATTTTTGACCTCAATGTCTTTCTCCTAAGGGATTTTAAATTTTAACACTTTACTCTCACTCAGTTTGGCAGATAATTACCATACCTTTCTGCTACCACATTCCATCATAGATTGACTTTAAATGCAATTTAATTTGTTAAAGTCTAAAATATCTCTGTGAAAACAATTTTACATTTAATGTATTGTTTAATTTTAGATGTGCAGGATCTAACTGGACTTCTAGATGGTACCATATAACACCAGGGGAACACTACTGTAATGAATGTTTTGAGTTTTTCTACAGAAGGTGAGTCAAATCGAGACCAATCTTTATAGAAGGTCTGAACACTGACCTCCAACGTCACAACCTGTGGGCAGTTTAGACCTATAGCCCATTGCCCTGTCACAGATCTGTACAACGTGGCAACATGTTCATTGTGGAATACTCTTTTCACTCTTTGCCATTTCTGTTTTAATGAAATTCTAGTGGACATATCTAGTAAATCTCCACATCAATTTAAAATTAATATTGCCCCATGTTTTTTATTATATAAAAAAAAACCCTGTTACATAATTAAACAAAAAAAAAGCGTAGGAAAATTGTGTTACTCACAAACTTGTTGTTGACCTTTGTGGTTCAGTCATAATAACATAAGCTACCTGGCTGAGTTGTGGAGGGGGGTTTGAATTGTAATGGAGACTAGGGATTTTCTTTTCAGATTTTAACTTGAGCTTTCTGTTTGCTAAGCATTTATTGAATCACTGAAACCTTTAACTATGTACCCTCACATGTTAACCCAGAAAAGCATACTATGTACCCTCACATGTTAACCCAGAAAAGCATACTATGTACCCTCACATGTTAACCCAGAAAAGCATACTTAATGAGCATGGATCTGCTCTACACAAAAATAACAATCAAGCTCAGAGTTTTGTCAATTTAAGAAATGTCAGAGAATCCTTATATTATTAAAATTCACCATTCAATGTGATTCACATATTTGCTTGGCCACTTTAATGTCTATTTCAGTCACAAAGCAGGCTATGCAGAATATGACAAATGGAAGAGATTGTGGGCAGCCAAGGCTAGAACTGAAGCTTCTGTTACATCAATGATGATTGACCAAGTTCTTCCTTACTGGGTGCAGTGTCGAGCTTCTGGTTGTGGGAAATGGCGGCAACTCACAAAGGATTCAGATCTAACTGAAGAATTTATTGCTACATTTCAGTGTGGCATGACTACCACTAAATTAAACCCCTCAAAGGTTGGTTGCCATTTTATACATTTTCAAGAACTATGATTTGTTTTTATAGTTTAATTTTTTTAAGGCAGAATATATTTATATAAATTATGTACTTTTTATTTTTTTCAATAGAAAATGAAGTTTACTGATTGCAGTATTCCACAAGATGAGGTAATTCTTAAAAACAATTAAATCTAATTTATGTTTAGCTTTTTGAAGCTTTAAGGACAGATATTTTCTGTAAGACTGCTTGGTAAGAAATTTCATTGACTCAAATGCATAAAAATATTTGTATTGTATAAAATTGTAAACTCCAACATAAACATAGTATATACTGTTTATGGGGCATGGTGGCTTGGGGGGGGGGGGGGGGGGGGGGAAGCACTTGGCCTCTTATTAGAGGGGTCTCAGATTTGAATCTCTGTGACGACTGGGATTTTTAATTTCAGGATTTTTAAAACAACCCTGAGTCCGCCCAACTTTAATTGATACCTGACATTAGTTGAGGAAAGTAAATGCAGTTGGTTGTTGTGCTGGCCTCATGACACCCTCATTAACTATCGTCAATAGAAACAGATGACCTTAATATCATCTGCCCTATATATCGCATTGTCTTAACGTGGTACTTTACTTTTTTACTTTCTATATTGCACTTATGACAGTAAAAAAATCTTAACTTGTTAGTTATATTCCAACTTCTAAAAAAAACTTCCATTAGGTATTGTTGGTCTCCTTAGTCATAATCTAACAGTTAATTTAATGATTCTGAAAGTTAATCTGCATTATAAATATATTTATATATAAATTTATTTTTCAGAGAGTTCACTATGTGCATAGTCCACTCTGGCTTATACATAACAAATGCACAGCTTTTTTCAAGAAATCCCCAGCTGCCCCTTTCCTAAGTGCCTATTACCCAGATGGAGTAGGAATTAGTCCTACAGAAGCAGTAGTGGAGTTGACAAAATCTGAGAAGGGTAAGTTGACATTTGGAAACTTTTTTTTTGAGTCTTTGCTAGTGCTCATAACTATTTGCAAATCATAAGAATATTTATATATTCCTGAGGCAGGTTTTAATGAATACAGTGCTTTGCTTCACTTGCCCATATCCAAGATGATTCAAAAGCGCCATATGGACCTTATAAGAAATCATCTTAGAGCTAGAGCCTTGTGAAACATGACTCATTGAGAGACATTTCTCACAATAGTAAGATTGAACCAGAAACTCTTTACTGCTTGTGCTTCTTTCTGAAGGTTCCTTGATTGTTGAGCCCATTTTTGGTTTAGGTCACACAAAATATCAAGGTGTTGTCCCATGGCCACTTATTCCTCCATGTACCAAAATCTGTAGGAGGCCTGTTCTTGTATCGGACAAGGTGGAACTGCATAATGGACTTTTGGGACTGACTCACCTCAAAGTTAAACTGTTTAGGTCATCAATAGCAATGTTGTAACTCTCTAGATTTTAGTTATAGTCTAACTATAAGAATGATTTGGGGATCTTTCTTTGTTATAGTATTGCATTTACTTTATTGACCTCAAGCTACACTG
The DNA here is from genome assembly GCA_036873155.1 of Biomphalaria sudanica. Lineage (NCBI taxonomy): Eukaryota > Metazoa > Mollusca > Gastropoda > Planorbidae > Biomphalaria > Biomphalaria sudanica. The sequence goes on along the minus strand of JAZGLO010005242.1, from coordinate 1,427,312 downwards.
CATCTTCCTTGAAATGTACAAAATATGGCATTTAATTGTCAGCAATGTTAACTGTGGTCGTTGAAACACTCTTGGGTATGGTGTAGATAAAAGAATCAGGAGACAGTTTTCTTTGCTATTAGAAGCAGTAAGAGTATTCAAGACACTGCATTTACAGTTGAATAATTTATGAAACGTGAATATTTAGACATGATGATAAGTTAATTAAAACTAAGCTATGAATTACATGTCAACACTGGAAGGTGAAAGATTAAACCTTTCCCTGATGTCTTAAACATTATTCTAACACATACACACACACTAATCATAAGTCTATAAACATTATTGAACATATAGTATAAGTGTAAAGTTTTATAGCCCATATTGGCTAAATAATTTAGATTTACAAAGCATAGAATTAGTAAAAAATGTTGCCTCTTAATTCTCACCTAAAACACTAGTTTATGTTGCCTGCATGTTTACATTACACAGAATAAGCACAGGGATTTGCCTCAAGTTTGGTACAAAATCAATGCTTTATTTAATTTAAAGTTTGGATAAAACAACTCAGGTCTGATGCTTTCATTTTTTTCCAACAGAGAAATTGTGTCCTTACATTGCTCCTTTTCCCAAGGGAGACCAGCCTTTGCAAGCTTTTGTTGTCACTCCTGATATGATGCTAGAATCAGAGATTGAAGAGTTCCCTCTCATGGCACAGGAGTGCCCCTATGTTTACCTTGCCATCAGAAATCTTGTATTAGTGATCTGGGCGTTAAATCCTAAAGTGAGTATTAAATATATTGAAACATGTTTTTAAAAACTAAGCCAATCCTTACTGTGAAACCTATTTATATTGAGCTTTATGGGGCTGTTCAAAATTCTAATGCATCTTTATACAGATGAAACTTAAAAAAATTTCTCTGTTGTGTATTAAACTAGATTGGATGCAATAGCCGCATTGTTTTAGCTGTAATTTACAATGTCTAATTAACCACAATCATTCAAAAAATATGATAAGCAAGAAATCTGCTCTTTATTTGAAGCTGCACGTTTGATCTTTATGTCCATCTTAACTGTGCAAATAGAAAATAGACTATTAATTTCTAAAAATAGATGTAGCTTTCCATTAGGTCAAGGACCTAAAAAAATTTTTTTAAATAAAGCAAACTCATGAACATCAGAACATTTTATTTATGGGGTGAAATATGTAGAACACAGCTGGGTCTGTAAGGCCATGCACTCTTCCTTAATGTTCAGGTTCTAGGCCTATATTTTATGCAGTGAGTACAAATTTTTAACAAAACTTTTTTTTTTTAATAGGCCATAAATGCCCATAAAATTCCAAATGCAGATCTGATATATTTATCTGCCTCGCCATTGTTAGCTGTGTTTGGTTACAGTGTTATTATTCTCTTAAATATGTCATTTGTGACCGTACCACATTTGATAACATTTGCCACTTGGTTTTATGCGAATATCAAAACTGGAAATGTTTTTATAATATAAATAGATATATTTTGGTGTTTTTTTTTTTTTTGTGCGTGTAGGAATGGGTAACAAAAGAAAGATGCATGAGCCAACTTATCTGTAGAGGTCTGATTCGGGTCACCTGTATAGAACTCCTGCCACAGATCTTATCATTCCTAACGTATAATAACTTCATTAATCAGGGATTGGTGAAACCTTCACCCACACTTGTATATAACAAAAATTCTCAGGTAACATTTGCTGTTGTGTTGAATGAAGTACTTTATTTCCTTCTGTGAAATCTTAATTATTCTGTTTGATTTGTAATCATTTGTGTGAGTTCTGGGACTCTGTGTGATGAAATGATTCACTTGTGGTTGGGAAAGATTTAAAAAATGATTAGTAGGTGCAACAATGTTATTCTCAGGGACTAATGTATACGATAAAACAACTTAACAACATTTTGAATTTAAAAAGAATGAGGCACTTTACTTTTCACTATATGTAACAATTTAGCTTATTTATTGATCTACAATATTTTTCATTTTGTCATTTAGTGGGCACAAAATATTGTCTTTTTAATTTATTTTTTTTATACATATTCAATAAATTCTTCATAACCATTAAAGTTTAGGATGCATTACTAAAAAAAAATATTAAAAAGCCTTGTCGGCTTTTGAACAACTAAAATTCAAACAAATGATAGAAAGCTACTTTTTTTTAATTATGGGGATTGCGATAATACCCATACTTTCCCTTTTTGTCAAAAATGTAAACATAACAACTGTAATCAAACAAAGTAATCTGCCGGCATTTTATTCTTAAAGACTATGAACATTCTTTTCTTTAAAAAAAATTAAACCAAATTTAGATATCTATCTTAAACTAGCTCTATTTCTAGAATTTACATGTAGAACTTCATCTAATTCTAAACTTGTGCTAGAAAAACATTCAAACTTTAAATAGTGGTGAAACATCCAAACTTTTTAATAGGGATGAATCATTCAAACTTTATAATAGCAGTAAAACATTAAAACTCTATAATATCAGTGAAATATTTGAACTGATTGGTAGCAATAAAACATTAAAACTTTATAATTGCAATGAAACATTGAAACTTTAAGATAATTGTAAAACATACAAACTTTCTAATAGCTGTGAGACATTCGTACTTTATAATAGCAGTGAAACATTAAAATAGGTAAAAAAAACAAGTTCCCCTTTTAGTCCTTGTGATCTATAGGTCATTTGTTTCTTTGGTTAACCGTTAATGAGTAGGGTGTCATGTCATCTTTACTTTCCCAACTAAAGTCAGGTACATTAGAGTTGGATGGACTCTGGGGCACCTAAGAAATATTTAAATTCAGAATTTTAGTCTTCTCCAAGATTTGAACCTAGGAACCCATGTATGAAAGCCAAGTGCTTAACTGCACCCCCAAACTTTGAAATAGCAGTAAAAAATTCTAAATTTATAATAGCAGTAAGGCTGTAAACTTCCTAATAGTGGTGACACATTTAAACTGAATAATAGCAGTAACTTATTAAAACTTTATAATAGCAGTGAAACATTCAAATTTTATAATAGCATAACATTGGAACTTTATAATACCTGGTTAGGGTTAGTATTTTTTAGTTCAGTAGAGCAGATTTAGTTCTAGGATAAGTATCTTTATTATCAATAGTGATAGCTTTAAGTAAATGAACTTTAAAAAAAATAGGCTTTTAGAAAAAAACTTACTAAGTGTTGATATGAAGACATTGATATTCATATACACATACTAAAGGAATAGTGAATGATAGACTAATACCTGTAATCTATTATATTATTTATAATTACAATAAATTATTTCCAACAGCATTACCTTGAAGTTGTACTTAAAGTATTTTTTGTTAGGGAGGTTGGAGGGGAGGCAGGGGTCATTTTCTATTACAACTGCTTTGTTTGTGTTTTACAAACTTGAACTTAACATGTAAGTTAAGAGAGTGATCTTTTAAAAATAACATGAGCTTAGATCAAGTCTTCAAAGTGTATAAGATATTTTTTTAGTTTTATATTGATTACAAGTAATTTTTTAAAAAATGTTTCAATGTGATTCCTTTATGAGAAGACATTAATTCCATAGTGGAATTGTTTGTATGACTCCTTGCCTTTGTCCATAGAACTCTGTTGTTGTAATTGGTGCTGGTGCCAGTGGTCTAGCAGCTGCCTATCAACTCAACTCTCATGGATTTGAAGTAAATATATCACCTAAAGTAGATTTGGCTAATATTAGTTTGGTCCAATTTTATTTTTAGTTATTTTAACTTTTGTGAAGCACATTTTTAATTTGCTTTTATCTCCTTCCTTTGCCAAGTATTTCAATTTATTCATCATACTGACTCAGTAAGAAAAAATATATCAATCTTTACCAAAACAAAACAAATTAAAAAAGCAACAACCCAACATTTCCATGTCTATTTCTGTTGTTTTTCACCTTGGTTCTGTTAAGTAATAGTTTTTGTCCATCCTTTAGTTATAATAAGCTAAATGATACATTATTGATTTATGAATGACTTATATTAACATGTATCACATAACACAAGTTAACAGAAGTAACAGACAGACTCACTACAATATTAACTCCCTTGCCAAGGGAAATGATTCTAAATAAGGACAACTTACACATATGCAATTGCACAATGATAACACACCCAGACTTTATTGAATCTAATTTATTGTGTGGCCAACATAGAGTCTGAACCACAGTCTTGATATAAATAGAGCTGTCTTTTTGTTTTGTTTTGTTTTTCTTTAATTTAATTCTTTCTCCAGGTGACTGTACTTGAATCCAAGGACAGACTTGGCGGCAGAGTCAATGACATCATTCAGGATGGCATGGTGCTGCCCACTGGTGGGCAGATGTTGAATGGTTGCTATAACAACCCTATGGCTATTATGGCATTTCAGGTATGTTACCAATGTAAATGAGAAATTCATTTTAAATCCATACAAAAAAAATGTCCACTAAAACTTGACTTAAATAAATTTTGTTCCCATATGCTCTATCCCCTGTTAGTGAACTCTCGTCACTTCTTCTTTCTTGGATTAAACCTTTTCTTTTCAGGTTACTCAAGTTCATACACATTATCAATAAAATCAGTGTCAAAGATACCATTTGAAAATAAGAGATCAATTATATTTAAACCCCATAGAGAAACAACAGGAACAAAACTTCTATGAAACTATCAATTTTACACTTACAAACTTTTTTTGTATACAAATAAGTATCCATAATAAATTAATTCTGACACATTTTTCTGAAAGATTTAACTCTAATATGAAAACCTGCACAGTAAAAGTGTACAGTTAACCAAACTAGTGATGTGCTTTGTCTTGAGTTTTTGAATTTGTGGTTAATTTTTTTTTTTCTAGATTGGTATTGAATTAGAAGAACAGACAGACATATGCCAGCTGATCACAGACTCTGGGGCTTTAGTAGATGATCGGCTAGACCATAGAATTGAGTTTCACTACAATGCAATACTAGACATTGTGTCAGAGTGGAGGAAAAGTAAAAAAGAGGTGGCTGATGTTCCGTTGTTCTGTAAGCTTGATAACATTTTTACTTGTTTGTATTTAATAAGCTAGAGACATCTTTAATTTTTGTGCAATAATTGTTTGGTATTTTCTTAATAATACAATTCTATTATAATAAAGGACAAAATAAAATAACAAAAGAATTTCTAAGAAGAATTTGTATTTGATTCATTTATTGGTCTTCTTCAGTTGACTCACTAGAAACAGCAATAACCAATATAGTTTGTGGGGCTTAAGTTCTATTGGTTATCACACGTTCTCTTGGTGATCTTACTAGCATTGTAATAGTGTTACATAACTAGAATGTCTGCATTGTATCAATATAATATATACTAATTTAATGGCATACTTTTTGAATTTGTTTGCTATTTGTCTCATGTTTAAAAAAATCCCTACATTTAACAAGTTTGATTTCAACAACAAATAATGCTTTTATATATATATATGTTTCTAGACAAGTTTAAAGAGTTGCATGAGGAATTTGTTCATGAAACTCAAGGCTATTTCTCAGTGGTGAGTATCAATATTTGAGTAGGCCCTTTTAAAGTAATTAATCAGGAATGACATAACTAAATCTAATTATCAGGGTATCAGGAACATAGAAACTAATTATTGTAATAATAAATGACTCCCTATGGTGTTACCATGCAGATAACATAAAGCGTTACTATAGGATATAAAAAAAAATAGTATGGTAAAGCATAATCACCAATAATTAAAAATATTCCAAAAAATATACTTGACTACTTAAGCTACAGCTGAACAGGACTCCAGCTTTACTCAATGGTTACAAACAAAATCTTGTCTGTGGAGAAGTAACTCAAGAGTCACCTATCAGCATTCAATTCTTGGGTCATACAAAAGTCACAGTGAACATAATATGGCCCCTTGAAAAGTGGATAGATGACAACAACATGAACATGAGGCAAACAATATATCAACATGGCCTCCTGTTACTAGCCCTCTCTATACAAATTACACACTGGTGGTCCTCACAAATCTAAACATTGAGGAGTCATTCACAACAGAGGTCAATTAGAGTCATACAGACAAAAAAATTACTATTAGTAAATAAAATAAAAAATAAGTTTGAAGATTCTGACACAGGAACATCATTATCTTATATACTTACACAGGATACATCACTATCTTACTTACTGACACAGGGTACATCATTATCTTAAATACTGACACAGGATACATCACTATCTTATTTACTGACACAGGGTACATCATTATCTTATATACTGACACAGGATACATCACTATATAATATACTTACACAGGATAAATCACTATCTTATATACTTACACAGGATACATCATTATCTTCACTAAAACATGGCCATAGGTTAACATCTCATTGAACTAGGATAAAGGGATCAACTTTTTTTTTCTTATTGAATGCTTACATTTTTTTTGACCACATTGTGTCTTAAAAACTAAACATTATGTCACAATAGGTCATTGTGCTTTTCAGTTTTTAAGAGCGTTATTATCTAGTGCACTTAAATAATACATTTGTTTCTAGTTGCTTGTAATGCAGGTAGTGGCTACTCAGCTCATACACAATAATAATAATGGCGTTGTCGCTGATTTTGAAGATTAAGGATGAGTGCAGTATTTCACATGTGATCTGCATATTTTCATACACAAAAGCTGGTACATTAAATATGCTTTTTTTAAAATCAAGAATGGGGGCTCTTTTTATGCATGTTGTTTCCTTCGCTTTGTTGTCTATGTTTTGCTTTGAGTTTGGTGCTGTGCTGGTATAATTCTAAAATTGTGTTTCTTTGAGTTTTTTCTTTTTTTTTTTTAAGTTTCTTTAGTCAAAAATGAAATTATTTAAATGTTTAATAAAAATAAATTGAGATATAATGCATTTTGCAAAATCACAATTAAAACAAAAATATCTATGAATGAATTAGAAACATAGTTTATCTTCCCCACCCCTAACCTATTCATAAGACATTGTCCTTGAAAACTTAATATATATAGAAATATAACTAGCATATATCTGATGTATAATTGTACACAAATTTACTAGGACAAATTATAATTGCCCAGCTGTTTGTGATAAACATTGAATGTGTAGTATTTTCAATAATATCCTATAAAGTTTTATTTATATGTCACAAAGGATTTATTAAACACATATATTAGTTATAAAGTTTTTAAAATTACGAAAGGATTCTAGCTGGGTCTTATTTCATTCTGAACTAATTGCCATGATCTATTCAAATTTCATATCTTTCTCTTCTGTAACAATTGCCACAATCTATTCAAATGTCATATCATTCTGAAACAATGGCCATGCTGTATTCAAATGGCATATCATCCTGAAACAATTGCCATGATCTATTCAAATGTCATATCATTCTGAAACAATGGCCATGCTTTATTCAAATGTCATATCATTCTGAAACAATGGCCATGCTCTATTCAAATGTCATATCATTCTGAAACAATGGTCATGATCTATTCAAATGTCATATCATTCTGAAAAAAAATTTCACGTTGTGTTCAAATGTCATCATTTTGAAACAAATGAAATGATCTATTAAAATGTCATGTGGCATGGAATTTACATTTTTCACCTTTCCGAAGATCATGTTTTGTTGCTTTACCTATTTGAGAAATCATTTTTAAAATTATTGTTTTTTTTTAATTAACATTAAAATCTTTTTGTTTTTAGGGCCTCATCACATACTAGTTTGATATTTTGTAGTCTAAAAAAAATCTGTTTAAAGGACCACTTTGATTCAGCTCAAAATCTCTGCCATTCTAAAATACTTGAAACATCCTGATGTAAAAAAAACAACAATTTAAGTGTGAAATGCAGAGTTAGTACTGTACTGTTCATGTACTAATATAAATACAGTATAATCTCATACCAATGCTTTGTTTTGCTTTACCTATTGTTCTTTTGCTAGTGCAACTTTTATTTTTAAATTTGTTGTTGTTGTTGCTTGCTTTGCTTTATTTATACATTTTTTCATCTCGACCCATATGAAAAAGGGCGTGTTTTTACAGGAAGAAGAGCGCTTGATAGATTTCCACCACAGCAGCCTGGAGTATGCTTGTGGAACATCTCTTGATAAGGTATCTGCCCTCCACTGGGACCAGAATGAATTATTACCACAATTTGGTGGACCCCATATGAAATTGACTCAAGGTTTCGGCTCAATATTGACTAAGCTTGGTGAAGGTCTTGATATTAGACTAAATACAAAGGTAAAGGCATTGATTCATCATGTGAGGATCTAACACCCTTCTTGTATTTACTTTTTTTTTTCAAATTGAACTTTGAGGATTCTGTTGTTTTTTTATTGAGGATTTTATTTTCTTTCCCACATTAGGATTTAAAAAAAAAATTTTTGTATGTCATTCTTTGATAATTTTTGTGTGTATTCTATTGATCTGCTATTTTTAAATACTTTTCAGGTCACAGATATAGATTACAGTGGGCAGAAAATAGTTGTTAAGTCAAACAGTGGAACATTTCATGCAGATAAGGTAAATAACTAAAGGGACATAAACTAAACCATTTCTGAATCATAATTTTGTAACATACTTTTTTGAAAGTAAAAAAAATATTAATATATCGACTCTGAATTTTAGTAGAATGTAAATATTAAAGTTTTTAAAAAGTCAACTCTAAAAACATATGAATCCTTTCAAAAATTTGTCTTGTAGATTTGATAGTTTTGTCAATGTATAACTGTATCTTGGTGCTGTACACCATGAAATGTAATCAGTGGAATGCTGCAATCGAAACTGAAATTAACTGGTAAAAGATGGATTGTATTTGTTTGCAAAATTTAGTTTTCTTCATTTAATTATTTGTGATTTTATTTGAAGCTCTGCTTGTAAATGTTCTTCATGTTAGTTTCATTAAAACAACTTTATTCTAAATAGTAGTGTTTCGTTTTTTTAACTTCGAATTCACTTTTGAAATATATTTTCTTTTATCTAGGCGCATACATTCCAGGTTGAAAAATAATTGATCTAGCTATTGATATTGTTAGCCCCTTAAATTTTTATTGCTGGCATACTCAATCTGTATTAAACTCGGAAGGCGTTAATTATAAAGTCAATTTCTCATATAAATAATGATTAAATGCATATATTTTCTAATAATTTTATTATACTTTTTTTGGCTCAAAATTTAAAAAATAAATTTTTGCTTGTTATTACCACCTCAAAAAAAAGTAAAAAGAATTATTATTAAATTGTACATATTATTTTAATGTTTCAATTTAGAAACAAATTATGAAGCTCAATTCTGGGTTTTTCAATTAATACTGGTACAGCTTTTTTTTTGTCAATACTATTTCTTTTTTTGCCTTTTTTTATTTGGCAGGTGCTGGTCACGCTTCCTCTGGCTGTACTGAAGGCAGGGACAGTTAATTTCAAACCACTGTTACCTCCCTCAAAACTTAAAGCCATCTGTTCTCTTGGTGCTGGATTGGTGGAAAAGGTGAGGTCATTATAAAAAAATACATAAAACAATAATATATTCATCATCTTCCTTCTCCTTTGTCTGTTGAACCATTAGGGCGCCACACACTATCTTTTGAACAATTAGGGCACCATACAAGACCTGTTGAACCATTAGGGCACCACACAATATCTCTTGAACCATTAGGGCAGGGCACCACACAAGATTTCTTGAACCATTAGGGCACCACACAAGATTTTGACCTTTTTCCATTAGCCTCTTTTTTTTTGCCTTGGATTGAATTTCTTTCAATGACAGGCCTGCCTATTCTTTTTATGTTGTCATCACTTTTTCTGTCTGTTGCATCTTCTTTTTCCTGGTACTGTTCTATGAAGGAAGAATCTTTGAGAGCCCTGTTCATCAGAAGTGCCAAAATGTAACAAAATCATTCTTTTTCTTGAAGAACTTAGAATCTTTGTTAGTCTCTCCTATTATTCAAGAAAATAAAAAAATCTTTAGTGCTACAACTTCACTTAACATCTTTTATATTTAAATTTATACTCCATCCTCTACACTGAAATAAAACTTTCTTCCTTCACAACTAAAATGAGAGTCCCTTACTTGTTACTCAAACATTTTCAGCTTCTTGTCACATGATCTTAGTGCTCTAAACAGTTCCCCTTTCATGTACAAACTCATATTTGTAATTTAATTATGTTGTTATTCCTTATGTCACTTTCCACCATGTGTCTAAAACTGACTTTTTTTTCCCCTACAGGTGATGTTACAGTTTGACCACAACTTTTGGTCAAAGAAAGAAGAACTGCCAGTATTTGGTTGTATTCCTAAATCAGAATCTCATCGAGGTCTTTTCAATGTTTTTTACTCATATCATTGTGAAAAGGTGGGAATACAAACAACTTGGTTTCTGTTTGTTTTTTCTTTGGTACATCTTAATAATGAATGTAAAATGGTTTGTGTTAATAACATAAATTTTGGATTTAAAAAAGCACTGATAATATGTTAAAATAAAACAATGGTTAGAGTTATTTTTTATTTGTTAGACAGACATTGTGTTATTACTAAAACTGTTAAGTTTTAATGGGAATTAAAAAAATTTTTTTTTTTAACTTGACAAAAACTTCAGCCTTGCACATATCTTTTAATATTCTTTTTATGTTTGTCTTCAGTCAGGTAAACATGTTCTTTCCAGTTACCTTGTGGGCAATGGGCTTTCCCAGATGCAGGGCAAGTCTGACGAGGAGATAGTTCATGTCTTTCTAGAGATTTTAAGAAGCATTTTCCCAGACAAGGTAACAATCCCAGAGTTGCTTTGCTTGGTGTAAATGTTCTCAATTTTTTCTTAAGATAAATGTCAATCTCCCATATGTGATGTTAGCCTAAGAAATGCTACTGAAGTCAAACATAATATTATGTTTTGTGTTTTCATAAAAAAATTGTTTAATCACCCTAATAGTCTAGATAAGAAAGCTAAAATCAAGTCACTAAGCTTAGGAATAACCTCAGCAAAGTGAAAGTGTGTTGTCATATTATGTTAATAAATAATAGAAAAATAATTAATACAGCTAAAAGGAAGTGCTAAGATTAGCATTGTTTAAATTTTGTGTAGCCATTGATACAGATTTTATAGTAATTTTTAGAAAAATACATTTACAAATGTAATAGTTATAAATGGAAATGCATTTACAAATGTAATAGTTATAAATGGAAATGGAAATACATTTACAAATGTAATAGTTATAAATGGAAATGTTCTACAATATAAATGAATCCTTTTCCCAATTATCGATTGGTTTAGCTGACAGCCTCAGCTCACATTCTGAATCAATCACTTATCAAAAACTTATGAAAGTTGTGGATAACTCTGTACTTTTTACATTATATTTTTACCAAATTATTAAATTTTTACTACCTCTACTATTTTAATTGTAAATAGACCTTGATTTTAATTATTTGACGGTATAGAAGTTGACCTTTGTTGTGTGGAGGGAGAGTGGCCCTTGAGGGACTGCAGGCACGACATGGCCTAAATTGTGCCGATGTGCCCAAAACCACAAACCACAAACCTGAAAGTTGTGGCATGCAAGCTTTCCTTTGAGAATGAAGGTCCACCCGTTTGTGGATCTAAAGAGGATTGAAAACATGAACATCACATTGACAGTTTCTATTTTATTTTTAAGTCACTTTCTAACAGAGCTCTTTGATCTGCTAGACATCCTAAATTTCTCAAGATTTAAACTTAGATCTTAAATAGCAGCCAATTCCTTCATGACTTTGCTTCTAGATCTTGTAGTTAGGGCTAAGGGAATCTGAAAAGTTAACTTTTTTTTATGTTTTAAAAGAGAGAATCTATTTCTTCTTGTATTTTTGTTTTCAAAGGAAATTCCAACACCTTGTTGGAGCACAGTGACCCACTGGGCTGCTGACCCTGATATTAGCATGGCTTACAGTTACATCCCAGTGGGCTGTGATGGTGAGGCCTATCACGCTCTGGCAGAGACTGTTGAGGACAAAATTTACTTTGCAGGAGAGGTAATATGTTGACATCATCATTCTAAGGTTCATTCACCAGAATCTTTTTTCTTTTAAGATAGTGCTTATCAATATAGGCTATGAACTCCTTTGTGGCACTCTGCAGACCACTTAAGGAAAGAAGGGGGGTACTACAAAGAAACAAAAAAAAGTTAAGTGTCACCTTAAAAGTGCTTTTAGTCAATGCGAGTAATCTGTTGGGTCTCATGCCCAATCCAGGACTGGTGTTACTAAAGGATCAAAACAACTTTAGTTCACATATTTAGCTTTCTAAAATTAGTAATGATGATTGCTCATACATTTATATTTCATTCTGACAAATGCTCTTCAGGACAGCATAATTCATAATAATATAATCCTTTTCAAATTGAATGAATATTTAATTTGAGATCCAAAGAAAAACCCTTGTTGACGACAGGTGCAGAAGATGTAAAGAAAGCTTAAATAAACCCCGCTGACCAAAAGCTTTTGTCTGCATCAGATATGGAAATGTGCACGCTGCAACTGGGTTTGATTAGTCATGTGAAACCTGCACTCATCCTTAATCTTAATCTTTGAATCACATTGTTGTTTTTCCTTGAGACACTTTCATTTATCTTAAAGTAAATGCTAGCAAATTGGAAAACTTGGATGACTTTTTTTTTTGATGAATGTTTCTTTGTTCAATAAGCTTGCTGCATACCTAAACACAAAAAAGAAAGCTAAATATCTCTGGATGGCTGCACCTGAAAGTTTACTACTACATCATTTCAGCATTTTATGACTACATAGAAGTATTGATAAAGACTAACCACTCAAGTTCCAACAATGATTTGTTTTTTTTTCGCAGGCCGCCAATCGTCAGTTTCCACAAACAGTCTCTGGAGCATATCTCTGCGGTGTTCATGAAGCAAGGAAGATAATCCAGTCCTTTAATTGAATATCCTCCCCTTACCCTCATCCATGGAAGTTTTGCTAAAGTGTTCTTTGTAAATCAAAACACCACTCTTTATGTATGATGATATGAGCAGTGCTTTCTAATGGGCGCTCCAAAGGAATGTAATACTTTTCTTAGTTAGCTCTTAAGAAAGGGAAACAATTCTCTTAATAGTAAGAACATTATTTTTTTAACAATATATTATTCATGAATTTCTGTCTCAATTCGAATTTTTTTCATAATCTTATTTAAAGCACAAGCTGTAGAGGTCACTTAAACTTAAGCAGTATGTTAAGGACAACTAGACATAGCTCTTGTAGCATTTGGTCACCCAGATTTTTGTGTCCTAAGGGAAAAGAAATAGCTGATGCAGTTTTGGTATAACTTACATAGGCGGAATCACTCTTTATGCAGTGTATCTGGCAGAAAGAGTGCAGTTAATTTGAGGTTTCATGGATTCCCCCACCAAGCATAGCCCTTTTTCAGTGAATTGTTGAGATCATGATTACCCTGTCATAAAAGTGTGCTGTATGTAGCTGATGATATTATCCCTTTTTAGTTTGAAGTTAAATTCCTTCATAGAAATTCACTTTTGAGTCTACTAGTCAACATGGAATGAAAGAGGAAGTCAGTTGTCAATCTTTATTTTCTTCTCTGGAATTAAATGCATTGAAAACAATTTAGAACTACAAATGATTGGGTACCAACAGCTTTATAGGTCAAGTTGGGGAAGTGTTTTTTTTACTACTTTTTCTTTTGTATATTATACTTACAGTGGTTTAGAATTAGTGACTTGTGTTTTTCTAAGTTTTGAGTCATGAATCTTATTTAGGTTTTTATTTAGAAAGAAACATATTTTGTGTATGTTACTGCAAATAAAATTGATTTCAAAGTGCAAACTATATTTACAAAAATGAACTAATGGCAGCAAACTGTATAGAAATAAAATAAAACGGGTTATTTTTGTTTTGATTGTTTAAAATTGGAAAAATGTCCTTGGATGAATGTTTTTGTTTTCATTCGTGTTTTGATTAAGTGTTTACCTTGATGAGATTCTTCCAGCCAAATTATAGGACTAATACATGTGCCAGTTAAACCAGATGGGACTAATACATGTGCCAGTTAAACCATATGGGACTAATACATGTGCCAGTTAAACCACATGGGACTAATACATGTGCCAGTTAAACCACATGGGACTAACAGATGTGCCAGTAAAACCACATGGGACTAACAGATGTGCCAGTTAAACCAGATGGGACTAACAGATGTGCCAGTCATTTTTGTTTAAAGTTTAAAAGCACTTGAAGTAAACAGCATTGATAACTTGTCTCTTATCATAGTCCCTATAAGTTTATTTTTTGTATGTATTAGTCACATTTGGGTTTATTCCTCATGTTTCCTAGTATTGTATAGGTTCAATACTTTTGTTTAAATAGAACTTGCACATTCAAAGCTCATGTATTAGTCCCATCTGGTTTAACTGGCACATGTATTAGTCCTATCTGGTTTAACTGGCACATCTATTAGAGTCCTAAGTAGACTACTTCTCTTGCCCATAAATTAGGTTCAAAGCCATTCACTATTTATTTAGCATCCTGAAGATTTTTTGTGTGATGCTGGGTGTGTCCGCCACATTACACAACCATCTTTGCCAACCAGTCTAGTGTTGATTCCCTATTACAATAAAAGATTAATAATTGCTTAACAATTTCAAATGCAATATTCGAATCTGAAAAAAAGACTCATTTTATACAAGTAAGCAGTTTTCAATAACATTTACAGATTCTACTTTGTGGTATGCTTGTAAAGATATGCATCTTTTGTTTTGTAAGACGTCTGCTGAAAGTTTTGAACACATTAATTTTGTCACTATATAATTAATTTGTTGATTGTGTTTTTTATGAGTATAGTTTACAAAATGTTTATCATGTATATGATTCAGTTTGTGCAACCATGGACTATAATATATTTTGTAATTCTAACTATGATGTTGTTGCAATAAACATCCTCTTTAAAGAATTATACAAACTGCCTGCTGTAAATATATTTCAATTACTGGACACAGTTGATAGTTGTGTTTGATATTAAACATTATTAGAAATAAGTAAAATGTAAAAATAATGTTTAAAAACAGCTTATATTGAGGGAAAATTACATCGATTATTTTGAATCAATCACCTAATTAGTTTTTAGTAGATCTAGACCAGTGGTCTTCAACGGGGGCGATATTGCCCCCTAGGGGGCGTTTTCGATATTTTGGGGGTGCTGAGAGCCAAAGGGGCGGTAAGGGGTCTCTGGGCACAAAATGGGGCGGTAAGGGTGCGCTGGGCATAAAGGCGGAAAGAAGAAACTAAAGGTGCTCTGAAACAAAACAAATTTAAACATTCTTCAACATTAAAGCTGGGAAACTAAATATAGACAAATTAAAGTTAGCTTGTTTCTAATTTAAGAACAGAAACAGCGTTAGAAATTGAGTTCGGAAATCCCATTTTCTATTTTTAAATTCTTACTCTTTTGCTATGATTGTGACTGTTGAGTATTTATTGTCCTTGGATCTCGCGCGTATAAACATTTAAGATTTGATAAACAAAGTAGGTAATACGCCTTTTAGATTCTAGTTTATTTTATCTACATATGTTAATATATTGATATGTAAATGTTAATTGCAAAAAAACATTAAAGGTAACTTTTCAAAGAATATTTTAACTTTTTAAAAAACAAAAAAACATTGATAAAATGTTGTTACGAAACCTCACTGGTATGTCATGTAATATTTCCTTGAGATTTAGTGAATTGCCACTAGAAAAAAAGTAAGTTCTACTTTGATGGCATTTTCAGATGAGGTTATGAAACCAAGTCCGCTTCACGAACATATAGCGATTTCCAAAAATAATTTAAGAATATTCATGAACAATAAT
The DNA here is from genome assembly GCA_036873155.1 of Biomphalaria sudanica. Classification (NCBI taxonomy): domain Eukaryota; kingdom Metazoa; phylum Mollusca; class Gastropoda; family Planorbidae; genus Biomphalaria; species Biomphalaria sudanica. Next base: position 1,411,458 of record JAZGLO010005242.1, on the reverse strand, counting down.
AAAAATCTACAATGAATACAATATTACAAACAAAAAAACGGCAAAGCAGGAGATGTTTTAATGGCTCCTTAGACAAATGCATAGCTTTTTTAAAATACTTGTGATATTGTTGAAAAATTGATTAAGACTAAATTTATTTTAAAACATATGTAACACAAAAAGACTTGTTTTTCTGTTAGAGATGAAATATTTTTCAAAATTGTCTAGTTATGTAGCTTATGGGGACATAAAGGAAACCATCAGTGGTTGGACGCTACAATGACTTCATAAGTAATATACAATAAAGAACAAATCTATTCCATATTCACCTTGTGAGTTATGATACACAAGAAAAGTTTAGCCCGCAATTTCATTTCTATTTGAATCGAATTATAAAACTAAATAAAATACAAACCCATGCTAAAATAAGAGCATCTTTCAACAGTTTTGTGAAACGAATGATGAAAAAGGTGTTACACTCTTGTTGTAAACTGAAGTTCGCTGGATTTCGAAAGGGGTTTGTTAATTGTTATGGCTCGTTTTTTTTAAACTTTTAAATAATTTTTGTTTTTGAGAAACGGGAAGAGTCAACGGTTGGCGATGACTTAAAGCAGGCTAAACAAATGTTTGACATGGAAGGCATCTCACGCAATGAATGAAACGAACCTCCGACTGCTAAGAAAGAGATTGACTTTTATTGATAATCTCATTTTCTCTTTTATCGAGATATTAAATCTATTTTACAGAGTTTTAGAATCTCACATAACTTGTTTGTTGACAAATGAATTACTGCCCAAGGACACCGATATCTATGCAATTCACATAACAATGCTCTATGAAGAAATTAAGATTCGCTTCTAAAATTTAAAATATGTATATTTAAATGACAATTATTAAACATCTGTTACTGATGTTTAAATTGAGTTGCATGAAAAAATAGATTTACAAAACTATGTCTTCAGTAAAAAGAATGTAAACATAGGAGGCACACAGTGGCGTAGCTATTGTGGGGGGGGGGAGGAAAATTCCCCGGGTCCTCATTCAAGGGGGGGGGGGGGGGGGCAAATTAGTGCTTTTTTAATTAATTAAATTAAATATTACGCAAAATGCAGGGGCCCCCAAAGATGTCAAGCCCCCTGGCCCCCAAACGATGGATTTTCCTAGCTACGTCCCTGGAGGCACAACAGAGATGTGGCTGCATTTAAATGTTTCAATAAAATTCCAAAAACTGTGGTCGAAATTGGCTTATGTTTTAGCTTTTCAGTAAACATACATTGTTAACATAGATTCAGTGCTTAACAAACTTAATGACTAAGCCAAGAAATAGACTGGATGTAGCCACTAGAGGAGACCTTCACCTTGCTTTGGTTAATTTAAAGCTTGAAATTTCTAATATTGTCAGACTGCATGGGGCATAAGGTTCCCATTAGCTTAATTTCTTTTTGTAGTGAATTCAGCAATAATAATATTTATATTAAAAAATAAAACTAAATTTACAATAAAACCTAAAAACAGTAGGCCCTAATATTCAAACAATTTACACGGAGACTATTCATAGGATTTGAAAGAAAGTCTTTACAATTAATTTTTGTGTGTAGTCACTGAAAATTATTTGACTTAATTTTTTGTATTGGCTGTTTTTGCCTTTAATTCCGAAGATTACGGCCTAGTCCAGGGTTTGACATAACTACGCAAACCCAACTGCGACCTACATATTTTCCCGAGTTTTATGCAGACAAAGCCTTGTCCGCTGGTGTTCTATTTAAGTTTTCTTTTCGTCTTTTGCGTCTGTCTTCAATAATGGCTTTTCTTTGAGTCTCAAATGTTTGTCCCACAGAGTTTGTGAGAGCTCTCGAACTGTTTCTCTCAGAGGCTATCTGCTGCCAGAGAATGCTGCCAGGTACTTTTCTCTATGCCAGTGAGAGAGAAATGGCGCCTGAATAAATCTTTATAGCTCTCACGGGGTGGGGAGGGGGCACCTCTGTAGCTCAGTTCTCCTCAAAGCTCGTCAGTCATAGGCCAAGGAGTTCACAACAATCGCCTTTGGCATGCGGTCGTCACCCAAGCGGGATAAGTGTGTTACTGACAGCCTACACATTACTAGATAGATGATATTTTGTTCAAATTGGCTTTCTCGCGCTTCTTTATAAGTGCTTTTCTTAGAAGGGGGCGCTGGCGGATTTTTTTAAAGAAAAAAAATCGAAAAGGGGGCGGTAGGCCAAAATAGGTTGAAGACCACTGATCTAGACCAATAATAAAAAATGTGTGTGATCGGAAATATTTGTTTTTGTTTAGGGCATGCTCATTGTGCTATGTTTCAATCAGTTTTACTGATCAGTTTGTGTGTGTGCGTGTGTGTGTGTGGAGGGTTGTGGGAGAAAGTTTTTGTGCTGCCTTTTCAAAAGCAATTTTATAAAAAGTTGCTGGAGTCTGAACTCAAGGTCAAGAGTCGACATGCTAGCCACTGATTTATCCATGTACTTATAATAGCAGAAGGTTTTATAGGCTATTTTTAGTTTAAACTTTTTTTCAGAACGACCTAATTCTCTACACAAGCCTTATCTTACCAAAGCTTATTACATTTTCTGTATAAAGCAAAGTTTAATTATTAAAAGTAATTGATTAACTAATTTGTTAATTTTTAAAAATCGATTCATGTGTTGGCATCGACAAAGAATAATTGTGCCTAGTTTCAACATGATCCGAGAATGGAAGAAATAATGTGTAAAAGACTCCGCACAGGCAGATGGAGTCAATTGATATAAAGTTTTGTAACAAGCAAAATAAATACAAATCTTTTTTTATTTTTTTATTTTAAAGCTGATCTTTAAGACTAGATCTACCCCATAATGTGCAAGCTATTTCCCTTATTTAATATCACACAGAATAATTACCAACAATTAAATGAATAATTAAGTATTTTTGTTTATTGATTCATGTTTTGTTAGGTACAATAAATAATTATTTGAAGTATCAACTTGATTTGAGAATGCTTGAGAGAGAAAGAGCGTTAACAATTATTTAAGGGGACTAAACCCAACAAATTGAGCCATATATGTGAATATTGAAGTATTAGTTTCCCTTGTCGCTATTAAACAAAATAATGAATTACCAGTATTTAATTGTCAAATGGGTTACTTTTTTTTTTTAATCGATTCATGTCTTGTCTATGTCAAAGAATAATTGTGCGAAGTTTCAGCTTGATTCGAGAATGGGTGTGGAAGAAATAATGTGTTCACACTTTGTACCAGACAGATAGAAGCTTTGTAAAAAAGAATATTTAATAGCCTACATAAAAAGAGGCCATAAAAAAAAAACTACATCCAACTAAATTGTACTTCAAACTACTTAGGTAGTGTCTCCCCCGAGTACGCTATTCTGCCTCAACGTGGCACTCGGGTGGAAACGATCGCTAGAGGAAGTGGTTAGACTAAATGAATAGCAAAACAAAACTCCTGTGGGAGTGTCTAAGGGAATGCGAGAGCTTTCCCATTGCACGGTGCGGAGTTGAAAGAGAGATTCCACGTCACTGTCGACAATCCATGCGCCGCTCCTCAAGGGACCTAATGGCGAGTCCTGCACGGTTAGCTTGGTACAACATAGGAACATGGCGGAGGTTCCTGGTGTACTCGGCCTTCGGCCATGTATTCTAGTCCATGCGCCCGGAGTGCCAGATATATCGGAAATAGCAATGCTTTACATAGGCATTGACTTGGATCTCTTCCAGACAGAACGGTTTGTTTAAGCCGGCTTACAAGCCTAGAGCTCGAAGAGCCTTCGGCTCATCTCTTTTGATAATCACACGGTAGTGTATCCAATTAGTCCTTTTTCTAGGTTTCATCAATAAATGTTCTATTTTTGTTTTGTTCACTTGGATAACTGGAGCAAGGTAAGCAGTAAAATGGTTACGTCATCCAGGGGACACTACGTGATTCTAGTATTTTGTTGATGAATGCAGAATGCTTTAAATAAATATAAATTACCTTATTAGGAGAGCTTTTCAAATTATGGAGTTTTGTCTCTATTTAACGTTTGTGTAATCTTGGCTATGCTCATGCTATAACCCCTCCCTATTTTTAACCCAAAAAGAGACCCTGTAATTAACTATTTATTTTTAATTGATTTTACTCACCTTCTTTGTTTTAGTAATACTCACACACACACACATGAATGTGGTTACATCGCCAAGCAAAACTTCCACCAGAACAAGTTGCAGCTGGTAAGTGTCACCTACATTGATCTTGCACTAAATGTTAGCCAATTAGTTTTATAGTGTAAAATTGTTACCAAAAGACATTTTTGTCTCCCAAATCTGCTACCGTTACAGGAAATATATCCACAACTATTGAGTATTTGAGATTTTCACGATAACTCTGAAAGACAGTTTGTTTGTTTGTTTTTATTTTTTTAAGATTCGGTTTACATTCTTTTAAGCAATAAAATACAGTATCATAGAAACAGAACTAAAAGTAACAGAAACAGAAGAAAAAGTAACATAGAAACAGAACTAAAAGTAACAGAAACAGAAGAAAAAGTAACAGAAACAGAACAATAAGTAACAGAAACGGAACAAAAAGTAACATTCATGTGCAAAAATCCCGTTGACAATTCAAAAAGAGTAAATTCTTTTTATTTCCAAGTTATAAGCGCAGACATTCAGACAGACCACTTCAGATATTATTATTATAAGTAGTCTGTTTTTTAAGACACAGATAGAGACGGGGGAAGTAATTATTTGGCTCATCCCCTGTCACTTCATCCCCGGTCATTTCATCTCCTGGTCATTTCGTCCCCTAATCAATCAAATAATAATTGTATAAAGTTTGAAATTAACAATATCTCATAAATTTATTTTTATTTTCATGACAAAAAGTGTGACCCATTAAGTAAAAATTCAATTTGATGTTGAAAAATATATAAATTTATCGTCTATATATAGAGAGAGTTAATGAAAACAAAAATGTTTTTGCATATTAATCAAAGTAAGATAGATTGGCTATTAATAGTAAGTAGGGTACAGAAGATGATCCGTTGAGTCGTATTGCTGCAGGGCCTACATGTGATGTAATTTCTTGCCAGTGTTGCATATTTCTTCCTTGGGCATTCTTCAGTGCCGCAATTTATAACTTTATTATAACGGGGATTGACACAAAGCGTAGCCCACAGGCCTATAGGCGATATGAATCAATGAAATGAATCGGCTTCAGAGGAGAGTTGAAGGCAACGTTTAAATAGAATAAATTAAACTGTTTATCAAGGTAAAAAATTATGCGCCCATATTCATGAAAGAACTTTTGACAAATGAAGATAAAGTGAAAGATGGCCGTCAGGAGATAAGTTATCAACGGCATGATCATAAGTCATTAATGTCAGGGGTTCAAATTATATATATATATGCTGCTTGGCTCTTGTTCTTGTTGTGTTTCTTAACTTGGTTCTTGTGGCTCACTAGGGGTTTCTTGAATATCAAATAATACTTGCTTGATACTTTCTTAATTATAATTCATCAATACTTGCTTAGCTCAAATACGAACACTTAATATACATCAACTCTAACTCCTTATATTCATGAATATCGATAATACTTTAATACTTAATAAAGCACACAATTATATCACTCTTATGAAATAGTAATAATACACAAAACACCAGTCCATCAACTTATAAAAATATATAAATGCATAAATACCAGTCCAGGAAGTAAACTTCCAACCTTCCTTGACCGGGAGCAAGACCTTACTGACTTAACACACTCTCTCGCATATTCAACGAAGACTTAATCACTCAGTTCACACAACACGTGCAACACTTCGCATTCATAACAAGGGGATATAACAATCATATCAAAATATCAAAACTAACATTCATTCTCGCCATACCTCTCCCTGACAATAAGGTATTCACATTTCTCAAAAGATTTCCACTACTTCCACCACACCCTGGCCTTTGATCATTACTTATGCACATATCAGGCGCTGTTCCTCAAAGGGGCCGTTACATAATAAATGGCGTGTCCCGCACGGCTAGCCTGGTACAGAAAAGAAAAATGGCGGGGGTCTTAGTAGATCTATACGCGGCCTCTTGCCGCGAGTCTGACCCACCCGACAAAACAGTGTACACTGTTTTCATACAGGCCGGTGAGAGGGAGCTCTTGTTCACTTTTGCTGGCCTAGAGTTCCAAGAGCCGAAGGCTCAACTCTACCTGACAGTTTAAGAAGAAGAAGAATGCAAAATGCACAAGATAATATGGGCATCCATTATATCAAATAAATACAAACCTCGCTATACAATATATTTACTTATTTATATATATCATTACATTTCTCAACAAGTATGAAGAGAGGAGGGGGGAACACTATAAACACTAGAATAGCTGTCAAAAATAGCATCAAAAATTGCAAATACATTTTTTTTTATTTATAAGATGAAATGAGTCCATGAAGTAAACGCCCTATTAGCGAAATTACACAGTGACTAAGAAAAAATATTTAGTCCGGGATGAAATGACCAAGGATGAAGTGACCAGGGATGAAGGGACCGAAATGAAATGACCAGGGATGAAGTGACCGGTCTCCAATTATTTAACCTGCATAAGGTTTTGAAAATAAAATGTCTTGTCGTAACCCCTTTATTACTTTATTACCTATGTATGTATGTATGTATGTATGTATGTATGTATGTATGTATGTATGTATGTATGTATGTATGTATGTATGTATGTATGTATGTATGTATGTGTGTGTGTGTGTGTGTATGTGTGTGTCTGTCTGTCTGTCTGTCCGTCTCTCTCTCACAGCAATATACGCTAACAAAACTTTTAAAAAGTCTTCTTAGAATGCGTTATCATCCAATATCTACATTTCATTCTAACACCTCTCTTCTCCAACCTGGTCCGTCAGTGTTACTTTATCCGTGGTGAATTAAAGTCATTTTAGGCTTGCAATGACGAGTAATAAGGGTACGCGGTGGCTGGGTAGTTAATGGATTGACTTTCGAACGTGGGGGTCCTGGGTTCAAATCTAGGTGAAGACTGGGATTTTGAATTTCAGGATTTTTAGGTCGCCTCTGAGTCCACCCAACTCTAATGGGTACCTGACTTTAGTTGGGAAAAGTAAAAGCGGTTGGTTGTTGTGCTGGCCAAATGGCACCCTGCTCGTTAACCCTTTAACAAAGAAACAGATGGTTTAATTCTATTTTTTTTTAAATGACGGGTACTACTTTTAAAGTCTGCACTTTTCCCTTCCAGATTGTAACGTTGGATCTTCACAAAGCTCATAATGCCCACTGCCCACGTAAACATCTTCTTACTGGGACTTGCCCTGGTCCACGGCTACGTCAACGAATTTGACAGACCATTTTCTTTCAAGTGTGGTGAGAACAAGATCATCAGTCATCTTTCTAGCGTCCATGACAACCGCTTCGAGGACAGGGTGTTTGACATTTTTTGCCGAAGCGTATCTTTCACCACAGATTGTGCACAATCAGGTAATATTTTCTTATTTATCTTATAAATTACAGACGTTCTTAGCGTATCCATGTGTCAATCAAGTCGTGCATGTCAATAAGAGACTTACTTAAACTCTAGTCAGTCATTTTTGTTTCCAGGCTGATTCAGGCAAATCGTTTCATGCTCTAATGGTACTAGGGAAGAAATGGTACTAGGGAGAAATGGTACTTGGGAGAAATGGTCGTAGGGAGAAATGGTACTTGGAAGAAATGGTACTTGGGAGAAATGGTCCTAGGGAGAAATGGTACTTGGGAGAAATGGCACTTGGGAGAAATGGCACTTGGGAGAAATGGTCCTAGGGAGAAATGGTACTTGGGAGAAATGGTACTTGGGAGAAATGATCCTAGGGAGAAATGGTACTAGGGAAGAAATGGTACTTGGCAGAAATGGTACTAGGGAAGAAATGGTACTAGGGAAGAAATGGTACTTGGCAGAAATGGTACTAGGGAAGAAATGGTAGTCCTACTAGGGAAGAAAGAGCACTAATAAGAATAAATTCGTCCTAGCTTATGGAATAAGAAGTGTCTCTTTATCTCTGACATCTATAATTCTTACTTTACAGCCGCTTAGAGAAGTTCTCTCCTGTTGATTAGCTTAACTTTTCTTTAACAAAATTTATTATGCATTAGTCTTCAACTTTTATAGTTGATATTTTAATATAGCTCAGAAACAAGTGAAACACTGGCGGCCACCATAATGCCCTAATTTTTTATTTTTTTTTGAGAGTTCCATTTTTTCACCAAAAAGTGTCTCGTGTGTATTTTGATTGGTTACTGTGAAGGTAACAAATTGTAAGTGGCCTACCTAGGAACACCGAACTAAATATTGGTTACTGTGAAGGTAACAATTGTAAGTGGCCTACCTAGGAACACCAACACTAAATATTGGTTACTGTGAAGGTAGCAAATTGTAAGTGGCCTACCTAGGAACACCGACACTAAATATCGTACTGGTTAACGTAACATTTACAAAATGGGTCAGACACTTATCCCCCATGGGGGACGACCGCATTCTAAAAGCACTCTAAAGGCTGTCTTCTTTGGCGAGCTTAAAAGATAACTGTGTAACAAAGGTGCCCCCCCCCCCCAATCCCAGTGGCGTAGCATCCATGGCGCGAAGGGATTCAATGAACCCGGGCCCACAAGCAATAGGGGCCCACAGCTGTGGGGTAGCAACCATGGCGCGAAGGAGCTCGTTACGCTTGGGCTCCTGGCTCGCGGCCAGTTGGGGCCCACTTTAGAACTTAGGAAGAACATTTATTTGTTCATTTGAAACACTTTTAACTCTGTTAAGAAGTTGTAAAAACATTGACTTTTAAGACACTACTACTTATATGCAGTCCTAATTGAATCAGACGTTATGACATAATTACTTTTTTATGAAAAAGGTACGATCTTTACATTGGAATGTCTTTACATTTAGATTACTCATTTTTTGTCACACACTAAATTTGTCTTATTGGCTGGAGAGGAGCCCATCAGATGTTTTTGAACCCGGAGTACTAGTGTGATATTTACTTGTGTAGCAGGCAGTGGTTACGTCCTATAGTCCTCACAGTACTAGTGTGATATATTTACTTGTGTAGCAGGCAGTGGTTACGTCGTATAGATCTACCTAGTTTAAAATTTAACCTAACACTAATAGTCGAATATTTAAACTACATGCTTACATATTACTTCCTAATGTGTCTTAAAACGAATAGATATTAATTAATAATATCATTTTATCCCGTGATTTAAGAATGTGCGCTTATAATACTGTCTCTAATTTAGTCACAAGAAGCATTGGCACTTGATTCCCAACATCATTTTGGTCCAACACCAAACCGTGTTTATGCCATCTCCCATTTAACTCGAGCCTGTCTTTATAGTTCCTTAAGCGATGTCTAATTCATTCTCTAATTTTTGTGCTATCATCCAGACTGCTATCACATTTGATAAATTGTTATACTCCAATCAAGAGTTATAACACACATGCGAGTCCGCACAGCTTTTCAGACGCTATTGAAAGAACTGTATATCGCTTTAGTAAACCGTTAAAACGTTTATTCACAGGGAAAATGGTCGTCGAGTCTTCTACTCAAAGCGTCTCTATTCTGCCCACTCTTAAATCCGGCACTGCTGCGATAGCTTACAATCAAAGCAAAGGGTCCTGCCTGCTAACCTTTGTCTGAATAGACCCGACGTGAATATTATATATATGATTTTATAGTTTTAGACTTTTCACGCTCATACCGAGGATGGACAAACCAAGACAGACTTGAATAATGAATAGAACTGCCTAGAAGTAGTCTTGTTTTAAGAAGAACACAAAACTGAAATTGGGTTAGCCTACATGCCAAAATTTCGTACAACAAAGTAGCGCTGACAAAATGGTGTCTTTAAAATAGCGCCGAGGAAGAAAAAAAAGCGCGAACTGTATCTCATATCAAATATGCCTTGATCTAAAAATCATATTTATCTGGAGGCAGCAGAGGTTTGAATTCTGAGTTTTCCTTCTCCCTCAGGCAGCAGTAACTCGTTAGCCTTAGGTTGTCACCTTTTGTCCTACACGTTGAGCTTCTAAACGTTTTCACCGACCGCACCTCGGAGGTTGGGATGGGGGCTGGGGGCGCGAGAAAGCGGCTAGATTGGTCGTGAGGCCATAATCTCCAAAAGCACTAACTCATATTTAAATTTTTTTTCAATATCTGTTTCAGAACAGAAAGAAATAAAATAGATTCTAGAACCAACATGTTAGACACATGCAGATCTAGGCATCGTAAAAGACTGAATCATTAATTTCAAAAACAAAATGCTGCACATATTAGAATGACTGGTTGTTGACACGCAAGTCCTGGGTTCTATCCCCATACTAAACAATTTTTGTCAATGACAAATGAAATATAAGTGTTAAATGTTTTCTTGGAGGTTCAGCGAGTGCCGATTTAAATTATTCTGACAGTGGATTCAAGCAGTGGTTGATTTTGAAACCAATACGGTGCAATGCCCACACATTCACATCGTATGACCTCAAAACCATCCATTCGAAGTTTGTTTGTTTTCTTTTCTAACGGTGGTTGATTTTGAAACCAATACGATGCAATGCCTACACATTCATATCGTATGACCTCTAAAACCATCCATTCGAATTACTTATTTTTTTTAAAAAAAGGTACGATCTTTACATTGGAATGCCTTTACATTTAGATTACTCATTTTTGTCACACACTAAATTTGTCTTATTGGCTGGAGGGGGGGCCTGCCAATATGTTCTTGAACCCGGGCCCAAGGGTACCTTGCTACGCCACTGCCCAATCCCCGTAAGCGCTATAAAGATCAACACAGGCTCTCACTGTCATAGAGAAAAAGCAACTGGCAGGTGATCATCTAAAGATGGAGCTCTGAAAGAGACAGTTGGAGAGCTCTCAAATAAGCCGCGGGACACACATTTGAGACCCAAAGAAGAACCCTTGTTGACGACATGCCCAGAAGACGACAATAAAACTTAAATAGATCGCCGTCTGACAACGGCTTTGTCTGAATCCAATGTGGGAAAACATGCAGGTCACAACTGGGTTTGCATATCTTACGAAATACTGTAAAGTAAAGTTACCCTTTCATACTTTGTAGTCTATTGGGCAGATGATGTAAAGGTCATCTGTTTCTGTGGCCTACGGTTAACGAGGGTGTCATGTGGCCAGTACAACGGCCAACCGCCTTTACGTTTCCCCAACTAATGTCAGGTATCCATTAGAGCTGGGTGGCCTCCTTATGAAATACTGCACTCGTCCGTAATCTTCGGAAGCGAAAAGGTTGCCATTTTTATTATAATAATTTACATTTTCTAATTTATATAGATCTATATCATTTGCTACTTGCAGATTACGTCAACGACTTTTGGAAGCCCATCAACTTTGTGTGTCCTTCAAACAAGTTCCTAACGGGCATAGAGAGCTACCACAAGAACGAGTTTGAAGATCGAAGGTTCAGGTTCACCTGCTGCACTGCAAGCGAGAGTCCTAGTGGCTGCAACACCACCAGCTACCTCAATGAGTATGACAGCGAGATGACGTTCAGTGTACCGCAGGGTCAAGGCATCAGGGGTTTGCGGAGCTCATTTAATCGTTACTACCACGACAGACGCTGGAGATTAACTCTATGCAAACTGTAATGCTGTAATGAAAAGTGGCACTCGTAGAAAATTCTTTGCTAAAATAAATTTCTCTCTTCAATTGTAAAATGTTGTTCCTGTGTTAAAAACAAATTAAAAGAGATTTTGTTGTTGACTAAAAAAAAAAGTAAAAATATTGTAGGCCCACTCTTAACTGTGCATCGAGTGAGTGTCAGTTAAAGGTATGCGCACTACTATATATGACACTTCTGTTCGGCGCATAGAGCAACAATCTCGCTCCACAAAGATCTAAAATATGAAATTGTCCAACTTTCAGTCCGTTATTTATTGTCATTGCATATTATCTACCAATTGAAATCAATCCTACATTTAACATAAGAAATATTTGTTAATTAAAAAGTTTGTCATGAAACCGTGTCGTATTCAGGCCCGGATTTAGGTATGTGAAGGTCCCGAAGAAGAATTGGTATGGAGGCCCATACAATTTTTCAAAAGCTTTAATAAAGTTCCACTTATGAATGATTATCTCTAAAAGCATATTATAAGCTATTTTGAAAAAAAAGAAATACAGTAGGGCCTACTTGTAAATTTAATCTCACTTTCCTTTTGCAAAAAATGTTTAATATGCATATTTTAGTTTAAAAAGTGTAAGTCCCTTGGCAGACGCACTGTCGTAAATCCAGAGCTTTATTTACTTATTCCAAGCATGCTTCAAATCCGGCCCTGGTCGTATTATTGTAACTATGTCCTGCGCACTGGCAACCTGAACAAAATATAGGGTACCATTTAGAACTGGACACTAACGCACAGTTTAGAGAGAGAGAGAGTTTCCTTCAGTCCAAGTAAAAGAAAGCTTGGTTCGCTTTGCCTGCAGTAACACAAAAGGAATCATCATCCTGGACTACGACACAGAAGGCCTGAACACAGACCTTTAACATCACAACCTGTGGACAGTGGAGACCAATATTCGTTGACACGTCACAGGTCTGTACGAAGAAGGAGTTGTTCAAAGACAAACTGGCTGGACAATGTAAAAGAATGGACCGGTACGGCATCTATCTTGATATCCTACTAAGAACAACATGACCGAGGATAAGGGGGCATTCGGTTATGCTGTCACAGCACTCTTGACGAAAGTCAATGGACAGATGACACTGTGTAATCATGACTATTTGTTTATTATAACACATAGTGACCTAGATATTCTGAGTTTTTAGTCTGTGTAACAGGTTTACCATGAATTAAATATAGGCTCAAAGTTGTTTGTTTTTGTTGTTGTTTTTTTACTCTTAATAACTGACTTTTTTTCTGGTTGAAAAAGCATACTCCAATTTGATTCCTATTTTTGTCATGTAGTTCTTATAATTCTTTTTGCAAACTGTTAGTATCTTGTGTTGTTTTTATAGTCCTACTATATTTTATGCAATCATATGCAAATAATCTTTTGCCATTTATGTAAATTAGAAAGACCGTTCTTATCCTATCTTATATAATACTGACGTTACTTCAAAAAAGAAAATGATTAGATCCTACACATGTTGCATTTAGTTACTTAGGGAACACCTGAGTTATTTCTTCTTATCTTATCTTATATAATACAGACGTTACTTCAAAAAAGAAGATGATTACGTCCTACGCGTCATGCATTTAGTCATGCATATTAACCAATGACTTAAATTCTGCCAAGTCACTGGTTTTTCTGGCTAGCTCATGCAACCCATTCCATGCTCTAATAGCACTAGGGAAGAAGGAGTATTTGTACAAATTTGTCCTAGCATATGGGACGAGGAATGTGCCTTTATTTTTGTGTCTTTCAGAGTATTTTATTAAATTTTGTTTTTGTATTTGAAGATTATGGTTCAGTGTTTTATGTATAATTGCTACTTTACTTTTGAGTCTTCTGTCCTGAAGGCTTTCTAAATTTAGTGATTTTACTAATGGTGTTACCCTAGTCAAATGTGAATATTCGTTTGTTATGAATCTCACTGCTCTATTTTGTGTTTGTTCCAGTTTCTTAATGTTTTCTTGAGTTGAGGGGTCCCACACGGTGGATGCATATTCTATTATTGGCCTAACCAAGGTTAAATAACATTTTAGTTTTATGTTCTTATTTGATTTATAGAAATTTCTTTTAATAAACCCTAATGCTTTGTTGGATTTTTTTTATAGTTTCATCAGTATGTGGATTCCATGACAGTTTTTCATTTATTATAACACCTAGGTATTTTGCGTTTTTAGTCTGTGTTACTGGTTTGCCATGAATAAGATAAGTGGAATTAATTTGTTTTAGTTTTTTTGTTACTCTTAACAACTGACATTTTTCTGGGTGGAAAGACATGCTCCAATTTGATTCCCATTTCTGTAATTCATCTAATTCTCTTTGTAAAATATCTGTGTCTTGTTTTGTTTTTATTGTTCTATATATTATGCAATCGTCTGCAAATAATCTGACTTTTGTTCCTGAACTAATGCAATTTGGTAAATCATTTATGTAAATTAAAAATAGTAGTGGACCCAAGACTGTTCCTTGAGGTACACCTGAGTTTACTGTTATTGGTGTTGATTTAGAGCCATTTATTATTACAGTTTGTTCTCTCCCTATCAGAAAATCTTTAATCCACTGATGCAGTGGACCGTTAATGCCGAAATATTTTAATTTTTTAAGCAAACTATGGTGGTGAACTTTGTCAAAAGCCTTGGAAAAATCTAGTAAGATAGCATCTATTTGTTCACTATTATCTAAACCTTTTGAGAAATCATCAATTAGTCCTATTAGTTGTGTTTCACATGATCTATATTTCCTAAAGCCATGTTGGTATGGGGTGAGGACATTATGTTTGTCTAAGTGGTTTATGATGTTGCTACATATTATGTGTTCTAGTATTTTACATGTGATGCTGGTAAGTGATACTGGTCTGTAGTTTCCTGGATCAGATTTTTCTCCTTTTTTAAATAGGGGGGTGACATTAGCTTCTTTCCAGTCCTTTGGTACTCTGCCCTGGTTAAGCGATGCCTGAAAGAGTATTTTGAACACTGGGGCTAGCTCATTGCTTAGTTCTTTGAGTAATCTAGCTGGAATACCATCAGGTCCAGACGCTTTATTTGGTTTGGTGTTGGCTAATAGTTTTTTAATTCCGTTTTCTTGTACTACTAAATCTTCTACTTGGTTCAAATTAAGAAATATGTCTTTGTCTCCTGGGGCTGAGAATGCTGATGCAAAGTATTTGTTTAGGATGTTTGCTTTAGTTTCATTATCATTATGTATTATGTTATGTTCATCTTTTAATGGCGCTATGCCTGTTGTTTCCATTTTCTTAGACTTAATGTATGACCATAGGTTTTTGTTGTTATCTTTAGATATTACATTGTTTATGTATTCACTCTGCAGCTGTCTGCTTACTTTTTGGGTTAGGTGTTTAATTTTTATATACTTTTTGTAAACTCTTTCTGCCTTGGTTTCTTTAAATTTTCTATATAGGTTTTCCTTCTGTTTACAAAGCTTCTTTAGTCTATTATTAAACCAGCATTTATTTATTTTGTTTGATGTGTATTTAGTTGGTATATTTTTGTGCAGGCTGTCAACTCAAGACGTGAACTAAGTCTGAGGGCAGTTTAATCTTATCTTATCTTATATAATACAGACGTTACTTCAAAAAAGAAGATGATTACGTCCTACGCGTCATGAATTTAGTCATGCATATTAACCAATGACTTAAATTCTGCCAAGTCACTGGTTTTTCTGGCTAGCTCAGGCAACCCATTCCATGCTCTAATAGCACTAGGAAAGAAGGAGTATTTGTACAAATTTGTCCTAGCATATGGGACGAGGAATGTGCCTTTATTTTTGTGTCTTTCAGAGTATTTTATTAAATTTTGTTTTTGTATTTGAAGATTATGGTTCAGTGTTTTATGTATAATTGCTACTTTACTTTTGAGTCTTCTGTCTTGAAGGCTTTCTAAATTTAGTGATTTTACTAATGGTGTTACCCTAGTCAAATGTGAATATTCGTTTGTTATGAATCTCACTGCTCTATTTTGTGTTAGTTCCAGTTTCTTAATGTTTTCTTGAGTTGAGGGGTCCCACACGGTGGATGCATATTCTATTATTGGCCTAACCAAGGTTAAATAACATTTTAGTTTTATGTTCTTATTTGATTTATAGAAATTTCTTTTAATAAACCCTAATGCTTTGTTGGATTTTTTTTATAGTTTCATCAGTATGTGGATTCCATGACAGTTTTTCATTTATTATAACACCTAGGTATTTTGCGTTTTTAGTCTGTGTTACTGGTTTGCCATGAATAAGATAAGTGGAATTAATTTGTTTTAGTTTTTTTGTTACTCTTAACAACTGACATTTTTCTGGGTGGAAAGACATGCTCCAATTTGATTCCCATTTCTGTAATTCATCTAATTCTCTTTGTAAAATATCTGTGTCTTGTGTTGTTTTTATTGTTCTATATATTATGCAATCGTCTGCAAATAATCTGACTTTTGTTCCTGAACTAATGCAATTTGGTAAATCATTTATGTAAATTAAAAATAGTAGTGGACCCAAGACTGTTCCTTATGATTAGGCGTATTATTATTATTATATTTTTATATTATCATTAATTTTTAGCAAAAATATTTTTTTTTAAATGTATGAAACGAAAAGGAGGAGTTAAAAATGTTATAATATATTTATTGTCCCCCCTACACAAGTCTCATAAGAAATAGCAGTCCATAGTTGACAGCCTGCACAAAAATAATATTTTATACAGTCAAGTGCATTATCAAATATAGATGTAGTTCTCAGCAGTTTAAAAGTTTAGAAAAATACTGTGTAAACAATCTTTTATTTTTCAGTCAACACCCATCTTGATCATTTGATGTTGATCTTACTCAAGTGTTGTTTTTTTTTTAAAGTATAAACCAAGAATCTATATAGATCTATAGTCTAGATCAAATGGGATCGATAGTCTAAAAGCATCATAGATAATTGAAGATAGTAACAAAAGAAGACTACTTTAACATGACTTGTGAAATTGTTTTTAGAGGTTAGAATTACTCAATTAGAAAGTGACAAAATGATAATCAAAAAGACGGAAAAGTCATTATATTATTATTATATAGAATCTAGTCTAGATTTCTAGATCTAGTCAATCTACTATTATCTAGACTGACTAGATCTTTAACTTACTTATGCCTTATCAATCATACTCTAGATCTAGAATCTAGACCTAGATTCTAGATTAGAAGATCTGTCTTAGTATCTAGTTAATCTAGATATCTACTATAATCTAGTTAGTATAATCTACTAGATCTAAATCTAGCTCTAGTATCATCTAGACCTAGATTTCTAGAGTGCCTAGACTATATTAAATCTTTTAACTACTAATTTATAAATTAATAATAAACGTTAAAATATATGAAAAGTAATAATTTTTATCCTTATATTAAAAAAGGTGCGGTACGCCGTATCAGTGTGTACCGTCACAAAAAAAGCAATATATATATATATATTTATATTTATATATATATATCTTATGTGGTAGTAGGGTCTGCCTAAGGTGGATAAGGAAGAGGCATTCAAAAAGGATATGGTTTATGGTTTCATAAGGTTGGGTTCAGTATCTACAAAGGGGCAGGTGTGTGGGATTTATTTTGTTAAGATGGTAATTTAACAGAGGTGTGTGTCATGTTCTTAGTTGAAAGATTGTAGGTTGCTCTTTGCGGAGGAGGAAATTACTACTCTCATGAGCTGGTTGAGGTGCTGCTTGTACTCCTTCATACAATTTGTTTTCGACTGTCTGCAATGCTATGGCGATTGCCTCAGTATTGGCTTGGAAGTTTTAGCAGTAGTCACCACAAGGTGGACTTATTTCAAAGTATTTTGTGTGTGTGTGGGGGAAAGACCAGTATTGATGGTGGCTTTGACATGGTTTATCCATCGGTATATACATGGATAGCGGTTTCTGGATAGCTTTCAATTATTTGAAGCATGCCTACTTTGAGCTCCAGTGGATTTGATTCTTTTGTTAGGTTATTATTTAATAAATGTGTTTTTATGGTTAGTTGTTTGTAGTTAAGTCCAGGAGTTATGTACGAAAATCTGGTAATTTTTCTCTGTTGTTGGGTAATGGTGTTTTAGGGCTAGTTCTTCTGTAAATTGCTTTGCTTTTATTGTTTGTTTTTCCAATTCATTTGTGTCAGTAGTTTTTAGAATTTCTTTTTTAATTCATCATTTGAGCATAGATTGATACATTTTTTATAAATCTGTAATGAAGATGTTTTTTTGTTATAGATGTAACTGAGATATACTCAAGACTTTTTAATCATCGTGCTGCACTTCAGGGACTTACCAACAGCTTTGTGAAAGAGTTTGAGGTAACTAAACTGAATCATGATCTAAAAGAAATCAAGATCATATTTTTGTGGAAACTTTAATTTGACAACACTTCCAAGTCTTTGAGATCTATTGAAGAAACCTTTATATATCTTGTTATCCTTTGTGATGGTGAACAAGAGCAACCAGTTTATTAGGACACTGGTGACAAGTGTCTGGCTATTAAATGGCCTTCACCTTTAGTGTCTATAGTAACAATTTCTTTATGGGACTTAAAAAAAAAAATTAGGATCTACACTAGAAGGTGACATTAAAATATTATGATGAATGCAAACAAACATTGTCATAAGGGTAATGTTATAATTGTGATTGTTATTAGATAAAATATGATGTTTAGAGAAATAAATGTACTTAAATATTAGAACTGTAAGTACTTTATACAATGAAAATCCACATCAATAACAATGGTGCCTGCTATCTGTCTCTGTTTAAGTCATCACATTTATAAAGGGCGTTCTCACCATGTTGCACATTTAACTTGTCAAGAAATCTTTGTAAAGAAACTCATAGATGAAACTCATGCATTTTTTCTTTAACCAAACAAATTCATATCTAAATACATTCACACCGTACATTATGTCTTTAACCAAACAAATTCATATCTAAATAGATTCACATTGTACATTATGTCTTTAACCAAACAAATTCCTACCCAAAATGCTTTTACACAACAAGCTGCCTGAACTAAAAAAAAATTTATAAAACTTTATTAAAATAAAAATCTACATGCTTCATCAATGACTGGATCATAACACATGCTTAGGATATGACAAACATCCTTTTAAACATTGTCTGCAAACTTTTCAATGAGACATAAAAATGGTGATACCATTTAAATAAAAAAAAAATTTTTTTGGCAAAGGCTTTGAATATTTTCTCAGGAAAAAAGAGGTGATCGGGAGATAATATCATTGTCAAGAGTCTTAGAGTTAGTCACGGACAGTAGAGATCGAGCTCTGCCAACCACAATTGACAGCCTTGAGTGCAACGTTGATAATTTTAAGGATTCAGGTATTATTGTCCTGTTTTTAATTAGGGAATAGCACACCCAAACACACACATTGAAGTCAATTTTTGTTTAAATATTTTTATAATTTTTAATTTAATTATATTTTAGAGATTCCTTTTATTATTAGACTTACATGTCCATACAATTCTAATTTGCATGGAACTTTAGTGAGCATTAATTATGCCAAGCTAGAAAAGTTTATAATACTGAAACAATGAGATGGAGGCCTCATTCTCTCACTTCACCTCTACAACAACAATTTGTATTGTTTACTAGGAAGCTACTTTCAAATTTGGCTCAAATAAAAAAAGAAATATAGCTAACACAATTTTTTTTTTTTTTATATATTTAATATTCAGTATGTGTTTCAATGTTTATATTATACAGAATTATTTCTTTGAAAAGAAATTTGTTTATTTAACATTTACAAGAATGCTAAGGAGTTAAATGAATTCTATTCAGATAATGAAGAGATTGACAAATAGGAAATTATAAATGGAACACCCTACCTTTCACATCATAAGAATATTACATTTCTTTACTTAATTATTTATTCATTGGTTTGTAAAAATACATATATAGGTCCACATTTCTTATGTTCATTTTTAAATTTCCATACTTTACTAATATTAAACAAATTGTTTGTTTTTTTAGTGAACAAAACTTTGAAACTTTGTCAGGAGATAATAAAAGACTCAGAAGATAAAAAGGTATTTGCATAATGAATATACATAAATTTCCTGTATTTTTTAATATTAAAAGCTTTAGAATCTTTAAAACATCTTATCTATCTGATTTAATAAATGTCTTTTTTCTTTGTTGCATATGACTAAATGTTCATCTATTCATAGGAAAATATAATAAATAGAAGAGAACTTTTAATATCAGATACAGATGTCATACTTAGCCAATAGTATAGTTCAACAATTGTACTTATCTTATAACAGATGTTTTTCAAAAGAGAAGATTCATTACATTACATTTTTATGGTTTATAATGATAAATATGATTATTTACTTGTTTTGATTTTGTAAAGTCCAACAATTATTAGACCTAAATTAATAATAAATTATGCAGTATCGCACAAATAAAAAAATTTAAGTGATGCTTATACAAAACTTTAGATTGTAGATCTAGTTGAAAACCATGGTATCACAACATTTATAACCAATACAGACTTATATATTAACTCTTTTTACATCAATAAAGAAGATATCCAAATCAAATATTTTTATTTTTTTTTAAACTTAATTTCTTCAGTACAGTCTATGGCACAGCATAATAGCTTTGTCTTCCTCATTGGCTTCCTACTATGGTACATTACAATGTCTTGACTAGCATTGGCTTATTGGGTCTGCAAAAGTATTTTTAATGCAAAGAGAAGACACTTCAACTGTTCTCCTTTCTGTTTTCCTTTCCAAAATGATGTTATTGTCTAGCCAGTTTTATTTACTTTTTTTTATCAGTCCGAATGGTTGGAATCACAGAGGCGTAGCAGAGAGCAACAATGGAATGAGTTCATGGCTGCGCAGGTCACCAGAAGTGCACGAGTTGATTCAGATTTTAAAAATAAAGTAGATGCCTTAGCCAATCACTATGCTGATCTGGAAGAGAAACTGAAAGAGAGTACCAGTAAAGTTCTTTAATTTGTTTGCTCATTTATTTTCTGCATTCAGTTTGGCAATATGTACATATATAATTCTTTGTGCTCAGTCTGTGTTACAAGATGATAATTAAATGATGGTATGTTTCTATAAAGTGGAAGTACATTAAAATATTTTTTGTTACCAATTTTTTGTCTGCATTTTTGCCTACATTATATGAATTTATAAAAAGATAAAACATTTTTTTAAAAATGCCTTTAAGAATCAAATTTAGCTTAAAAAAACTCATCATTGGACAAATTTTGTATCTCTAATTAAGATGAATGATTAGGTATTATTAAAATATTGTACATTTCGCTTTTATTTCTTTAAAGAAGTTCTTTACAATACATACAAAATAAGATATCTAGATCCTTAGAGTTCAGGTTCTAAAAATTTGTTAAAGCCTTTTTTTCTTTTTCATTTGTAAAATAGTATTTAAAAAAAACAACACTTTTAATATGTAGCCTAATACATACTGGTGTTAGGGCTTCCGGAGGATTTCCAGCTACCCGTCGCCTCAGCGTGGCGCCTCCGGTGGAAACGTCTAGGGGTGGACCTAGATAGGCTAAGAACGAGTAGCGAACCAGGCCTTCTGGCAGGTCTCCCTGGGTGAGCTTTTGTTTTTTTTATCTCACTCGGGGTGGGGATGGAACAAGTAACCTGCAACCCAGTCCAAAAAGTCCGCCGCGCCGTTCCACATGGGGGCCGTCATCAGAACCAGGAGCCTGGAGTGGCGGCCCCTGCACGGAATAGCGGCGGTTACAGTATAGGAATATGAGACAAGCTCCCCGCAGTTAGCACTAGCTCCGGGGCACTCGGGGACGGTGCGCTGTGTACGCGGCACGGCCCGGTTTCGTCCAGTCAGGGAACCGATATGGCCGCTTACCGCTGGGGGCCCTCAGACAGGACAGGGGTGAAGAGCCCCATGTCCAGGCCTGGTGGTTGGATAAAAGCCTTTCTAACCATCAACGGGATAATGGCGCCTACGGCGCCGATTCCCTACTGGACTTCATCGAAGGTGTTAGGGCTTTGGTTTAGGTGAAATGGAGCTGGCCTAATTGATTTATACCTCTAACTTTCTGGAGTGTGTGTGGTTTAGGTGAAATGGAGCTGGCCTAATTGATTTATACCTCTTACTTTCTGGGGTGTGTGTGGTTTAGGTGAAATGGAGCGGGCTTAATTGATTTATACCTCTTACTTTCTGGGGTGTGTGTTCTGGTAAAGCACTTGGCTTCAAATCTCAGGGATTTATAGGATGCCCCTGAATCCACCCAACTTTAGTTGGGGAAAGTAAAGGTGGTAGTACTGATCACATGACACTCTTAATCTATTTGAGTGTACTAGACACCAATACTACTTTAAAAACATTAAAAGTTGATTAGTGTTAACATTTACAAGTATTCTGTAGTAATGGCATTAAAAAGTTGCCCACACATGCTTACACATCTTACTGTAAAATAGCTCTATATTCAATGCATCAATAAAGAAAATGCAACTGTTATAGCTTTAAAGTTTGCTCCTGAGATTGTCTTCAAATGAACTATAACGACTTGGAAAGTACTTTGTTTCTTCACAGCTGTTGATTGATTGACGTCAAAGCCATACATTTTAACCTAATTTTTTAAAGCATTCAACAAAAATTCACAGTATATCTATGTTGATGTCAAGGCTATTTGTTTTCTTTTTAAAAAAAAGCATGTGTATGTTTGTGTAGGCCTTGTGTGTAGGGTTGACGACTCCCTTAAGCACACAGTGCTACAACCTGGCAGACGTGTATCAGCTCTTGCCGTTCCTTTGGATAGATCAGCTGCGAGGGGGGGGGGAGGGACTGCTTTATGGGCGATATCGTTCAGACACAGCTAATGCTCAGGATTTCATCTCATTTCAATGAGAATCATCCATAGACCAGGGGCGGACTGGCTTTATGGGCAAACGGGCAAATGCCCGGTGGGCCGGTACCAAATGGGCCGGTCTGGTCGCGAACAAAGAAAGAAAATTAAATGCAGACAACTTTAAAAAAAAAAGTGACAGCAGAGCAAGACACAAAGGCCCGAACACGTTTTCTTGTTGTTGTTTTTTTTGTAAATTATTATTGCAATTAATTTTGTTTGAAATATAACAAGAATATTATTTTAAGAATTACACTATACGTATTATCATTTGTAAAACGTTAGACCGTACTTTCTGCTATGCACGAGCGGCATGGCCTTCAACACTACTTTGATGTCCTCAAGACTGTGTTTGGCCTGATCATTTTGCTGGTCGGCATGGGCATTTGATGGCACTCCTATTTTTGTTTTGCTCCTTCCCTCACCAGTTTTTTTAATGGTTCCATGAAAGTTAACGAAAAAGATGGATGGGAGAGGTTAAGTTAGAAAACATTGATATAACACGGCAAAAGGGGAGACAATTAGCTCTTTAACAAAACTTAATAGAAGAAAAATATAAACACAGCCGCGAAGTTTCGAAATTGCAAACCACCCAACTTATTCATAGCTCAATATAGGTATAAAGTTCTACTTTCTGCGATTTGAAATGACAAAAAGTAAGTTTCTTGTTGTTTATTTGTAATATCTTGGGGGAGCTACCACCTTCTACCAAGCGCGTCCCCAGGTGGCGGATAGGGGAAAGACCCTTAGATATAAGGGCTAGCTGTGAATAGCAAATAAACAGCCGCGGACCAACTGGTTTGCAGTCATGGAGGATGAGGTGAAGTATTCCAGTGGTTAGAATATTTACTAAAAACATCTCAGAAATCCAGGGAAATGATTGCAAAAAGCGAGTATAGGGCGCTCTAACCCTTAACCCGGGTAGATGAAACTCGTTAGCTAGGGATAGCAGTTCATCTAGGAGAGAAAACTCCGAAAATAAACACCTGCTGCCTTGCAGATGATCTTGGATGATCAAAGGCTATGGGAGCACACCCAGAAAGAAAAGCAGGCTGAAGTCGGAGTCAATGGGCCTCCTGGCGCAAAACATATTGACACGCAACCTCATCTATGTTGGAGTTCAGTAACGATTCTAATAGATGTGGCGTCCTGCCTGTGGAATCCCGCCGCGCAGGTAGGGGGCCGGGCTCTCCGCCTCGAAGGAGCCCACACAAGCGAGCTGGTGGTTCTTCTATCTCTGCCTGTGGAGCCAGGAGCAGGGACAAGAAAGTAAATACTACTGGCCAACACTCCAAGACCAAAAGTTTAAAAATCCTACAATGGAACGCAGAGGGCATCCAAAAGAAAAAAGAAGCTCTAAAAATATTTCTGCATGAGAAAGAAATAGATGTAGCTTGCATCCAAGAAACTCATTTGAACAGTAATCTTCGTTTCTCCATTAGAGGCTACACCTGCATCAGACAAGATAGAGAAATCAGACCCAAAGGAGGAATCCTCACCCTCATTAAAAATGACATCCCTACCACAGACATAACTATGCCCAGCTCCTCAGAATCAGAAATAATGGGAACTAAGCTAATTCTTCAGGATGGAAATATTAATCTTTTTAACTGCTACTTCCCACCAGACAAGGAAATAGAGATTGATCACATACAAATACCTGACCAAGAAGACTGTCTTATCTTAGGAGATATGAACAGTCACTCTCAGAGCTGGGGATACCCAGACCTAAATGCCAGGGGAGAAGAAATTGAAGAATGGCAAGCAGAGAACAGACTTATCCTACTTAACAAACCTGAGGATAAACCAACATTTTTCTCAAGAGCCTGGCTAACATCAACCACTCCAGATCTAGCCTTTGCAACTGACAACTTATCCAAAAAGTGCACCAGAGAAGTTGCAGACCAGCTAGCCACCAGTGACCACAGACCCATATTGATCAGTATGGATAGCTCCTTCAAAATATCAGAAAACTCCACCATCCCCAGATGGAACTACAAAAAAGCCAACTGGCACCCATTCTCAAAGCTCACAGACCTATACACAACTTCAATAAACTGCAAATCAAATCAGGTTAATAAGTCATACTCAGCTTTCTCCAAAGCAATCCTCCTAGCAGCTAAGGAATCAATTCCTAGAGGAGCAAGAAAAGATTATATTCCCAACTGGTCTGATCACCTTCAACAACTCCACAATGCCACCATTGAAGCCAGAAACACAGTAGAAAATAACCCTTGTACAGAAAATAACATAAATCTAAAAGCAGCTAACGCAGTTTTCAGGAAAAATTACCTTTCCGCCATGAGGAAAAGTTGGCATGAAAAAACAGAACGGCTAAACGTAGATAGAGACGGCCACAAACTCTGGCGTATAGCCAAATGTCTCAACCAGGAAGAAAACAGAACAACTCCTATAGTAATAGAAAAGGACAACAAACCCCTGAAAGGCCAAGAAGCAGCAAATGAATTCATTAAGTTTTTCCAAAGCGTAGGAAAAATACAAATCAGTGAAAGTAGAAATAAAGATGTAAACTCAGAAATCCAAGATAGAATTAAAGAAAACAATCCAGCTTACTCCTTGGGAATGACCACTAATCTTAAAATGAAGGAGCTTGATGAATCCCTAAAAGTCCTCAAACCAAAACAAGCCCCGGGCCCAGACAAAATATCTAATGACATGCTTCTTCATTTGGGTCCTCAAGCCAAAAGAAAACTGCTACAAATATTCAATGCTAGCTGGAAATCTGGCAGAATTCCAAACATCTGGAAAAAAGCCATTATGATCCCTATACTAAAGCACGGCAAACCAAGAAACAAACTGGATAGCTACCGCCCCATCAGCCTCACTAGCTGTTCCTGCAAATTGATGGAAAGAGTGATAAATAGAAGGCTGACATGGATCCTTGAGTCAAATAACCTACTCACTGAAGCCCAGGCTGGCTTTAGAAAAGGCAGATCAACAGAAGATCAAATCGCCTTTATCACACAAAAAATAGAAGATGGCTTTCAAGAAAAGAAACCAACAACAATAGTGTGGGTTGACTTAGAAAAAGCATTTGACAAAGTCTGGGAACAAGGTCTCTTGCTCAAACTAATCCAGCATCACATATCCCACAGAATGTACAACTGGATAAAGGAATATCTAAATAATAGAAAAGCCTTTGTTTGCATGCAAGGACAAAGAAGCCACACAGTGGGTATTAAAAATGGTGTTCCCCAAGGAGGAGTCCTATCCCCAACACTTTTCTTAATATTCATAAACGATCTAAATCAAAACCTACCCAGAAAAGTTAAAAGCAGCATGTATGCAGATGACCTTGCCTTAATTAGCACAGAAGAATATGTAGGAACATCGAAATTCCGATTACAAGATGCTCTCGATATACTAAATAATTGGTCCAAAGACTGGGGCATGTCCATTAACACAAAAAAGACCACCTATACCATATTCTCACTGTCAACAAAACAGCAAACAATAAAATTAAAATTAGATAAGGAAGCTTTAGAAAAAAATGACAGCCCTACATACCTTGGAGTCACCTATGACCCGAGACTAACCTGGAAAAGCCAAATAGATAAAACACAGAGTAAAGGCATCCAGAGACTATCCCTCTTGAAAAAATTAGCTGGCACAGATTGGGGAGCAAATCACAACATCCTGAAAAAGACCTATACCAGTTACGTGAGACCTGTACTAGAATATGGTGCCACAGCATGGGGCTCAGCAGCCCAAACCAACCTAAGAAAAATAGACAAGGTTCAAAATATTGGTCTAAGGATAATGACAGGAGCAATCAAAACAACACCCATAAGAGCTATGGAGGAAACCGCTGCCCTGATCTCTCTGGATGAAAGAAGAGAAATAAAAATCCTTTCCCAATTCACTAAATTGGAAACCATGGAGAGGCACCCACTCAGAACAAAAATCCTCAAAACTGGCACCAAAAACGTCTCAAAAGGACTAATTTCATACAGGAATCTCTAAACCTAAAAAAGAAACACCAACTTGAAAATATTACCCTGAAATCCTCGATACACTATAATGAATCCCCACCCTGGGACGAAAGCCCTCTTCCTACTATAAGGGACCATATTGAAAGCATTAAAAGAAAATCTGATTACAGACCAACAGAGCCCAAGAAAATAGTGAACTGTTTTCTACATAATAATTATCCTAGCAATCAGTGGATCAGAGTTTACACGGATGGCTCAACCCACAAAGCCACAACAAATGGAGGAGCTGGAATACTTATCGAATGGCCAGATGGAGGAAAACTAGAAAAATCCATTGCAACTGGAGAGCTCTCTGACAGTCACAGAGCAGAAAGGGAAGCACTAGCACTAGCTGCTACCATCCTAGCAAATCATCCAAGTTCCCCACACAGTCAGATTGTCTTACTAACCGATGCAAAAACAACCCTCCAAAGCCTGCAAATCTCTGATTCCTCATATATTAATAACCTCAAAACAGCACTTACAAAGCTCAACAACAATAGCAAAAAAACTGTAATTCAATGGATCCCAGCTCATATAGAACTAGAAGGAAATGAGAAGGCTGACTCACTCGCCAAGAGTGGGAGAATTAACACACTAATAAACTCTGCACTCTATCCAGAAGAATTGAAGGAATTAATAGTAAATAAAATAAATGAGAAATGGACGAGCTCTCATCCAAATCACAAGAAAGATGACGCTTACTATAAGCTATCCCGACAAGACCAACGTCTAATCTTTCGACTCAGGACCGGACACAACAGAATGCGACAACACATGTACCGGAAACTCAAAATTGGAACCAGTGAAATCTGCCCATGTGGAGAATCACCAGAGAATACAGACCACGTCCTCCAAAACTGCTCTCTATACCAAGAGGCTCGTATAAGACATTGGCCCCAAATCACCCCAATAGAAAAGAAACTATATGGAGAGCTCCCTGATCTGGAAACCACTGCGCATTTCATCTCATGTATTGGTCTACTCATCTGAACACTCCAACATAATCAATGAGAACGAAGAAGAAGAAGAAGAAGAAATTTGTAATATCATAGATCTAAAAATACTACACTTAAGGCTTACAAAAAAATAATATTTTATGAAAACATAAATCTAGATCTAAATCAATTTCATATCATTATGATTAATGGCAAACTTATGCTTAGTATGAAGTCATTAATAATGAAAATTATTACAATAATTAAAATAATTTATATAGCGCTGTCACATCCGATATTTAATAAAATGAGATTTAGAATCATTTATATTTTAAATAATATATTCATATACAAATCGCGTTTTTGAGAATTTACTAGGACGAAGCAAGAGCTTTTCACATTTAGAAGTATCTCTCTAACCGTTCTGCTTTCTCTTATCTTTTAAAGGAATATATATATAGATCTATCTATCTATATCTATATATATCATGGGCGTAGCCAGGGGGGGGTTGGGGTTCAAACCACCCCCCCCCCGAAATGAATCGGAATGAGGTGACTGATTTTTTCCTTTGATTTTGTTTATTTTAGGTACGATTTTAATACTAAACCACCACTTGCCCCAGCACAGCCAATGGTTTTTGAGTTTAAAACCCCTTACTTGGGGGTTTTGAGTTTAAAACCCCTTCCAGGGGGTTTTGAGTTTAAAACTCCCTACCAGGGTTTTTTGCAGTTAAATCCCCCTCTTCTATAAAGCAAAACAAAAAAAATACAAACGACAATCTCCAAATTCCAAGAGCACAGTTAAGGAAGATTTTGATTTTAAAACCCCCTTCAAAAATTACGATAAACCCCCTCTTTCATATGAAAAAGCAAATTGCGCACTCAAAATGTTAAGAGCGTAGCTAAATGGGTTTTGACTCAGAAGGTAAAAAAAATACCTCTTTAATTTTAAAAGCAAAGCAAATTATACACTCAAAATTTTATGAGTGTAGTCAAAGGGGTTTTGAGTTTGAAGCTAAAAAATACACCTTCAGTGTAAAACAAAAGAAAACTAAGCACTAAAAATGTTATGAGCGTTCCCAAAAGGGGTTTTGAGTTTAAACCCCCTTCAGAGGGGTTTGATGCTAAAAAAATACCTATTCAATATAAAAAAAAAAAGCAAATTACACACTAAAATTATTTGAGCGTATCCAAGCCAATTGAGGGTTTTGAGTTTAAATCCCTCTCCAATAGATTTTTTTTTAAAGTTTAAAACCCCTCCAGATGGTTTTGAGTTTAAAATCCCCTTACAGAACGTTTTGAGGTGGAAAAACTCTCTCTTCAATATTATTCTAAAGCAAACTACAGTTACCAAATTCTACGACCGTAGCTAAATGGGGTTTTGAATTTTAAAAAATACAACTCCAGAGATTTTTTAGTTTAGAACCCCCAACAGATGATTTTTGACGATAAAACATCTCTTTATGATATAAAATATAAAAAAAAACTACAGTCACCTAATTCCAAGAGCGTTACACATTTCTACCAGTTTCTACCAGGGGCTCCATAAATAAACTGCATTGAATAGTTATCTGCCGAAATTGAAAAACACTAAATGTGGCTCAACAAAGATGGCTAAGACAGATTTTAGGAGTCAGTTACAGAGATCGGGTCTAAATCAAGGACATCCTATGACGAACTGGGACCCCTTGGGAAGATTGTGACAGAGCGTCGCATGAGGTTTGCGGGACATGTTCTCCGACAAAATGAATTACGCATAAGAAGAGTTGCGATGACATCCTAGTACAACTTGGCTCCACACATTCATGGAGGTCCTCATAGCAGATGGGAAGAGGCTTCAGACATTACCAGTGACAGATTTTTGCGGAGAAAGCTTGACGGCTAATGCGCCGAACGGCGCGGGAGGGTCTAAGTCAGTAAGAATAGCACATTAAGTTTTTGCAATAAAACTTTCTAACAGCAGGAAAATGCACTGTAGATACCTCAGAATATGCATTTTGTTGGCTTTTAATACCAGAAATAGTGTTTGGCGGAGGGGCTTCGCCCCGCGCTGGGGGAGCTCCTAAAGCTCCCCCAGACACTCTTCCTAGCAATGGCGGAGAGTCAAAAATTTTTCCACTAACTCCAGGAAGAACCTATACTAGGGCACAATAAACGTCTTCCGAAAGAATGAAAGGTCAGAATGTTATAAAGATTATGTACACACACACACACACATACATATCATTTTTTCGCAAGGGGGGGGGAGAAAAAAATCCCCCCCCCCCCCGAAAAAAAATCCTGGCTACGCCCATGATTTATATATATATATATATATATATATATATATATATATATATATATAGTTCGTCCATCGTAGTTCGATTATGACCACTTTGTCATCCAGGGGGCTGAGGGCTTTGCACTGGGGTTTTATGTCTCCTAGTGTGGCTGGTGAGACCTATGTGAGCCCGGAATGTTCGGCCGCACACTAGGCAGGTTATTCCAGCTGGAGCTAGTGTCATTGGCCTTGCTTTTCTTCTCTGGCGTTTTTCTTCTGCCAGCTTTGTTCTCTTTTCCTCAGCAACCTGTGCACCGGTTTTCACAGCGTGACGTCATGATGCTCTGTCAAGTGCCTCTGTCTCCCAGGTGGCTGTGTCTATGCTGAACGCCTTCAGAGAAGCTTTGAGGGTGTCCCTGAAGCGCTTTTTTTGACCACCTTGCGAGCTCTTTCCTTCGCTTAGTTGGCAATACAAGAGTCGTTTAGGATGCGGTGGTCTTTCATTCTGCATACGTGTCCTGCCCATCGCAGCTGGGACTGCATCAGGATTGTGTGGATGCTTTGCAGACCCGCTCTTTGAAGGACTTGAGTATCTGGTATTTTGTCTTGCCATTTAACATTCAGTATTTTTCACAGACATGTCATGTGGAAGTGATTCAGTTTCTTCGCATGTTAACTGTACACTATCCATCTTTCCATCTTATTTGCAGTGATACCACTTTAAAAGAAAGGGTTGCCTGAGTTAGCCAGGAAAACCAATGATTTAGCATATTTTAAGTCACAGATCAACATGCATGACTAGATTGACACGTGAAATGCGTAGGACCTAATTATTATTTTTTTTAAAGAAACGTCTATAATCTATCAGTAATACCAAAAAGTTTGAAACTCATTAAGGCTGCTATTGTAGTGTTTATAATTTTCAGACTACATACATGTATAAATAGAATACATTATATAAGCCTACGAAAGCATACATCCAGTTTTCGATGCGTTATCAAACTCTATGTATTTTGAATAGAATTAGGCTTACACCTATGATAAAACACATGGGCGTAGTCGAGAGGGGAGGAGTTCAAACCATCACTGGCCTCAGATCTCATTGTCTGAAAGGGAAACTTACTTACTTCCTCAGTGCAGCCAACTTAAGCAAGCTACAGTGTCTAAATTTCATGAGCGTAGCCAAAAGGGTTTTTGTGGTTTCCCTCCCATGATCCAATGTGATAGCAGTCTGGGTGGTAGCACAAACAGTAGAGACTGAATTAGACATAGCTTAAGGAACTATAAAGACAGGCTCGAGTTAAATGGGAGATGGCAAAAACACGTCTTGGTGTTGGACCGAATGATGTTGGAAATCAAGTGCCAGTGCTTCTTGTGACTGAATGAGAGACAGTGTTATAAGCGCACATTCTTGAAAGCACGGGATAAAACGATATTATTAATTAATATCCATTCGTTTTAAGACACATTAGGAAGTAATATGTAAGCATGTAGTTTAAATATTTGACTATTAGTATTGGGTTAAATTTTAATTTAGGTGATGGCCAGAGACGGTAGATCTATACGACGTAACCACTGCCTGCTACATAAGTAAACATCGCACTAGTACACCGGGTTCAAGAACATCTTGGTGGGCTCCTCTCCAAGACAATAAGACAAATTTAGTGTGTGACAAAAAATGAGTAATCTAAATGTAAAGACCATGGTAAAGACATTCCATTGTAAAGATCGTACCTTTTTCGTAAAAAAGTAATTATGTCATAACGTTTGATTCAGTTAGGGCTGCAAATAAGTAATAGTGTCTTAAAAGTCTATGTTTGTACAACTTCTTAACAGAGTTAAACGAAATGTTTCAAATGAACAAACAAATGCTCTTCCTTAGTTCTAATGTGGGCCCCAACTGGCTATGGGCCCAAGCGTAATGAGCTCCTTCGCGCCATGGTTGATACGTCACAGCTGTGGGCCCCTATTGCTTGTGGGCCCGGGTTCATTGAACCCCTTCGCGCCATGGACGCTACGATTCTGGTTTAGTGCATCAGACGATTGATGTAGCTTTAAAAAACCCACTGGCGCCTATATGCGTTTGAGTTGTTTCCTAAGCATGTACTCCTTAATTTTTTATATAATGATCTAATTGATAATTATAGTTGCTAAAAAAAAAATAAAGAAGGGTCTCACAAGCAACCATTAAATTGGGCTCTGAGCCCAATAGGGAAGCAAAATAGAACACCCCTTCGGGTGCTTAAGGACCGAGTCCATTGCAATGGCGGAAATGAAAATGGCGCCCAACAACCATGACACTAGGTCTAACCACACATTTATGATGTGGTACAGAGAAGGAATGTAGGGGAGTTTTATCCATAAGACCGATTACTTGAATATTAATGCAGTTCAGTTTAAAGCTGCACTTGCAGAGACTACATTTAATGCACTCAACCTTGACATTTTCTCATCTTATAGTCAATTAAAAAAGATAAAATGCGAAATAGGTGAAAAGAAAAGAAAAAAAAATAGCCCAAGAAACGTGATAACAGTCCTTCCGGCAATTTTCTCTAAAAACTTTTTATGATCTAAATTCTCATTCAGTCCTGGACCTCACTATCTCTACAATTAAAATGCGAAACTATTATCTGTCGGGTCTGCCCACTAACAAATTGTTCTGATTTATGTTAATTGCGATAACAGTCCAAGACATCGGAACTACTTCTGGGCCTAAGTTTTGCTTACTACCGCTGGACCGATAGACTAAAAAACATTCACATTTATAAATAGCTATAAAGCATGGCGCTTTTAGTTCAACTTAGTGGCCAATCTAATTTAACAAGGTAATCTTTTTATTTACTAATGTAGTGTGTTCTTTAAGCCTTGAGAAGGAAAGAAAATGCCTATGTTAGGACAAGCTAATTTTGCCAATATTTTGTTGTTGCTTATTGTTTCAATTAAAATGCCTGGCGCTTAACCAGTTTGCGCTTTGACCAAAATGAATGTATTTTTTAAAATAAATAAGATAGCCAAAGAGAAACAATAACACGTGGGCTGTAATTGCTGTTATAGCCTACACTATATCTGTTAGTAATACTGTTACGGGGGTTACAATATTCGTGTCGGCCCTAAGACCCAAAGAGAAGCTGATATGATCATATCGAGGTAAATTCATAAAAAAACAAGCTCTTAGGTGTATCCGGTGTAGATAATAAGGAAGTATTGATCAACGAAAATATTTTAATAAACAATGGCTGCCTGGTCGTGCGGTTTGCGCGCTGGACTGTCGTTCGGATTTATCGATGGTCTCGGGTTCAAACCCTGCCCGCTCAATCCCCGTCGTCCTCCGGGAGGTTTGGACTAGGAAATAAATTATCTTCAACTCCGAAGGAACATCCGAAACATATCAAACATTTTATAAACAAACAAAAAACTTTTATTGTGCGCTTTTTCAGCACCGTGGAATCAAATTTCTAAAGTCTGTTATACCCGTAAGGAGGTGCGGTGGCTGAGCGGTAGAGCGCTCGGCTTCCGAGCCCGGGAGCCCGGGATCGAATCCTTGTGAAGACTGGGATTATTTATTTCGGGATCCTTGGGCGCCTCTGGATCCACCCAGCTCTAATGGGTACCTGATATTAGTTGGGGAAAAGTCGTTGTGTAAACCTTTTACATCATCTGCCCTATAGACCACAAGGTCTGAAAGGGACACTACTTTTTTTTTTTTTTTTATGCTTTTACAAAGTTTATATCAACTCACTATGTCTGGTAAAAACTTTGTACACGTTATTTCTCCGACACCCAATCTCTGATCAAGCCCATCAAGCTGAAATTTTGCACAATTATTTCTTGTACCCAACAACACAAGAATCAATGAAAAAAATTAACGATTTAATTAACTATTGGTAATAAATTATTTTGTTTGGTATCTCAAAAAGAGAAAGAAATTGTAATCGACTGAACTGATTGTATAAGTTGAATTAGTCCCCTTTATAGGGCCGTTAGAGCATGGAATGGGTTGCACGAATCAGCCAGGAAAACCAACGACTCAGCAGAGTTTAAGTCACTGATTAACATGCATGACAAGATTGACGTAGGACGTAGTTATCCTCTTTTGAAGTTACGTGATCGAGAGGCGTGGACGAGAGGCCAAGTACGCTTGAACTTGGCTGGGCTTGGCCAAGATGAGAAGATAACTTTTAGTGAAAATATCCAGCGTAGCATAGACTGGAGTAAAATCATTATACAAAGCCTCAAAATCTAGATCTCAATCTTATTAAATAGATCTAGCTTTTTATGTTTTAAATGTGTTTTAAAAACAATTAAATTTTAATGTAAAATGTTTATGACAATATCTGTATTCAACCTTCACTGATTAACATGCATGACAGACGAATCTTCTCTTTTGAAGTCACTTCTGTAACTTATAAGATAAGAAGATCGTGTTTTTTAGGGTCTCCACTCGCCACTACTTCGCCACTCTGCTTTAGTAAAACTTCACTTTATCAAGGAAATAATTATTTTTAATGTTTCAGTAATTCGTGACGTCTTCGAACAAAATGATTAAGCCAGTAATCCTTTGCTTGACCGCTTTGGTCAGCCTCTCACTCGGACACGTATGTGTCACCACAACAGAGAAGCGATTGGAATAATGTTAACTCTGCAGGTTGGTACATATTCAATTGAAGATCTAAATGTTAACTGTGCAGGTTGGTACATATTCAATTAAAGATCTAAATGTTAACTCTGCAGGTTGGTACATATTCAATTGAAGATCTAAATGTTAACTCTGCAGGTTGGTAAATATTCAATTGAAGATCTAAATGTTAACTCTGAAGGTTGGTACATATTCAATTGAAGATCTAAATGTTAACTCTGCAGGTTGGTACATATTCAATTGAAGATCTAAATGTTAGCTCTGCAGGTTGGTACATATTCAATTGAAGATCTAAATGTTAACTCTGCAGGTTGGTACATATTTAATTGAAGATCTAAATGTTAACTCTGCAGTTTGGTACATATTCAATTGAAGATCTAAATGTTAACTCTGCAGGTTGGTACATATTCAATTGAAGATCTAAATGTTAACTCTGCAGGTTGGTACATATTCAATTGAAGATCTAAATGTTAACTCTGCAGGTTGGTACATATTCAATTGAAGATCTAAATGTTAACTCTGCAGGTTGGTACATATTCAATTGAAGATCTAAATGTTAGCTCTGCAGGTTGGTACATATTCAATTGAAGATCTAAATGTTAACTCTGCAGGTTGGTACATATTCAATTGAAGATCTAAATGTTAACTCTGCAGGTTGGTACATATTCAATTGAAGATCTAAATGTTAACTCTGCAGGTTGGTACATATTCAATTGAAGATCATGCTTTTTAAGCCTGTCCGCAACGTGCTTAGCATAATATGAGAAAAATGTAAACAGACATTCACTAATTACTTCGATTACCTGACAACAAAGAATCAATAAAAATATTCTCCAATTAGTTAATTAACTATTGGTTATTAATTATTTTATTATGTATCTCGAACAAGGGAAAAAAATTGTACTTGACCGAAGTGGTGGTATAAGCTGAATTAGTCCCCTCTTATAGGTAGCCGCTATAAAGTAAGTTTGAAAAAAGCAATAGATAACTATACAATCTTTTCATAAACACTCCACTAGCAGAGTGGTTAGTATAATAGGCTTGATGAGGCTTGACCCTTAGTTCGAATTTAGGCCGTTCCCCCCATCCTTTTTTTTTATAAATGCTTTTAAAAACAGATTACGTCAAAACTCAGCCTATTTTTTTCGTTCTCTCTCCCCTCCCTCCCCCCCCCCCCCATTCTCTCAAACTGGTCCAGAGAAGTGATAAGGATCAGAGCGTATTGAGAAAGTTAAAAGCATGAGATAGTGCTAAACAAAAACAATTGGTAAAAATATTGATCGCAGAGATTTATTGTTGTTGGTCTAGATCAGGGGTAAGCAACCTTTTTGTATCGAGGGCCGCGTTTTTTTAAATTTGGAAATGGCGGGCCGCATATGTATATACAACTTAGAAAGATACTCTAGCTAACTGTGTAGAATGGCTTTAAATTCATATTTACACTGTGGTATATTCACGTTTCTTTTTTTCCATATTCCACGTTGAGGAATTACAACAAGAGTTACCAAGTTTTGAAATCAAATTAAGAATTTTAAAAAAAAATACTGTTGTCTTTTATATTACAATAACCCCACAAATATACAGTTGTACTTAATGTGCAGTATTTTACCTTTTACACTCGAGCATGTTCCGGAACTGTGGAACTAGCTTACTTGTTGTTAACCTTGTGACTGCTGTCAAATTACAGTCAGTCAAAAGCGACCAGTAATTATACTTGTTTAGTCTTCCCCCCCCCCCAAAAAAAAAAAAAAAAAAAAAAAAGAAAATGCTTGTTCACTGGATGAAACAATATATGTTCCGGAAGTTAAATGTCGAGACGAGCAAAATTTGCCCTTGTGGAGCATCATCAGAGAATGTTGACCATGTCCTTCAACAGTGCATACTAAATCAGAGACCCGAGCAGGACTCTGGCCCCAAAGCCCTCCTATAGAACCAAAACTATTCGGAGAACTGCCTGATCTGGAAACCACTGAGCGGTTCATCTCAGATATAGGTAGATTAGCTATAGGTATATAGATATAACTGATTTGAAACCTCCAACATGTAAAATGAGAATGAAGAAGAATAACAGATGTATGTGTAACCAAATAGTGTGAACAGCAGCACATTTTTTAAAGTGTGGAAATACAGCTTCTGGCACCCATAAGACTCCCGTGGAAGTACTAACTGGAACTCCTCTTTGCTTGGAGTTATGTCCTCTGGAGCTGAATCAGCTTCTGCGATAAATGGTGAGCTGATGGTATTGAAAACTGGTTCTTGACGTCTTAAAATTTGCTTTTATAAATTGCAAAATTAAGGAATCTAAATAAGTCTTGTACTTTTAATCATTTCACTAGAAATAGTTTCACCTTTCAGCAAAGGAAAATGACAAAACCTGTTTTCTTTTGCTTGCTTGTAGAAATGGGAAGGCCTTGTTTGAAAAGATTTAACATCTATTTACATTTCATATGCAAAAAACTCATTGCAATATCAACTATGAAACATGAAATCTGATCTGTCTACCACTCTTCATTAGAAATATTGGTAACAAAGTCACAGTCAATGTCCTTCAAGTAACAGAACAATTTCTTCCTTGAGATTTTATATTGTTCTCGTTTACATTGCCCATGCTAAGACAGGATATATTGGATCATTTTGTTCATAATCGGAAATACCTTTGTTTTATACCTTTTGCTCTAATAAGTTTGATTGCGATATTTATTTGACCACTAATAATTTGTAATTTTATGCAGCTTTGAGCAAACTTTCTTGTTGCACCAGTTGTTGCACTTGTCATCCTGTTCCAAGCATACACAACATTCAACACAGTTCTTCATAGAATTGAATAAATACTGATTAGAGATTGTGTCTTGAATTGAGTGTATTGATAGGCATAATCTTCGTTTACTTGAAACTTTTTATAATAACAGTTTCAATAATTTATGTATATATATTATTTTTAATATATTTGCATTTTTATAAGTATATACCGTGGGCACACCTGATTTCTG
This sequence comes from Biomphalaria sudanica, assembly GCA_036873155.1. Lineage (NCBI taxonomy): Eukaryota > Metazoa > Mollusca > Gastropoda > Planorbidae > Biomphalaria > Biomphalaria sudanica. Next base: position 1,374,111 of record JAZGLO010005242.1, on the reverse strand, counting down.
TAGGTGTCGGCGGGCCGCATAAAAAACTCCGGCGGGCCGCATGTGGCCCACGGGTCGTAATTTGCCCACCCCTGGTCTAGATCTATTACAAATTTAATTACATGAGTGATCCAAACTGATTGATACAATTACACTTTGTATAAGCTTTGATTTTTTTAAATAGTATTTAAAAAAATGTTTTTCTTGTTTTAAAAATGCTTTTGTTCCTAAAGATCTGATTTGTCAACTTAAACATTTTGCGTCTGTTTTCACAAGAGAATGAAACATTCTTTGTAATATTTGATTTGAATAATTCGATTTTTGTCCGAAATCTGACCGAAAAGTTGTACTCAACATCTTGAATTTCGATAAGCCAAGAGTTAGTTCGTAGATACGAGTCATTTCAGAAAGTTGTTTATGAAACTAACTTGTAAACATTTGTAATAACATGCACGCGTAAAAATTACCAGAAAAAAAAAAGACCAAGCCAAGTTAAAGGAGTGCACGTGATGTGGTCATGAAAGGACTTCTGAATTAACTGGAGCATCTCAAGACCATGCATGGAGTTTGATGATGCTGTTGCTGATGATGTTGTTGCTGATGATGATGTTGCTGACGATGATGTTGCTGATGATGTTGTTGCAAATGATGTTGTTGCTGATGATGTTGCTGATGATGTTGTTGCTGACGATGATGTTGCTGATGATGATGTTGATGATGATGTTGATGATTAAGAGGATGAATCAGATCGTGGAGGAGGTTGGTCACTCCAACTATGTGTTGCTTGAGGTTTCCTAAGCCATAAAAGAGATTCTGCTAATTTCTGTTTTTCTAACAAAATCATTTGCATTACTATAATTTACTAGCTTTAATCTTCCTTGCTACGTCATATGATTTGATTCTTATATTTTACAGTATACCGTTACAAAATTTCAAGATCATTCACTGTCCCATAAAATGTTAAATTTGAGTTTTACCTCATGCTGGTGGCTATTATTGACTATCTACCATCTGAAATCATTACACAAACATGGCATCTAAGTTAATGTTACGATATTTTTAAAATGGAATGCCGTTTGCTTGAGAATTTTTCGGGAGGTCAGTTGACTGTTTGACCATGTAATCTGCACGAAAAACAAACTTGTCTCTGCAATAAGAGTATTAATAGTGAGTTACACTAAGTACAGTACACGATGCTAGAAACAAAATACTATGTGGGGGCTTTTCAATGTTTTCAATATCTTCATATCTTTGGCTCAAGCTTTGGTGATTAAGCCGGAGTTTTTTTTAAAATTTGTTTTTAATTGGGGATTCATCAGCTGATGTCGTGTTAAGGTTACTTTGGAGGTAGCTCAAAATCCTAGTTAATCTCGACATCACATGGCATCGACACATTAGATGATAAAGAATATAGTATTTAGTACTCTGAACCTCTGATCTCGAATTAGAAATTCAAATTTAATGAACATCTAAATTTTTATTTTTTAATCGGTTGGTTCATTTTATATTATGATTAAAAATGATAAAATAGCTTCAATATATGTTGGCTTTATAATTTTAATAATTTTAATGCATTATAAGTGTAGTCTATAATTTTCATTTAGTAGTCTTCAATACAATTAAACTTTGAAAAGAATCAATATATAATTATATATTTCTTTCTTTTCTTCGTAAACTTAATATAGCCTCCCCTGATTGTGCATTGACCACTGGGCCATGCGGTGGACGTTCTCAAGACTTTTCCTCTGCAACCGCTTTAGTGTAAGTCGAAATGAAAGGGATTCATTGAACATGTTTATAGTGAACATTGCAACCTATGTGGCCGCAGTGAGCACCGCACTTTTTTGGCCCCGCACTAATTCTAGGTGTAAATTATTAAATTAAAACATTATAGTTTATATATAATGGCAGGGTTATTTTTTCGCAGCCTCTTGATTTTCCAGGATCTCAAGAAAATTTCCTGAAATCGCAAAATATACAAAAAAAGTCCAGAAATTATTAAAATCTCTTGAAAAATAGACAAAATTTTCATTTTGGGGTGCCAATCGTAAGCGCGATAAAAAAAATAGGCGTTGTCAGCTTTCACTTTTATTAAAAAAAAACGGTATTGCAAAGACGAATGTATTTTCTAATACAAAATCTTAATTTTGACATTATGCTTATCCCTACCCAGACTGGGCCCCGCGCAATCTGTTTCACATAGGGCCCCACAATAGTTAGAGCCGGCCCTGTAGGCCAGGTTGATTAATATCTCAGAAGTAACACCGAAGGTAATATAAGAACAGATGATTACAGTACAAGGGGAGGGGTGGTTAGCGTTTGCGTTCGGGAGATTATTGTTCCTTAATTCCCTTGTTGTTGACGGCCGTTGACTTGTAGCACCAAACTAAACCACTGTAGGCATATTATATCTTAACTTATAAAACTTGAAAAAACTTGAATAACCTCTATGTAAATAATACTATATATAACTTTGATTACAATACAGACACATTTAAACTTGAGATCAAATGAAATAATTGTAGCAGACTTGAGTCATACTATCAAATGGTATTCCGAACAAATCTAATCCACTACAAAAACACGTCTTTTCAGTCTGGCGTTCTGGATGCGTCTGTCCTACCTAAGACCGCTGACGACACTGCCTCTTACCTTGCATCATTCTCACTGCATAGCTAACTTCCTCCCACCCTAACAACAGAAACACGCACACACACTTAGTAATATATAATGCTCAAGACTCTACGTTAAGAAATCGCAAGGTTCAACACAGAAACAAAAATGTCGTCTAATCTATTAATTAACAACCCTCTCTCTCAGGCGGTAGCTAGGAATTTTCCATCTTTTGGGGCCCGGGTGGGCTTAACATCTTTGGGGCCCCCTGCATTTTGCGTAATATTTAATTTTCAATGTAAAAATAAATTCTCCCCCTCCTCCCCCACCCTAGCTACGTCACAGCTCTCTCTTACAGCCTCTACCCCAAAACTGTCGCGTCATCAGTTTCTGTGTAATTGGCTTTATTGCTCGATAAATATACCCTACTAGTCCTAGCCTTGTACTCTTACGATAACTCGCCTCTTTAACATCAGAAACAAATTTTATTTTCAAAATTTAAATGAACAAATAAAATCATCGTCTGTCTTAAAAGGAAATAAGAAAAATAAGAAAAAGGACCCATGGGGAAGATGATGTAAAGTTCAGCTGTTTCTTTGACCGATGGTAACGACGATGTCATGTATCCAGCACAACGACCAACCACCTTTACTTTTACCAGGGACGTCTGAAACTTATTAAAAAAATAATTCATCCAGAAATTCAAAATCGTAAGATATTTCGAGAGGGACGTCATGCTCTGTACTACTCCGTCTCATCCCCATATTTAAAATAGATAACAATTTCGATTTTTTTAATGCTATTTCAAAGTTTGGGAGGCGCGGTGGCTGAGTGATTAAGCACTTGGCTTCCAAACTTTAGGGCATGGGTTCGAATCTCGGTAAAGACTGGGATTATTAATTTCGGGATTTTTAAGGCGCCCCTAAATGGGTACCTCTGATCTCTATTCTAATGGGTACCTGACTTTCAACTGACTTTGTTGATAATTCTAAATGAATGGCTTAACGATGTGTCCATTTTATTTCAGGGCAGGGAAAAGCGTGACAGTGACTATACAGAAGAACAATAACCATTACAACGCTGCCAACCCGGTAAGTTTAATTATAAACCAAAGGCAGTGTTTGCTTTACCAGATAGAGAAATAATGAGAGAATAATAGAGAGGTTGGAAATCTTTTTTACAAAGAACTAATCAATCTAATCACCCTGTCTGTCTGTCTGTCTGTCTGTCTGCTACTTACTATTTACACGCTATTTTCTCCCCTTCCCATCCTAGGATCAAGTTGAAACTTTGCACTTTTATTAATTGTCACTAACAAAACAAAACAATACAGGAAAAACATTTCAAATACTTTTTTTTTATAAAGTCAATATAACCTTTATGTAACTTAATGAGCAATTGTTTTTCTCTTAAAAATTAATGAATGTTAGATTAAAAAACATTTTTACCCAGCCCCCTTCCCCCTACGCCCCGAGAAAGAATCCTGCTGAAGTGAATGTAGAGATCTAGTACAACATTTAATTGTCCAATGATAAGCATTTAGACCTAGACTTAGAAGACAATGCGCAAAATTTTCCTGAACATTAATTGATTTAACTTTTGAATCAATAAATCCTTACTATCGGAAATTCGATAAACGCGATATTCCTTTCAAGAACGCGATAGTCCTTTCAAAACTGATGTAGAATCTAGACCTAGATTTAGTCTCTAGCCAAATGTAAATGTATTTAGTTTTACTTTAAAAATTATAATGGCACTATAAATCCAGTAATTAAAAAATTAAAAAATACGTCGTGACCCCAGGTTCGGAAGCCAAGCGCTTAATCACTCAGCCACTGCACCCCGCTTTTAAATGAGCTTCCTATTAATACAAAATTTTCAAACAGAAAAAAAAAATGCGAAGAGTCAATTTCCCATTCCTGTCCAAAAAGCCAAATCATGTTATGCAAGGGTCTCCTAGAGACGAAGTAGAAAACTAGATTTGACATTTTATGATGTAATTTCATAATTATTATTATTTTTTGCAATAGAGGCCTATTTGTAACGCCTCTTTATCTTGTTTTTTTGTCATTGCTTTGCTTGACATTCTTTATGACTAACTTTCTGTTTGTTTTTTGTTACATATTCTTTTGGTAAATGTAGGCAACACACTCTTTGTAATATGCTTATGTCTTTTTAAAAGTCTTGACAAGTATCTTAAACCGTTGGCATACTGGCTTTGACATACGTCTAACATTAATCTATTGAATGGTTCTTTAGGGCTATTTTACAATCTCACTGGGCGCCACTGAAGCTACAGTGAAAGAAATCAAAAGAATTCCAGACACAAGTGACCCTTCACTTTCACTCTACTCTGCTATTGTGAATGTTCCTTCAACGTGAGTATAAAGTCTTTAATGTGGCTGGAGTAGAAAAAGTGTGAATTGGTGGAACTTAAGAATGTATTAAGGCGACGTTATTTGATGGATGGGGGGGTGTTGAACGCAGTGATGGGCGAAGTTCAAGCGAAGGATGGCAGATGTTGAAGGGACTGAAGGGCGAAGGTCAAGCGAAGGATGGATGATGTTAAAGGGCGAAGTTCAAGCAAAGGATGGCAAATGTTGAAGAGACTGAAGGGCGAAGTTCAAGCGAAGGATGGCAGATGTTGAAGAGACTGAAGGGCGAAGTTCAAGCGAAGGATGGCAAATGTTGAAGGGACTGAAGGGCGAAGGATGGCAGATGTTGAAGGGACTGAAGGGCGAAGGTCAAGCGAAGGATGGATGATGTTAAAGGGACTGAAGGGCGAAGGTCAAGCGAAGGATGGATGATGTTAAAGGGCGAAGTTCAAGCAAAGGATGGCAAATGTTGAAGAGACTGAAGGGCGAAGTTCAAGCGAAGGATGGCAGATGTTGAAGAGACTGAAGGGCGAAGTTCAAGCGAAAGATGGCAGATGTTGAAGGGACTGAAGAGCGAAGTTCAAGCGAAGGATGGCAAATGTTGAAGGGATTGAAGGGCGAAGTTCAAGCGAAGGATGGCAAATGTTGAAGGGACTGAAGGCGAAGTTCAAGCGAAGGATGGCAAATGTTGAAGGGACTGAAGGGCGATGTTCAAGCGAAGGATGGCAAATGTTTAAGGGACTGAAGGGCGAAGTTCAAGCGAAGGATGGCAAATGTTGAAGGGACTGAAGGGCGATGTTCAAGCGAAGGATGGCAAATGTTGAAGGGACTGAAGGGCGAAGTTCAAGCAAAGGATTGGTGTTGTTGAAGGGACTGATGGGCGAGTTTAAGTGATGGATGTGATGTTAAATAGACTGAATGGCGCAGCATAACTGGCGGTTAAGTGATATCGATATTTTTATTTTTTTAAGGAAAGATTTTCTTAAAATACAGTTATAAAGAGCTATAGACATTTGATGCATGGGTTGAAACTTTCTGGTCACTTTTACTCGGAGGATTTCATCTCCCGTAGCTTCATCGTGGCGTCTCTGTAGACTAGTAGTTGCACTATATGGACATGTGGCTGGTAGCGAACCAGGCATCGTCTGGTTACCATGGGTGAGTTTTTTAAGATATCTTACTCGGTGTGAGGATGGAACAGGCGAGACCAACCGTCATAGGAGCCTGAACACTGACCCGCAACGTCGCAATTAGTGGGCAGTTTAGATCAATAGCTTGTTGCCACCTCACAGTTCTGTACGACGTGGCAACGAACTATTGGTATCCACTGCCCACGGGTTGTAACGTAGCAGATCAGTGTTGAGGCCTTCTACAACAAATGGTCTCGGAACAGGTACCCGCAACCGAATCAACAAATCCGCCACGCCGTTCCAAGCAGGGGAGCGTCATCGGTATCCGTCTGGAGTTGCGGTTCTCATTGTGGTGGATTGTGGTGGTTACATGAATAGGAATATGATGAAATCCCCCCCACCGGTAGTTAGAGCTACCTTCCGTATCTGTTTGCGTACAGGTCCTGGAACGAGTTGAGAATATTGTGCGACCCAGCTCAGTAATGACATTACCAATGTGGAACCATCAGGCAGGACTTGGGGTGAAGAACTCCCGGATGTGGATAAAATAATTTGTAATGGTCAATCGGGATTAATGGCGCCTACTGGACTTTATTGATGATACGTTTTACTAACATGTCTCAGATTTTAAAAAAATGAAACATTAGAGATGTATATGAATGTAGTACCTGCTTTATGATCTGATTAGAGAGAAATGTTTATCTTTATATTTTACATTCTTGTTTCAGAACTGGGCACATGATTCTGCAAGTAACTTATGTAACCAACACAACACCAACATTTTACCAGTGCAGTGATGTTCTGATTGTTCCTTCTCCAGACACTATTAATGTTGGATAGACAGCTATTTATAGATCTGGCCCAGAATCTTTTTTGTTCCATTATTTCTATTCACTAATGAGTTTCAGAGTTGCCAAGGTGTTGACCAACGAGACTTTAAAAGTCAATAGTAATTCACACATAAGGCCGTTAGATCTAGTTTTGCATAATGTATTAAAGCCATATTAAATTTTGACTGAAATCTGAAAATTAAAAATGAATTATTTAAATTGTTTTAGTAGGATATATATGACCTACTATGAGTTTATAGATCGATCTAAACCAGGCATGTCAAACTGGGTGTTCGGGGGCCGCATGCAAGGTGGTCGAGGGCCGCATGCGGCCCCCTTGGCCACCTAAAAAATTATAAAAATAATGTTAAACTATTACGCTGGAAAACAAGAGGTGACAAGCTACTTGAATTGAAAAATAGTATTTATTAAACTGAACAATGAGGGCGAGTCTGCAGTGAAAGCAAGCTACATTTTGTCAAACTTATTGTAAGCCATTGCAAATCATTTAATAAATGTGATTTTATGAAGGAGTGTGTCGTTAGAGCCGAAGTAATTTGTCCAGAAAAGGTGAAAGCATTCAAAATAATAGCGTTAACTAGTGACACTGTGGCAGATAGAATAAATGACATGTCAGTCAGGTTGCGTGAACAATTAAAGAACAAAATAGCTGATTTTGAATTATTTTCATTGGCTCTCTATGAGTCAACTGATGTAAAGGGTGTAGCACTGTTGGTTATATTCATAAGCACCTGTGACAGGAATTTTGACATACACGAGGAACTACTTTAGTTCTGTTCTATGCATAACACCACAACAAGCTAGGATGTTTTTGAGAAATGACAGGACATGCAGTGCAATTTATCTTTGATAGAGCTCTCTAGTCTAACAAGGTATGGCGCACCAACCAAGAAATGAAATGATTTTGATGCAAAGTTACTTGCAAAATAAGAGACGGATGATAATTTTAAATTCGCTCATTTTCAGTGCATCATTCATCAAGAAACATTCTGCGCTCAGCAATTAGAGTTTCAACATGTCCTAAGATCGTTTTCAGTCGCATATCAATTTTATTCGTGCCCGTGGTTTTAATGTTAGCCAATGTTTAATGTTTCTGGATGACATTTGACATGAATTTGAGTGTGTTCCCTACTACACAAAAGTCCGATGGCTCTCATGACATATAATATTGAAGAAATTGTTTGCACTGCGTGAGAAAATCGCATTGTTTCTGAACATGAAAGTTGAACCTGTTGAACATTTCCAAACTGACGAATGTGTTCAGGATTTGGCATTAGCAGTTGATCCCACTGGTCACCTGCAAGACTTGAATTCGAAACTTCAAAGTAAAGACAAAATTGTCACAACTGCGTGTAATCATGTGAAATGCTTTCAAGCAAAGTTAGGACTGTGTATAAACCAAATATGAAGTGAAAATCTTGTTCACTTCTCGACGTGTCAGGAACTAAAAAGATTAAATACGGTTGCGACATTTGATAAATAAGTCCTACACCTGGAATCGTTAGTAGATGCTTTCAATGACCGTTTTCGTGACTTCGTTACATACGAGCAAGAGTTTTCGTGTTTTGTATCTCCATTCTCATTGGATTCTGAACAGTCTGCGGAAATGTGCAACTAGAGGTGATAGGATAGCAGTCCGATTCTTAGTTGAATTCGAAGTATTTTGAAATGGCTGTGCCAAAATTGTACAGTTATTTACCCTTAACGGTATGTTGAATTGCGGAAATTTGCAGCCAGAATTCTAGCTATGTTTGCATGCACTGGTCTATGTTAGCACCTCTTTTCCATAATAAAAGCTACAAAAACACCTCACCGTTCGAGATTATCTGATCAAAATTTTGTCATCTGTGTTGAAAGCGTCAGTGGCAAACAAATTTCAACCTGACATTAATAAAATGGTATCCCAGAAAAGATGTCAAGCATCAGAACAATGAAAATAATGCGTAATCAAAGTATTTTTTAATTAGCCAATAGTATTACAAATTAAGCTAAGGGACAGGTATGCCATTAATTATTGTATTGCATTATTTCTAATTTACAAAAAAACTAGTAGTCTGTTTTGCAACTGATTTTTTTTTTGCTGCGGCCCCTCAGGTCATAGTAAGTTTTCTATGTGGCCCATACACCTTAATGAGTTTGACATGCCTAATCAAAACGGTAATAAATGGCTAAACATTTATGATCATCAACTCAGTGCTATTAAACAGCTGTTAAAATCTTGATGGTCCATTCTGTTATTAAAAAATTTAATGGTATTTATATTTTTAAAAAAGTGATTGTAGCATATAGTCTCTTTCTATAAATGTGTAGACCTAAGGGTTTTGCGTCGATGACTTGTTGCTTAAACAAATAAACTAAAAACAATAAAAACTAATTGGCGTCATAATTAAAATGTAAAAACGTTAACACATCAGGATTGAAAGAATGATTTCATTTCACAGTTTTAAAAAGTTGGAAGTTTCTACATCAAATTTTTTTTTTTTTTAGTTGGAGGACTTCTCTTTGTGTAACGACGTTAGATTGTTGTTTTTTTTTTTGTTTAAAGAAATTTCTATAAATCCAATAAGAACATAAAACTGAAATGTTATTTAACCTTGGTTTGGTCAATAATAGAATATGCATCCTCCGTTTGGGACCCCTCAACTCAAGAAAACACTAAGAAACTGGAACAGACACAAAATAGGGCAGTGAGATTCATAACTAGAGTAACATCTTTGGTAAAATCACTAAATTTAGACAGCCTTCAGGACAGAAGACTCAAAAGTAAAGTAGCAATTATACATAAAACACTGAACCATAATCTTCAAATACAAAAACAAAATCTAATAAAATACTCAGAAAGACACAAAGATAAAGGCACATTCCTCGTTCCATTTGCTAGGACAAATTTGTACAAATACTCCTTCTCCCCTAGTGCTATTAGAGCATGGATCGATGGGTTGTCTGAGCTAGCCAGGAAAACCAGTGACTTGGCAGAATTTAGGTCATTGGCTAATATGCATGTTTAGATGCATGACGCCTAGGACGTAATCATCTTCTTTTTTTTGAAGTAACGTCTGTATTATATACGATAAGATAAGATAGATTCTTAAGTGTAAAAAGTTTCGATTATTGGAAATTTTCACGATTAACTTAACAAAGTCAAGAATATTGAATGCAACTTCACTATTGCCAACTAAAACAAAAGGGATCAAGCAATAAGTAAAATAATATCACGTTAAGTTTTGGTTCATCTTCATATCAAATCTCCTTCATTACCGCTTGACATAAAACTCAAGTTTAAAGTCTCCTCCATATAAAAATTATTTTGAGCTACAAACGGAAAAAACGTCGAAACTTTAATTAAGCAGGACTAATGAGTACACACTAATTATCCTATTCCTTAAAAAAAAAAGCAGGATACACAAAAAAGTTTTTTATGGTGTTTTCGCCCTGTATGAAAATCTCCAATATTCTTTGGTGCCCATTTAAAAAAAAATATTTAAAGAAAAATACTTGAAATTGAATTGATGAATAATTATTATAAAGATAAAATATTCGATGTTTATTTAAATAATATGAAAATTACATTTTGAAATAGCTTTTAAGACTTATTGCAATATTACAGCTCATGTTATGCAAAGTTACCTAACTCTTTTTCACAAGGAAATTTTATTATAAACATTTGAAATTGTAAATGGAGGATAATTTCCATCCACATTAAGCCAGATTGAAAATCACACTTCCACTACCGGAAGTAGTTTGCCCACTCCTTACAATTAATGTGTAGGTCAGCTCTACATTGAACACATAAATGCACTCGTCCAGACCCTGGCGGATCCACTCGGGCGGACGAATTTTAGATTAGAATTCACACAATTTGTATATGAATTTATTACTTATGTTAATAATATATACTAATTATTTATATTTTTAACATATTTTTTAGATTATTTCGCCCCCCTCTAGTATGTTGGCCGATTTGGTGGCCTCGGGAGGGGGCGATGACATCAATCCGCCCCCCCCCCAATAAACTTTTGAGTGGGGGGGGCGGTCCAATTTATTTGTAGAAATCACAGCTTGCTAACAGAAGCTATTAAATATCTATATGATTAAAACTTGTTATTGATATTTTAACCGATCTTTATATTATGTCGTTCCCCTGTTGACCGATTGGGGGGGGGGGGGGGCGAATACCTCTACTGCCCTTCCCACCTAAACCCTTTGAGTGGGGGGGGCGGTCCTATTTTTATGGACAAATTATAGTTTCTGAACACAATTAGTTGAATATTTATATAATATAAACTACGTATTGATATGTGAATCCATTGTATATTATGTCGCACCACACTCTAATCTCAAATTTTATGATTATTAAATATAAAATGAAAAAGGGTTGTACCAGGTGGGAGGGGCGATACATGCAATCGCCTCCCCCCCCCCCTCATCGACAAACAAATACTTTTTTCTTTTTGTATTATAGTTAAGAAATTACAAAATAAAAAAAATATGTCACTGATATAATTTATATATGCTATAAATTAAATTCTTATATCGATTCGCCCCACCCCTATTCGTTAATGCCAAATGCAATGATTAGCAGAAATTACAAAAAGGAGCGAGAATTAATCGTTTTCACTCTATCGCCCCTCCCCTTTCCAGACAGAGTTTATGTAATTTCACATGAATTTATCATAATTATTTTAAGAAAGACTTTGCTTTGGAAAAGTTAAAATTAAAACGAAATTTTGCAGTACAAGAGTCACGATTGAGATGAGTTCTAAACCAAAATGCTAATTTCCCTAGTCGCCTTTTCCAACCTTTGCTCAATCTGATATCTTCTAGTTACATAAATTTGGGACTACAACCCACAATTTACGCTTGAATTATATTGAATATTATTTATCGAATATTTTTTTCTTCGGCGGCGATCCTCAAAGCTTTAATCTAAATATGTGGGGAATCTTATCTTTTCAAGGAACAAATCGTTTTTATTTGCAATGTATTAAGGGCCTATAGATTCATTTTAGAATAGTTTACAACACTATTCAAAAGGTCCTTTTTTAATAGGGAGCTTTAGGTCAGGAGAATGCGTTTCTTTAGTGAAGAATGCAAGAAAACACTTATGTCGTCGGGGCTTCGCCCCGAACTTCACTGATGAGTAATGAGCTGTAGATGTCAGGAGAATGCGTTTCTGCAGTGAAGAATGCAAGAAAACACTTTTGGCGTCGGGGCTTCGCCCCGAACTTCACTGATGAGTAATGAGCTGTAGATGTCAGGAGAATGCGTTTCTGCAGTGAAGAATGCAAGAAAACACTTTTGGCGTCGGGGCTTCGCCCCGAACTCCACTGATGAATAATGAGCTGTAGATGTCAGGAGAATGTGTTTCTGCAGTGAAGATTGCAAGAAAACGCTTTTGACGTCGGGGCTTCGCCCCGAACTCGATTGTTAATAATGAGCAGTAGATGTCAGGAGAGTGCGTTTCTGCAGTGAAGAATGCAAGAAAACGCTTTTGTTGTCGGGGCTTTGCCCCGAGCTCCATTGATTAATAATGTGCTGTAGATGTCAGGAGAATAATTTTCTTCAGTGAAGAATGCAAGAAAACGATTTTGGCGGCGGGGCTTCGCCCCGAACCTCACTGGAGAAGCATGCAAGCTTGCAAGAAAAAGGCCTCAACATGGCTGGGTTTTTTTTTCGCCGAAGGTTGAGAAACACTGCATAGGGTTAGGGTTTACTGGGCGCTAAGGTTTGGTTTGTAAAAAAAATCGCCCCCCCCCCCACTCCAAAGTTCTGGATCCGCTAGTGTGTCCAGACTCACATGGCACTATGCTCGTGACTTTGGAAACACAACAACAACTGAGTGTTTGTGTATTGAATTATCTCTGAGTTAGAGATCTGGGTAAACTTCCGGTTTATACGATACAAAATATGTTGTTTTTACCTATATTAAAATATAACAGCTATTAATGTGAAGCTCTAGTCACTTGTTATAACCCACATGCAGAGTATAATTTTCTTTTGAACTCTTCACAGAGCACCGGTTTCTTCACTCTTCATTTGGCCAATTAAAAATGAGAAACGTGGCCAGTAGAATAAACCCGATGAAGATTCAGGGAGGGGGATCGGGAATCGCCAATATTTGTGTCACATCCAATATTCGAAGGCTACTGACGCCTTTCCTTATAGCACATACACATGTCAAGGCGTGTTGTCAAAAGGGTCCGTGTGCAAATTGACAATGTCGACATCTGACTGCGACTAGAAGTCCACCATTGTTGTCTCCCTTCGTTCTTCTTTTTTTCCCCCATTTAACTTTGGCGGAAATTGTCTAATGAGAGGATGCGTGGAGTTTTTTTTTTGTTTTTTTTTTATTGGCGATGGTGGGCAATCGTTTTCCGGGAAATTATTTCAAGCAAAAGCTCCATTCTGTCTTTAAGGGTATCACCTAACCGTAATTCAGTAAGTTACTTTTAAACGACAAAATATTTACCTGACAAGCCTAACGCAAAATGTGTTTACCGGTGAAGCAAAGGGAACTGGCATATCTTAAATATTTTACACGTTTAGACCAAACACATTTACTATAGGCCTACATTTAGTAAAAATATATATTCTAGCTTGACTTTTGCTAAGTTAGCGCTTGTCACTGTAATCAGTCGGCGAGCCTAGCATGATTGATGGTAATTACAGTCCTTCAGGCTATAGACAGTGTGGTCCTTAATAAATGATAGCAGCATAAAGAAATACGAAGAATTTTCAGACATTCAATATAGCATTCAATATATTTTGTTTAAATAAAAAACAAAACAATAGCCTATATACAGAACTACTTGTGGTACTGATTGTGGTGCGGGTTCTTTTGGCGCTCGACCTTAATCATCTCTCGTCTGAGTTAGCTCTAGTCTTTGGTTTTAGGTTTCAGCAAACTTCCGTATCATCCATTACACGACCTCCACCAAACACGCATACAATTGTAATTTCGTGACCTGTGATGCGGTGAAATGTGATTCTGTGACGTGTGCTTCCGTGACATGTGATTCTGTGATTCAGCTGTTTCTGTGGACCACGGTTAACGATTGTGTCATTTGGCCTTCGCAACTGGCTTTAATTTTCCCCAACTAATGCCAGCTACTCCGAGGTGCCCTAAAGATCCAGATTAAACTAATCCCAGTCTTAACCAGGATTCGAACCCTGGACTCCAGTTCGAAAGCAAAGCTCTTTACCACTCACCAATAAGTTGAAAGGATATTCCCTTTTATTTAGAGTACACAAAGAGAATAAGATTATCGTTCTGGCGGACTTTTCATTTTTTTATATTTACAGCCCCTAAACAGGCCAATTCTGCAACGGCACATTTTGCCACAGTTCCTTCAGCCTCAGCCTTTTTGCTCTCTGCAAGGGTGGTACGATTAAGCACAGTTTGTCTCCATGCTGTCCAATCTGTTGAGGCTATGTCCTCCCATGTCCTCTCATTGGTACCTATAGACGACTAACCAATCTAACTTAATTCCAAAAAAACTTGAATTAATATTAAGATTCTGTGGAGCAAATGTTAACTTTATTTTGTTTTATTAGTTTGGAGCCTTCCTTTAGAACTGAAGACTGTCACGCCATAGTCCCAGCCTCTTATCTTATCTTATCTTATATAATACAGACGTTACTTCAAAAAAGAAGATGGTTACGTCATACGCGTCATGAATTTAGTCATGCATATTAACCAATGACTTAAATTCTGCCAAGTCACTGGTTTTCCTGGCTAGCTCAGGCAACCCATTCCATGCTCTAATAGCACTAGGGAAGAAGGAGTATTTGTTCAAATTTGTCCCAGCATATGGGACGAGGAATGTGCCTTTATCTTTGTGTCTTTCAGAGTATTTTATTAAATTTTGTTTTTGTTTTTGAAGATTATGGTTCAGTGTTTTATGTATAATTGCTACTTTACTTTTGAGTCTTCTGTCCTGAAGGCTTTCTAAATTTAGTGATTTTACTAAAGGTGTTACTCTAGTTAAGTGTGAATATTTGTTTGTTATGAATCTCACTGCTCTATTTTATGTCTGTTCCAGTTTCTTAATGTTATCTTGAGTCCCAAACGGAGGATGCATATTCTATTATTGGCCTAAACAAGGTTAAATAACATTTAGTTTTATGTTCTTATTTGATTTATAGAAATTTCTTTTAATAAATCCTAATGCTTTGTTTGATTTTTTCTATAGTTTCATCAATATGTGGATTCCATGACAGTTTTTCATTTATTATAACACCTAGGTATTTTGCATCTTTAGTCTGTGTTACTGGTTTGCCAAGAATAAGATAAGTGGAATTAATTTGTTTTAGTTTTTTTGTTACCCTCCTGCATGATGGCAGGGAATGGTAGCGGGCAGAGTTGAACTAGGGACTCTACCGTGACGCCATTCCTAATGCAAACAACACGACGATGTAGCCATCCATAATACCTTTAATAAAAATATAAATGTCTTCTACTTTTATACAGATTTTGAATTTAATGCATACCACCTGTATTATTATTATTGTATTATAATGACCCACTCTCCTTCTTTACCATACAGATTAAAACTAGAGCTGTGACTTTCGTGACAAGAATTACCATCGACAGATGAAGAAAAAAAATCTAGATCTATATAAAAACACATCAGCAACAAAAAACAACAACAAAAACTATGCATTGTCTTGTTTCAAATCAAACGTGATTCATTTGTCCAAAGCAACAAAAACCCATGAAAAGAATTTCAACTTTTCTTTAAATGAAGAAAAACAGTAAACATCATCTCCCTTTATTTGTTGTCTCTGTTGTCCCCCTTTTATTTTTATACAAGGGGAGCGAATCGTCCAGATTATTGTTGACTTTAGTGTCAGGTGGTGAGGGAATTTTGGAGGGGGGGGGGGTAGGCAAGGTGTAAAACGAAAAAAGCAAAAAAGGGCTTCGAGCAAAAGATCAATGTGCCAGTTTGTCAAATCGAATAATACACATTTTGGCCAGCATTTTTTGTTCATTGAATTGTTTTCATTTGAAACGGTTCATCATATTATTTTGCGAAGCATGCTTCCAGTATACTAGTGAAACAAAAAAAAAAAAAACAAGGAGTAAAAACAAACAAACAAAGGAAATAAACAATAAGTTCAATTTGTGTTTTATTTTGTTGGATAGTGTCCCCTGATTCTCGGAGATAAGGAAAATATTTGCCATGAAATTTGATTACAGATTAATAGCCGCTGAGGAAATAAGGGTTCCTTGAGAGTGTCTGCTTTTAAATGCATTTTCCTAAGGATGTGAAAAATAAAATAAGTTGAACAAGTGTTTCCATAATGTGGTAATATTTTTTTTTGCATGACTATAAATTAACAATGATATATAGATATATATGCGTTTCTACGTACATATTACCGGCAAAGTGCGAAATAGATTCTATAGAATGCCGGGCGTTTTGTTTTAAGGGAAAGTAAGACATGATTCTCTATTTCCTATTTTGCCAAGCAATTCTATACAATCACTAGGCAACTATAAAATGACTAGTTCTGTGTCAGGCTATGTAATAAATGTCATATTTAGAAAGGCATTTATAATTTAAATATGAATGAGTTGGTAAAAAAACACAAATAAACAACAGGATTTCATGTGACCAAAGTTACCTCTGTAGATCCATGTTTAAATATCCTGTGCTAATTGCAATTTCAATGTCTAAATAATCAAGCAATTCTTTACGACGGATGCCTGGTCGTGCGGTTTGCGCGCTGGACTGTCGTTCGGTCGTCTTGCTGGTCCCGGGTTCATACCCTGCCAGCTGCCATCGGGAGGTTCGGACTAGATTATCTTCAGCTCTAAAGGAACATTTAAAACATGGAAAGCATTTTACAAAACAAACATTTAAATCAAAGAAATGTATTTTAAAATAGTAATATATTTATAAGTAATGTACATAAATATTTCTACTTCCAAGTAGAATTTTTTTTATAACATACCGAAACATTGAGGGATAAAACTGTTTACACGCAACAGCAAAAGAGAATCAAAGTAATTCAACAAACTTTTAAAGGCTGCTCTTATTTTGAAATATTTGTTAGTTTTTTCTAAACTACAAATACAAAATCAAAATAATAATAATCAGTTGTCTTAACTTGTATACTGAAAGGGTAATAAAAGACTGTGCCGATAAAGCAAAGTCTACATATTCTATTTGTATGCGATTTTAATGGCTATTTCCCAACTTGGTCTTTTCTTTTTATAATTATCTTATGTTAAGAAAAAACGCCGAAAGACCCACTGAGGCCTAAGCATTGTATAGAATGCGCATTTCGCACTTTGTCGGTAACATATATTTATATAAAAATATTATAGACATTAGGAATATTATGTGAAAATTTGAAAATGGTCAATAATTCATTATTTTATAAATTAGCTACGAAGAAGGTTAACATATTTTTTCATAGAAATAGTAACGAATTCTGGATGGTCAATTGTGTAACTGTAAAACACAGGCGGGCACTAGAAACGCTGAAACTGTCGTTCTTATGTAGCCTGCGTTCTATTTCCCAGTCCAAATACTCAATCAATATTTACAAATCTTTATGACGATCAAAACTTGTCCACTAAATGACGTTATCATCTGGAAAAATAGAAACCTGTCTACCATATAGGCATACACTTTTAAAAAAACACATTTAATTGATATAATTATTTCATTCAAACATGTAAGCCAATTTGCTTACGTACTACTTTTTTTAAAAAAGTAGGGAGGGGGAGGGATACAATTAAATTCCTTTTAATGCTAGCAGTACTGATTGTTTTAAAAAGTTTGAATCTATATGTGCCCATTGATCACTAATATCCCCAATGAAAAGAAACAAAAATTTAGACAAAAATGGCATGCCGTACATACGTAGCTCAGAAGATGAGAATATTATATTAAGATAAAGGAAAACACTGATTGGTTCTATACAATAATGATATAGATTTTAAAAAAATGGACAATATTATTTGCTGCTCTATTTATGAAGACATTTATTATTGAGATATTCTAATACATTATTCGCCATGCAAAGCGACATAATCGCTCAAATTAGCGGTTTCTTTGGCGGCAAAAACAGACGTAAAGATGTGGATCTGTCGTCTGCTAAAAACCAGGATAACATGAATATTGGAGAATTGATTGCGGAGAAGTTCCGGAGAAAGTCTGAGTCTGCTTTATCCATTGAAGATCTTGTCAATAAAAAGAAAAATGTCGCTGTGAAAGCCAATGGAATCAATTTGGTTCGGATAGGCAAGCTTGATTTTAGTAAGTAATACTTGTGTGTAATTTTTTTTTCAAATTAGCCTATTGTTTAAAGCAGTGATTCTCAAAGTGGTCTATCTAGACCCACAAAGGGGGGGGGGGGAGGTCTACGATAGTGAAAAAATCCATTAGGAGTGTATGAGATATCCATGGGGATTTACGATAATAAATTTCATTTAAACAGGTTGTGACTTTGATTTTTAATGTCATTAATGTAATTCTTTCATACACTAATATATGATGTGTACCTAGTTAATTTAATCCTTTAAATACTTATCTTACTATTCAAACGACAAAAATTGTTGCATTTAATTTCAATACTTATTTAAATAGCTAAATTTTGTCTATATGTAACTAATGTTTAGCAAAAAGAAAAGTAGACTGTACAACATTGATTATTTAAAATTGGGATTCCTTCCTTCCTTGTCAAACAAATGGTTGCCAAGTGCATTTTTATGATGATATGAAAACAATTACCCTGGAGGATTTTGTGAGACAATGCCACAATCACAAAATAGACACATATTTGACATAATATAGAGAAGATGATGGTTTGTGAGCGTCCTACAATATCTCTTTACATATAGCAAAATACGGAAACCACTATAGGTAAAACATTGGTTTTACCAGCCGTTGTCCCTTTAATAACTGTTTTACACAAGCTATTATCTGATATTATTAAAATAATTTTTTTAAGTAACAATAAAGTCCAAGGGCACATCAGTGGCATGAGTTATACAATTATGTAATTCTTTTCAAACAGTTTGGGACGGTGGGGGGGGGGGGGGCTCTAACAGGGTGTAGCTCCTTATTTTTCTCAGGGTTGACCCATGAAACATTTCACATGTTTGGGTATAGTTGCAAGGCAGCAGATTTTTCAATTCAGTTTTCCTTCTGCTAGGTGGGTGTCAAGCTAAAGCTAATCCGCACTTCCTGCGACAGTTACTCGCCTTCGCCCCTTCTCTTGTTAGTGACAACAGTTCCGCAGACCCAATAGTTGAGCCACACGTGAAGGATCAAGAAATGCATGAGAAACTGCTCTTGTCAAAAACTTTTACGATGATACTTAAGGCAAATTAATTAATTAATTAATATTTAATGTTTGATGGACTACTTCATAGAACAACACATTCTTACATGAAACATAATATCCGTACCAACGGATGATAAACCTTCAAAAAAAAATATTTCCAGTGTGTTAAGTGATTCCAGCAATACATAATTATTAATTCTTATTTTAATTGGTTCAAATTTGAATTTTATCAATAAAAAAAAATAGATCTCTATAGCCTATTATGTAGCTTTAAATTACTTTTTCACTTTTTAACTCACCACAGTTAGAAAAAAGTTTTTAAAAAGTGTTGATGAATTTGCAAATATTTGCAAATTAAGCAAGGGAGTCTACCGAAACCATAAAACATGGCAAGGGGTCTACGAAACAAAAAAAAGTTTGCGAACCACTGGTAAGGTAAATCCTGTTGGAACTCTGGATTATTACTATGTTTGGAGCAAGATTGTATAACAGGGCGTCTCTAAAAGCTAGCCATCTTGTTAGACGGTAGGATCAAGTGTTGTCCGCTGCTCTCAAAATACACCTACGTAAAAAGTTACCATAAGAAACGTGTAGTTTTGGACTGTTCTTGCGAGATCTAACTTGAGTATCGCCTCAACCTATGACTCGTTTTCAAAAACGAAGTTAGATAGTAAATGAAACAAGTTAAGGAAATGTGGTTTCTCACACAAACTCGTAGCAGGCCCCTGTTCATTGTGAACAGTGTAGAGGAAAGGGGCAGCTCATATATTCTCTAGCACGACGTGGATGTGAGTGACATCAAATATTACACGTTATAATAGAAATATAAGGCAACACTAATTGTTTAAAACATTCATCTCATTTGTTTAATTTCATTAAAAAATTTTTATTCGAAATTCTAAATTTTATAAAACAAAGATTTTTAAAAGGCTAAATTTGACAAGGAGGATTAATTTTAAAAAAGCAAGATAATTCCTAAATAAACGCTAAATTGTAAATCTAAACAAATGTAACTTTATTGTGTATCAATAAAATGTTTCAAAGGCAAGGGTAAGGCGCGGTCATCCCACTACATATGAGACTATTTTAGTTTCTCGCCTTCATCAATCTACTGAAGTTAAATCCTTGTTTATATCTGGGCGTAATTTAGTTTCATATTTGTTTTTACAGATATACAGATTTTCTACATAAAAGTACCAATTTGGTTAAAATGATTAAAATTATCATTTAAAAACATATGTTATAGATCTGTATGACCTTTTGTTAAACTGTTGATATTATTGTTGATAAGTTAAGAAATATCTCGGGCAGAGTTGTGTTTACTAAGCGCCTAAACCTTCCCCCCCCCCCAACTGGTCCACAGAAGAGATTGGACCAAAAGCGCTCTGAGCATGCTATAAGCATGAAAGTAGCGCTATACAAAAGCTATAATAATATAATAATAATATATCATATATCATATCTGTTCATCGGGTGATGTCTAGAGATAGATATAAAGTCAATTATTAAAGGTGGGCTAGAGAATTTTAACCCCCCCCCCCCTTTGGCTTCAACGCGCGCCCAGGTGGAGACGTCTGTTGTGGAGACGTCTGTTGTGTGGAGGCTAACGACTGTATCGAAAACTGGTCCCATCATTTCACTCCGGGAGCCAATGCAACGGTCCTGTGAGTGCAGGGATGGGAATTAAACAAAGTCTAAACAAACCACCACTCTATTTTACAAGGGAGCTTTCAGGGAAAGCAATTACCTACATTGACAGTCCTTTCCCAGACAGAAACGGTCACTAGCTTCTGTAGACCTCCTTGTTAGTGAGATACGAGTGCCGCGTCACCGGCAAACAGCAGCTCCCTTATCAAGATACGACGCCTTTTCGTTTTGGCTTTAAGACGTGCCAGGTTAAAGAGCCTTCCATCGGATCTGCTATGGATATATATTCCGTCTTCCAGGGATTTAAAAGCACTGGTTAGTACAACTGAGAAAAAGATACCAAATAGTGTAGGGGCCAGTACACATCCTTGTTTTACAACGCTCTTAATGGAGAATGGCCTGGAGGAAGAACTTTCAAACTGAACAGTGCCCTCCATATTTTCGTGAAAAGCTGACACTAGTTTTCTTAACTTATTTGGGCAGCCGATTCTCTAGTACAGCAAACAGACCGCTTCTGCTAACAAGGTCAAAGGCCTTGGTCAGATCAATAAATGCTATGAAGAGGGGCTGCATTTGTTCTCTGCTTTTCTCCTGTAGCTGCCGCAGAGAGAAAATCATATCTGTTGTAGATCTACCTGCCCTAAAGCCACACTGCGACTCTGGATAAACACGTTCTGCCAGGATCTGTAATCGCTTTAGTAATACTCTAGCAAAAGCTTTTCCAACTATGCTAAGCAGGGAGATGTCTCTGTGTGAGCTGGCGCTCCTAGATCTAATTTTTGACCTAATTTTATTTAATTTATATTATTTATATAGGCCAGGGCTATGATGTTTGTAATTTAGTGTCCTTTTTAATTTTTATAGTTCACTGCTGAGTATTTTGTAGTTTCCGCTATTTATAACTTTCTGCTAGTTTTAGTCTTTTTCTGTTATTTGTGTTTTACTCGTAGAGGAAAAGTAGTTTTTAAAATAGTTAACTAGCCTTAGAGCTGTGGATGTTCTTTCCTATTTTTTGTCCCTGGTTAGTTCTGCTTATTTTTGTCTTTGGCATTAGCGTTGGATTGGTTGTTATTTTTTAATATCAGTTTATGTGCAGGTCTGTAAACGGTATAGAGCCCCCATATGAGTTTAGAATAGAAATAACTTTTTATCTTCCTTTTTGTATTTTGTAGGATTTAAATTTTAAGATTCTCTTTTTAATTCCGTTTAATTTGGTATATAATGTTGTGTAGTCCGTGTCTTTAGTAATTTGCTAGATTTTATTGTTGTGTACGGCTAGGTACAAATTAGGGAAATTTTAGTTTTAGATAATTAGCGTGACGTCATGCTCTCCGATATGTTCGCGCTGACCAGTTATAGCTAGCTCCGGAACCACGTTGAGGTCTCTTTTGTCCTGACCAGTGGTCAGTGCTGACAGTGGTGCCTGTATAAAGCTAATTGTGTGTTGTATAATTTCAGCTGGGACCGCCTGTAAGTTAGAAAATGTTTTTATTTTTACTTTCTTTAGTTCGTATTTGTATTAATTGTTTCTAGATCTACATCTATTGCTATAGTCTGGATGCAGACTGATTAGTGTAGTGGCATCACTGGCTAGTTAATTAGCCATGATTACCTCTGATGGAACCGGAAGTTCCGTAGACTTAAGTAGCGTCACCCCTTTTAGCCATCCTTAATGATCCCCTTATTGTTTTTCTATTGTTTGTCTATTTGTAAATATTTTATGTCTTCTAAAAGTATTTTTATTAATAGTATAATATTTCTAGGATAACTGTTCTAACAAGTTGGCATGTGTCCGATTTTAATTTTTAATGTAAATGATGGCTACGTCCTACTCAACGCTCCATGATGGCGGCTTTGTTAAGCCAAATCTAGATTTATGTTTATTATTGTCTGGCCCAACATGTGTTGTGGCGTAAGCTTTTAAGTAGGTATCATAATAATAATAATGTATGGCTTTTTATTAGCTAAATGAAGGTAATTGTATTTACCTTATGCATTTAGGTATGTGTATGTGCTAGACTAGGTCTAGTTCATAATTATTTTGTTATTATGTCTTGTTTGTTTATATTTGTAATTGCAGGCTATAATTCCTGCCTAACTGTCTGCCGCAGTTATTACTGCCTAACTGCTTTTACTGTTGCCATAGCTGCCGTAGTAATTATTGCTGCTGCAAGTAGCTTACTGTTGTAGTTTTTCCAAATAGTTGCTTTATTTGTTAGGTTCAGTTCGGTAGGGTTGATCAATCGTTTAGTAGTGTGTATATTTAGTTTTATTACTGTTGTTTTGGTTTAATGTAAATAAAGTATATATAAGTTCCTTTTATAATTTCAGTTTATTTTATTTTTAGTTAGCTAGTTTAGTTTAGTTTAGTTTGATTGTGCTGTCTGGTTGCTTAGGCGACTCTAGCCCCTTGGTCGCAGACCATAGTGCACAGATTGGGCCCACCCAGTAGAGCTACCACCTGCCTACTATTTTATACATGAATAAATGTTGAGCAGCAGATAACAAAAAGGCCTCACTCAGTAGCGCCACCCTGACCTGCTCACATCTGTAATAGTTACAACAGAGCGGTCGCCTTTATTTTTATAAATTGTAACTATGTTGGAGTCTTTCAATTCCTGGGGGACCATTCCTTGTTCCGAGCACAAGCTTAGAAGTTCATGGAGTGGTTTGATTAGGGCATGTCTTCCAGCCTGAATGACTTCAGCAGGAATGCTATCACCTCCGGGTGTTTTCCCATGTGCAAGCATGTCAATGGCTATGCTTTAGCTCCTTTACTGAAGGCGTTTCGTCTAATTCCCTCAAAACTGGAAGTGATGGGAAGTTGGAAACAGCATAGGGTGAGATGGCGTTTTCAATCTGGTAGAGTTCTGCATAGTGTTCTACCCATCTCTCCATTTGCAGCGCACGATCGCTGATGATTGAGCCATCTTTTTACTTGAGCGGAGCACACTTGCTGGTGTGAAGTCCAAAGGCTTTTCTCATGCCCTCATGTAGTCCTCTTATGTTACCACAGTCGGCACAAGATTGAATATCTTCGCATAGCTTCTGCCAGTATTTGTTAGCACACTGTCTCGCTACTCTTTGGGCATTGTTACGTGCAGCTCTGAGCCTTTTTAAGTTGCTTGGGGTGGGATCCTTCTTGTAGATTAGCATGGCTGCTCTCTTGTTCATAGTGGCAGTTTCCATTTCTGGTAGACTAGCTTCAAACCAGTCTTCGCTTTTCTTGGTTTTGTTTCCAAAGACCAGTGATGATGTTTGGTAGATGGTATCACGCATAAACGTCCATCTTTTTTCTACCTCAGTCACAGAGAAGTTTTTAAAAGCTTCCTCTAATTTGTTCTCAAATTCGGTGCAAAGATCAAGATTTTTTGTGCTAGTGGTATACAGGTGTGATTTTCTTTTTCCCTGTGATGTGTGGATCTTAGTTGGCAGCAGTCTTGTCCGGCAGGACACTAAAGTATGATCAGTACCACAATCCGCGCTTTGGTAGCTACGTGTCAGCAGTATATTTCCAATATCCTTTTTTCGTGTCAGTATCATATCCAGCTGGTGCCAGTGCCCAGACCTAGGGTGCCTCCATGAGACACAATGCTGTGGTTTTGTTCTGAAGTATGTGTTGGTAATGCAGAGTTTATGGTATGTGCAGAATTCAAGCAGTCTTTGTCCGTTCTCATTCATCTTTCCTATTCCAAAAAGCCCAAGGCAGTCTGGCCAGGTAGTGTGATCTGATCCTACTCTGGCATTGAAGTCACCTCGTCGATCTGCCTAAGGTCATCAGTGAGACCAGGACACATTGTCCTGACATTCCAAGTGGCCAGTCGCATGACAGGGATTTTCTTTTTCAGTTTAATTTTTCTTCTTTTGTTGCTTGGTGCAAGTTTCCAGCCTACTTGTCGTTTTAAACTAAGCTCTAAGCACCCATTAGAGCAGGCAGGCTGTGGCGGATCAGCACCTAACTGACTGGGGGCTGCCCAGGTTGAGGCGGGCGGTAGCTGATCAGTGAGGCGCGAAGACCTCTCCCACCGTCAGAGACAACCCTTGGTGTCCATACATTACGCCAATCAAGTTGGACTTATAACCCGTAACTGTTGTCTCCGGTGTTGTTTTAGCCGCTTTGTAGCAGCACCAGAAATTTCTCTCCGGGGCGCATTCCTGGGCCTTGGATAAAGGGGTCATGGGTGGTCCATGCGTCATGATCCCTCTCTCGACCTTGCTGATGTGATCAAAAGGAACGCATCGCATTACATTTGGCACCAACTCATTTGCAGAAGCTGCAGGAGGGAATTTCATAGCTGATACTCCCAACGCCTAAGGGGCTTCACTCCTGATTTCTCCTCGAGGTTGTCTCCTGAAGCCTCAGTACCGCAAGGCAGCGGGGGTTTGAAGTCAGAGTACCCCTCTCCTAGATGAACTGCCTTACTAGACTGACGAGCTCCATCTGCCCGAAGCTCCCGGTTTTGTGGCGCCAAGTATCCGCCTTCACCTCTTCACCTGTTAGTAAGAGCAGTTTCGCCGGGCTTAATATCTAAGCCACACGAGCAGCCCAGGTGCTGGACTTAGTTGTCAGAGGCTATTTGAGACGCATGCCATTAGGAGTATTTTATAGACAATGGGAGCTTAACCCCATTGACACCCCTGGCCATGACAACCTTTTAAACATTAACGAGAGATAAGCCTTACAGTTATGAGAAATGGCATGGATTGAACGGTGTTCTTACTGAACTCTCAAGTTGGTCTACTATCATTCGATATATTAAAACAAATATCTATTATTTTAAATAGAACTACAAACCCATGATTATTGTTCTCATTATAGGACTCATGGGCGTAGCCAGGATTTTTTTTCGGGGGGGGGGGGGGATTTTGTTTTCTTCCCCCCCCCCCCCCCATCGCGAAAAAAATATATGTATGTATGTGTGTGTGTACATAATAAATCTTTATTACATTCTGACCCTTCATTCTTTTGGAAGACGTTTTTTGTGCCCAAGAATGGGTTCTTCCTGGAGTTATTGTGAACATTGTAGGCTCCCCGTTCCTGCCAGGAGGTCTGGGGGAGCGCTACTAGCTAACTGGAGCCCCGCCGCCAAGCACTATTTCTGGTTTTGAAAGCCAACAAAATGCATATTCTGAGGTATCTACAGTGCATTATTCTACTATTAAAAAGTTTTATTTCAAAAACCTAATGTGCTATTCTTACTGACCAAGACCCTCCCGCACCGTTCGGCGCATTTGCCGGCAAGCTGTTTCCACAAAAATCTGTCACTGCCAATGTCTGAAGCCTCTTCCCACCTGCTCTGAGGACCTCCATGAAAGTGTTGCGCCAAGTTGTACAAGGATGTCATCGCAACTCTTATTATGCGTAATTCATTTTGTCGGAGAACATGTCCCGCAAACCTCATGCGACGCTCTGTCACAACCTTACTAACCCTAGACTCCCAGTTCGACATAGGATTTCCTTGATTTAGACCCGATCTCTATTACTGACTCCAAAAATCTGTCTTAGTCATCTTTGTTGAGCCAGATTTAGTGTTTTTCAATTTCGGCAGATTCACTGCACTTTATTAATGGATCCCAGCGACTGGTAGAAATGTGTAACCTCTCTTGACTACGCTCTTGGAATTAGGTGACTATAGTTTGCTTTAGATTTTATATCGAAAAGGGAATTTTTATCGCCAGAATCATAAATTTGGTGACTAGTTTGCTTTAGACTAATATAGAAGATAGAGGTTTTCCACCTCAAAACGCTCTGTAGGGGGGTTTAAAGTCAAAACCTCTTTGGCTACGCTCATAGATTTTAGAGTGTGTAATTTGCTTTTTTTATATTGAAGGGGTATTTTTTTTTAGCTTAAAACTCCACTGGAGGGGAGTTTAAACTCAAAACCTCTTTAACTACACTCATATAATTTTGAATGTATAATTTGCTTTTTTTTTAATTTTAAAGAGATATTTTTTACTTTGAAACCCCGCTGAAGGGGGGTTTAAACTCAAAACTGAGTCAAAACCCATTTAGCTACGCTCATAACATTTCGAGTGCGTAATTTGCTTTTTTTTTTATATTGAAAAGGTATTTTTTTTAGCTTCAAACCCTACTGAAGAGAGGGGGGGGGTTAAACTCAAAACCCCTTTGGCTACGCTCATAGAATTTTGAGTGTGTAATTTGCTTTTCTTTTAAATTGAAGAGGGGGTTTATTGTAAATTTTGGAGGGGGGTTTAAAATCAAAATCTTCCTTAACTGTGCTCTTGGAATTTGGGGATTGTCGTTTGCATTTTTTAATTTTTTGTTTTACAGAGGAGGGGGATTTAACCGCGAAAACCCCTGGTAGGTGGTTTTAAACTCAAAACTCCCTGGTAGGGGGGGTGTTAAACTCAAAACTCCCTGTTATGGGGTTTTAAACTCAAAACCCACTTGGCTGTGCATGGGAAAGTGATGGTTTTAGTATTAAAATATTACCTAAAATAAACAAAATTAAAGCAAAAAAATCAGTCACTAAATTCCGATCCCCTCCCCTCTCTGGCTACACCCATGATAGGACTTGATAGTAAAACACATGAGATTTTTGTTCTTCTTAAAGAGATTTCAGCTGCCGTTATATTTGTATAATGGTCTAATTGAATTGAGGAGCTTTCCATTTACCTATTTGTTTCTAACCTGGTCATGCTAGATGGACAAACCTCATACTGACTTCCTTTTGGCAACTAGAAAACGGAAAGAAATGGTTGGAAATGTCATTTTAATCTGTAGATCATTTGGAATGCGTTGGGTGTGTGTTGGTGAAATAATTATAAGCTGTACAATTTGCAAGAACATTTCCTTTGGTTAAATGGTACAGTTCGGTGCGACTGTATTCATGAAAGTAATGTCGTCAGAGTGTGAGCAGACAGCAGGAAAGCTGGTAGCCATTATTTTTCTGTGGCTCCTAAACTTAAAAGTTCAATCTGTTTTTTATTATGCAACACACGAGTTAATTTATTATGAAGCAACCTTAGGTACAAATCAGAGCAAAAGCGCATGGCTGCTGAACCGGGGGTCCTGGGTTCGAATCCTTGTGATGACTGGGATTTTTTATTTCGGGATCCTTGGGCGCCTCTGAGTCTACGCAGCTCTAATGGGTACCTGACATTAGTTGGGTAAAACTAAAGGCGGTTGGTCGTTGTGCTGGCCCCATGAAACCCTCTTTAACCGTAGGCCACAGAAACAAAACTTTACATTATCTGCCCTATAGATCGCAAAGTATGAAAGGGAAACTTTACTTTTTTTGTAGGTACAAATCGAATATAGTATTTCAATCATCAATTATCATTATAGGGGAAGTCATCCCTTTCTTCTGAGATAATGTTTCCTATATGTATCGACATGATTAAACAAAATAAACTTTCGGTGAATGATCCCTAAGCTGCTCGCAACTACCTGGTTACATTTTGGGTCACACATTACATGTAACGGTCCTGCGGGCTAATTTCGGCCC
Source organism: Biomphalaria sudanica (assembly GCA_036873155.1). NCBI lineage: Eukaryota > Metazoa > Mollusca > Gastropoda > Planorbidae > Biomphalaria > Biomphalaria sudanica. The sequence goes on along the minus strand of JAZGLO010005242.1, from coordinate 1,345,747 downwards.
GTGAAACACTTTCCTATTTCCCCAGCTTTGCGTGTTGGCCCAGATCTTCAACTAGCTGAGCTGAGGATTGAAAAACGAAAACCAATCAACAAACTTAATGACTAAACCAAAAAAAAAGGAATGCACTGCTTCTGTGTAAGGGACCTTCGTGTTTTTAGCGATGTACCCCCTAGGGGGTTTGCAATGTGAACCAGGTGTGTATACTAGTCTATTTCCTAGAGAAAGTTTTGCCAAGGATGGACCCTTATTTCGATGGGAATAATTTCGTTTGAAAACCAACACTTAATATGTGTACGTACTTATCTACAATTTGACGACTGAACTTTAACAAATATATAGGGGAATTGAGGTGCGTTTGTTTGTTATTGCTCTATATTGTTTACAAGCTGATGATTCAACAAGTTGAAAACCAACACTTAATATGTGTACGTACTTATCTACAATTTGACGACTGAACTTTAACAAATATATAGGGGAATTGAGGTGCGTTTGTTTGTTATTGCTCTATATTGTTTACAAGCTGATGATTCAACAACAGATTTTAACGTCAGGTCTGTCTAGTTCTTATTTGATGTTTTTCTTTAATTTCATTTAATTATAAGTAGGCTATACAAAATCTCTTTCCAAAACCATAGACTTGATTTATAGTTCTTGTATTGTCAGTATTACATTTTGCATAATGCCCTAATCTCTTTCGGTTGTTCTTTTTTTATTTTTATTAAATTTTTCTCTTCTCTCTCTCTCTCTCTCTCTTTCTCTCTATCTTTCTTCGTCTCTCTTACTGTGGATTTTATTTTAAAGTAAAGATTCTTATGAGTAGCAGCAGAGGATGTCTCTAGTTCAATTGTTAACGAGAGTACTGTGTGGCCTGAACAACCATCAACTGCTTCCCTTATTAGTTAAGTCCTAGAGCTTACAAGAAAACATGTCACAGTAAAAGTAGTTGATTCAAAATATTACATGTCTCAGCACAACATTCATATTAAACTTTTTCTTAATTCTTTCGCTAAGTGTAAGCCAAAAACTATAGTGTTACAGCTCTCCAATGTATCCATAGAATAGAAACTTAACTAGTTTCTCACCACTCGTCTAGGTGTTCCTAGGCTTAAGCTGTACATAAGAAAAACAAAGACTTAATACCCCAGTCATAAAGACAAACACAAACTCTATTACTTTGTTATTACATCACACAAACGTACACACTTCTGGTCATACATTCGAACTGGCCCATACAAGTAAAGTTTGATGATAACACATACACATTCATCCTTGACACCTAGCTTATCATTTATTCGTCCAACTTGTGGCGATACAAAATATACAAATTGGTAATCAGTTATAACTTACCCTATACTTGGAACAACGCAGAGCACTATGTCTACCTCAAGATATAGAATTGAGGAACTGAAGAATTATCAGAAACTTTTGTGTTGTTGTTGGGGGCGGGAAATAATGGATACCAGTATTTACAGGTCAGAAAACAAAAAGAATGTTAAAAATCTTCTGTTTTAGCGATGATGGAGAGGAGCCGACCATTTCGTCCAGATCAGACGTAACTGTGGTTTAATGAGTGCGAATCGTCTTTAAGAATTTTATATGTCGTGGAAATTCCTCTTTCATTAACTATTTCTTCAAGAGTGATATAATATATTTTAATGAGTCTATTTAGACGATGTCTTTGTGCCATTCTAAACAATTTCGTCAATCACTATTTCCAACTCAACAATAACAATTAGTTTGTGCTACAGTTGAAAGATCTTCCAAGCTTGATTTTGCAGTGCTAAACAAGGGAAAAAATATTTTGTTTCGTTTATCAACGCTTTCTTTTTTTTTTCTATACACCGGATACACCAAATAGTTAGCGCCAATATCTTCTTTATATTTCTTCAGAACTTAACCTTATCAAAAGACTTAGTTTGTCTGATGACGTGCCTCCAGCATTGCCAGTTAGACATTTCAGAGTGGACAGTGAGGATGATCTACCGCCACCTATACCGGAAAGGAAAAGTTCCCTTGACAATTTGATCGATGAAGGTACTGACAAATGTTGGCCTATATTGTTAGAACAGCCGGGTATCCACCGCTGTTGTATTCAGCGTTTATTTTTTAATGGCCTCTATTTAGAGACTTTGATATTTTGAACGTTTTTTTTTGCTATTAACTTACTAAGACAGTCACTTTAGAAAACAATTAGTAAAGTTGAAAGATGAATATAACAGAGTAATATTATTAAATTTAGAGACCCTTTAGTATAGATGACTAAAAAGTAAACTAGCAAAGTTACATAAAATACCGAACCATAATCTTCTATTACAAAACAAAACCTTTTAAAATACTCAGAAATCTACAAAGATAAAGGCACTTTTTTTTGTTCCATATGCTAGGGAAAAATTCGTACAAGTGCTCCTTCATCCCTAGTGCCATTAGATAATGGAATGGGCTGCCTGAATCAGCCAGGAAAACCAACGACTTAGCAGAGTTTATGTCACTGATTATCATAATGACTAGATTGACCTAGGGACACGTGTAGCCTACCACCTAACCATCTTCTTTTTTGAAGTAACGTCTGTATTTTATAAGATAAGATAAGATGAAGGTACAAGGAAATGTATTTCTTCAACATCTGAAGACATTAAAACTGTGCGGCATTGTGTTTACATTAAGGCTTACAATTAATCCTCAATTTGATAATAACAAATAGTTTGCCAAATTTGAAATTATATGCTATTTTTCAGGTTTCCAAAGACGGTTTACATTTAGACCTATAGCTACAGTGCCTCTGCCAGAACCTCTCAGCGGAATCAGGAAAATTTACCCTAGTCAGACACCTAGAAGAAATGGTACAAAAATATAAACAGCTGTATTTGTTGACTATATGTACATTTTTACAGAATACCTTTTAACTTTATTTGTTGACTATATGTATACTTTAACAAAAGACCTTTCGACTGTAATTGCTGACTATATGTATACTTTTACAGAAGACCTTTCGACTGTAATAGCTGACTATATGTAAACTTTTACAGAAAACCTTTCGACTGTGATTGCTGACTATATGTATACATTTACAGAAGACCTTTCGACTGTAATTGCTGACTATATGTACACTTTTACAGAAGACATTTCTACTGTAATTGATGACTATATGTACACTTTTACAGAAGACATTTCGACTGTAATTGCTGACTATATGTACACTTTTACAGAAGACATTTCGACTGTAATTGCTGACTATATGTACACTGTTACAGAAGACCTTTCAACTGTAATTGCTGACTATAAGTACACTTGTACACCTTTACAGAAGATATTAACTGCATTTGTAGACAATATGCATACGTGTACAGACGTTTCTCTGCACATGATAACTTATACTTTTCTAGGCGTTTGAATGACAAATGCCACGAATATCTAAACTTAAACACAAAGAACGCAGTTGTGCTAATCAGTGTATAAGAATTGAACAATAATATTAATATACCAAAGCGTTGCAGTTGATCTTTGTATCAAGTCTCTTTCAACGCGGCTAGCTAAGTTTAAGAGTGAAAGTCTAATGCTTTCTCCATATTGAAATTAATTTGTGCTGAAACATAAGAGCTTGGACAATTTTATTCTGCAGTGCTAAAAAATTGTACAAAATTATCAGACACCATTTTAAAAAAACATAGCTTTCAAACACTTCATTTATTTTGTATACCGGATACACCAAAAAGCTAACCGTTTTTCCGACAGTGTACCAGATTTAAGAAAAATCTTCAAAAAGTATTGAGGCCGAAGATAGTGACATTCGGAGAGATGTAGCCTAATTCAGCTGCTCCAAAACATATTATGTAACAATTATATGTAACAACTGATCTTCCATTTATTAAACAATTAAAGTAAATTTGGTCAAAGACAATGAAAATAATTTGGCTAACTATTAGTTTTTTTCTTCTTATTTTTCAGTTCTGCAGCGACCACCATCACAGCCTCCACCACCGCCGCCTCCACCAACGTCGTCAGACTCTTCTTCACCGCCACATCCTGTCATATCTTTCACTCTCTATCCGCGCCCTAGCTCCCAGTATGACTACGATGATGACTTTGATGACGACGATTTCCCCCCACCTCCTCCGCTCTCCCCCAGTGGCGAGCAGACGCCCACGTCATCACCAACCTCTTCATCAAAGAAAACAGGAATGCTCTTGAAGTCTTCTAGTACGAGCTCCTGCAGCAAACTTTCCAACGAGCCCCCTCCGCCGCCGGCACGGCCGCTTCCTCCTCCACCGCCACAGTCCAAGAAAACAGACGCCAAGTACAAGTCCTCTCCGAATTTGATCCCCTTCGATCCCCCGAAACATGTCCGTCAAACTTTTCAGAGCACGGCCAAAGAGATGAAGCTGTTGCAATTGAAAGCTGCAAAGTCGGAGCCAAGTTTGGACGCGCTCGACACCGTAGTGCCCAGTTCACCGCCTCCTCTTCCGTCACGCCCTACAGCGCTGACACCAGCTCTGCCTCAAAAGCCTAACTATCTTGTAAAAAACAAAAGCGCATCGAAGACTCAAGAAAACAAAACAGGCGAGCGACCAAAATTACCCATGAAGCCTGCTCAAAACGGAAACAGGTCACCGCCCACATCATCTACTTCCGTTGCCAAGAAAGCGACAGATATTTCACCGAAAAACAAGGCAAAGCGTAATGAAGCACTTCCGGTCTTGACGCCACCCGTGGCTCGTGCCTCACCCCCGACGCCGAAAGGATCCCCGGCGACAGGGGCTCACAAGAACAGGCCCCTACCGGCGCCACCAAAGAAATTCGAAGAGGAGAAATGGGCACAGTTGAAGGGGAAGGTCGGAGGACTAGAGATTTATGATCCTCGGGAGGAGGACGGAGATTTGTATGACGTCATGGAGATCACGAACATTTGAAAAAACAAACAAACACTTTCTGTCCTATTTAGACTATTTTATTTAAAGTCTGGTTGAGTGTTAGAAAAAAGATTAAACTCATTTATTTTCTATGAATGTGCTTGCTTGTTTATTCTGTGTAGTGTTGAATTGTTGGCCTCCATCAGTCGTAGAACGACTATGGTTCATCTCGTAGAATGACTATTGTTCATCTCGTAGAACGACTATGGTTCATCTCGTAGAACGACTATGGTTCATCTCGTAGAATGACTATTGTTCATCTCGTAGAACGACTATGGTTCATCTCGTAGAACGACTATGGTTCATCTCGTAGAACGACTATGGTTCATCTCGTAGAACGACTATGGTTCATCTCGTAGAATGATTATTGTTCATCTTGTAGAGCATTGTTTTCTTTTCACTACAAAGTTCTTTTCTGGAGAGACAATCCCGTCCACATGCAAAGCAGGTGAAGGTGGCATTTGTTTAGGTGGTAGAGAAACCATTTCTTTTTTTGTTGCGTTTGGCTCGCTTTTCTACGAGAGATAAGGGCACTGCTTTTTCACTGTCCTTTAGCTTTCTTTGTCACCATCTCTCTCCACATGGTCGTTATTGAAGTCCTGAACACTGACACAGGTCTGTACGACATAGCAACGAGCTGTTGGTCTAGACAGCCCACAGGCTGTGACGTTGCAGGTCAGTGTTGAGGCCTTCTATAACGAATGGGCTCGACATAGTGCGGTCTAGGACTTTGTCTTCCCAGCAACTAAAATCAATATCCACTGCTTTGGGGACCAGTTTTTCTTGTGCCCATAGCGAGTTGTGATTTAGCTTCATAGAAAGTAATGGGCCTCTCCTAGCTTCTATTCGCATCAGTCATTCCTTTTCACAATGTTGATAGTTAGTTCATTAACACTTTATTTTTAAGGAAACATTTGTAGTTTATAATGATTTTTTTTTTCAAAATGGAGCAGCACTGTGGCGACATGCAATTGGTGCTTTCAAATTGAATTCTGATATTATTATTAATGGATGTCATCTTGATAAACTCATGAAACAATTTTTAACACCAGAAAAACACTTACTTAATTCGTACCAAATAGCATTAGAAAAGTCTAGTACTGCAATAACATATAGTCACTTGCTACATTTACATACCATCAAAATGACTCGATCATTCTCAACTTTTGATTCTTTCAAAACATTGTTGAAATCAAAGAATACAAACTTGCTACGTCAAATGACTAAGGGAACTATTTTTGAGAAATCAGTCAATCCAATTCTGTGCACATTAATGGTCAATATAAAATAAATCTGTATAGCATTGTATTTATGTTGGATCATCGCTGTTTTTGAAATATCATAAGAATAATGCTGCTACAGCATTTGTCTATGAAAAGGCACATATGTGTAATACATTTTTTTTACCCTAATTATCGTTTAAATCTTAGCAATTGTGAGGACAATATCATTTAAAACAAGAATTAATAATAAAATAAACACATTTTTAAAACAACAAAACAACTAAAACAAATTATCCTACAAGAGAACTCTTTCATTTATTGAGTTATGGGAATGTCAATTGAATCTTTGTTAGTCTAGTCTCTCTATAATTTCCAATCAAGTAAGGGACAATCAAATAACATTTAACTTATAATTCACTATAAACAAATCATTGAATAAATGTAAGACCTAAATTCATATTTTAAAAATAAATTTGGTGTATAAATTAGAGGCTGGCACCTTAAAGTTTGGCTACGCCTGGAACAAGATGGAAAAGATGTCCCAGGACATGGGACTAAAGAGATCCATTGTTGGCTGCTCACGGAATATGAGTGACAGGTTGTAAGTAAGATTGAAGAAGCTTTCAAGTTTGACAACTTCTACTATAAGACTAATTAAAAACCAACTTAAAAAGAAGGCTAGATAGTACTACAATAAAGTGTTACTGATATAAAACAACAGATGCACTGTTTTCCTCAAAACTGTTAACAAAAAATACATAGATGAAACAAGACCACACACCAGATCATGTTATTCCCCAAATGTCACAGTGGGCAGCATTTATGCCATGGTAAGATTGTTCCTATGACTGATGATTATCTTATAAAATTATCTACGTGGAGCCATGCAACAGAAGAAGTTCACAGTGGCATGAACGATTGGGGATTCCCCTCCAAGAATGTGACATCAACACATCTAGAAAAAAATGTGCTCTAGAAAGGGCCTCTTTGCATATAGCTGTGAGGGCCTGGCTATGAAGCTGTGTGGGCCTGGCTATGAAGCAAACAGATAGCAAAACAACACCTCAAACATAAACCAACTTGATAATGCTAAGTCCAAAATGTAATAAGCTTTTAAGTTATTGATAAAAGAAAAAAGATAGCGCTCACCTTCAGTCCCAAAAAAAGGAGTTTTAGATTTTAAAAAAGTAAAGTATCCCTTCTATGGGGCAGATGATGTAAAGGTCATCTGTTTCTGTGGCCCAAAGTTAACAATGGTGTCATGTAGCCAGCACAACAACCAAACGCCTTTACTTTTCCACAATTAATTTCAAGTAAACATAAGAGTTGTGTGCATTCAGGGAAGCATATAAAAATTCTGAAATTCAAAATCCCAATCTTCACCAGGATTGGAATACAAGATACTTCAGTTCAAAAGCCAAGTGCTTTACTACTCAGCAACTCCCCTAGAATAGATACATGTATGTATATACTTTTAATAAGAAAAAAAATGCACCTAACAAATAAAATAAACACAAATGATGAATAGCAGACTGAAACATATACTACTGTTAAATTTAAAGATATTATCATTCCAAAATATAAGAAATATTCATGAACAGGTTCTGATTACTGAGAAATTCCCTTCGAATTTGGCAGAGAGGAAAAAAAAAAGTCTCCTTGTTGAACTAAACAATGTCAAGGATGCTAAATTGAGCTTTACTGTTGCCAACTAAAAAAAACAACAATTGAGTTAAGATTTTAACAAAATCTCAATGTGTAGCAGTTTATATTCGTATCAAATCACCTATATTAACAGTAGTCATAATGCTTCGTCCATATTGAAATTATTTTGTGCTTCAAAGGAAAAGGCTCAGAAAATTTGATTCTACAGTACTAAAAAATTGCACAAAAAATTCTCATTCATCTTTTTAAAAAACTTATCATATTACCACTACCTTTTTTTTTTACACCAGATCCACCAAAAATGTTTCTAGATTGACCACCATGCATGAAAATGTCCAATAGATGTGGACGCTGAACATAAGCAGTCTAAAGCCTTTTGTTCTTTCCACTAGTGCCTCGATTGCTTCACTGCATGTTGGTCCCCACATGTGGCAAAAATCATACTTTACTTTTTCAGTGAGGGTCATTGTTTTACAACCATGAATTAATGCATGTATAAGTAAAATAATAGTTACATAAAATTCAATTTTATCTATATATATTTTCTTTTATCCTGAGCATTCTATCTATCTATATTTTCTTTTATCCAGAGCAGAGTCCAGTTTTTAGTGCCTGGGTTTATTCCACTTGATGCTCTATTAAATTTTGGATTGAACAAACTACATGTAGTCATTCAAGTTGTCCTGAGAAATTTTATGCTATGAGGATTTCATTTTATTTGAAACAAGAATCAATATTATTTAAAAGTATTTGGAGTTGAACCAAAACGAATGTGATCTCAATGAAAACATGTCAGCCTGAGGTTGCTATTTCTGAGAAAATGCCTTTTGGTTTAGCCTGTGATGCATCATCCTCGCCCACGGTGTCCACAGCCAGCTGGAAACAAGGAAATAAAATCAGCTTTTACTATTGTACATTTTCTTGTCTATAATGTGATGTAATGTTTCTATGCTAAAGACATACATTTATGTTCTATCTTTTTTTACAGACATGCACTAATTCAAAACTTTGTCCATAGACTAATAAAGCAATCTTGATGTTAAGAAGGGTTAGGGTGAAGGGTTTCTTAAAGTTAAGGCGGGGGTCCAGATGATACTGGGAGAAATTCTTCCACTGACTGATGATGGAACATTGATTTTGTTATCATTTATGAATAGAGTGTCACCATGGTATTATATAATTTCAAAATATACTCTTTTATGTGGGGTAAGGGAATTAGAAGATTCATACTGCATTTTGATAGTTAAGCAAAAACAGCTCAGTTCAAGTTAAATTTGGAATAAAAACAAACTAAATAAACAACTTGTCCATATAAGGACTTAAGTTCTAGCCCCTTAGTTTGACAGCCAAGCCACTCAGTCCCAGACTCTACATGATGCCCTAAGAAAGGTTGTACTGTAGATGTTCAAATGTTGCTAAGAAAAGTGTTCCAAAAGTTTAAACTCTTATACAGCTAGTAAATTTCTCCTTTCTGACCTATAGGGCAGATGATGTAAAGGTCATCTGTTTCTATGGCCCATGGTTAACGAGGGTGTCATTTGGCCAACTCAATGACCAACAGTCCTTATTTTTCCCCAACTAAAGTCGGATGTCAGGTACACAACTAGAGTTGGGTGGACGCAAGGGTGCCCTAAAGATCCTAAAATTAAAAATCCCTGTCTTCACCAAGATTTGAACACAGGACCTTCGGTCGGTTCGGAAGCCAAGCCCTTTACCGCTCAGCCACTATGCCTCCATCTTATTCTACTGGTAGTGACAAAGATAGACTTTACATGATAAAGATAAAAAAAAGTTTCTGTAAAGTGTTGTGAAGGTAATGCATAATGAAATGGATACAAAAAATGTTTGCATGAAACATACACCTTTACATAAACATAAATACCTGGTAGGAGAGTTTAATTTAATATGGCATGTTCCAATAGACATTCAATACAAAAGTTTCTAAACATTGCCAAGACTCTGTAAAGTATGACTATTTAGGTTTTGGAAGAAATTTTGATTTTAAACACTTAAAAATATGTTTAATATTTAATTTTTTTTTAAAGTCTTTACTCTGCAAAGAAATCTTTGTTCTTTGAAATCCCTAATTGTGAATCTCAATCTAAATGTAAAGTGATAATAATTTCTTGATCAAACATTTTGTGTCATGGAAAAAAAAGTTAACCCTTTTCATCCACATTCTGCTTCAAACCACATACCATGAATAAATAAAAAAAATTAATAAAGAATTAAAATTAATAAATGCAAAGAAAAAAAAAGCATGTTTTACTTGACCTGTAGACTTCAATTGAAAACTATTGAGATGTGGATGAGGCTTTAAAGTTTAAAACAAATTACATTTGTGTTAAAAGCTTAAGTCAATAAAAGAAATTACCTGTCTAGCATCAGATCGACTTATATCACCTCGGCATAAGATTAAATTGACTAGCTGTTCCAGACGTATGTCAGGATATTTCTTGGCAAAACCCTAGAAAAGCAAACCATTATCAGTTACTATGGTAAACCCTTTAAATAGCATCATTTTTTTAATCAACAAATACATTTAATTGCTTATCATTATAACTGCATAAAACAGTGTCCTTACATGTGACCAATGGATATTGTGTAGTTTACATACAACAAAAGTAAAGAAAGACATTACAGGAAAAGAAAAATATTGTACACTTTAATTAACATAAAATTTTGTCTAATACTGTTATCTCTAGTAATATCATGGGTTAAAAAAAAATAAACTTCTGCACATGCACAATATTTTTAGATTAAAACAAATCATTCTACAAGAGATAAACATGTTTATCCAAGACAAAACTAACTTCTAACTTCTATGGTAGTGTAAGAACAAAATCAGACACAATCCATACTATTCCTGAAGGATAAGTGGAATCAAAAATAATGTTAGGAAATTTCTTTTTTTTAATACACTTTAAGTTGTTTGTAAAAAGCTTTTAAATATCAGTAAAGAAAACACCTATTCAGATTTTTAAAAATTCATAATGACAATCCATGTAGTGTATGTTTCTCATATTTTTTTTATAAATATTTTTTTTTCTGTTCTGTAAAAGAAATATATAAGCAGAATTACACTTACCATAATCTCTAGGGCAAGCATTGAGCTGTCTTTGAGTTTCAAACCCTCAGCCATGGCAGGGAGAACATCAAACAAGGAAACATCCTAGTATGGTATAATGTTATAAAAATACTAAATTGAAGGTTTTTAAAGAAAAGAATGGTAGATATTAAGTAGGTAAAAAGTTAGTTCTCATTAAATAGAACTACTGTATTAAGTCTTGAGCTATCTGTACAAATCTCAAGAGTATGATACGAGACTAAGCAAAACTATTTTTCCTTAATCCATTAAATGAAATATGTAATTAAAATTTTTTTGTTTCTAATTAGAAGCTTACCAGTTTAGAAGACATGTCTGTGAACTGAGCTTTGATTTGTTCAGATTCTGAAACAATTTTCTCTGCTGACATTTTTCTCTCCTCATAGTTTTTAAATGACAACTTTCTGTAAACAAACACATTATTTTCTTTGACCAGCTCCTTAAAATGTCAAAATACTTTTAAAACTGTAAATATTAATCTCAGATAATCTTTATGTATAATACTAAGGGTACCCCTTTAGAGCCTTGATATCTATGGGGGGAAATGAGGTTAACCCCATCTTTTTCTATGACCTTCAGTTAACAAAGTGTCATTTTGCCAGCACAATGACCAACTGCCTTTACTTTCCAATGTATGTCAGGTACCAACATTAGAGTGGGATGGCCTCGGGACATCATAAGTTTAAAATCACAGTCTTCAATGGGATTCTAACTCATGATCCCTAGATTGGGAAGCCAATTGCTTTACCACTTTACCATCATATTTAAAGCAACCAAAAAAAAATTTTTTTTTCAGATCAATATTTCTGAAGAACTTATAAAACGAAACAAAGCTAAAGTAAAATAATACCTAATAGTTGGATTTTTTTCCCTCATAAGAATTTACAAAGGTTAGATGAAATTGTACAATGCTAACTCTTTATGTCCGTAATTATTTTCCATGTTCTGACAGAAATGTTAATTTTTCACATTTGTACATTCCACCCTGTTATGATTAAACTTCAATAACATTTTTGTTTGTAATCAGAAAATGTTACTTTTGGTGTAGAATAATAGGAGAATGCATGCTCTTTTTATATAACGCAAATACACGTTTATAAAACCAAAAGTTAATTTAATGGGGTCAAATCAACGATGGTATCATTAATAAGAAAGAAACAGTTAATAATATTGTACAAGGTTATGATATTTTACTATGTTAATGAGGTATGAGGTTAATTGAATGACATTGTGATCATCAGCTTACCTGGAGAGTAGGGCCTTAACATACTCCTTAATGATTCTCTGCATGCCTTTAGCTAGCAGGATCTCATACATTTCTGGCTTTAAGTGAAGAAAGTCTTGGTGATAGTCAGCCCAAGTGGCAATGATCGTCTCTACAGAGCTAGAGTTGGCCATCCTGACAGGTTTAAAAACAAACAAGACAACACATGAATTTTTTACTGATGAATGAAAAATTAACTATAAAATTGAAGTTTAAAAAAAAAAAGAACTGTAAACAATATTTTTGTTATTAGCAAGCTTCTTTTAAATACTGTTTGACATGATTAACTTGACATTATACATTCAGATCCGATTAATCAGGCCACAATGAGTAGTGATTGTTCTGATTCTAAAAACCTGATGGTCTGGATTTGACTGTAGATACATTTGTATAAGCTCTGTTTCTTATTCCATATGCTAGGACTAATTTGAATAAGTGCTCTTACTTTCCTAGTGCCATTAGAGCATGGAACAAGTTGCTTGAATCAACCAGGAAAACCAATGATGTGGTTGAGTTTATATCTTTAATTAACATGCACTACTAGATTAATGTATAGGTATAAGTGTAGGATGTAATTATATATATATGTTGAAGGAATGCCTGTAACTTATAAGATGATACTAATACAATTTGGAAGGTCATAGCTAAAATGTTCTGCAGAGAGGCAGGAGAAAATAACAATTAGGATTTAAGACTTATATCAAAGGATCCAATCAAGCCCACCCAATTTTTATTCTTTGTTTTTAGCTACAAATCATTTGGCTACATTTGTTTGTAAAATGTTTTACATGTTTTGGAGGTTCCTTCAGAGTTGAAGACAATCTACATCCTAATCCAAGTCTCCTGAAGGACAACAGGGGATGGCAGCAGGCAGGGCATAAACCTGGGACCAATGAGACCAACGAATGTCATTTTAGTGCGGATACCCCACGACCAGGTAGGCATCAAGTTGAAGGAATGTCTCTAGCTTATAAGATGATATTAATAAAACATTTTAGCTACTATTTATTACCAATTTCTAGTCATGAGCTCATTAAGACAATTGCTGTCTCTCAGGTCAATGAAAAGTTCCTCCAATACAATATCGCAGCTGGTAAACAAAATATAAACAAGTTGGTCAATAAACAATAAAAGAAGACTGAGAATTTTTTTGGGACCATTAAGAGAAAAGTTGTTATATAAATATAATGGAAAAATAATATTGAAAAGACAACATTCAAATATTACTTGTCTTATATTAGTATTTCATTCTTAAGTTGATATGTCATAAGAGACTTTATATTATTTAAAATCGCCCAAAAATGATAAGTGGATTTTTATTTGAAATTAGTGATAAGAATCTGATTTTGATATAGGAAGGTTGAAAACATTGTAAATATTTTCAAATACTAGAACAAAATCCAAGGAAGTGCCATTTTAAGTATTTACCAAAATTTAGACAGTGACAAGAAGCGGTCAGTCAGCTGCTGAAACATGTCCTTCCTGATCTGTTCTGTGTCATCATCATGCTCATCATCAAACTCATTCTTGATGTATCTCTTTCTCAGCTCTTTCATGTACTCACCAAATGCCAAACAATTGTTAGCATTGGCTATCTGTACACACACAAAATGTTCAAATATCTCATTAACTCTCTTTAATATTTTGTTTTAACACTTGAATTCACTAAGTCCTTTTTTTTCTATTAGAATTTCCTTTATTGGCTTACACTCTCTTCACTGGAAAAGGGCAAAAGTTGGAAGTTGGTCAAAGTGTGCAGCGTGATGAAAATGTGAATTGGCGTAAAAGCATGTTGAAATTTAAAAAAAAGAGGAAAAGAGAGGAAGTCAGCATATTATGGAGATGTTTTGAATTAATTGATATTATGGAGATGTTTTGAATTAATTGATATTATGGAGATGTTTTGAATTAACTGATATTATGGAGATGTTTTGAATTAATGATATTATGGAGATGTTTTGAATTAATTAATATTATGGAGATGTTTTAAATTAATTGATATTATGGAGATGTTTTGAATTAATTGATATCATGGAGATGTTTTGAATTAAATGATATTATGGAGATGTTTTGAATTTATTGATATTATGGAGATGTTTTGAGTTAATTGATATTATGGAGAAGTTTTGTACTTAATGTACTTATTGATATTATGGAGAAGTTTTGTACTTATTGATATTATGGAGATGTTTGGAAAACATAGTAAGTTATAGACAGCTATTTATAATTAACATGAATGGCACTTGTTTAATCTCATATTTCTTATCTCTAATGGAGATTTTTCTATTTATTGATATTATGGACAAGTTTTGTATTGATGATATTATGGAGATGTTTGGAAAACATAGAAAGTTATAGACAGTTATTTATAATTAACATGAATGGCACTGGTTTGATTTCATATTTTTCTCTTTTTTTTTTCCCAACATCAAAATGTGAATGTTTAGTTTACCGTATTATATGAAGACTTGATTTACACAAAAAATAATTATATTTCACTTGTTTAATGGCTTAAAGATAAAAGTTAAGCTTTTTTTTTCTAGTAATACATGTCAGGTGTTACAACAAAAATTGACCTACCACATAGTGGACAAAACATTTGGGCTCTTTTCTGTCTGCAAGATGTCTCTCTTCAAAATTCTGAAGTTCATCTAGTGAGAATCAAAATGACAATAATTTTCCAACACTAAAAAAAAAAATCTGTTAAGAAAAAAAAAAGTAACGTGGGCATAATACAAATTATTGCACATCTTAATTAATCATAATACAGATTATTGCACATCTTAATTAATCAGACCAAACTCTGCTTTTCCAAATGTAGTTACAATAGTCAAGAAATATTTAAAGTAGGAGAATAGGATTTAAAAAAAAAATTACTTCTATATTCATGAGCAAATCGGTTGAGCTCTTCTGCAAAAAGTTCCAATACTTTCTTGACTAGGTCTTGTCCAATTATATTGGCCACTTGAAGCTGGGAAGGAAAAAAAAAACAAATAATGGAAAAGCTTTGATATAAATTGCATTGAACTTTGTGTCTGCTAAATAAGGTTCAAGGTCATTCATAAGTTAATGTTATACCTCATTAAATATGAGTATAACAAAGATATACAACCTTTACGAAACAAAATATTCAAGATGAATGTGACTCATATTTAAAAAAAAAAGAAGCCAATAACAATGAATATTAGGAGGCTGTGTATTTCAAAGCAAAGTGTCAATGAAAGGGACGATGAGGAGAATAAAAATTGTAAGTTATTTTACTGTTACCATAATATTACTTTTTCTTACTGTATCTTAATAGCCTGGTAATAAAGTAAAGTTCCCCTTCCAGACCTTGCGATCTACAGGGCAGATGATGTTAAGGTCACCGGTTTCTTATGGCCAACGGTTAACAAGCAAGGTGTCATGTGACCAGCACAATGACCTTTACTTTACCAAGTACTCAGCTCTTCAGCCCCCTTAATAGTCTGGTGACTTTAAGTTAATTTTTCAAGTTTACTGCTTAGTACAGAACTTTTTGACTAATGTTAAATAATGAGCATACATTTGCCAGTATAGCTTGAAAAAAAAAGAAAGCAAAAAATAGAGATTTAAAGTCCAGCTGGTGTGAATAAGTGAATCATGAAGATAAAAAAGCACAATTAACATAGAGCTTCAATGTCCAGGGAAGGTTATCAAAGTGCTTTTTGAATTTCACATGTTTAAAAGAAGTAGATGCTATCATCATTCCTGGACAGAGCAGCCAGTAAATTCTGCTACAAAGTTAAAGTTCCATGTTCAAATCTCACATGACCCATTGAAAAAGTGGGGAAATGCTAAGTGATAAAAGCTAGTATCTTCAAAATAATAAGTGAATAAGAAAATGAATTACTGCTTTTTATAAAGTAAATTTAAACTTGTTCTTAAACTGAGAAAAAAAATTGCAAGATAAATACTTTGATTAATCCTCATTTGGGCTGATGAATAATTAATTCTATAGTATCACTAACTTTTATCAACTTTACTTTTAAATATTATATCAAAATTCATTTTCTGACAAATAGAAGATCAGTTTTAATTTTATTGAAAAGTTTGAAGAAGCTGTATTAGATTTTAGCTAATTTCACTACTGTTGATGGAGATGTGCTGGCTGAGTGTTAAAGTGCTTGGTGTCTGAACCTAAGCACCTTGGGATCAAATCTCAGTGACGACTGGGATTTTGAATTTCGGGATTTTTAGTATTCTCCTGAGTCAACCCAACTATAATGAGCACCTGACATTGGCTGGGGACAGTAAAGGTGGTGCTGGCCATATGACATTCTTGTTAACTGTCAGACATAAAAACAGATAACCTTTAAATCATCTTCCATTTACATGGCAAGGTCTGAAACGGTAATTTAATTTTATAAGTCCTCATTTAAGAAATATTTGTTAACTAATAAAATATCTTAGCCCTGATACTTTGTAAAATAGTGAAACAAAGAATTCTTACATTTTGTTCCATCATCTGAAATATTATGACTGGAAGTTGGGTATTGTAATAACCATTACCATCTTGGTCGGGAATGGTATCCCTAATCCAATCCTGGTTTGAAAATTAAAATAATTATTAAACTAATCTTGAAACTATTGAAATATAAATATCAATGAAATTATATTTTTAAAAACAGTGAGGCTCAGCTATAATGCAATAATGTTCAATGATATAAATTAATGAGGGTGAACTTCATTAAGTCTGTAATTTGGTTTAAAGAGGGAAAAATCTTTGGCTTTAAATAATAGTGTTGCATATAGCAGTCCTAGACACTTTCAACACATTACACTTGATCTTATTCTAGTGTTAACTTAAAAAGAATAATTAACCTTCATGTCAGAGCGTAAAGTGTTTCTGCTCCATTCATTAATGTTTTGTTTCATATTTTTCAAATACCTGAAAGAAAAATCAAAATGATCTCAATCAAGAGATTAAAAAATATATTTACATCTTAAATTTACATAGGTTAGACAGATTTGTTGGATGCACTCTTTCTATTGGTCTCCGTCAGTCGTAAGACAATTATGGCTTGTGGAGAATAAGATGGGAGCCTGGGCAACAAGCTGCCTGTTTAAGGGTCATCAGCTCCTAAGTTAATTTCTTATGGTTGACTCTTAAAGCTTTTCCAATGTTTTGGTTTAGCTGTAAGGCAGTGGAGGTTTGAATTCTAAAAAGGTCACAAATCAGGTGGGAGGATTGTACATAAAAACTATAACAATGACACTCACTGATTCTGTAATCTTGAAATCCACTTATTCTCTAGTAGAGGTCCTAGTTCTTTGACATCGATATTTAATTCTGGATGCCGCATAAGATCAGGGGAGCTAAATGAAAAGAAAACAAAAAAAATTATTAAGTATGGTTCACTTTAAAACTTGGTTTCATTTCCATTTCCATGACCCCAGGTTCAGAAGTCGAGCGCTTAACCACTCAGCCACTGCAGTTGGTTAGTTGGTTCTTATTACAATATTTCATATTTAAATAATTCTTTCATAAATAAAATCTAACCTTAACAAATATTTACTTATTAAAAAAAATATTTCAATTATAAATCATTAGCTACCCAAAAAATTATGACAAAAAAAAAAAAAAACAATCTGGCAAACACTTACTCATAAGCCTTGACCCACTGCAGAAGGGAGACAACTTCATTGCCCTCAAGTTCTTGTTGAATAAGATCTTCTAACTGTGTGACACAGATCAGGATTTATTTCAAGACTTAACATTAACATTTTTTTAAAATAAACATAAAAACAAGACCAAAAGAAAATCGAAGAATAATTCATTCAAACAAAAAAAAATGTTAGCATGGCAATTAAAAAAGAAGAGGAAATTATTTAAAACACATTTTAATTTATTGTTCACTATAGAAATAACACAGCAAAGAAAAACAAAACCGAGGAAAAGTCTTATATTCCTAACATACTTCATTTATGAAATGACAATGAGTGATAAGTTAGAAAGAAGTCTTACATGAAGTGAAAGAGCCTTGTGGTACATTTTGATGTATCTCTTGACTATGTCATATTCTGGCGGGAACACAGGTGGCAGCAGTGTCTACAATGACAACAAAAACTAAAAATAAATGTTAGCTCAATTCTAAATACAAAATCAGAAAAAAGATATTTTGCAAACAAAAATATTAAAAGTTATGCAGTTGAAAGTACATGAATCTATTTAAAAATAAAGGAGGAACATTGAGAATTCTTATCCTTTTATTTACTTTCCATTTCTTTTCAGCTTAGAAAGAATAATAAAAATGATGTTTTTACCTTGACTACTTTTAAATCATCAATCATGATTTGTCGAGTGTTCTCCAAGTGTCTGACCAACCACATTTTATCCTGGTCTCTAGTCTCCAATTGGCTCCCTTCTATTCTGTTGGATTATGTTTAAAAAAAAATTATATTTAAGAAATTTTTGGTATATCAATTAGCTACTACACCGTAACCCATGATTAGGCAGAAGATAAAATGTACCAAAAAAAATAAATTTAAACTAGATTACAAACTAATGTATAATATATATTGAACAACATTATAGGGATGGGGTTGGATACCTATAAAGGATTTTATTATGCACATTGTTTGAAACTCTAGCAGGCAGTAGCAGGTATGTTTGTTAAATTGTATCAATCAACACATGTTTGTAAAACTATATTGATTCATTAAAAATGTTAGTTTTGATTTTTTTTTAAAATTCTTCTTAAATTACAAATATCAGTGAAATGTCTCTTTTCTGCTAGCTTGGGGTACAATAGAGAAATTTAATGCATTAAAATTTTCATGTATTAAAATATTCCTCTGCTAATGCACTATTAAAACATGTTCTCCTGACTGTCCTTTCCTGGTAGTCTGGAGAATAGGAACATTGCTTCAAAGTGTAATCATTTTCACAAGGAAACTATGAGATAGTGTTATAGATTATCTGATATCAATTAGGTTAATTAGGTAGTTGATACTATAAGGCTGTAATGCAGTTGGTCCAAAAAAAGTTACCTAGGTTGGTCCAAAAAAAGTTACCTAGTTTGTTCCATAATACTATTACCTAGTCCTAGTTGGTTCCATAAAACTATTATAAAGCTTTTTCTATAGCACAGTTACTACTAAGTTCACCCCATAACAGTATTTGAAATGTTAGTGACAGAAATAACTTCTTACTTAAATTCACTTGCCCAATGAATCTAAAGGAATGGAAGATGAATTTCTTCTATCTTTTTTTTAATGTAATAATAAATTGAATAGCTCCTTCTACAAAGGTTTACTTTGCAATCCAAAGAAAAATACTCCTTACCGAGCTGCAATGGAAGTTTGAAGTACTTCAAGGCATTTTGACCGCCATCGCTTTGGCCTACCAGGCGGCATGAATCCAGTGTAGTCGCACTTTTTAGCCCAAGCATTGTCCATTCTGTAAAGCAAAATGTGATTTAAATAATCATTTTAGTAAAATAAAGTACCCCAATCAGACCTTGCGATCTATGGGGCAGATGATATAAAGGTCATCTGTTTCTGTGGCCCACAGTTAATGAGGGTATCATGCGGCCAGCACAATGACCAACTGCTTTTACTAATGTCAGGTACTCATTAGAGCTGGGTGGACTCAGAGGAGGCCTAAAATTCTAAAATTCAAAATCACAGTCTGCACCAGGAACCCTTTGATTCGGAAGCCAAGTGCTTGATCATTCAGCCACCACACCTCCAAATAATTCTTTTAAAATGATAAAATCTTCACTAAAACTCAACCAGATTAATTTTTTCTTCTTTTATCCAGCTTTATTGCTGCTGAGCTGTGAGCTCTTTTGCAGACTGTGCCAAGGAAAAAAAGTGTGCTGTTTTCTTCAGTTGTTCAGCACTGCCGTACAGGGTGTTGGTTATGTTGGGCTAAAGTGGAAATAGGGTCTGCCTAAGGTGGATTAGGGAGGGGCATTCAAAGAGGATATGGTTTACGGTTTCAAAGGGGTGGGCGCAGTGTCTGCAAAGGGGGAGTTGTGTGGAGTTTATTTTGTTCAGGTGGTAATTTAATAGTGGTGTGTGTCCTGTTCTTAGTTGGAAGATTGTAGATTGTTCTTTGCGGGGAAGGAAGTTAATACTGTCCAGTTTGTTAGGCATAGTCATTTCTTTGTACATGGCTCTGCCTGTGTTTCCTGATGCCCATTGGTTGAGCCACTCCTCTTTGTGATTGTTGACTAACAATAACCTTAGGGTGAGGTAGTTAACAGGTCTATCTGGTTGTTCTATAGATGAACCTGCCTTTGATAGCTTATTTGCCTTTTCATTTCCCATGATGCCAATGTGTCCAGGGATCCACTGTAGTGTGATATTCATATTTAATTTTGATATCATCTGATGGATTATCACAATGAGTGTTGTCAACTCTCTTGGGCTGTTTAAGGTGCTGCTGTTAAGTGCTTGCAGAGTAGATTGGGAGTCTGTAAAGACAACAATATCAGATGGTGGTTGCACTCCTTCATATAATTTGTTTTCCACTGTCTGTAGTGCTATGGTAATTGCCTCCATTTCGGCTTGGAAGTTTGAGCAGTAATCGCCACAATATTGGAATTTATTTCACAGGCTGCTGTGGGAGTAGTTAGCCGCAAGGCTTGGTTTTGGATTGTATCTAATGATGATTGATAGGTTTTGTTGGCAGCTACTTGTATGGAGAGACAGTTATCCATTACAGATCTGACATATCCAGTGTATAACTGTCTTAAGGTTTTCTTTTCAGCTCCCCAGGATGTTCCTGCTAGGTGTTTTATCTTTGTGATGCCTTTTCTTTTAAATCTGCCATAAAGTGTTTTAGAGATAGTCTTTGGTCTAGTTTTACACCAAGATATGTTGGATTTTCTTCTTTATTTATTGACTGTGAGTCTATTTTTAGGATGTAGTTTCTTTCTGCTGTTTTGTTGCTGTGGCTAAAGATTGAATAAACTTCTTCTTCTTCTTCTTCTTCGTTCTCATTGATTATGTTGGAGTGTTCAGATGAGTAGACCAATACATGAGATGAAATGCGCAGTGGTTTCCAGATCAGGGAGCTCTCCATATAGTTTCTTTTCTATTGGGGTGATTTGGGGCCAATGTCTTATACGAGCCTCTTGGTATAGAGAGCAGTTTTGGAGGACGTGGTCTGTATTCTCTGGTGATTCTCCACATGGGCAGATTTCACTGGTTCCAATTTTGAGTTTCCGGTACATGTGTTGTCGCATTCTGTTGTGTCCGGTCCTGAGTCGAAAGATTAGACGTTGGTCTTGTCGGGATAGCTTATAGTAAGCATCATCTTTCTTGTGATTTGGATGAGAGCTCGTCCATTTCTCATTTATTTTATTTACTATTAATTCCTTCAATTCTTCTGGATAGAGTGCAGAGTTTATTAGTGTGTTAATTCTCCCACTCTTGGCGAGTGAGTCAGCCTTCTCATTTCCTTCTAGTTCTATATGAGCTGGGATCCATTGAATTACATTTTTTTTGCTATTGTTGTTGAGCTTTGTAAGTGCTGTTTTGAGGTTATTAATATATGAGGAATCAGAGATTTGCAGGCTTTGGAGGGTTGTTTTTGCATCGGTTAGTAAGACAATCTGACTGTGTGGGGAACTTGGATGATTTGCTAGGATGGTAGCAGCTAGTGCTAGTGCTTCCCTTTCTGCTCTGTGACTGTCAGAGAGCTCTCCAGTTGCAATGGATTTTTCTAGTTTTCCTCCATCTGGCCATTCGATAAGTATTCCAGCTCCTCCATTTGTGGTGGCTTTGTGGGTTGAGCCATCCGTGTAAACTCTGATCCACTGATTGCTAGGATAATTATTATGTAGAAAACAGTTCACCATTTTCTTGAGCTCTGTTGGTCTGTAATCAGATTTTCTTTTAATGCTTTCAATTGAATAAACTGACTTTTCTTTGTTTATTTCCATAAATTTGAATATGTGGAGATAGTTGTGAGGGCTCTATTTAGTTTGGATCTAGTCAGCACTGGATATTTCTCTGTAGTCCAAATTAGAAGGTCATCTGCATAAAGTGACTTATTGACCGAAATGAGGTCCGAGAGGTCATTCATGAAGATTAGAAAGAGAGTGCAGCTTGTGGTAGTCCTTCTTCCAAACTTTTTTTTTTTTTTTTTTTTTTTTTTACTAGAGATGGCACCTTCGAATCGGGTTTGGATGGTTCTGTTTTTTAAGAATGCCCTGATTCAGCTGTACATTTTTCCATGGATGCCCATTTTTTTCATCTTCAAAAATAGATCTTTTCTCCACACTCTATCATAGGCTTGCTGCAAATCTATAAATACTGCTGTAGTGTGCTTGTTTTCCTGAAACCCTTCTACTGTGTCCTGGATAAAACGAAAGAGGTGGTCTTCTGTTCTACTTGCTTTCCTGAAGCCAGCTTGTGCATTGTGGAGTGAGCAAGTACTTTCTAGCCACCAATAAAGTCGGTTATTGATCATTTTTTCTGCCATTTTGCCAATGTTGGATGTTAGAGATATTGGTCTATAACTTTTTGGGTCTCCAGGTGGTTTATTTTTCTTTAAAATGGGTATTATGTTTGCGGTTCTCCATTTCTGTGGTATGTCTCCAGTTTTCCATGTATGGTTGATAAAGTTAAGTATACAGTTTTGGGCCTGTGGTCCTATTCCCCGAATCATTTCATTTGTTATTTTATCAGGTCCAGGGGATTTTCTTGACTTGAGGCTTTTTAGGGCACTATTGAGCTCATGTAGAGTGAAGGGAGAGTCAAAGATCTGACAGTTGACTGTTGGAGCTTTTTCTTCTTTCTTTAAGATATTACTAAAGGCCTGGTCCAGTCGTTTTCTTGGCTATGACTTGATGCTGGCAAAATATTTATTGAAGGTTTCATCCTTTTTAAGATTTCCTATTAATATGTCGTCAGTGCCTATTATAGGTTGGGGGTTTGTTATTTGTTTCTTTCCTGCTAGCCGGTGCAGAAGGGTCCAGGCCTTTTGACCATCCTTGTTTAGATCTAGTTGTTCGCATGTTATGGTCCACTTTTTCTTTTTTTCTGTTTTAATTTTGTATCTTATAAGCCCTGTCAATTTGTTGTACGTTGTCTTGTTCTCTCTAGTAGTTTTTTTTTCTATAGTCTTCCTGGCCATGTTTCTTTCTTTTACTAATTTATCTAATTCAGGTGTCCAAAAAGGTTTGTATTTCTTAACTTGGCCTCGAGGGATGTGTTTTTTTGCTGCTTGTAAGATGTTGGAGACTATAGTTGCGTAGGTTGAATTGATGTCTGTCTCCATTATGCTTGATAGTCTTGTGTCTGTTTCTTGTGAAAAAGCTGCCCAGTTAGCTTTTTTATAGTTCCATCTAGTTGTTTTGCTGGATTGGTATCCACCTGGCGTTCCAATATTGAGGAGTATAGGCCTGTGGTCACTACCTATGTCTTCAAGTACTGTTATTTTAGAAGAGTCGGTAATGTCTGTAGAGATAAAAGTTAGGTCAGGTCCGCTAGTTGTGTTGTGTGCTCTGTGGAGGAAAGTTGGAGGTGAAGTTTTGTTTTGCAGAAGTTGTAGGTTAGAGGCATTTGTTACATCCTTTATTTCTTTGCCACGCTTGTTGTAGTGTAGGTAGCCTAGGGAAGGTGTGTGTGCATTGAAGTCGCCAGCTATTATTGTCCTTGTGTAGTGTGGTAGTTGTATGTCTATTTCTGCTGTTGATGATGGTGGGCAATAGTAGTTTTTGATGGTGTACTTTGTTTCTCCTCTCCAAAGAAGTATTTCGTGCGTGTCCATGTCTGTATTGTTCTTTATTCGTTTTACTGTGGCTTGTGTGTCGTTTCTTATGAGGGTCATAATTCCCTGGCATTTTTGCAAAGGCATCTGTACTGTGTGTAGCCTGTGATGTTTATTTTTTTCTTGGGCAGTAGTGTTTCTTGCAATAGCACTATGTGTATATCATGCTTCTTGAGTATGTGTTGGAGTTCTGTTGTCTTGTTTTGTAGGCCTAAGATGTTGAGTTGCAAAAGGTTTAGGTGTTTGCTGCTAGTCTGTTTTTTATTTCCAGTAGCTGACTTATCACAGGCAGTCCTGGAAGAAACTGCCATGCGCAGATTCATTTAAATGAAATAATTTGAAAATATAAACCCAACAAGATCTTAAATAATGACCTCTCTTCTCTCTCAACAATACGCAGTGCTGTACAGATGAGAGTAGGCTCTCTTCTAACAGACATCAAAGTCCTTTGTATAATCACCCACAGCTGTTTTCCGAGGTCTGTTGACAAAGTCTGCACTTCAGAGAAATAATGAGTGAGTGTCTGAAATAAATCAAACAAAGTGATATTACTATCACATGAAAAAAATAATAAAAAGTACCAAATTTAGAACTAAAAAAACAACAACAACAATGAATAGTAAAATACACTTTTATAAATAAATTCATCTGGCATATACTAATTTTGCACCAAACAAATTTTCACAATAAAAATTAATCTAGTATGGAATTAAAAAAAAAAAAAAAAAAGACACAAAAAGGAAGAGATATAATTAGAACAAAAAAATATATATAATTATATTTCTAGAGATTTGAAAACGCAATTCTAAATTAGTTTTACATTTTTATCTGTGGGACTCTGATTTGGCTGTTTGTGTAGGGCCAACAGAAGGTCATCTCTGGACATCTCAAGGTCAGTCAGGCTGTTAATTATTAAAGTAAGAAGAGAATAAATTCATTTAAAAAATGTCTTGATTATAAAATATGATTATTATGATTAATTTCACACTGCACATCTTTCATACTCCTATAGCATGTTCAGTGTACTAAAATTATAACTTATTTGTGGACATGTGGGTACTTTAGGCAGTCAGCTTAAGTCAAATCTCAAATCAAAATTCCTAGTCTATATAGAGATTCCATATTGAGCTCTCTTCAAGTAGTTAATGCCACTCATCTCTATGTGAAATGTAATTCTTAAAAGCTTGAGTTTTAGAGTGTTTTGCTGTTTGCTGCAAAGCATATCAAGTTTAAATGCTGATAAATTTAAACTGCTGATATGCAGATGTCTCTTAAAACTATTCAGCTGTAAGCTATTGTTTAAAATTAAAGACAGCTCTATTGCGCTGATCACTTTGTAATTTTGGTGATTTCTTCTTCACAAAGTTAAAATATCCAATAAAAAAAAATTGTTTATTGCTAAGGATTGACAGAAGAACCTCAATGAAATAGGTTAATTTAGTAAATCTAGATAACTTTCACAATTATTTTGCTATACATAATAAATTTGTCTTTGTTTAAACCTCTAAAACTTTTTGCTGGATAAATGAAGAGTTTTACAGATGTAACAATCAGAACTACTATAATAGCACTAAGGAGTACTCACTGTTTGTGGGCCTGCAGTAGTTTGCCTTCCATGATCAGCTCTTTGGTTTTGACCACACTTTCAGGTACAGTGAAAATGTGCTTCAAATTCTCTTGAGCTGCTGACAGCTGTTTTTTAAATGTAAATGAAAAGATTATTGCATAAAAAAAAAGTCCACAATGCAGTTTCTTTGTTACTATTATACCCTTCATAGAATAGAATTGTTATTAAGTATAACTTAGTGACTAATTGATGGAGTGCATTGAGAAAGTGGTAAAGTTAATGTACCACAAAGACAAACACAACAAATTCTAAGAAAATACAAGAAATATTTGGAAATCTAATTTAAACATTTTTACTCAAGAGCCATAAAAAAAAAAAAAAAAAAAACAACTTAAGTTAGAATTATAATAAAAGGTACATGCAAGACTATAAGTTAAGGTTAAAAATATCTGTAAGTTACTTTTCTTTTTTTTTTTTTAATTGTAAATGTTTCAATTTGAAAAAAGTACTATAAATTTATATACAAACATTATTGTTATCATCTTGGTATATACTCACTTGGCAGAAAATATTATTTTCTTCTTTCAGATCTTTTAATTTCTGGTGCAGGGGCTCAATGATTCTGTAGTTCTCCTCTATATCATCCAGGCTAATAATAAAACAATATGTATATAAAAAAAAGTTAATGTTTAGCACAATTATTAAATCTTTCTTAGTGATAACTTTTTAAAAGGGTAGAAGATGTAATATTTGCTACTTTACTCAGTGTATGATAATTTTGGAAAGGTCTGTGACAAAAACATACTGTTAATACCTTTGTTTGATCTGATAGACATCTTGGAGGGCGCTCTGCAACTGATTGAGTCCAGTACGAACTCCATCTAATTGAGACTGCACAGCGGTTTTCAACATGGCTTCAACAGAGGCCTTATAATGTACATAAGAATATTTGAATAATAGAATAATAAAATTAAAATATAAAAACACTTTATTTGGGCTACAAACAATGAAGAAGGTTACATACAGCAGTTAGCTGTTAAAAAAAGATTTAAAATTGCTAATTGTTTTTTTTTTATCAAAAATTTTAAAATATAGCTTTAGTTCTGTATATGTGTCTCTTGTTCAGACATTCTTTCTTTATAAACGTGATAAATTAAACAAAGCAAACTGGTCTAGAACAAGGTTTTATATCACAAGTAGAAGTAAAGTTCCCCTTTCAGACAGTGCGATCTATAGGGCAGATGATATAAAAGTCATCTGTTTCTGAGGTCCACGGTTAATGACCAGAACAATGACCAACCGCCTTTGATTTTCCACAAATTATGTCAGGTACCCATTAAAGCTGGATGGACTCAGAAGTGCCCAAAGATCCAGAAATAAAAAATCCCAGTCTTCACCACGCTTTGTCACTAAGCCAACGCATCTCTTTTATGTAATGAGAGTTACACGAAAAAGCATATATTAATCTCATGTCTTAATGCATAACAAAACTGCTTTGAACATGATGACAGTTTTACAAGAAAAACCAACCTTTTTTCTAGCAACTCTTCTTTTGTAACTGTCAACTTTATCTAATTGATCTGGTCTCTTTAGAGATGAATAGAAATAGTATTACAACTAATGTATTAATTTTTTTCTAGGACAGCACATAATTAATTAACATTTGTGATTATGACCAAGGAAAGAATACAGAGAAGATTTTACATTAAACATATCTTTTTCAAATTTCAATAAGTAATAATTATATATTATCTAACTAACACACACAAAGCAAAATGTGAACCAGGATTTATGATAAAAGAATATGAGATACATTAAAATGTGAAGAGTTCCTACTGCCTAACAAAGACATGGTTAAGGACTTGATTCTCTACTATTATATATATACTATTTGCATCCGAATGTAGTTTTTTTAAACTGTGAAGTCAATAGGATCAAAGAAATAAGGTCGAACCTGCAATAAACTTGCGACATGTTTGGCAGCAGCTTGTCTTGCTTCTATCTCCAAGCGACCAAGGTCTAGTGGAGCAGGGGCAGGACCTTGAGAATGTTCTGGATCTTCATCATCATCTATACTTCCACTCATTATGCTTGGTTACAATAGTGCTAAATCTTGCTTTTTAAAAAAAAAAATGATTCAACATCTTTTTAGAAATTTTCATTAAAAAATATTGACAATATAATGCAGATTAATTTAGGATGAAACAGTATTTGTCATATAATGTTTGAAGGGTCATAGTTGTAATAAATAAAAATGACTAGGCTCTAGATTCTTTTAAACTGAGTATTTTTTTGAGTATTAATCAAACATGATTTACTTAATTGAAATAGAGCTAGTTGTTGACAGCCAGAATCAGAAATGTATATGATTATTATTACTTTTCTTGTATTTTAATGTATGTTATTAATTTATTAGTAGTTAAAAGTTAGGCAATCAATCACTGAGTACCGGCATCTAATCACTGCGATGAGTACCCGCACCTATTTTTTTTTACAACAAAATGCACTGTATATATAGATCTAATAATTATTATATATATATATATATATCATAATTCTTGATGTAGAGGCAAATCTATGACAGCTAAAAGTCCGGGCATGGAGATGTAAAGCACAGGATAGATAAGAATGGAGAGATGTTAGGGCCCTCCATCATACTCCATGACCATGGGCTGTAGCGCCACTGGGATGGATCTAGATTTTAAAATTAATAGTAAGAATTAGAATAGATTAATATTATTATTAATAATTAATTATAATATAATAAATATAAGTTTAAGATCTAATTCTAGAATCTAGACTTTAAACTGGAGAATTATTATATATTATAATATTTAATTATTATTTATTATATTATCTTTAATCTTATTAATTAATTTCTCATTATTATTATTTATACTTTTTATAGATCTAGAAGAATATAGTAGTTACCTAGTTTAAGTAGTTAGTACTATTACTATTAGTCTATTAGTAGTTTAAGAATGTTTATGTTTTGTTAGAATTAGTCATTTAGAACACTTTAGATTCATTCACCTAACAGTCCTTACTTAAAAGGATCTAGAATTCTAGATCTAGTATTGCTTCACTATTATTGTTCTACTATATATATTGACTATATACTACTAGATCTATATAGATCTAGATTAGTCTAGACTAAAGATAATTTAAAAGGCAACTCTAGACCTAGAGTAGACAGTCTAGATTCTAGATTCTTGAGACACGAGAGTTATGCCATAAGATGGGCGTTACCCATGTAATATCAACAATTGATTTGTGAATAGATGTTATCTAAATCTAGTCTAAATCACAGACCTATATCTTGTATATATATATATATATATATATATATATATATATATATATATATATATATATATATATATATATATATATATATATATATTTATATTTATATATATATATATAGGTCTGTAATCTAGACTTTTAGATGCACAAGACCTATATATATAAATATATAGGTCTGTTGTTAGATGGTTGGATTTATAGTATTCTAGTTTCATAACAAAAGTAAAAGTAGAAAAATGAACATTGCGGCAAGGACAAATTTAGTTACTTCATTGAAGTTACTTTACCAGGTAGATCTAGATTATTAATGAGTAGTAGATCTAGATGTAGATCGATTCTAGATCATTATGATTGTCATACTTTGATATATAGTGTTACATACTTACATTCTAGATCTAGACTAGTAGTACTAGTGACTAGTGAGTACTAGTAGTAAGTAGTTTAAGGACAGTTTAAGTAAGACATTAACTTTAACTGATTAAGTTAAACTTTTAACAGTTAATCGGATAATTAAGTAGATACCTTTACTAAACTTTACATTATTATGATATCAATGGTAACAATATGGTTGATAACATTGTGACTCATTGTTATTGTGTTACATAGACATGATTGTCATGATAGAGTGATAGACATTTCATTTCTTTTGGTGAGTTCTGGATAGCCTTGTCTAATAGCTCTAAAGAAGAAACGTAGGTTTTTGTTCCAGTGCAGAAATATTTTTAGAGCTTCTTTTTTTCTTTTGGATTCCCTCTGCATTCCATTGTAGGATTTTTAGACTTTTGGTCTTGGAGTGTTGGCCTGTAGTTTTTACTTTCTTGTCCCTGCTCCTGGCTCCACAGGCAGAGATAGAAGAACCACCAGCTCGCTTGTGCAGGCTCCTTCTAGGCAGAGAGCGATAGGATTCCATCTAGGCAGGATGCCACACCTATTAGAATCATTACTGAACTCAACATAGTTGAGTTGCCAGTAGGCCTATTGACTCCAACTTCAGCCTGCTTTTCTTTTTGGGTGTGCTGCCATAAGCCTTTGATCATCCAAGATCATCTGCAAGGCAGCAAGTGTTTATTTTCTAAGTTTTCTCTCCTAGATGAACTGCTATCCCTAGCTAATAGGCTTTATCTACCTGGGTTTAGAGTTATAGCGGCCTATACTTGCTTTTTGCAATCATTTCCATGGATTTCTGAGATGATTTTAGTAAATATTCTAACCACTGGAATACTCCATCTCATCCTCCATGACTGCAAACCAGTTGGTCAGCACCTGTTTATTTGGTATTCACAGCTTACCCTTATATATAGGTATCTAAGAGTCCTTCCCCTATCCGCCACCTAGGGATGCGCTTGGTAGAAGGTGGTAGCTCCCTCAAGATCTAATCTAGGTCTCTTGTAGATTGTAAATAAATCTAGTCAATCTAAATATATTAGTTTCAATATTAGATGATCATAATCATTAATCATAATATATATATATATATATATATATATATATAGAGAGAGAGAGAGAGAGAGAGACAGTGTGTGTCAGAAAAATGTATACACACTTAGAACTGTCATAGACAATTTATTTCCCGTTCTACAATGCTAAATTTCTGGACATGGTAAGCTTAATGTCCAATTAGAAAAATAAATGTGATTGATGTAAGAAATGTCCAAAGTGGTGGCCTTCAGCATCAATATGTTGCTGAGTACGAGTCAACACTGATTCTGTACATCGTAGTTTCAAAGTGTGTATACATTTTTTTGACGCACCCTGTATATATATATATATATATATTCATTGATAGTATAGTATTAAAGTATTGTCAAATATTAATACTTTTTAAAATGATAGATCTAATCTAGATCTATAGATATATAGATTTATTTACAATCTACAAGAGACCTAGATTAGATCTAGTTATCTTGAGGAAGCTACCACCTTCTACCAAGCGCATCCCCAGGTGGCAGATAGGGGAAGGACTCTTAGATATCTACATATAAGGGTTAGTAAATTCTTGAAAAGGGTAAGCTGCATTGGCTTGATAATATTAAAGTCAAACTAATTAAAAAGTACTCTGAGATGAATCAGCTCTAGTCTCAGCTACTTATATATTACATTAAGTCAATAATCATTAAGCCACACACATGGAACCATGAAAAGAACAAGACTAATCTAGTTTTATCAGTCAATTTTTATAACTAGATTTATATTAATACACACAATTCAGCTTGACTGTATAGTTGGACATTGTTGAGAATCACAACAACAATCAATTTCTTTATTTTATATTTTGGGGTCATGGCCGATTGGTTAAGTTATTGGCTTATGAACCAAGAGTTCCTAGGTTTGAATCTCACTGAAAAACTGAGATTTCAAGGGCGCCTTGAGTCCACCAAACTCTGATGAAATGAGTACCTAACATTAGTTGGTCATTGTGCTGGCCACATGACACCCTTTTTAACCATCAGCCATAGAAACTGATGTCCATTACATTATCTTACCTATTGATTACAAAGTTAGAAAGTGGTACTTTATTTTACTTTTATTTTATATTCATGCTTTTAATTTACTAAACAATTAAAAATTTTGCTCTGCTTTTTTTTATTAAATTTATGTTTTATATTCATAAAAGTAGTAAATTGAAAACAAAATTTTTTTTTGGAAAGGAAAAAGGGTTGGGGGCATTTTTTTGACTGAAATCTTAAAGATATTGCCTGAATTACAAAAGATATGAATTTTTAAATATATAATTATGTGTGTTTTTTTTTACCCTGCTAGTGCAGACATTTTCTACAAAAATAGTTCAACTTTTTTATCTACAACGTATTTGCACCAAACGCTATACTCAACAATAGATAAAATCTTAATGATTCAGTTTTATTTTATTTTTTAATTTAGTATTCTGTATTTCAGAGGTAGACTTCTATAGTCAGTCATAAAAAGAACATAAAAGCTCTTCAAGTGATAAAACAATTAATTTCTTAGTAGAATATAAATTAACTTTTTGGTATTTTACAGCCTCTTTGCACTGGTTGCGCAAGAAGGCTACTGGCTCCTGCAATATGCACTAAGATCAGACATCTCAAGGTAGGTCTTTTGTCATTTCTTATTGCTTATAACTCTACAAAATAGCTTAAAAATCTCTCTACAGAAAAAAACAAATGTCTTCATAAAACATACAGACTTTGATTATTACTTTACAGCTAATAATAAAACTTGTCTTCATTTATAAAGATTAGAGTAAATCCTAAAGAGTATAAACTTCACCTAGTTTATCAGCATTCTCCACACTAGCAGACAAAGACATAGTGCTTAATTTAAATGAAATAAAAAACATAAAAGATATAGATGTACAAGAAAAAAGGGATCCAAAAACTATTAGCTAGCATAAAACCAATTAAAATGTCTTGACCTGATGGTATTCCAGCTAAATTGCTCAAAGAAGTAAGCCACAAGCTTGCACCTGTGTTCAAAATACTTTTTTAGAGATCGCTTAATCATGGTATGGTACCGAAGGGCTAGAAAGAAGCTACTGTCACTCCCAAATTTAAAAAAGGGAAATTACAGACCAGTCTCTTTTAGAAAATGGAATGGGTTGCCTGAATAAGCAAGGAAAAACAACAACTCGGTAGAGTTTAAGTAACTGATTAACTTAACATGACTGAATAAACACATGAAATGGGTAGGATATAATTATCTTATCATTTGAATTAAGGTCTTTAATCTATAAGATAAGATGTAGAGATTCAAAGTTTGTTATTTCTATGAGTACACTTTAAATCTTTTAAACCCTTTTAATTGTTTCCTATTGTACTGTATTTCTAGGCAAGTCAGCACACAGCAAGCAACAATTTTATGAGTGCCATGTCAACATGGGACAAGTTTAAATGGAACTTGGGCTTGACGGGGAGGCTAAGCGTTTCAAAGCAGGTTGTTTATTATATTCAATCATAGTCACATATTTACCATTTGTATCATTCAAGTAGCAATCTTTGTTTTTGTTTTAAAATAGGGCCATAAATTTTAAATACACACCATAAATAAATTAATGCCAAAATATTTAGACCACAATGTTAACTCCAACCTGCAAGTACAAAAGGTCCTAAACCAGTCTGCACGACATGGCCTAAATTGTGCTGATGTGCCCAAAATATCAAATATCAAACATAGCCTAAACAAGTTGATGGCTCATCTAGATGAGATGGTATTTGACCTAATTCTGGCCTTTTTCTTATGAATGCAATTTAATGAATGATAGTATATTAGTATTTATTGCTCAATATTCTCAAAATGATATTTTCAACTAATGACTATTTTAGTATAGTAATTTGACATATTTGATTTTCTTCCACAAGTTGAGCCTATGCAAATAGTGAAAACAAAGCCTCTAGGAATTCATGTTTAGAGTAAAACTTGTCCATTCTAAGCTTCAAAAAGTAGCTTATGTTCAATTATAGAATTCTGTTAATTTAAGTGGTAATATGCTGTTGTCTTTACAAAAACAAAAAAAAACTAGTCCAAGAGTTTGAAAGAAATTAATTAAAGAAAGATTTATTAAAAGCCCCCTTCAGTTTTTTGTTAATATTGTATAACTTTTGAGACAAATCTTTGGTCATTTTTTTATTTTAGAAATTGATCACTTCAGGAGTGAAGCTTTACATCTGCTGTTCAGATTTCATTGACTTTAGTGAATTTGTTCGAGGTAAACATGTTGTTAATTGTGCAGTATTAAATGTGAAATATCGACTATGGGTGTTAACAGAGTGTTTATCTGGTCACATGGCTAAAGTTAAAAACTCAGAATATATATATATAGGCACAATCATTTTACTTATAATTCTTCATTTGCTAATGGAGGCTACATGGACACTATTATCTCTCTTCTATTTGCAGTGGTCAAACTTCCAGACACATTCGCAGCTTGGTTTTTATTGGTAAATTTACACCTGTGGTGAGTGGACTGCTTCCATATTTTTATATATCATTAGTAATGTGTATACTAATGTCTCCTTTAATTTCACTTTCCAATATCTTAAAATTATGACTTTTAGAAAATTAACTTCATATGTTTAGTCTAAATTCTTAATATTTGTTTGTGTGTGTGTGTAGGATGGTCAATGTCAAGGTCAGCCAGATGGGTAAAGAAGGTGAATTAATGAAGACTAACATGTATAAAGCAATGTGGAATGATGTGGAAAGAAGATTAAACACTTTCAAGGTTAGTCTTGTCATTCTCTTCTTTTAAACCCTAATGATAGGGATTTTATCTAAAGCAAAAAAACTGTCTAGATATTGAATTTTTACAATATATATTTTCAAAATTAATAAAAGAAATAAGCATTTGCATATATTTGTGGTTTATATTTTACATTTATTAAGGCAAGAAAAGCTGTAACTGTTTTATTAATACACTCCCAAAAAGTCACACCAAACAGCCACCATCAAACAGATTCTGAAAGAACATATTAGCTTAATTACCATCATGCATAGTGAAAACTCATTAAAGAACAATTTCTTTGCTTTAAGAAAGAAAATTGGGTATGAGAATGGAAAGGGTGGTAATAAAACAACTGATAAAAACTCACACAAATGACTAGACCTAGATTGCAATAATTTTAAAGTATTTTATTAGAAAAATACATTTAAATCAAATTTCAATAGCTATAATTTAACTTATATAACTTAATTATTGCTTACAAAAGCTTCAATTTTTTCAGTCATTAAAACTGGAACTCAAGTTAAACCATCACAATTTATCTCCAATATTAGAACCAGACCAGTAGGCATTTGTGCGCTCAGTCTAGTAGTTCCACTAGATGTCAATATCTGCTTGATCATAGCTACATGTATTTTGTTTTCTTTTCTAGAATTTTTTTTTACTTAAAAATATTGTTATTTTCCAGGCAGAAGTTTTCATACAAGTAAATATATAGATTCAAAAGAAATCTAATAGGGACAATCAAAACATTTACAAATCAATTTTGTTCAAGGCATAGAGAACAGATTTGATGTACTTCTTTTCATTTGAATTGTTCAGTCTTCTTTCTTCATTTTACCATTAAATACATAAGTAAAAAAATCTTTGAAACCGAGCATGTGCTATGTAGAACTCTGAGACTTTCTAAAATTCGTAAATTTAAAAACTAATGCTAAATCTAGGTTTTAAAATATTTTATTTCTTTGTATTTTTATGTGTTTATTTTCCTATTTTGTAAATGTCTCAAATTTTCTCCACACTAGGATATGACTGGAAGAGAAAAAAGGAAAAGCCTAGAAAATTATTATAGTGATATGATTTCATCTATTCTTTATTATGATGAAGTAAGTACTTTTTTTTTTAAACTTTTTTTTTTTAGAAAGAAATTCAGGAAATGCAGTGGTGCTTTTTTTTTTAAAACTGTTTAAACTTAATGATATAATTCTCAAATTAAAAAAAAATATTTTTCTCATTATTCTGTTTTAAATATATATATATTCCATAGGCTAGAACATGTATCCTAGATTGGGTAAATAGATATTTAAAAAAAAAAACTTTTTATGCTTTAGGATTTTTTCTCAAGAAAATGTTGCAAATATCAGCAATTCTATCATTTTGAGATCATTAGGCTTTTGAATTGAATATCAGTGACAAATTCTTCTAAAGGGGTCTTTAAAGCTCAAGGGAGTCAAGTGAACTTGGATATACAGCTGAGAGACCAAAACCACTTGGCCATGGTTTGGCCACCTCCTAGGGGGCTTGAGTTCAAATCCCAACTTAACAAAGTTCTGTTTGCTGAGTACCACTGCTCCACAAAGAGATAGAACAATAGCATACTGAGCATGCAATAAGCATGAAAGTTGTGCTTTATAAAAGCAGTTAAAAAACAACAACTGAAATGCCAATAATATTGATTAGTTATCCCATAGAAAACTTTTACCTTCTATTGTGGTAAAGCCTGTGTCCCTAAAAAATCTTAGTAATAAAAAGGATTGCATGAAACTGATTAAAGTTTTATATATTTGTATCATTTAAAATCAGTTTATATAATTACTTTGTATATTATTATTTCTTTTAAGGGTTTGATAGGCTCTGACAAAGACCTGGCTAACTCACTCTGGGTGCAACTATTCTGCATGGAACCTAATATCCATGTTGATCAGTTAGAGATAATGGTGGAATATGTCAGGAAACAGGTAATTAACAAATACACATACATGTAATCACAAATAAAAAACTTAAAGCCTTTTAACCATTTTGACAGTGTAAGTTACCTGGTTAAAATGTCACAATTTAGAAAATTACACTCAGAAAAAGATTTTAATTTTCTTAAATCTGATCACTTATAAACAACAAAACATACTAGTTAAAATGAATACGAAAAATTATTAAAATTTAATTAATTCAAGAAGATGACAAAAAAAATAATAATTATAATTTGATTCATACAGTGATATTAACTGTCTAAAAGGTCAAGGCATTTTAATTAACTTCAAAGACAAACTTTATATACATACATGCATTGCAATATTGTTATCCTTATGTAACAAAAAGCTTAAAATAATTTGAATAAATAGAAAGAAATCGTAATATTTTCTAAGATATATTTTTAATTAGTAGATCTTTGTTTATGTTATTTTTCCTTTATTATAAATCATTTAGTACACTATTTTTCTTAAAAATTCAAAGTTATTAATGCCCAACATATGAATAGGACATTTGCTGACACCTTAGTACTGTTTCTATCGGCAGGTGTATCACCATGATCAACTTGATCCTGACCTCATCATGAAGACAGGCTATGTGTCCTTCCTTCCTCTGCTTGGGGAGAAGCTTAATTTACAGAAAGCTGAACACGATTTTAAGAAGCTATGTGAAATTTAGTGCCATGAAATATATATATATATATATATATATACTTTTTTGTTGTTGTTGTGTATGAAATGGTTATCTTGCTGCATCATAGAAGAGTCTTACTTAGACTTCATACTTAGGCCCTTTAAGTAAAAATTCAGATATTAACCATTTACATTCATGATTGTAAACACACTATTTTACCAATTTGAAAAAAAAAATCTATCCTTTTAACTTAAATTGGATATTTGAAGTAAAAATTATGTCACACAAGATTATCATTGAAAATTCATTCTACAACTAGATAAAAAAATCTTTTTGGAACCAGAACATAATTTTTTTTGTAAAAAAAGGAAATGGTGGTCACACTATAGGAGTGTTTTGGGACCAGTTTCTTGTTCAGGCCTCTTGATAAAGAATGCAGTTGTGAAGGACATGGTCAACACTCCACAAGGGCAGAAATTTGCCAGTCCTAATTTCTAGCTTTCGGAACATATGTTGTCTCATTCTGTTGTGTCTGGTTCTGAGGTTCTGTCTACAAAAATCAGTGTCTACCAAGCAGTGGTGCTCTCCACCTTTCTCTATGGATCTGAGGCATGGGTACTAGACAGAAAGTAACTAAGACTTCTGGGACTCTGAGGCATGGATACTAGACAGAAAGTAACTAGGACTTCTGGGACTCTGAGGCATGGGTACTAGACAGAAAGTAACTAAGACTTCTGAGGCATGGGTACTAGACAGAAAGTAACTAAGACTTCTGAGGCATGGGTACTAGACAGAAAGTAACTAAAACTTCTGGGACTCTGAGGCATGGGTACTAGACAGAAAGTAACTAAGACTTCTGGGACTCTGAGGCATGGGTACTAGACAGAAAGTAACTAAGACTTCTGGGACTCTGAGGCATGGGTACTATACAGAAAGTAACTAAGACTTCTGAGGCATGGGTACTAGACAGAAAGTAACTAAGACTTCTGAGGCATGGGTACTAGACAGAAAGTAACTAAGACTTCTGGGACTCTGAGGCATGGGTACTAGACAGAAAGTAACTAAGACTTCTGGAACGCTTTCACCAAAGATGTTTTCGCTCCATCACGGACATACGGTGGAAATACCACAATACCAACAGCGATGTTCCTGCGAATGCCGGTATGGGCAGTATAGAGGGACTTCTTATGGTCCGACAGTTCCGCTGGTTAGAGAACATATTGCATATGGGCGACGAATGTATGCCAAAGGCAGTCTTTTTTAGGTGAGCTAAAAGGTGGTCAGCTAACTAAGGTGCCCCATGTAAACGCTTTACAGACTAGCTTAGGTGCCAACTTGCTTTAACTGACAGATGAGAGCACCTGGCAGCAGGCGACTTTAGAATGAGACAACTGGAGATCACTTACAAAAGCTACGGGATACACATTTGAGACCAAAAGAAAATCCACTGCCGAAGACAGACGTAGACGACGAAAAGATAAACTGAATCGACCACCTGCGGAAAATGGTTATGTCTGCTCTAGATGTGGCAGATTATTTTAATTATTCTTACAACTACACACACACACACCTATACTTTTAGATTTCACAGTCAAACCTAAACCGAAATGTAGCATATATATATTTTTTTTGTTTTTTTGTTGGGGGGGGGGGCATTTTAATTCAAACTTAAATCTTAAGAAATTCTTACTCAACATTAAGATCCTTTTTGTGTGTATGTGTGTATGCTTTTCTTTCCCTGTGTATGTTAACTATGAAATCAGCTAACTTACATTCAAATACGCTTTCTTTTGTAATTGAAAATCTTCTTGCTATTCTCAAATGTTCTTTAGTCATATAATGCTTCAAAGCAAAGTTTGAGTACCCATTGCAAAATACCAAAAAATCACAAGTCAAATAGATGTTATTTACAAGAGCAAAGCATATTTTATTAGCATATTTACTGGAAAACATAGCAGGACGTGGACAATACAGTTGCTTTAACTATACAATCGTAAATTCTTGACTAGCAACAATCAATCCAAAACAATTAGTTGAGATAATTGGGCCATGTAAACTATTGGTCAATGGTCTATATAAATTCACATGTGTGTATAAATGCAATATTTCACCTATTGTCGCCATTCAGCATTGTGTATAAATTCAGAAGTCTTTGTCGCTTTAGCAGGATATTTCCCTTGACCAGTCCTTCAGTCTGTCACGTGGCCAGTCTTCCCTTCGGCCACCGTGTCAATACACTGTACAATTTAACGCAGAACAACAGTTTTGTCATGTCATATTCCCACCTACCGTGAGCCCACGTCGATAAATAAACATTTCATTTTCCATATGGTAGGACAAACACATACAAGGGCTGATCCAGTTCAATCTTAAGAACTAGTATAGTTGGAACAAGTGATGAGTATGCACCACTACTGGTATTGGGGACACACAGTAACATACGAATGTCTTGAAAGAAAGAAAACATATTGGCTGGAAGTTTCTAAACGTTATTACAAACACATCGATACAATTTTAAAAAGTAGCAAGAAAAACAACACATTGACAAGGGCATGTGCCTATGAACTGTAAGGGGAATTTGTGAAGTACTATAGCTGTTTAAGAAATGAGGAAGTAAGATTGCGAGAATGTATGGAAATAAAAAGGTTACAACTATATATCTCAATAATGTAGAAGTTATTTCCTTATTCGATATCAAGCCACATAAGTATAAGGTTAATTGATTTTTAAATTGATTCATGTAGGTACAATAAATGATTAAAGTTTCCACTTGATCCTAGAATTTGTGTATAGAAATAGCGAGTGCGATTATCTAAGGGGACCAAACCCTACATATTTAGCTACATCTGTGGATACTAAAGGATGAATTTCCCTCGTTGATATCAAACAAATTATTAATTACCAGTAAGTAATTGGTTAATTTTTTTTCATTGACTCATGCCTTGTCTACATTAAATAATTGAGTAAAGTTTCATGTACCAGGCAGACAGAGTGAGTTTGTAGAAAGGTTGGGGGTAGGGAGGTTAGGCCTAAATTTAGAATACTACATTTGTGAAGTTCTTTGAACTGGTGCTAAAATAACTGGACCATAAACAAAATGGTTTGTGTTAAACCAATCTCTATTTTGTAAGCATGTAAGTAAATTCTAAATCCAGATTTCTTCAGTCTTTGTGAAGAAAAATGTTTAGGTAGGATGTACTACTGTGAAATTCTTTGGCATGGTAAATAACTCTTGGCTTTTTTTTTGTCAACTAGGTAGTCTCCCTTTGACCCCCCACCCCCCTTTTGTTTTGTCACAACTGTGTCTTAATTTGTTACAGAGTTAATTCAAAGGTAACTTTTTATTTATCACAGAGCTAGAATGTTCTAAGAGTGCATGCAAAAGTACTAAAGTTTAAAGGTCAGCTGTGGGTGTCTTTGTTACCTGTTTGTTATTTT
The DNA here is from genome assembly GCA_036873155.1 of Biomphalaria sudanica. Classification (NCBI taxonomy): domain Eukaryota; kingdom Metazoa; phylum Mollusca; class Gastropoda; family Planorbidae; genus Biomphalaria; species Biomphalaria sudanica. The sequence continues at coordinate 1,305,727 of JAZGLO010005242.1, read as the reverse complement.
AAGCGTTGTTTTCATTGCTATTTAGATCGCATACAATTAATGCTGACTCACTTCCGGAGTTAAATTAAACTTTTTTTTTACATCAAAATGATGACAAATTTAATTTTGGCCCTCTCTTCCAGGAAGGAGGGGGGCTTAAGTATAAATTTAGAATTGCTAAGTCGGCGAATACAAGAAATGAGAAAAGATCTAAAGAAACAAAAATTAGAATAGTCATCTAGGAGTCATCCAGGGGGGTCATCCTTAATCTTCGGAATCGAAGACAATGTCTTGTATATATTTAATTCTTTGCCATTAATGTTTATTATTGAAGATTTTCATACTATAGGTTCTATACAGAAAGTATACTCTTTGTTTACAAATCTGATTTCTTATTCGTTTCATAGTTACAAAAAAAATAAAATTATTATATGGTTTTTAAAAATGTTCGTAACATTTCCTTATCCTGTACACCAGATACACCAAAAACCTTGAACACTGCCTCCATTTAATGAAAATCTCCGATATGTTTTTTTTTCTCTTTAACAACTAAATGTGTGATATTACTCGCTACTATTAATCACCAACTTGCCCCCTCTTATGTGTGTCAGATGTGTCTAATTGAAATAACACGATGACGACGCTTAGTATATATTTTATATGCAAGTGCACATCTATTATGACCTCGACCTGGAGTTCTAAACGTTGCTGTTTGCTGCCCATTGTGGACGGTCGCCATAGATGATTTCTCCCTTGTTCGAAATGTAACTGGACTTGTCTGGTTTCAAAGAATAAAACCAACCGTCTGAGTTGGCAACGTGCCCAAAAGAGCTCGACACTGGACCGTTTGACTGACCAAGGCCACTAGACCCATGGCTATTTAAGACTGCCCCATTGGAAACTTGTAATGGTCCATTGACATTTTTAGGAGATGAATTTTTTTCTTTTCCAGAATAATAAATACCGGAAGTTGGGTCGTAGTGGTCGAAATAAATACCGGAAGATGATATTCCATTCAGAAATGAAGGCGGCAAGATGAAGTCCCAAAAGGGAATATCATTGCCTTTGTTTTTATCTGCTCGTTTGACTCTTGCATAAAGGTTCTCTTCCTTTGAAACACCGTCTTCAGATCGCCTTTTTCTTTTTCCAGGTGGAGTCGTGGTTGGCTCGGGTGTCGTAGTTGTAGTGGGGTTAGGAATGAACGGGTCAATGCCTTGATTCATCAAGTCGGGGTTATCAGTGGGATTTAGGATGAAAGGATCCACCGGCCGGTAAGTGGGTCGAGGTTGATAGCGTCCAACCTGTGTGGACGAAGTGCGGGGGTAAGAATCTCCGCGCATCGGAATGTTGAGTGGTGGCACTACTTCCTGTTGAGTGTAAGAGCTCCCAGAGTTTGGCCAGCTTCTTTGCGCAGGTACATTTTGTTGAATATTGGAATCTCCGCGCGTAGGAATGTAAAGTGACGGCACTACTTGCTGCTGAGTGTATGAGCTTTCAGAGTTTGGCCAACTTCTTCGCGCAGGTACGTTTTGTTGGCTAGTGTATTGGGTATAAACAGTCTGAACTTGTTGTTTCTCCCGCCGTTGCTTCTCCAGCAGCTGCTTCTCTTGTTGCTGCCTGAGTTTCTGATTTCGTTGTAGTACTTGTCTAAACATGGTCATGGCATGGTTGTAGTTGGGAGCGCTAGACATAGCATGGTTGTAGTTGGGGGCGGTCGCAGGACCAAATGAAATTAAAGGATCGCCGTAAAAAACTTTATTATTGTAGAAGGTCATAGGTTTCGGTGGGCCTGACACTAGCGGGCCATCGACCTTCACCTCCATCACTTGCCTCTTTGATCTGGAGCTGAGCTCATTGGTAGTGCCCAATTCTCGTTTTTTCTTTTTCCCTGGAAGCGTGTCTCCGTAGTAACCATTAACTCGCCTCGGCTGTACCGCGTATGATCTGGGCCTAACGGGTTGCGGATTTAACACGTTTTGTAAGGTGTTCATGTACCACATCGATGCCATGTGTTTAAACATCTCAGGAGGCTCTTTACCTGAAGGGGGCTGAGCGCTTAAAGGTAGAAAAGACATGAACGTGCGGGTCGCCATGTTTCTCATGACGTCACCCCCGAATTCCACCGGCTTTCCCGTGTTGGGATCAGTGGCCGTTCCGGTCAGCAAGCCGTATACATCAAACAGGGGATTAATAGGGGCCAGGTCGCCGGGCTCAGCCCCGCCGAAAAGAAAGCGCTTGTGCCTTGAATGCGGAGTGGATTCTCTCTTGCGACGCCTCCCGTGGTAAGAATCGCCGTACATCCCGTTTCCGATGGCTGGCCTGTCGTTGGAAACGCTTTTCCTCAAAGTACTCATCTCCCGCGCGTGCATCAGCTTTTGAAAATTTGTAAACATCAGAAGCGTATTCATCATTTGCTCTGCTTCTGTTATCTCTCTGGCGGGTGCTAGACCGCCTCCTGCACCTAACCCCATACCTCCCATGCCCCCGCCACCCATTCCACCAACGAATCTTCTTAGTCGGAGATTGGGAATGTCTACCAAGTTCATCACTTGCATAACATCAGCGTCAGAGTTTCTTCTTGGGCGTGTCACCCCTGGTTCAGTCCAACTTTCGTTCGTCTGGGTCTTAATGGATGTCGTCTGACCATTTTCACCCATCTTCACCTGGAACTCTTTCTCCACAGACCATGCCGTTTTCACGCTCGTGGTAAAAATATTATCGGTGGGGCCCAGTGTTCCAAGCGGGCCACCTTTGTCGTTCTTGGAAGAAGGGTCGAACTCGCCGTAGACGTTTTTGCTGGCAGCACACCTGCTTGGTAGACCTGATTCAACCCAGCTTGGGAGCAGATCATTCAGATAATTGAGAGGAACTTTGCTTTCAAAGGTCTGACGAAACACTTGGCTCATCTGAAGCCTAATTTTAAAAAGAAGAAATGAAAGAAAATGAAAATAAAACTCAATGGAATCAGAAAACAAGCAAATTAAAAAAAATGGCTTTAAAAAAAAAAGCTTATATTTAGTGTAATTGTATCTCAATTAGTTTGGATCAGTTATGTAATTAAATTTGTGATAGATCTACACTTTACAATAATAAATCTGTACGATTAAATATTATTTTTACCAATTGATTTTGTATGCTTTTAGCTTTCTCAATACGATATGATCCTATTACCTGTCTGGACCAGTTGGAAAAGGGGGGAGGGGGAGGAAGAAGGAGGTATCTGGGTGAATGTTACCGTTATCGCTTTTTCAATGTATTTTAGACTTCAATTCGAAAGCCAAGGTTTATACCTCTTCTAGAATGTAATAGAAGCAATGTACTAACGAAGTGGTTATGAAATAGAATGTTTTATAGTTATTAGTTGTTAGTTTCAAACCTTTAAGCCACGACCTTATTCTCTACATAAAGTATAAAGGGGATAAATTCAACTTCTCCTACCTCATCAGTCAAGTGTAATTTCTTTCCATTGTTCGACACTAAGCAAAAATTAATTATCAATAGTTAACTGATTCGGTTGTTTAAATTGATTCATGTTTTGTCAGGTACAAGAAAAAATTGGGCGAAATTTCAACTTGATCCGAGATTGGGAGAGGGTAAAAGAACGCGTCCACATTTTTTACCACAGACCGACAGAATTAAGATAAGCTTTGTACAAATTATAAAACATGCGCAGGTCCAGAAAATGTGAAAGCGGAGGCACAATATATATTTTTTTTCATATGGATTGGGGAGAGCTATAGGCCTATATCTATAGTGGAAACATTAAAACATGAATCACACCTCTATATGTTACATCGAAAAAAGGATGATATGGCGTGGTGGCCGAGTGGCAACGCTTACCTTTCAAACCTAGGGATCGAATCTTGGTGAAAACTGGGATTTTGAATTTCGGAATTTTTAGGACTCCTCTGAGTCCACCTAACTCGAACGAGTACTTGACATTAGTTGTGGAAAGTAAAGGCAGTTGGTAGTTGCGCTTGACGTTTACAGTCGGCCAACTAAACAGATGACCTTTACACCATTGGCCCTATACTTTGCAAGGTCTCAAAGGGGAACTTAAATTACTTTTAATCAGGTGGGATGCGCTACTTTTAACCGAGTTGCATGGGCTACTTTTAATTGAGTGGTATGTGTTACTTTTAATCGAGTGGTATGCGCTCCCTAAGTCAAGTGGTATGCTCTACTTTGGGGTGTTAATCACATGGTCAAGAAGCAGTAGTTGCCAGGTTCTTGAGCTGTAAGGATGTCTAACGTAGTTGATGCAGTGATCTAGTATCAATTGTGTACTTAGAATATTTCAATGGACTTATGTGGTATAATATGTATCTCTTTATGGCTGAATTTGCCAGTTTTATGAATTTTATTTCATTTTATGAACAATAAAAGTAATGTCTGCTACTCGGAAACTTTGTGATCAATATTAATATTTGTTATGCTGTGCTGAATGAAGTAGACATACGAGATAAAAAGTAGTAAACTAGCTTAAGTGAAACAAGACATCTTTAATTATTTTAATAAGTACAATCCAATGTCACTCAGTAAGAAGTTGACAGTATGCGATTTTTTAAATTGTGGTATGTACTATTTTTAATCGAGTTGTATGCGCTCCTTTCATCAAGGTGTATGCGCTACTTTTGATTGAGCGGTAAGCGCTCCTTTCACCAAGATGTATCGAGTTGTATGCGCTACTTCTACGCGCTACTTTTAGTCGAGTGATATGCGCTACTTTTAATGAGTGGTACGCGCTACTTTTAATCGAGTGGTACGCGTTACTTTTAATCGAGTGGTATGCGCTCCTTTCGTCAAGGTGTATCGAGTTGTATGCGCTACTTCTAAGCGAGTAGTATGCACCACTTTTAATAAAGTGATATGCGCTACTTCTAACCGAGTTGTACGCCCTACTTTTAATCGAATGGTACGCGGTAATTTTAACCGAGTGGTATGCGCCTTGGATCGTTATCACGATGTTCGGATTCGAAACAAACCCGCTGCCACCATCCCTTGACATTGTTCCGGAGGTCTGGACTAGGATGTAGTAATCTTCCCTTGACATTGTTCCGGAGGTCTGGACTAGGATGTAGTAATCTTCCCTTTACATTGTTCCGGAGGTCTGGACTAGGATGTAGTAATCTTCCCTTGACATTGTTCCGGAGGTCTGGACTAGGATGTAGTAATCTTCCCTTGACATTGTTCCTGAGGTCTGGACTAGGATGTAGTAATCTTCCCTTGACATTGTTCCGGAGGTCTGGACTAGGATGTAGTAATCTTACCTTTACATTGTTCCTGAGGTCTGGACTAGGATGTAGTAATCTTCCCTTTTGAAGGAACGCCCGAATCGTAAAAACTAAAGCAAACATGGTTGAAGAACCAGCAAATAAATTTGATAATGATTTTTTTCTTCCTATAAAAAAGTTTTGATTTAAAAAAAACAACCGAAGTGGTTTATTTTTGGTTTGGGCAAAAATCTGATTTAAAAAAAACTTAATCATTAAGGGAGAACGTGATGTCTGGTGACATATGGCTGACATGTGTATGTTGGATAATATGTGACATTACCTTCAATGTCATGCGGGGGATTTAGATTAACAAAATGAATTAATGGGAAAGAAAGCACGAAGCTAGAAATCTAATTGTGGCCTTATCGTTTAGAAAGTGCTTTGTGGCCTTAATGTTTAGAAAGTGCTTTGTGGCCTTATCGTTTAGAAAGTGCTTTGTGGCCTTATCGTTTAGAAAGTGCTTTGTGGCCTTAATGTTTAGAAAGTGCTTTGCTTGAAGAGAAACTCAACGTTTCTTGTAGCATGAACGTGTTGTCTACGTTGGACGGATGGAGCTCTTTTCAATGTAGGCCACTGGAAAGAGGGTTAACAAGTTGAATGGGACTACTGGTTCTAACAAACCTTCTTTCAATGAGCATCTACTTGGATCCAAAAAAATGAATAAATTAGTAATAATAATAGAGTGCCAGAGAATGAAAATTAGTTAATTTCTACAACAATAGTCCTTATGATAATAATAATAATAATAATAATAATAATTATTATTTTTATTATTATTATTATGTTAGAAAAGAAACAAAATTCATCGTAGTGCCTTTATCAGTTTCCACCGAGGAATTTTCTGGTGATGTGGCAAGTCTGCAGAAGTACCGCCCACTGACAGGCAACGAGAATGTTCCTAGGAATGCTAATGGCCTTGAAGGTATCTGTGAGGTCAGTTGTTATAATCCACTCGGTTGATATAACAATGGGGTATATTGTTGTTTTAGATAATTTCCATAAACTCTTAATCTCCAAGCCTAGGTTCCCACATTTTCTTTATTATTATTATTATTATTATTATTATTATCACAATAACAATAATAATAATACAGTGCCATAGAATGAAAATTTAAAAAATTCATTTATTATTATAATTTTTATAATTATTATGCGTCAGGGCCAGAGAATGCAATAACTATTAGCTTCGCTTAAATATAAAAATAATCATTGATAAAATGGGTTTGTAATGTCAAAATGAGAATGGTGCGTAGAAAAAAAATTCAAAGTTTTCAAGTTTTTTTTGTTGCTGTTTTTTTTTTTTTGTTTAATGGTTTTGAAGGGACACAGGTAACGGTGTAAGTTAAAGTTCAGATTTCGCAAATTCATATTAGAAAAAAACAAAAAAACAAACAAAGAAGTATAGAGAATAAAGAAACCTAGAAAGTAAAGAAACCTAGAAAGTAAAGAAACCTAGAAAGTAAAGAAACCTAGAAAGTAAAGAAACCTAGAAAGTAAAGAAACCCAGAAAGTAAAGAAACCTAGAAAGTAAAGAAACCCAGAAAGTAAAGAAACCTAGAAAGTAAAGAAACCTAGAAAGTAAAGAAACCTAGAAAGTATAGAAACCTAGAACGGAAACCTAGAAAGTAAAGAAACCTAGAACGTAAAGAAACCTAGAAAGTAAAGAAACTTAGAAAGTAAAGAAACCTAGAACGGAAAGAAACCTAGAAAGTAAAGAAACCCAGAAAGTAAAGAAACCTAGAAAGTAAAGAAACATAGAAAGTAAAGAAACCTAGAAAGTAAAGAAACCTAGAAAGTAAAGAAACCTAGAAAGTATAGAAACCTAAAACGGAAAGAAACCTAGAATGTAAAGAAACCTAGAACGTAAAGAAACCTAGAAAGTAAAGAAACCTAGAAAGTAAAGAAACCTAGAACTTAAAGAAACCTAGAACGTAAAGAAACATAGAACGAAAAGAAACATAGAAAGTAAAGAAACCTAGAAAAGTATAGAAACATTTAAAAAAAATACATAGAAACAATAACAGGAAAAAAAACGCAAAGAGAGTAAAGAAACTTAGACAGTGTAAACCAAACTAACATTAGACAGGCGCATGCACTTTTAACACAATTGTTTGTTAACTAACATTAGGAATGTTTCACGCTGAAAGTGAATGCCAGTAATCTGCTTGTTACAACCCCGTGGAGATTCATTAAGCAAAAAAATTCAGCCAGAGAGAAAGTGAGCAGAGAGGGATATGAAGAAATGTGGTGGCGTCACAATAAACAATGTAGAAGATCTCTGACGCCAAATAAATAATAAAAGAAATACTTTGTGTTATTATAAATCAAAGAGCCTAGAAATTTCATTCTACAGTGCTGAAAAGTGCATCAAACTAAATATATGGTTTATTAAAATAGTTCGCTTGTCAATGCTTCCGTATTCTGTTGTTATGTACTAGATTAGAGAGTAGGATAGTTTTGTTAGACAAATATATTGTGTCTTGTTGTTAGCGACGGTAAAAGTCGTGACGTAGTCAGACAGACTAATGACGTAGTAGACTAGGCGAACAGGAGAGCATAATGGCGTTAGTATAGAACTAGTTTATCTTGGATAGTAGTTAGAAATAGCGACGTTTAGGACCACTGGTCTCATTTTATAGACGTGAAAGTCGTTATTAAGTATATTGTTAACTTGTAATGTTCTGTGGCTAATGTGAAGTAATCATTGAGATAGAATCGAAGTCAGATAATATTAGCCCACAACACTGTACACCGAATATTTAACAAAAAGTTGTATTTATGGATTTGCCTCAGTGTAAAAAAAAAAAAAAGGAACCAATAGGAACAAACATAATTTAAAATACGTACATTGTAAATCATGAGAAATGTGGTACAGTTGAAACTTAAGAATTTGAATATGATAGACTTTACCCTGACTACTAGCCACAATTACCTCAACAGAGCGCAATCTGTATGCTCGTCTGCTACTCCGCCCGGCAGAGTCGATGTGCTCTTCTGCCCTAAAATTAAGTCCAATGCCAAACTGTTGAAAACCGTAATGAGAAATGTAACTCTCAAAGAGGCAACTCGAAACATCTTCACTATTTGTTCTCGATTACCTGGCAATCTCATATCACACTTATTGCTAATTCAAAATGTGTTCAATTTAGAAGCAGTTAAGCGGCCAATGTAGAATATCCAGGTAGTCTTTTGCCAAGATGTTTCGAGCAGCAGACGCCTTAAGATAACTAACAACAATAATAGGTGAATCCACTACATATATTTTTCTTTAAAAAAAAAAAATCTGCAAGAGACTCTAAAGCTGGGTTTAATTTTTTTTTCAAGTTTGTGTTTTTTTTTTTCGACACGATCTCCGTGTTTGTTTTTTTCTTCCTTTTTTTTCGGAGGAAAAAGAGGGTGGGTTTTTTCGGGTTTAAAAAACTTTTTTTGTCTTTCATATTGTTATAATTCTTATACGCTTAACAAAAATTACCCATTTTAATACATTTATTTAAATTAAGTCTGTTGATTATTTCTGTTGATAGTCACTTCCGAACAAGAAAACATAGCTTATGACAACGTTCATAATAAAATGTATCTATCTATCTACCTAGATAGTTGTCTGTCTAAATATACATTTTTTACTTTACAATATAAATCTGAAATGATGACTATATTTTTAAGTTAAAGTTATTTACGATTAAAACCCACAAGCTTTTTTGGGGATGTCGGGGCGAAATTCCAACAAGCCAGATTTCAGATGGATCTCACCTGTCGTCCTTAGTGTTCCTCAACATTTCCGCTTCTTTTACGTACAGGTGTCACAGCGTCTTTCACTCTCAACCTCCCTTCACACACACACACAAAACACACACCGTCCCACACTGACACCTGTCCTCCCGCAATCTGCCTTCAAATGACTTTTTGTAATGTTATGAAACTTTGGCTACGTGGTTCTTTAAGTCGGTTGTCGACAACCCTACTGTGATTGTCGGGCTATCAGGGGTAGGACATGCTGTAATAGTCGAGCTATCAGAGGTTTGGCATGCTGAAATAGTCAGGCTATCAGTGGTGGGACATCATAATGCTAATTTTAGATTATGGATTATGCACCTCACAAGATATGTTGACCGTCTTTCTCCATTTTGCCTTGGATAGAGCCTCCGTCAATGACATGCCCGTCTATTATTTTATGTTATCTTCCCATTGATCTATATGTCTCTTTTTCTTTTTCCTGGTACTGTTCCCTGAAGGAAGGTCTCTACGAGCTCCAGAGACTTTCAACATGGCCATAGAGTTTTAAATTTCGACAGCAGCCAGCAGGCAACCGTGGGGCCCAACCGCCACACCTGTTCCGTTTCCAATCTCTTCATGCGGTCTCTAAATGCGAAATCCAGGATCTTCCAGCTGCATTTCCCTTCCACCGCTTGGATCCTCATCTCCATCTCCGCGGTCAGCGTTTAGCTGACCCTACAACTAGAATAAACATATGGTGAAATAGTCGTAGGAAAAGCCTACAATGTGAATTTTTGTTTTCAAGGTCTTCTATTTTTTAAGATGAAAATTGTACAATGTTGGCCAGGGCGCCAGTGTGCATGTCTCACACTACCATCTTGTGCTATTCAAAGAAGATAACCATTAAGAATGTACGTAACGAAAGTAAATACAGACCTTCAGACCTAGAAGCGTCCCAAGTCTGCACGATTTTTTGTTTATTAAGGGAATGGGGAGGAGACAACTCTTCTCTATGAGGAGGATGGAGTAGTGTGCGCCTGACGGAGCAAGAGTTATGGGTGGGCTCAAAGACACGCTAGTTAATTGTTTAAATACTACATTAAGAATGACAGCCGGAGTATTTGTTGACAAACGCATGACTTTTGTCGAGAAAAGTGAGCATTATTTTTAAAAGAGAGATCTATTCTTAGACTTTGTTTCCAACTATTATTTTACTTAGTTGTACCCATAAAGATAAACTCGTGTGTTTTTTCTATTACGGTAGTTCTAATAAACAACAAAAGCAAAAACATCGAACCTTTAAAGTTAGCAAAGTTCTGAATAAACACGTGTGATGCAGTAATTAGTAGAGACCTACAGTATTTGTCCCCATTCATTTCAGAATGAAAAATAGGCGCAGTGGCTGAGTGTTAAAACGCTTTGCTTTCGAACAGGAGGTCAAGGGTTATAATCCTGATTAAGACTAAGATTTTTACTTTCAGGATCTTTAGGGCAGTTTTGTGTCTAATGAGTAATTGACATTAGTTGGGGAAAAGTAAAGGCGGTTGGTCGTTGTGCTGGCAACATGGCACCATCGTTAACCGTGGACCACAAAAACTGATGGCCTTTACATCATCTGCCCCATAGATCACAAGGTCTGAAAGGGGAACTTTACTTTACAGAATGACGATAGACTTGGTATCGATATTAGTTTAAATTCCTATTATTAGCTCACACGTTGTTTTTTTCTTTCATAGTCTAAAGAAGTTGAAAGTAAAAGAAAAATATGAAAAATACTTTAAAAAACAACAACAACATACGAAGTGTAGTTGCAACAATTAGTTTGGATTAGCCATTTAATTAATTTTGTTATAGATCTAGACCAACATAAATAAATTTGTGCGATTGTTTAGCGCTATTTTCTGCCTTTAGCTTTCTTAATACGCTATGATCCTATCACTTGTCTGGACCAGTTGGGAAAATGAAAGGGGGGGGGGTGGTGGAGAAAAAGAAAGGGGATATCTAGGTGAAGTTTACAGTAATCGTTTTTTTAAAGCATTTATAAAAAAAAAAGGAAAGACCTTAATTCGATTTCATGACTCAAGCCGACATTCTAACCACTCTGCTAGTGAGGTGTGTATGAAAATAAAAGATTGTTTAGTTATCTATTGTTTGGTTCAAATTTACTTTAAAGCGACGACCTATAAAGGGGACTAATTTAGCTTGTACCACCACTTCAGTTCCAGATACCAAACAAAATAATTAATTACAAATAGTTCATTAAATAGTTTTTTTTAATTGATTATTGTGTTGTCAGGTAAAAGAAATAATTGTGTAAAATTTCAGCTTGATTCGAGATTGGGTGTCGTTGAAATAAACGTGTACAAACTTTTTACCAGACAGAGTGAGTTCTTATAAGCTTTGTAAAAACTAAATCATTCATTTGAATGGCGTGGGTTAGATCCACATAATGGCCTTTTTTTTCACTGTATTTTTCAATAGTAACAAAATATGAATATTTAGTTTACCATATTATTTGAGCATAATTTTTTATTTTATATTACTTATTTAAAATTACATTCATATGTGCACAACCTACATCGTGTCATGGTAGACAAGGTGGCTTTATGGAAACCTTTGAATGACGATAGACTACTGAGACATTGTAGCATTATGGAAGCCTTGTAGAGATTTGACTCGGATTAGTAAACCCTTTTGTTTTGTAAGTTTAAAGTAGGCCTAGTGTAAGTATATCATTTGGACCATGGTTACTAAAGTATTGATTCACATCTCCCCCTAACCCTGTTTATTTCGTCAGCACTGTTCAATCTTTTACATTCTATCACCCAAGTGAAATTTACCTGTCAAAGAGTGATCTATTGATTCAGAGTAATTAACTCTCTTGTCTCGTAAGGCCAAATTGAACAAAGTCGTAGATTAAAGTCATAAACTCCGCACAAAACACTCTGCGAATCAATTGCTTTATTTTGTAGGATTAATTCCCTTCAACAATATTACACGTTTTCTGCGTCAATCGTTTCAAATTATTCTATAAATTATTCGGCCTACATTCAATATTGCATGTAGACCCACTATGTCCATTTAGTATTGGCTTTTTACAAATAGTTTGCAATTGATTTTAGTCATAATAGCACGTTAAATTTTAAAAGCATTTAGTTGGTAACTAATAGTGCTTTCTGGATACTTGGATAAGAAAATCATACTGTCTAGCCAATGGATGTCTCAGTAAGTCCAAATGTTGCTACTTGTCAGAATTTAATTTTGATTAACATTTTGTTTAGTTTGTGATTTGGTTTTTTTTTTAAAAATGTTTATACGTTTTTTATGTTTATATTTTTTTATTACTATAAGGCTATGAAAATATTTATACGTTTTTATGTTTTTTTAATGTTTATACTTCTTTTATGTTAATTAGTTTATAAAAATGTGTATAATTTTGTAAGTGTTGTAATGTTTATAAGTTTATTAATGTCGTCTTAATTTATCCTAAACTTCAATTTTAATTTGTAGACATGCAATTTTAATAATTTCTTTTTTTTTTGTTTTGTTTTACATGTTTCGGATTTTCCTTCCGATTTAAATACTATTACATCATAGTCCAAACCTCACTGAGGAGCTGAAAGGGTTTGAGCCCAGGACCATCGAGACAACAGTCCATAGCGCATACCACATGACCTGGTAACCATCCTGCCTAATTCTCTTCTCAATTCACCTTCAAATTTCCTTTTTTGTTTTGTACATCTATATTAGAAATGTAAAATAAAACTGAGTCACATAATTGAATGCAAATATTGATTGTCATAGAGGCTTATCGTCATTATGACGTCAAACATACAGGGGTTCTCGAAGCTTTTCATCGGGGACACGCTAGCAGTGACTAGTAAAAGGCGAAAGTCTTCGAGTGCGGGGATTAATAAAATTGCTAAGTTTACGTGAGACCCATCGAGCTTTTCTTGATGTATTGAGGTAGATCGAGCTAAAACAAGAACAAAAAAATACTTTAAACTTATATGAAGTGTAATTGTTTCAATTCGTTTGGATCGGTCATGTCAATTTGTAACAGATCTAAACTAACAATAATAAATCTTTGCTATTAAGTATTATTTTTACCAACTGTTTTTGTAGATGCTTTTAGCTTTCTCAATGCGCTATGATCCGATCACTTGTCTGGACCAGTTAAATAAAGGAAGGGGGGGTGGGAGGGGTATCTGGGTGAATGTTACAATGATCGCTTTAAAAAACACAGGGCTCACGCCTCCTAAAGGAGACTAATTCAATTTATACCCATCACATCTGTCAAATGCTCCTTCTTCCCTAGTGCCATTAGAGCATGGAGCCAGACAAACTGATATAGTGAGTTGATATAAGCTTTGTAAATAATCTAATTTTGACGTCACTGCCTTTTCATTAACGATGCATGTTTTATAGTGACGTAGCTATGTGCCTGACGTGTTAAGTCTGTCATTTTCATTTCTGCAGATTGTGATTTACATTAAAAAAAACACGAGAAAAGTCGAAAATAGTATAAACCCTCATTTATATACAATGTCATGAATATTTGAGCTAATTAAATTTAAAAAGTCACACTCTTAGAATGCCATCTATAGTCATATGTTTTCGTCAGGCCGCAGGAAGATGGTAAACTATCAAGCAGTTTTAACTACGCGAATAATTTATGGTCATAAAAGTACAATATAGCATTTGGTAGGTCTAGGACCTACTTGGAACATCACAGGCTTACATATTTTTCTTTGTGACTGTGTTTATGTCCATGTCTATGTGTGTAACTGTATTTTTAAAATATGGGTCTGTAACTTAGGGGACCATGACCAACACCTGTGTAGTTTATATCCATTTTATGAGTCTAGCCAGGTGAGCTTGTCCATTCTAAATGTAGGCCTATGCACATAGGCTATTCATAAGAACCAGTGGCTCATGGCGTAGAGTTACTCTGTTTTATTTATTTTTATACTTATTCGGAGCGTTTTGGTCGAGGAATAGAGAAAGTGACTGTTGACATGAAAGTGCAGAAATCAAGTCCTGATATAAACAAAAAAAAAATGGGGGAGGGAGTCTATAACTCATGCTGGTTCAGTTCTAAAGAAACGATTTGTTGCGTTTGCGCCAACAACCAACAACACAACTTAACATAACAAAAATGTAGGTTATAAATAACATAAAAAAAACAACAACAATTAAGTTGAGTTATAGAAATTCATGTGAAACCATTCTTATTTTTTTTTTCGAGGTGATCATTTCCAACATTCCCAACCAAAGAATTTGACGTTTTATATAAAAAAAATTCTAGCAGTTTTCTGTTAGTGAGAAAGTTGCATGGAGGCAGGGAATGACATAAAAATTATATTTTTTCCCATTGAAACATCTCTTATGTTGAGCAGAACTTTGTATAACTTTTTCATTCTTCTTATCTTATCTTATCTTATATAATACAGACGTTACTTCAAAAAAGAAGATGATTACGTCCTACGCGTCATGCATTTAGTCATGCATATTAACCAATGACTTAATTTCTGCCAAGTCACTGGTTTTTCTGGCTAGCTCAGGCAACCCATTCCATGCTCTAATAGCACTAGGGAAGAAGGAGTATTTGTACAAATTTGTCCTAGCATATGGGAAGAGGAATGTGCCTTTATTTTTGTGTCTCTCAGAGTATTTGATTAAATTTTGTCTTTGTATTTGAAGATTATGGTTCAGTGTTTTATGTATAATTGCTACTTTACTTTTGAGTCTTCTGTCCTGAAGGCTTTCTAAATTTAGTGATTTTACTAATGGTGTTACTCTAGTCAAATGTGAATATTCGTTTGTTATGAATCTCACTGCTCTATTTTGTGTTTGTTCCAGTTTCTTTATGTTTTCTTGAGTTGAGGGGTCCCAAACGGTGGATGCATATTCTATTATTGGCCTAACCAAGGTTAAATAACATTTTAGTTTTATGTTCTTATTTGATTTATAGAAATTTCTTTTAATAAACCCTAATGCTTTGTTGGATTTTTTTATAGTTTCATCAATATGTGGATTCCATGACAGTTTTTCATTTATTATAACACCTAGGTATTTTGCGTTTTTAGTCTGTGTTACTGGTTTGCCATGGATAAGATAAGTGGAATTAATTTGTTTTTATTTTTTTTGTTACTCTTAACAACTGACATTTTTCTGGGTGGAAAGACATGCTCCAATTTGATTCCCATTTCTGTAATTCATCTAATTCTCTTTGTAAAATATCTGTGTCTTGTGTTGTTTTTATTGTTCTATATATTATGCAATCGTCTGCAAATAATCTGACTTTTGTTCCTGAACTAATGCAATTTGGTAAATCATTTATGTAAATTAAAAATAGTAGTGGACCCAAGACTGTTCCTTGAGGTACACCTGAGTTTACTGTTATCGGTGTTGATTTAGAGCCATTTATTATTACAGTTTGTTCTCTCCCTATCAGAAAATCTTTAATCCACTGATGCAGTGGACCATTAATGCCAAAATATTTTAATTTTTTAAGCAAACTATGGTGGTGAACTTTGTCAAAAGCCTTAGAAAAATCTAGTAAGATAGCATCTATTTGTTCACTTTTATCTAAACCTTTAGAAAAATCATTAATTAGTCCTATTAGTTGTGTTTCACATGATCTATATTTCCTAAAGCCATGTTGGTATGGGGTGAAGATATTATGTTTGTCTAAGTGGTTTATGATGTTGCTACATATTATGTGTTCTAGGATTTTACATGTGATGCTGGTAAGTGATACTGGTCTGTAGTTTCCTGGGTCAGATTTTTCTCCTTTTTTAAATAGGGGGGTGACATTAGCTTCTTTCCAGTCCTTTGGTACTCTGCCCTGGTTAAGCGATGCCTGAAAGAGTATTTTGAACACTGGGGCTAGCTCATTGCTTTAGTTTCATTATCATTATGTATTATGTTATGTTCATCTTTTAATGGCGCTATGCCTGTTGTTTCCATTTTCTTAGACTTAATGTATGACCATAGGTTTTTGTTGTTATCTTTAGATATTACATTGTTTATGTATTCACTCTGCAGCTGTCTGCTTACTTTTTGGGTTAGGTGTTTAATTTTTATATACCTTTTGTAAACTCTTTCTGCCTTGGTTTCTTTAAATTTTCTATATAGGTTTTCCTTCTGTTTACAAAGCTTCTTTAGACTATTATTAAACCAGCATTTATTTATTTTGTTTGATGTGTATTTAGTTGGTATATGATTTTCTATAATGCTTTTAAGATGGTTTTTAATGAAATTCCAGAGGTCATCGACTGGTTGGTTAATGTCTTTTTCTAAAAAGAATGTTTGTTGAAAGTTTAATGCAGCTTGGTGTAGTTGTGTTAGGTTACATTTATTCCAGAGTAAGATTTTTTTCTTTTGTTTTTGTATTGGCTACTGCTTTTATCTGACTGTGTATTTTTATGATCTCATGGTCTGATAGACCAGGGATAATATCATAATCAACTACTAATCCAGGTCTGTTGGTTAAGAAGAGATCTAATGTGTTGTTTAATCTAGTTGGCTTTTTAATGATTTGATCTAAACTTAGGTTGTGTAAAGTTTCTATGAAAAGCTCATTTATGTCCTTAAGGTTTTGGTGTTTATCTATGGTTAGTGTTTTCCAATTTATATCAGGTAGGTTGAAATCACCCATAATCCAAAAAACTGCATTTTTATTAGTCTCTTTAAGTGTGGTAATCTGATTACATAGTTCCTGCATGTATTCTAAACTAGTGCAGTGTTTCCCAAACTTTTGACCTATGTGTTTCCCACCTCATTTTAATTCATTAACAGAACATAATAAATAGTTGTTTTTTTTTTAAAAATCAGCAAAGTTGATAAAATGCAACGCGTACCTACCCCCTTCAAAGTCTTCCCGTACCCCTGGGGGTACGCGTACCCCACTGTGGGAAACACTGTTCTAGTGGCACACACGCAAGTAATGAGAGAGGTACAAGACGCCCTCTTTCTTTTTTTTCTTCTCTGCCTTGTACCAGTGATCTCTAAATATAAATAAATAATTAAATAAAATAAAATACCCCCCCACACACTTTTTTTATCTTAACTGACCCCCTTCACGCATCGCTGGTATAGGTAGATCATCTCGACGCTCTTAAAACGTAACTTTTGCTTGCATTTCCTGGCATGTTAGATATTTCGAGACAGGGCTTCAAGTTTTAAGCTCTGCTAGCCTTTTGTTAAAGGGCCTGAAGACAAGGAGCAATAAAACATGTATGTTGTACTGGGGCTGTGATGTACATTCTAGTTGCTTTTTCATAAATAGCCGATTCAGAAGTTGTTTAATTAGAAATAAAATGTACAAGGAGTTGAAACTATTTTTTTTAAAGGATTCGTAGTTTTATTAATGCCGGAATTCAGTCTAAACTATATTGTTTGAATAAAGAGTGTAGTGCATGAGACGCAAACCTGAATTGCACTGTGTTTACATCTACGTTATAAGAGGTTATAACCTTCAATACATGAGGTTTACGCTTGCATTGAATGAGATTCACAGCTGCATTTAATGAGATTGACACCTACGTCGAATGTGGTGCACACTCACCTTTCAAAAGATGATTTGAACAAGCTATGATACTTGGGTTCTTGGCCATTGGGATCTTTCTAATCTACCTTCACAAAGTTATAAATTATAAATAGTACTTAAATAAAACAAAAAACATATAGGGGGAGAAGAAACGCAAAATCCCCGCCATATATCTCAATACTGCATGGTTTAGCTCCCCTTTTCAATAAAAACAAAATTAATAACCACTAATGGGTTAATTTTTTTTTCATGAACTGTCATGCACTATGATTGTTCAAAATCTCAACTTCATCCGAGAATGGAAAAAGGGAGAAAAAACGTGTACAAAATTAGAATAAGACAGACAGACTGACTGACATTCAGTTGAATATAAGATTTGTAAAAAAAAAAATTATTGAACAACTCTGACCTAGATTCATACGTGTCCGGTAACTTTCACACCTTATCGCTACTTAATTAAAGGACCAATTAGTGAGTACGTATCATAATATTGGTATATTATATCTGGCGTATATAAATTCTAACAGATCACCCCCATAATTGTTGTTTCAATTTTTCGATGCAATTTTATAAATTATAAGTCTTAGCTGGTAAAAGTTATTTTCTAATTTTACCCATTTTTTAGTCACCTAAAGGCTATTTTTACAAAGCTTTTATCAACTTATGCTTGCCTTGGATGTGGCAAAATATGTAGGTCACAGTTGGGATTGCATTGGGACGAGAAATATTGCATTCCTCATTAATCTTCGGACTCGAAGACAAGCCTTAGTATAATTATTATTATATCAAGTTTTGTTTGTCTGTCTGGTACAAATTTTGAGCATGTTATTTTTACCACTTCCCATTCTCGCTTCAAGTTGAAACTTTGAACAATTATTCGTCGTTTCTAATAAAACTTGAATCAATTTTAAAAAATTACCAATTAATATATTAAAAAGTGGTAATTAATTTTGTTATGTTGTTTGATATTGAAAAAGGGTAAATAAATCTTAAAATACTGACAAATATGACTGTAAATATGAAACTCTTCCTTTTAGATAAGCATTGTTTTCTTATCTAAGTATTTTTTTTTATTTTGCTTCTTTTTAAATTCCTTTATCATACCTAAAGGACAAGGTTTTTATCGTGTTAAACGCACAGGCATGTAATGGAGTAGGTGATAATAATAAAAAGTCATAGTTAAAATATTAAAAGAGATTCAGACTATTGGATGAAAAATAATTGGATGACTTTAGCTGGTGTTTACAATACAGGAATACCGGATCAAAAGGCTGCTGTTGACGTCATCACTATTTGTACTCGCATGTCTTCATTGTGCAAGCAGCGAGAAGAAGCTCTTCTGTTATTACAGCAGCGAGGCTCAGTACCGCATTTACCCTGCTAAATTCCAGCCCAGTGACATCGACGTCACACTGTGCACACACATCATCTTTGCTTTCGCTGAGGTGAAAAATGCTAAATTGGCGCCATTGAACTGGAATGACCAAGGTCCTACAGGTAAATGTGATGACATATAATCGGTAGATTAGGTCCCGGCTCAGTATAAGCGAAATACAAGAGATTAGTCAAAGCGCGTGAAGGGTTTGGTAGGCTATTTCATATTTATACATTAAAGGAATTTTGGAAAAGGGGTTGTGAGAATTACTTTTTAAAAACATTTAAAACATTTTCATTTTCTATCATATCGATACTTAGTCGTGACGTCCATGCAATCGAAGTCTTCGAAACTGAAACAGTTCTCAACAGTTCGGGGATTCACCAAAATTCACTTCTGAGGTTCAGTTTGCGGTGTATCTCATCACTTCTTTAAAAGTTAAAAGGTGTTTATTTTCTATGTAATTGCCATTATATGGTTAAAATAAAAATCCCTGGGGATAATAAAGCTCTATATGATTATATTCTTGTTTAAGAGTGAGGACATTTGTCTTTTCTATGACATTACCTGGAACAAAACTTCTTAGCCCCAACGCCCAGGTGGATAAGGTCGTTAGGAAAGACGATTAGGTCAATATGGAAGTAAAACAGAACCTTCGTTGAGGAGTCTAAGGACCGAGTCCATGGCACTGGCGGGAATGGAAGAGAGTCACAACAACCAAGTCACCATACAGACAAGTTCCTCAAAGGGCCATTTTATGGCGGACACCCACACGACTGATACAAAGAAGTTCCGCCTCGGGCCCTAACTCAACTGTCTTGGGATATACGCCATTGGTAACAGATGTAATAAAATACCAACATCTGCTTGAATCCCACCCAGACATATTCATAGGGGAACTTCCATGCGCCTAAGTTATTCATAGGGGAACTTCCATGCGCCTAAGTTATTCATAGGGGAACTTCCATGCGCCTATAGTCCCAAGAGTCAATTCTTACAATAACAATAAATCAAGATTTGTCAAAGGAAACAGTTATTTTATAGTCCCCAGTGTCTGAAGAAGAATAGTTCTAATGATGTGATAATCTTGGAGTTAAGCTGGCAAAACTATTCGTAACACTATTGTCAAGAATGTAACGGTCTTTCTTTGGCATTTCCAAGATCGACATTATAATTATTATTAGGACCATCGACATTCCTGAAATACACAGAGGGCATCACTTGCGCCACAAATATCTATCAGCCTATCTAGCGCCACATAACAAAGAAACATTACTTTTGAATTAAGAACTGAGTAAAGCAAAAACTATTAATAGAGACGTTTATTTTAGCACGAAAAAAGAAATCGGTATCAATATGATTAGGCCTGTTTGTGAAATTCTCTATTGATATTTCATTTATTATGAACCTTTGTGAAGGCCGCAGAAGATTATATATCCCTTTTGTTATGAACATAAAGATAAGAGAGTCGAATACCATGTCTGTATAGTATGGCTTTAATGCACTGAATGACTACACAACACACATTTCGTGAACACATTCTCACGGACGAGTTACAAGCACATGTAAACATAAGAACGGCAACCGATACAGAATATAATTTTCATAACACCTTTCTAATTTCAATGAGTTATGAGGTTTCACCCTTTTTCTTTAAATAGGGTTATATGCTCAAGTGACTAGTCTGAGAACAAAGAAACCTGAGCTCAAAATTCTATTGGCTATTGGTGGTTGGGTGGCTGGCTACGAACCATTTTATGATGTGGTCGAATCTGAACAAACGATCTCACGGTTTGCAGACAACGCTATCACGTACCTCAGGGATGCTGGCATGGATGGCTTAGATGTGGACTGGGAATTTCCCGGCTCTCGTGAAAGTCCCGGTGAAGATAAATATAAATTTACTTTCCTACTAAAGGTAAGGTAACGAAACTGTCGTTTAGTTCAGTTAAATTGGTTTCAGCATCATTGCATTATTTCATTTTACACGAAAACACTGATATAGATGTGCATGTGCAGGGTGCACTCTCTCTCTTTAAAATATCAACATAGAAATAACAAATAAAAATATAGAGATTACAAATAAAAACAAAAATTTGCTCTACTTGTAATAAACCTTTCCAGGTTCCTCAAATAAAAATAGCTCAAACTCTAGATATGCTCAAATTTCACAAAAAAAAAAACACAAAAAAAAAAGCAGAGGCGGAAACAAAAGTGAACAATAAACGTGACATTAATATGAATATCATTTTTATTACATTTTTTAAACTACCGAATCCATAGTTTTGTGTGTTCTTGATTCTTTTCTTCAACATTAGGGGCATATCTGGAACAATATAGTCTATTGGGCGTAGCTAGTGGACAAAGCTAGTAGGTTTAAATGTCTTTGAATTGTGTGTGTTTTGTTCCCCTATCTCGCTTCTTTAAGGAATGACGCATCCCAGGATACAAACGACATATGAATATTGATTAAAGAAAAGAAATTAACCCAATTGTGTTGTTACACTCTTTGTTCTTCCCATCGTGGCCTAAAGCTGCATTCGTTATTGTCAATTACATTTTAGACACTTTTCCGGAAGTTTCGTGACGAAGCTGTACGGACCAAGAGAGATCGTCTGCTGCTGACGACGGCAGTGGCTGTTGGGATTGAGTTCATAGAACCAGCCTACGAAACGACAGAAATACACAAGTGAGTTGACCTTTTTAGGGGCCCCTGCCTTTCGACATTTAACATCGTGACATGAGATAATGTACTTAATAATATATATCTTAATGGCATATAACCCTGAGCGTAACCTTGCACAGAACAAGTTAATCTGTGTGGAATACACGTAGAAGGGTCACTAACGTATATAACAACACAAATACTAAGATTACATGGCAGTAGCGTAACAATTAATGTATAAAAAAAAAAAAAGAAGTTTAGAGTGGGACTTTCGAATTTTGACCTCCCCTCCTGTCCACCATAGCTACGTCACTGCATTTAGATAAGCTTTGGTAGTTTGTTTGTTTTTAAAGGTTTTCTTAAATATTTTCCTTGTTATGTTTGTAAGTCTTGATTTATACATCACCAAACTAGAATTTTAATGCTCTAAGTAGATTTATACAAGGGCTTAACCAGGTAGGTGGGGGGATAGGGGCTGGTTAAAAATGTTTTGTTTTTTTTACAAAAATCTATCATTCATTAGTCATTAAGAACAAAGTAATTGCTTTTACAATAAGCCATTAGTCTCATAAAGGAATAATTGTCTTTAAAAAAATAATTTTTTAAAATTGTTACTTGTTTCAATCCAGAAATGTTCTCCATGACAAATCCTTTTTTTCCCTTCATTCAACAGTAAAACACAACAGTGTTGACAAGAAAACAAAAACTTTAACTCTCTTTCCCCCTTCCTCCGTCGTTACCTCAAAAATATTTCATGCGCTTTCAATAAGAAAAAAACATAAAACAAAATAACATTATTAATTCTATTTTGGCAAAAAAAACTAAGGCTGTTATTTCTATGAAACAAATATAAATTAAATCGTATTGTCCCCTAATTAAGTAGATTTGTCTACTGCTTTGGGGATTGTAAGTCTATCTGTCTCCATCGAGTGACTTCCATTTACCAAGACAGCTTTAAAGTATTGTTAACCTTTTAATATTTATTTCTAAAGAAAAGAAAATACTACTCACTACAGGTACGTAGATTTCATGCTCCTCATGACCTACAACTTTCATGGGGGCTGGGATAATTTCACATCACACCACAGCACGGTACTGCCTAGCCAATATGATGTGGGCGAAGAAACATGGCTTTGTCAGGTAAAAATAATTGATTGCTTGATTGAATTGGTCATTTTCAAGTTTAAATCTTAGCTGAGAATATATTAGATGACCTTATTATTGAGACTACGTTCAATGTGTGCTTGGTTCCTTGCCAATGTGAACAGAAAATAGCTTCTTCTCTTCTGCTTGGTTGGTATTTTTACAATGCAGGTTTTACCACAATACTCCAGCTCAAATTGCAATCAAAGCTAACTCCAGTAAAGTTCTAAAAAAGTAACCCTTTCAGACCTTCCCATCTATAGGGCAAATGATTTCAAGTCATATGTTTCTATAGCCGACGGTTAACGAGAGTGCCATGTGGCCAGCACAAAGACCAACGGCATTTACTTTGCCTAATTAAAGTCAGTTGCCCATTAAAGTTGGGTGGACTCAGAGGCGTCCAAAAATTCTCGGAATTAAAAATACCAGTCTTCACCGGGATTCAAACCCGGGACACCTCGGTTAGGAAGCAACATGCTTCACATTTCAGCCAACTCACCACCCCCTGTATTTAATTCTTTGCCTAAGCCTCAATTCTAGTCTCTAGTGGAACTGAATTTCCATTTATTTGAACCAGTAAAATAATCTTATATCTCTATTGAATCTATAGGCCTACATCCGTATGACTCATCACCACACACACACACACAGACCTGTGTATACATTGTCACTCAATATTCTTTTTATTTTCTTCTTTCTTTCGTTTGTGTGTTACAGAATTGGGCTGTCAACTTTTGGTTGTCCCAAGGTGTTCCGAAATCAAAAATACTTTTAGGTCAGTTTGATGATATTTGAATGTTTCTTATAAGCTTTTTTTTTTTCATTTTCAAGAATTTTTAAATGTAGAAAAATTAAATATATATAATAACCACTTAGGCTTATAAACCCATGAAGTTTCGGTGTGTGTTTAATTTTCCTCCTATGTAAGTGTTGTTTTTGTAGGGGCGAGCAGAGGTCTGGTTACCCTAGACTTAAAATGGTACTAGAGTACTTTAAATTTCCCTAATTCACGTACTGACATTGTCTTTTCTTGCAATTCAAGACCCATAATTTCTCTGAAATACCTGTCATTTTTTCAGTTTTAACTTGACATCTTTGAAATAATGTGTCCTAGTATAGGCCTACTAAAAAATTGATTCGTTATTTTGGGTTTTTGAAATCTGTGTACATGGTTTACAGGACTAGCCACCTATGGGATGAGCTTCACACTAGAAGATGCCAGACAGAACGGTCTAAAGGCTCCAGTGTTAGATTTCGGTCGTGGAGGGCAATACACGCGTCAAGAAGGCATCCTAGCTTACTTTGAGGTATGTCTACATTGTTAAGAAAGCATCCTAGCTTACTTTAAGGTAGGTCTACATTGTTAAGAAGACATTCTAGCTTACTTTGAGGTTGGTATACATTGTTAAGAAGGCGTCCTAGCTTACTTCGAGGTAGGTCTACACCTTATATACATTGCATTTTTTAATGGCGTTCGATAACCCAAAAGTTCACATTAGCATATACAAAT
This sequence comes from Biomphalaria sudanica, assembly GCA_036873155.1. Lineage (NCBI taxonomy): Eukaryota > Metazoa > Mollusca > Gastropoda > Planorbidae > Biomphalaria > Biomphalaria sudanica. The sequence goes on along the minus strand of JAZGLO010005242.1, from coordinate 1,281,511 downwards.
CTTATCTTATCTTATCTTATATAATACAGACGTTACTTCAAAAAAGAAGATGATTACGTCCTACGCGTCATGCATTTAGTCATGCATATTAACCAATGACTTAAATTCTGCCAAGTCACTGGTTTTTCTGCCTAGCTCAGGCAACCCATTCCATGCTCTAATAGCACTTATCAAAAAATAGATCTAACTAAAATTTTTAAGAACAGGGTAAGACACAACGCTCAAAAACTTCGAAGAGAGATTTGAAAAACATTATGAGATTTAGTTATTTAAATAGAAAGAAAAGATACCAAGAAAACAATTCGACGCAATGAATATGCAGTAATATTAAGGAACAAAAGAAAAAGATCATTAAAAGAAAATGGGCATAAGGGCCAACAAAGGCAAGTCAAATAATGAAGAAAAAATCAAAATAGTAGGGCCGGTTCAGTTCAACACAATCATATAACTGCCATCACAGAGGCACAATGGTGTCTCAGCTCAAAACAACGATGAATTACAATAATATAATACAGGAATCAAAATAGTCCACGAGACACACAACTGTCTCTTCTCAAGACAAAAGTTTGTCTTTTACATACTTTATGACTCAAATCTGGTCTTTATAAAAAAAACATGTACAGGAAAGGATAAGAGACTAAGTAGACATAATATTCACATCAACCAACTTATTAATAACAAATAAATAAAGTCTACTTAGCTCGTTAGTGAAAGATACATTCCTATAAAGTGGCACACTCCTCTTGATTAACACAGTCAGAGCAGAACATCAAAACTATCATATAAACATTATGGAGATTTAGTTCACAATAATGTACAGTGGTCAGCTCAGAGACTGAAGAGGAAGTGGCAATTGTACACAGTTAACAGGGACTTCAATCAAGTAATAAAGGGGACTAACTCTAATTAATTAATTATTTTTCCTCTTGTCACAAAGTGCTTTTAATTTTATTGTATAAAATGTTCCATTTATGACGTTGAGATTCGACCGATCTTCATTTCCCTGCTATAATCTAATCCAGCTTGAAAACAAAGCAATATTTTTTAAATATTATATTACTTAGCATTACCCACCGGTTACTCCAGTTGATTGATTTGTTCCTAGGCTATATAAATTATTTTGGCAGAAACCACCCCTCATTTTTGTGTTTGCTTTTCCAATAAAAAGGCCCACATTTTAACAATTCCCTTAATATATGAATTAGAAGTGAATCCTAATATCTTTTTCTCTTTTGCCACCCTCTCCATTCATTCTCTTCTTCTGGAACCTCCCGCCCCCCCCCCCCTTTTTTCTTTTACACCCTGCGCATTCTGATGTCCTCCTGGTGCTCTCCTACATAGACTTTTGATTTGAATTGAATAGAGCCATTTTATATTCACACATTTACTTTTGTCAATGAATTCTAGAATCACTTTTCTTCCCTTTCCCCCTCCGCCCACCATCTCACAACAACAAAAAAGTTAGTACCTATATACAATCTCTGACTACTCTTTGGCTTTACAATTCAATATCGAAATATTTTATATACTTTATTTTGCTTTTCGGTCAGACCCCCTCTTCCCCCCCCCCCCATTTTTTGCACCCTGCGCACCGTAACTCTCTTCCACATAGACTTTTGATCTTGAATTTTATCTAAGCCTTTCTCTCGTTGAACAGCTCTATTCACAATTTAGTCTTTTAAAAAAAAAATTTTGTCAGTTATATATAGGCTAGATCTAGATTTTTAAAAATCGGGCTTTTATCTAGAGTCGCACATTATACACATAAACTTTTCATAATTTCTAGCTCGTGGAGACATGATAGCCCCGCGCTCAGATGGTGAATTTATCAAAACCGTTTCTTAGCGAGCACCTCAGAGATAAAGAGAAGGAGCCTGTTTACAAATTTCATGTCAATACGTTTAACTGTTGCAGATATTTTTTTAGATGAATTCATGAATGGTGTGCGGCAACCATATTATATTAACAAACTTTTTATCAGCTAAAGCGCAAACAACATCTGTTTAGATCTATTTTGGCTCCTAATAGTTACAATGTGTAATTATTAAGATGTAAACGCGTCGTATTTAACTTACTAATAATAGTATAACAGGTGTTAGAAAGACAGGATTTAGCTTATCCTTACTTAGCTGAATGTAGTTAGCTGAATACTTCGCTGCATTCACTTTTTCATGAGGAACCGTCCTCGTGTTTACAAAAGTGTCCATCTTCTGGCGCCATCGAGTAAAACCGTGATCATAAAGTATTCGAGGGAACAGTAAAATGTTGAAAAAAAAACACTGGGCATTAAAAAGTTTACAAGAAAATAACTTTAAATTATCATCCGCATTTAGCAGACGGCTTGTAAATGAATGGTGAAATATAAAATGTGTTTACCAAATATAGCGCATGCGTTGTTGTTTTTTTCCACAACAAACACTCTTAAATTGCTTTTATCTGTGACATAAATTATCTCAAGGATGACAAGAGACACTTGCAGGGTTATTTTAACCAAGAATAAAACTAAAAATAAATATTTAAAGAAATATTTAAATATTTAAATATTAAATAGTGAGTATTTTAAATTATCTGAATATACCACTATTACATCGTACACTCGCGTCAGAACAATCTTATGTTTATATATGTGACAATGGCCAGTAAAACAAGGTCGTATTTCTGCTCAGCAGTCAAATTTGTCAATGGACAAGGGACAGTATTGGTATGAAGTTATGAACGTTACACGTTATTATGACCCGTGATATGATCATGTTCTCGAGAGCCCTCGGGGACCAGAAGCAGATTGTGTAAGAGAGACAGTTGAGTTCAGATAGTTAAAGTCAAACCAGTACTTGAATCCCTCATGTAGGAGTATGGCTGTATGAGTTGAGTAGTAGACAGTTGAGTTTAATTCTGAAGTACGGTGATGTACAGTAAAGCATTTGTAGCCAGTATAAATTGTTGCCAATTGTGTAGTATTGGCTGTGATGTACTAGTTTTGAAAGTTCTTGAGTTCTAAGTTGGTTCTTAAGTTGAGCAGTGCTTACAGATGACCAGATAGAGAAAATATTCAATATATTTTCTTGACCGAGTGGACGTGACGACGAGCGATTGGTCTCCACTGCCCACAGGTTGCAACTTTGCCGCTCAGTGATTAAGCCTTCTACGACGATGGTTCTCGAATGGATTCTGTTGGAACATCCAGAAGGAGCGAGAAGATGGATGCATTTGAGAAGCATATACCGCTTTGGTACCACAGCAGTGAAGCTAGGGAGGAGGGGGGAGAATTTGAAAATCCTCCCGAGCCCCAACTTGAGGGGACCCCCTAATGAGTGTTATATGCATTAAAAATGAGGGAGCCCCAAAACGATGGGAAAATTCCTAGCTACGCCCCTGTTTGGTACTATCAAAGTGTAGCGCCTACAGGCAGCGTGGAAACATTCCCCCCCCCCCTTCTACCCTTTGGTTCGCTGAGCATGAAAGATGCGCTGTACACAAATTTCATTTTATTATCACCCTTGATGTCTCTTCATGAAGACAGTGTATGTACAGCAGCGTCTACAACGTCTATTCCAATACTCTGATCAACTTAGAAAGAAATAAAACAGAAACTAGGGACTATACATTGTATTTATTATATATTATTATATGGACAAATATTTGGAAGAACATGTTCACGACTTTCATTGGGGAAACAAAAAACACACGTTTTACTTGCAATTTTTTTTTCCACAGAAGTTTCAAATTTTGTCAAAGTTGCATTGCATTATTTAGCTGTGTTAAAATTTTGAACCACAATTCTGTCGCAAATTTCCCTATCCACCTCCAGTAATTAGATAAAGTAAATGTGACTGAGTAGAAAAGCGCTTAATTCTAGACTAGAAGGTTCACGCTTGAATCCTGATGAAGGTTGGAATTTTGATATCAAGTTCTTCGGCAGCAAATTGCCACCTCTCGCAGTCTCAATGGTTACTTGATGTTTTGAGTCAAATAAATGTTGTATCTTGTCAGGTCGTTATGTTGGTGACTATGTAGCCACCAGTTGAATATAAATGGTTGAGATTTAAATTAACTGCAACTTAGAGCCTTATAGATCTTAACCACACCCCTGACACACATCTTTAAGGCTTTCTTTCACCAGTTTATCAAACTGAAATGACCTCCCTGCTTGCATGTTAGCGAAACGGAAACATCACTTTGAGTTGTCACCAACATTGTATGCTTGTAGTCCTTGTCAGAAGACATAGAAAAATGTAAACATAATTCTTAAACTAACATTAGCAAATAGAAATTTGTTAAAATTTTAGTTTTTCCCTTACGTAGCATATGTCTTAGCTCTTTTTGTTTAAAAAATTTATTTATTATGTTTTTTTTTATTCTAAACTAGGAATGTTTTCTTCTTTTTGTGTGCAGTTTTATAAGACATTTCTTTAAAATTATAAGTTTACAGTGCATTTTAGTTTTCTAAATACATTTTTATTTTGAAAAAGCAAATATTTATTGTAAATCATGAACGCTATTAAAAATAAAGATATTAGTACCTAGAATGACCTAGATCTAGTTATTGGCTTGTTGGTCTCCTTCAGTCGTAACGACTATGGTTCATCTCGCAGAGCACTTTTTCATGTGACTGTGGAGCCCTATTTTAGAGAGACACTCCCGTCCACACATATCGCAGGTTAAGGTGGCTTTCGCTTTGATGATAGAGAAGTCAGTCATTTTTCGTTTGTCACGCTTTTCTTCCACAGCTGAGGTCCATGTTTTTTCGCTGTTCATAGCTTTCCTGGTCAACACAGTGTACGGTCTAGTGCTTTGTCGTACCAATGGTCACTATCAATATTATTGCTTTGAGGTCTCGTGATCCACGTATCGGAGGTGGGGTGCGATTTCTCTCCATCCGGCAAACATCACCAAAACCATCGCAGGCGTCACTGAGGATTGCGAAGATGCTGGGAAAGCCTGTTTGCGCAAAGATCTCAGCATTGCATACTCTCTCTTGCCATGTGGTTTTCATGTTCCTTCAAAGTCAACACAAGTGGGAGGAATTTAGTTTTCTTTCTTGCTTTGCATAGGTAGTCCACGACTCACTACCGTATAGTAGCGTACTCAGAATCCATGCCTTGTAGACTTCAATTTTGGTCACCGTAGTGAGTTTCTGGGTTTTCTAAACTCATGGTCTGAGTCTAGTTCGATGCAGCCTTTGATGCGTTTTTTTTTTAATATCTTCTTCTAGAGACAGTTCTAAATAGTTATTATTACATTTAAAAAAAAACGTGCTTGGGATCTTTCGCAAGATTTTTGGCGTTGACCATTCCAAGTACGTACTCAGGTAGTACAGCATTTTTTCAGATGTTTATTAATCTAGTGGTTCAAAAGTTTGAATATTTACTTTTTTATTAGTTTTGAAACTAGATATTTGGTAAGATATATGCAAGAATTGGGGTAAATTATCAAGATTGTTATGGCTTCTGGATGAACATGATGTAACGCCAAGTTTGAATATTAACTATGACTAACTAAAATTCAATGACACGTATGTTATAGGAAAGGAAAGCCTGGATTGGGTCAAACTATCAAGATTGCTATGGTTTCTGGATGAACTTGATGGAACGTAAAATTCAGATTTAAAATTCAAGTTAAAACTAAATGTTACATTGAAATATTTTTTTATCATTAAATATAAAATAATTATAGGCCTATAAAATTATGATTTTAAAATATGAAAATAAAACTATTATTAAAACATTGTGGAATAATTATTCGTTTCGGGGACCTGGAGTCGCCTGGAGATATAGTGTGGACAAGATATATTATGTTTTTAACCTTAAAATAACCTACCCAAGACAAATAGTTATTTACATTTTGTTGAGGAAAATTAATGCTCATTAAATGTGTCAGATGACACCAGAAGACATTTGGTCACTTGACTCTAAGACAACCCTTTAAAAAAATGAAGAACTACTTCTCAAAAGCGAATTTAAAAAAAATGTGTAATATAGGGTTGTAAATGGTTGCTTACACTTTACACTTATTTCGCCTTCTGTAAAAACATGACATCAGGATGTCAAATGACAGTACGACATTGCAACCTTCAATCTGAAACGAGCTTAAACATTAGTTCAGAATAGTTTCACATAGCTTCATCCCAAAATAAGTCTATTTATAGCTTACAGAAAACTGTGCCATGAAGTGTTGTATGTTGTTTGCTGTTGTTTGCTGTTGCCTGTCATCTATTACAAACAAGGGCGGTACCTTCCGGTGGCAAGCAGCAGGATTCATGAGAGCCCTTGTCCTTGTCACATGGTGCAGAGTCAGGAATTCATTTTCGTTTTGTTTTATTGCCTACTAAAAACAAAATATATTTTTTGACAAGCTTGCCTGTTTCCTTTATGACCAATACGTCATTTAGTGTCTAGTGTTTGACAAGTTTACACACAAAAAAAAAAGGAATTAAGATCTACATCTAAATAATCTACACAACATTGCGTTGAGCTGAGACCAAAATAATACTTCGGTCTAAAACCTTTGGTCGTCATTGTCATCAAAATTACTTAATCAAATTAAATAGCCCAGTTTGTGTCTATCTAGTTATTTTATTTATTCTGACTGAACCAATGTTAAATAGCCTAGTTTGTTTGTGTCTATCTAGTTATTTTTCTATTTTCATAAATCTGAGATACCGCTGCGCCCATAGACATAAATAAATATAGACTGGAAGTAGGAAGTTATTTATCTATGGCTGCGCCTCTCTTTCAGCATAGATATAGTGTTCTCTGTTTTTTTTAAATATCTAGCTGGATTGAGACTAAAAGCCAATGAAAAGTGAACCGTCAATAGCATCGCTCCGTTTGTCTGCCTGCTCAAAATCTTATACACGTTATTTCTCCCATTTCCCATTCTCGGATTAGTTAATTAGTCGTTATTAATTAAAAACAACAACAACAACAACAACAACAACAGTATGTTATCGTAGACAATTTGATCGTTCGATAAAAATGTCTAAATAACATTTGACTACAGTGGGAAACAGTGGTACGCTTGAACTTGGCTTGGCTTGGCTACCTAGTTCGACACCCGACTCGGCAGAGTTGTGTTTACTGAGCCTAAAGGCCTAAAGGCAGCAGGGAAAACCAACTCCTAGATACCCCCTCCCCCCCCCCCCACTGGTCCACAAATGAGATTGGACCAAAAGCGTTCTGAGCATGCTATAAGCATGAACGTATCGCTATATAAAAGCTATAATAATAATAATAATAATAACTAAAACATTAATTTTAATTATTAATTTATAAGTACTTGAATAGCTTAGTGGCAAAACTTCAATCATAAAAGCACGAGTTCGAATTCTGACTCGAGCAGACCTTTTCTCTTGACCTCTCGCTTATATCGACATCAGCTCCCACGCGGCTGTGTCTGGTTCAAATCTTGCACACGTTATTTCTCCTACTTCCCATTCGTTGTCAACCAAAAATTAAACAATTAGTTATTCAATTAGTCGTTATTAATACATTTGGTTTGATATGGAAATGTACTAAATTATAATAAACGGTTTACTTCGCCAGCAGGAGTAGATATTTATATAACATATAAAAGCAAACAAAAAAAGTGTGAAATGTATATACGACTTTCCCCATTTGAACATTTGAGATTTGGTATTCATGCAATTTTACTAAATTAAGCCATGCATTGAAATAACATTTTTTTAAATATTTAATTTATTGTCAATTTAATACAGAAAAAAGAGCATTTAAATTGAAGGTTTGAATCTTCTGACATGCTTTGTACTCATCATGACAAGAAAAGTAAATGTAGGAAACTGTTATTGTTGAACAGCATCGGAAATGGAAGAAATCTATTCACTTCAAGTGAACCTTATGTCACGTACAGAAAATAGTAACTTCATCTATATTGAATTACAATTCAACTAAACCAGTGGACATCTATGCGAAACGAATTACGCGGGGCCCATTATAGGTTGTGATAAGGATAAGTAAAAATTAAGATTTTGTATGAGAAAATAAATTCGTCTTTGCATTTTATTCATACTTTCCTAAGTTCAAAATCACTGTCAAAATAACTTTACGAGCTATCTACAGTAAATGATAGTTTTCCAACAAAAAACCGATAAACATTTTGATCTGCAGTTTAGATTTACTATCGACTAGCAAAAAATCGCTTTTGTCTTTTTTTTAAGAGGTCGAAACAGATTTAGATCTACATTTGTATGCCAGGGACTATAAAAGTAAATTCAGTATTTGAACTTCTTGTTTTGGTTCAAATTCGCCTTATTATTATATTTTTATTAAATGAAAACTGACAATGCCGTTTTTTTTTATCGCGAGTAGGACTGGCGTTGTCCATATGTAATGACACCCCGAAATGACAATTGTGTCTGTTTTAAAAAAAGATTTGCATCAGTTTTCAGAAGATTTTAATAATTTCCGGAGATTTTCATGACTTTTTCGTATATTTTAGAATTTCAGGATAAATTCAGGAACCCTTTAATAATAAGTTAAAATGGTTTAATTTAATAATTTACATCTAGAATTAGCGCGGGTCCTATGAAAGTGTGGGGCCCACTGCGGCCGCATAGGTTGCAGTGGCCTAAGACCGGCCCTGCACTTACGCAAGCAGTTTTTTCTTAAAAATACACCACTTTTACAACTATTTACTATTAATAGTAACAAACTCGAAAGTAGGGGAGATGACTACTTACCATATTTTTAACTCATTTATGGCAATGGTTTTAGACTTTTTGTTAAAAAAATATTTTTATTTGACATTTGTATTGCTACGTTATGTAAGTTCTGACCTGCTAATTACTACATTTACCCAAAATAAATATTTACTTTTTTTAAAGAGAAAAAAAATCTATTTAGTATGCATATAAGTTGAACATAATTTAAAACAACAATTAATAAGTAGATTTTCATATTATCGCGTGAACTGCAGTAGTATACAATAGCACTCTCATACGGAAATGTCTCCTTAAGAGATTGGCCCTTTACAAAACAATTAGATGAATTAGATATTCATTATAAGACATCAGTTAGGCCAGGTTCACATTTAACTTCACATTCACTTTCACATATCCTTTGGTCTGCTGGACCGTTGGGGTACCACACAAGATCTGTCAACCTTCTTTCTCCATTCTTCTCTGTCATTTGTCTTGATAGAATTTAATTCTGATGTTCTTTCTGAAAATATTGATACCTGCCTTTTTACCTGCCTGAGTGGACAACTTTGGGGGCCGATTTTGAGTTTGTGTTTCCACACAAACTGTCTTTGTAATCTTGTTTTTCTTCTATTAGAAGGCGGAAATATTGAATATATGGTAATTGTCAGGAGACATGTCTACATGTTTTAAAACTCTTGTACCAATTTGTATTATAGTCTTTTACACACTTTAAAGGTTATGGGATCTGTATAGAATAAGTGTACATGTATAGTATGCACGCTGTCAAAACTGTTAAATGTGCTAAACTTCTGTAACGAAAGCAGCATCTATCTTTGTTGTAGGCTTACTTTGACAGGTTGAAGCCTCGGGCAACAAGTTCTAACGAGGGCTTCTGGTGTTTATCATGACGCTGTTACAAAGGTGTATACTTTTTTCCCCTTGTTAACAACACTGACCCATGTAAACTCAATTACGGTAAACGTTGTTTTAGTCATAATTCCATCCCCATTTTTTTTTAATTTCTTTTCCTGTCGGTTTTTTGTCAGACTAAAAAAATAATTGCCGGAATTATGCTACCTATAAAAAGTAACAAAGACATCGGTGGCTGTGCTGATAGTGGTGGAGATACCCCCCAACAACCTTCCTGATCATAGACTACTCTACTTTCTGTCACGAGATTTCCCTGTGAGGTCATTCCTAGACGTGGATAACCTTTTATAAAAATTTGAATTTAGCCATTTTTAGAACTGACGATGACGTCCGTAAACGGAGGGGTCGACTAGGTCGCGAACCGGCCTTAGGTAATTAGAGGCTTTAAGTAAAGTGAATAGGGTGGCCGCCAAATGAAATAACAAATCGAAAATAAACATTAAAAAAATTACCTAATTCATAACAAAAATAACAAGCTCCTGTAACATAAGTAGTCTAGCAAGCAGATTTAAACATTTGTCAATAAACCTTGAATCTAAGTAGAGACTTAGAACTATGCTAGTAGACTTAGAGCCCTAGTGCTCTGCTATATTAGAGATTTGATAGCAATGTTTTTATTCCTGTGCGAGGCCCTAACCAATCGGCCTTAGGTAATCAGAGGCCCTAGACAAAGTAAATATGGTGGCCCACAAATGAAATAGCAAATTTAAAATAAACACCGAAATAATAAAATCATAATTCATAAAAATAACGAACTGCCTAATTTGCCTATGCCTAATGCCAACCCTGACTAGGTAAACACATATTTAGGCTATATTTGTAGATATTGTATCTAAACCTGTTTTTTCCTCAGAAAGAATGAAGTTGAAATAATAAGAAAATTACAAAGTTTTAAGCGTAATCATATCGGTGACTGGTCATTTCATCCCCGGTCATTTCATCCCTGGTCATTTCATCCCTGGTCACTTCATCCCTGGTCATTTCATCCCCAATTAAATATTTTTTCTCATTCATTGTTTAATTATGCTGTTAAGGCTTTGACTTAAAGCCCTCATTTCATCTAATATATAAATATGATTATGTAGAATACTTTTAAATATTTTTTTGACGTTATTAATGCATTTATAGTGTTTCCCCTTCCACTTAACATTCTTGATGAGAAATCTTATATTATATTGTAAATCTGGGTGTGTACTTAGCTACAGAGCTTCTGTTGGGTGTGGGGGATGTAATATAATAAATAATATTATCCTGCACATGGCGTAATGATCAAAGGTCAAGGTGTGGTGGAAGTAGTGGACATCTTTTGAGAGATGAGAACGATTAGATAATTATGACCATGCCGCTGATAACTTATCACGAAAGTCCAAGGTGTGGTGGAATTAGTGGAAATCATTTAAGAGATAGAACGATTAGAATACTTATGATCCTGCCGCTGATAACTCCTGACGACCATCTTTCACTTGATTTTACTTTTCAACCGCTCTTCCTTGAGAAATGTTTAGCCTTGAAATCAGGTTTTATTTTTTTCTAATCAAGGCTGACTTCACCCATCCTCAGGATATCATGTCGCCTATATTTTATTTCTTTTATTAATGTTGACCATAATGACCATTCATGTTGTAAATTGTGTTATAGGCAAAAAGAATTACAAAACCTTGTTAAGTAATTTGAATCGATGGATCGTCCTCTGTACTTACAATCAATAGCCTATCTATCTTATGTAGATAAAAACAAAACACCCTTTTTTATATGACCTCTATATTTATACATGTTAAATTTTATAATTTAATAATGACATTTAATTTTATTATTATCTAATGTGTTACACCTTTTGTCGTGTAAAAAAATGATTATATTAAATATTGCTTAATTCAATATTTTTTTACAATTACTCTTGTTAGATAAAATGATCAGATCATGGTGAAAAGAAAAGTGATGAAATGACCAGGGATGAAATGACCAGGAACCATCATATCAGTGGCTTTTTTTTTTAACCAAATGGTCCAGTAGAAAAGACAGTTTTAAAAAAGGGCTTCTTTTAATCATGTGAACTAATTTATTAATCTCCAATGAATTTTAAATGTATTCAAAAGTAATATATTCTTCATTTTAGGATGCCCGGCCGAAAAGCGACTCTAGTACATTAAACAAATTTGAACAACTTGGAAGTTTATTATAAATTCGCATATTTCTTTTCCTATCGTGTCAGATTTGCGAGAACGTTCAGCGCAGAGGTTGGAAGAGCTACTGGATCAATGACCAACAGGCGCCTTACGCCACCAGTGCTGACCAGTGGGTTGCGTACGATGACATGGCCAGCATTAAGTTCAAGGTAGCCAATGAAAATGTTGAGAAGTTGTTTTTTTTTTTTTTAATATGTGAGCTTGCGCTCCCAGAGCTATATTTTTGTGTAATCTATTTTTTTATAGGCTAGTGCCAAATGTATTATTTGTACTTCCGCTTTTTGTGTAGGTTAGGGTGGGGTGTATAAAAAGTATGCTCTAAGCTGCTGTTGTAGATTTATTTTGTTTCTGTAGGTAATACTAGTGTAGTGTTGCCTTAGAGTTCTATTAGTAAACTTAGTTATAGTCTGTTTCTTTTCTTAGTGAATAGATCTACTAATACTATAGTAAGGTACTAACTAAGGTGTTCTTGTTGTAGTTTTAGTTATGAGTTGGTTGTAGTAGTAGAATATTGTAGATCTAGACTAGTTTATTGTAGTTTGTTAGTGTAGATCTAGGTCTAGACTAGTGTATTAGTTTTAGTGATTTAGTTAGATAGTTGGGTTGATCAGTTTGTGTTAGTAGTTGGTTAGTTTGTTAGTGTTTGTAGTGGTGTAGATTTAGAGGGTTTTAGTTAGTTGATGGGTTCAGTCGTGGTGGTTAGTCAAGTTAGTGTATATTTTATATTTTATTATTGATTTATTTTTGCATATTATATGTAAATAAAGTTTCGTTTGTTTATTTATCCTAACTAAAGTTTCGTTATCTTGTTTTCCTTTAGTTTAGGTTAGTTATAGCTAGTTGTCTGGTTACTTAGGCGACTCTAGCCCCTTGGTCACCATACCGAGGTGCACAGATTGAGCCCACCCAGTAGCGCTAACATCTGCCTACTGTTGGTAAATTTTAAATGTTGAGCAGAAGAGAATAGGTATCTCCCACTCGCGCCTGCCTGACCTGCTCACAAATATATAAAAAATTATTCATCGTGGGGAAAATGATTCACATTTACTTGGTACCACACATTAATTCAGAAGGAAATGAAAAAAAAAGGCAATTATATAGTGAAAAGTGGTAGAATAAATACAAGAAAATTCTTATTTCCCTGAAAGAAATGAAGAAAATAAGAGAGAGAGAGAGGAACAGGGCGCAACAAAATGGAATAACATATGTTACCTAAGCTAAAAATTTGAACAAGTGAAATTCGCTCTTGTGGAGAATGCCGACTATGCTCTTTAATGCTGCATGCTTTATGTAGAGGCCCTAACAAGACACTGTCCTCAAAACTATGTGGAGAGTCTCCTTATCTGTAAACCACTGCGCTGTTCATCCTAGTTAAGAGAGAAAAAGAGTCCTTGTAATCACAAAAAACCTCCTAAAACGATCAATGAAGCAGTTTTAGTCTTGAGACTTCTCGTCTGAACCATCTCACATAAAAAATGAGAACGAAAGAGAAGAATTTGATATTTTTCATGTCAAAGTAATGTTTAGCTTTTTGGCATAAGTTCTAGCTTTCTGGCAAAGGTTCTATCTTTCTGGCAAAGGTTCTAGCTTTCTGGCAAAGTTCTATCTTTCTCGCTAAGGTTCTATCTTTCTCGCAAAGGTTCTAGTTTTCTGGCATAGGTTCTATCTTTCTGGCATAGGTTCTAGTTTTCTGGCATAGGTTCTAGTTTTATGGCATAGGTTCTAGTTTTATGGCATAGGTTCTAGTTTTATGGCATAGGTTCTAGCTTGTATTCTTTTTCTTCATGTAATTGCTTTTCTTTCTTCTATCTTAGATCCTGCAATATGTATGGCCTAACCATTGCATCACTTCTGTTGGACAAGGCCTACAAGAATAATTGTCTTAACACCGATATGACTGTTGTACACTCTGTGTAGCCTATTTGTTAACAAACGTCTGGTCTTTGTCCCAAAATGACCTGAATAGCTTCATCTAACCTGGTACTTGGTTGCTGCTAGGCGATTTAGTTCCAGCTGGAATAACCTGTCCTGAGTGCAGCCGAAAATTCCGGGCTCACTTAGGTCTCACCAGCAACATGACGAGGCACAAAACCCTAGTGCAAAGCCCTCAGCCCCCTCCCCCCCCCCCCCGGATAACAAAGGTGGTCATCATCGAACCACGATGGACGAGCTATTTGAGCCGATTCAGAGGTCCATATTTTCTTTTACTTTATTCTCTCAAGAGACTGTACCCAAGTGCCGCCATTAAAGATCTTTCCAGTGTTTCACGTGACCACGCAAACTCCAGTTGCAAACTACATATTTTGCCACATCTAATGTAGACAAAGCTTTGTCTATTCTATGTTGATGTAATATGTATTCATCATTTGTTCAGCACTAAGGCTTCAAACAGTTCAAGCTAATGCACGATAGGAATGATCTTATAAGCTTTAGTTAATAACACGCAAAGCTTACTAGAGTAAACTATAATCTAGGAAATAACTATTTACACTGTTTTTTCCTCTCACTATTTCATCGGCAGTACAGGCGGAGCAAATGGTCAACGGGTATGACCTGGCCGGGGCTTTTATTTGGTCAGTCGAGCTCGACGACTTCAACGGCTTCTGTGGATCTGGAAAATACCCATTGCTTCGGGCCTTGAATGATGTCATCCGTCGTGGAAACAGGGCGGGTCACTCACCATCAGGTCATCAAAGTTCAATATTTTTACTACTCCTCTTTTCAGCTTGTAAATTCTTTATGGGGTGGACACTAGACGCGGTTCTTGATAAAGGGCTCTAAGGATTTTCCTAGAAATTAGACAGTTAATGTAAATCTTTAAGAACAAAAAAATACTAGTTTTTTTTTAAACATTATATCGGGTATTTATTTATGTTTTCTTGGGATCATTTTTTGTTTTAAACATTATATCGGGTATTTATTTATGTTTTCTTGGGATCATTTTTGTTTTAAACATTATATCGGGTATTTATTTATGTTTTCTTGGGATCATTTTTGTTTTAAACATTATATCGGGTATTTATTTATGTTTTCTTGGGATCATTTTTGTTTTAAACATTATATCGGGTATTTATTTATGTTTTCTTGGGATCATTTTTGTTTTAAACATTATATCGGGTATTTATTTATGTTTTCTTGGGATCATTTTTGTTTTAAACATTATATCGGGTATTTATTTATGTTTTCTTGGGATTATTTTTGTTTTAAACATTATATCGGGTATTTATTTATGTTTTCTTGGGATCATTTTTTTGTTTTAGAATTTCAAAAGCTCCCGGATGTTGTATTTCCGTCTTCTGAGTGTGCTGTCTTGGGCATGGGCTCACACAGCGATTCAAGGAACTGTCGTTGGTTCAAGCTATGTTCACCAGTCAATGGAAAGTTTAGAATGAAGACTTATCGATGTCCAGAAGACCAATCCTACAATAGCACTAGTCGGATCTGTGATGTTAGCCCATATTGCTTCTAAGCTTTAAAAATTATTGAAATTCTATGAGTTTTTATTAAAATGTGTAAAGTACAAGATTTGTGTAGATTCGTGCATTTTTTCTTTTAAACAAGAAATTAACTTAAACTAAAATTATATTTAGACCAAAAAAAAAAAGTAATCTTATCTTATAAAATACAGACTTACTTCAAAAAAAAAAAAAGAAGATGATTACGTTCTACGCTTGTTCCTAAATCAATCTAGTCGTGCACATTAACCAATGACTTAAATTCTGCTAAGTCATCAGTTTTCCTGGCTGGTTCAGGCAACTCATTCCATGCTCTAATAGAACTAGGGATGAGGGAGCATTTGTACAAATGGAACGAGGAATGTCCCTTTATCTTTGTGTCTTTCTGAGTATTTTATTAAGTTTTGGCTTTTGTATTTGAAGATTTTGGTTCAGTGTTTTATGTACATAACACACTTACAACAAATTATTGCAATGTTATTTTACAGCAAACAAACAAAAAATATTTTATTTCTCTATGCTGGGACATATCCACCCAAGTTTGCCGTGCTAAATAATGTTTACACTTTCATGCCGTGTTAGAAATGAGCAGAATAAACCACATAGTGGAACTTAATATAACATTAAGTGTGAATGTGATAAGTATGTGTTCCTCGTTTGAAGGCAAGGCAGATTCGATTTGACGATAATATGAGATACAGTTTAAACAGAATGCATCACATACACAATAGCTTTTACACGCACCATAATTCGATTTAATGAGGTGTAGCTAGCAATGAGATTGTGATGCGGGCCACGTGGGACATCAGAATCTGAGGGGCATCAAACTCCTCCCTAGTATGTATAAATCTTTTAAACCCGAGATTTTCCATTTATCGGTCTGCTTGAAAAAAAGTCCACATCCCATCAACTTACCATTGACAGTCCGTAAATTTAACATGAAAATAAAAAGAAAAAACTTTTTTAAAAAAGTTTATATTAAGCGTACTTGTATCAATTAGTTTGGATCAGCTAGGTATTTAAATTTGTAATAGATCTAGATTAACAATTTAAAAAAAGCATTTATAAAAATAAAAAAAGGGGCAACGACCTGAATTCGAGCTCATGGCTCAAGTCTTCTCAGGCGTCTCAAGCCAACACGGTAACCACTCTGCTAGTTGAGAGCTTATGAACATGGAAGATGTTATAGTTAGCAATTGTTTCTATAGTATTTTTCAGGTTTGTGTTCACTAAGACTCAGACGATGACATATAATATTTGCTAATTCAGCTTATACCACCACTTCAGTCAATTACAATTTCTTTCCCTTGTTTGAGATACAATTTATTACCAATAGTTAATTTTTTTTAAATTGATTTTTGTGCTGTCAGGTAAAAGAAATAATTGTGGAAATTTTCAGCTTGATCCGAGATATGGTGTGGGAGAAATAACGTGTACAAACTTTTTACCAGTAAACTAAAAGCATGAAATTGCGCTAAACAAAAACATTTGGTACAAATATTTCTTATCACACAGATTTAAGCCTACTATTGATAGTCTAAATCTATTATAAATTTAATTAGGCCTACATGACTGATCCAAACTAATTGATAGTACTACCAATACTCTTAATATAAACTTTCTCTTTTTTCTAAAAGTATTTGTTTTTAATGTTTTCTTGCTTATTGTTATATTTAGTTTTTGGCTTTTCTCGTTTTCTACTCTATTTAACCGATTCCTGCAACGTCACAAAATCTGATCATCGGAAGTCTATCGAAAAATTCCAGACAAAACTTGCGTTTATTACAACGTGTGAATTTTCAATGTATGTGTGTGTGTGTGTGTGTGTGTGTGTGCGTTTGTCTAGCAAATTTTTAAGGGTAATTTTAAAATGCTAATCTCAACTAGACTGTCGTCTGCTCCCTGGGTTTTTGAATTAAAGACCAAATAAAAAAGGATTAAATTGGTGACGTGCTGGTGGTTTTTATAAGTCATTTTCTCCACCGCTAGGTGTCACTTTAGACACCACTGGAGACTATCGCTAGACTCATTTTCACAAGACGAAAATTAGCCTGCTAAGAGATACACTCCTAGGCTGTAAAATGTGACGCAAGTATTTTACCGAGAGGATAAATTTCGTTAAACTCCTATCAGTGTCTCACTTCTCCACCAGGAAATGTAGATCAATCAGAAAGTTTCTTGTAAAAAGGGAAGGGGGTGAGATGAGAAACAATAGTGACTAAGCAGAGGCGGCCTTGGCAGTATGCGTGGCGACGGAAGAGTGTCTTAAAAGAGGGCTCGGGAGCTGTAAGATTAAACTGTATATACCGTAGCACATCACGGTAATAGGTTCGCCCGCCTCTAATGCTGTATAAGACCTTATTATTGTTATAAAACATAGGGCCTTGCATAGTTACTGGCTATTACGTACTTCGTTAACAAGTACTCGAGCACCTTAAGGCAGCCTCTGGACAAAGTAAAAAGAACTGAAGTTTCACAAGGAAACAAAATTGAGGTTTACTTTTTCGAAACAAAACCAGATTGAACTAGTCTCTGTTGTCATTTGGACACCAACCCCCCTCAATGCCTACCCACTTTGGAAACCTTTTATGAAAACCTTATGCTGGTCACGGGCCTACTGGCTTAGGCCTATAATTTTTACCGGTTTGTTTATTGTGGTCATTATTACATTAAGGCATTCAGTAAACTCGAATATTATTGCAGTTACTAGTATCGTCAATACAATTTAAAGTATTTAATCATTTATTTAATTAACGAATGGCGTTGTTATATTCATCAACAGAATTGACTAGTTCACCACATGACCTGATAAAAATATAACTGAGCCAGTAGCCTCTAATACTAACTTCGGAATTGGAAGAAGATTCCTATTTGTGAATTCATCCCCTTCATCAACGGGACATATTATGCTTAAACTTGCTCAACAAGATAAGAGATTAGTTAATTTATTGGTCAAAACAAACGGAAATTCAGTTTGACTAACATTGATCACCTCAGAGTAACTACTGTAGCAATATAGATGCAAATACGAACAACTTTCACAACCAGCGATTTATAAATCAGATTTCTATATACTAGATAACGAGCTAAATCACACTCCACAAGGCACACTAAGGAAGCAGCAAGCATGCAACTATTTATAGGGAGCATGAGAAGCAGTACTGTTGGACAGAGGTGAAGCTCCATACTGCTTAAAGGAGGGGCGTAGAGATCCAGTCCTATTTATTTTTCTTTGCTGCTGTACAGTGTTATACTGGCATTGGAATTTTTTTTGTATACTGCTCTGGATGGATGGCAAAAATTATATAGATGTGGAAGGGTCCCTGTTTTAAGTCCCATGATGCTAATAATCCCAAAAATTAAATTTGGCAATGTTATCATCATCAAAGTCTCCAATTGATTTACTGTTATGATTAATACACATATGTCACCCCCCCTAACCCTGTCAAGATGGAATGCAGCAAATATGAGACAGTTTCCTCTTTCTCCCCACAGATGGGGCACCATGATTCAAAGTTTGGCCTGAGAACCAAGTGAAATATGAACCAATGGGATAGTGGCCCATTCTGCACTGTGCTTTAGTAGTTTGCTTGTTCAGACCAGGGCGCCTCATATGCTCCCAGACACCGCCGGTATTTTGGGACTTTTTTCCATTTCTATCAATTTTATTGTTGCCAGAGCAACAGGCTTTTCTAAAATGGTGGTAAAAAAAAAATGTTGCCTACTCCACCTCCTTTTCTTGGACTGAACCCAGTGATTTGTATAGGTTGGTTCTTTTTCCCAGGTATTATTCTACTCAAATTATTGTTATATTTTCCATATTTCTTCAACAAATCCAAAAACATAACATCCAAAATATGAAAATAATAATACTTTTTTAATTAGTATAAAATCTTTTTTTATAAACAAATTATATATTTATAGCATGTCCATTAAATAATTCTAAATGCAGCAAATATGAGACAGTTTCCTCTTTCTCCCCACAGATGGGGCACCATGATTCAAAGTTTGGCCTGAGAACCAAGTGAAATATGAACCAATGGGATAGTGGCCCATTCTGCACTGTGCTTTAGTAGTTTGCTTGTTCAGACCAGGGCGCCTCATATGCTCCCAGACACCGCCGGTATTTTGGGACTTTTTTCCATTTCTATCAATTTTATTGTTGCCAGAGCAACAGGCTTTTCTAAAATGGTGGTAAAAAAAAAATGTTGCCTACTCCACCTCCTTTTCTTGGACTGAACCCAGTGATTTGTATAGGTTGGTTCTTTTTCCCAGGTATTATTCTACTCAAATTATTGTTATATTTTCCATATTTCTTCAACAAATCCAAAAACATAACATCCAAAATATGAAAATAATAATACTTTTTTAATTAGTATAAAATCTTTTTTTATAAACAAATTATATATTTATAGCATGTCCATTAAATAATTCTAAATGCACATTAATATGAAATAATATCACAATGACATTATTTGCCATAGTATTTGACATATAGACAAAAACATGTAGTAATGGTTGAAATCAAGAAAATAAAAATAAATGAAAAACAAAACAAAAGAGGGGGAGAAAGAGAGAGGGTGAGAGAGAGAGAGGGTATCTGGGTGATTATTAAATGCATTTATGAAAAAAAAAAAAAATGAATGACCAGAATTTGAGCTCGTGGGCTAAGGCCTCCTGAAGCCAAAACCTTATTCACTCTACCAGCGAATCGCTTATGAACAAAGAAGGATTTATAGTTATCTGTTGTAAGCTTCAAACTTTGAAGCGGCAACCTATAAAGGGGGATAATTCAACTTATACCTCTACATCAATTTCTGTCCCTTGCTTGAGCTACGAAACAAAATAATTACCAATAGTTAACTAATTCGTTAACTTTTAAAATTATTATTATATTTTTAGGTAAAAGAAATAATTGTGCAAAATTTCAGCTTGATCCAAAATTGAGTGTGGGAGAAATAACGTGTACAAACTTTTTTTGAGTGAGTTGATCTAAAAAATGTGTAAAAAATTACAAATTAAGCGAAGTTGCCATTGCACTGCAATATCAATCTTGAGTATTTACGAGCGAGCAAAGTTCTTCAATGATGACATGATGGTCTGGCACCTAAGCTGTGAGCTCAAGTCCAGCATGAATGTGTTGATGCCAGAGTCCTTCTCATTCTTCTTGCCTTCAAAGATGACAACCAGAAATATTTTAGGCTCAATTTGAGAGATGAAATAGGAGCTTTGAGGTCTCTGTAGGGAATAGAAGGAAAACCAACTGCAAATACATAGGAAAAAAAAAAAACAGAAAAAAAAAACTCATTAAGTATAAAACTGTTATGCAGCTGGCAGCTGGCTGAAATCAGAGTCTATTTATCTAAGAATTAAGTTCTGAGTTGCAAGAAAAAAAAAGTGGAATAAAATTAAACAACAAAAAAACTTGTATAACCAGATGTAGAAAAGAACATTTTAATATATTTAGTATACATATACGATTAGTATGTTGATTTTATTTCTATAATCAATGACCAAGTAAAGTGGTGTATCCCTAAGTTTTCTGTGTTTTTTTATTTTTTTAGAGAAAATAAACTTTGATGTACATTTTACAAATTGCAAGATTTTGTTTTTAACCCATTAGCGACTTCTGCAGTTGGGAACATTTTCTTGTTTTTGCCCTAAAGCGTTGTGGAATGTTTCTAAAATCCCCTATTCAATATACTTGCTTTAAACTTTTTAAATAAAATATTTCTTCTAGTTGCATTGCAAGCGTGATTACAAATCATTGTAGAATTACTGATTCTATTTTTAGTAAAAATCTGGAAGATTTTTATTGCTTAAATAATTTTTTAAAATAAAAGTATATATTTTTTTAAACTTAACATATCATTCTATTTTTTAGTTTATTTACTAGCATTAGATTGTAAATATGATTATTTTTTCAAAATATTTATTTTTTAGGATTTTTTAAAAATTCAGAGTTAGGGTGTGGGAGGGGTTTTCCCTAACTGGAATTATGAGCTATTGGGTTAAATCTCACCTTTTCCATAAAGAAATAAATTTTGTCTATTTGATCCCTGGAATGGTCCACCAACATGATTATGTTAGGCCAATGTGGTTGATAGATAGATCTCTCCTATAATACAAAGAATACAAATTTTTTTGCTTGATTTTCATGAGCACAAGTGACTTTAAAATGTTTACATTCTCAGATTCTTCATTTCATTACTTTAATTTCCATGCAAAATATGTTCACATGACTAAAAAAAATATTTGATTGATTGAAAGCTGTAAGTTTTCTTTTAAGTTAAAAGTAAACTACCCCCTTTCAGATCGTGCAATCTATGGGACAGATGATGTTAAGGTCGTATATTTCTTTGGCCAAGAGTTAATGAGCTGAGTTTCATGTGGCCAGTGCAATGACTAACCCCCTTTACATATCCAATTTAAGTTAGGTACCCAATAGAGCTTGGTGAACTCATAGGCATCTGTTAATGCCTGAAATTAAAATCCCACTCTTAACAGAGATTCAAGCCCAGTTCGGAAGCCAAGCGCTTTACCACTCAGCCAATATGCCCTTAAAAGTTTTCTTTGAAGTCCCTTTTACTTTGACACCCAATATAATTATATATATAAAAAGAAAAAGAAAATCCAGCTTTGCAATGAAAGAGTGATAAACTTCTTTAGCTTGCATTACCTTCCCACACAAGGGCTTCATTCTCATGAGTTTACTTGTATCTAAGTATAAATTCCGCTTGTAGCACTTTATTTATAAAAGGAATGTACAACATGCATTGCCAACTTTTAGTCTTTCAAATAAAGACATTGTAATAAATAGTTTTCTTTTAAAAGAAAAAGTCCATAAGTTCATAAGTTAAATTAGGCTCGTCATGTATCAGTGTAATTTTCACCTCATTTTCCTGTAGCATTTATTCCAATAATAGTCGCTCAACGAGGTCTTCTTTAACAGCCACATCTATATTTATACATATAAAAAAAGTCAAGACAAATTTTAAAAAATGCTTACACCAGGGAATGAAAATATGGGCTGGTAACTGGCCAATCCGACTCGTTCTTCAACATATTTTTGAGGATGATGGTATCCACCATCTCCAACTGGGCATTGAAGATTTTGAGTATCAAGTATCAGATATATATTGGAGGCATCAGATTTTTTGTGGAAAGCTTGAATTCTGTACAAAAAAAGGGTACAAATTTACATATGAAAAATATCACAAATGCTTTGTCCATTAATTAAAAAGAATAACAATAAAATACTTAAATTTCTTAACAGGAATTAAATTACTTTGTAACAAAGTTGTATCTACAAATGAAGCCCATCCTAATCTCTTGCAAACTTGAATATAACATATGAAGTCTCATCACTAACCAGCTACAATACAATATGAAACCAGCTACAATACAGTATGAAACCAGCTACATTACAATATGAAAACATGTTTTAAAAAAAGTTCAATGAAAAAACTCATTTGGACATCTTTAAGCAATTTTTTTTACTTGCTATTCAGTTTGAATCTATTGTAAATTCTTTTTTAACTAATAGTTTTAACAAACTGGGTGTGTACTATAACTATTGATTTTATAAAACAATTTCAACAATTGGGCTGCAAAACTAAATTTCATATCCTGGTAAAGATGGACAATTTTTAAATTCATGAATTTAGAACAGCAACCTACTCTAATAATTAACTGACACTGATTGGGAAAAGTAAATTTTGATTGTACTCGCAGTATATGTTAGAAATAAAACAAATATATTTGACCATTGCTGCCATGACTTTTAGTTATCACTGAGAACAAGCTTCTACTATATATTGACAATTCTTTTTTATTATTAGTTTTTTTTAACATTCTTACAAAAATGGGATATTTGACACAAGTTAAATAAATCTTGTAGATCACAAACATTTTAGACATAAAAAATAATAGCTAAGAAATTTTTCTTCTATTCTTATTATGTCTTTACTGTTTACAATAAAATAGTAATTCACAGAACTTTAAAAAAATGATTTTTAGTATTACATTATAGTTATTTAGAACAAAAACTCAATATTTAATTTTTGTAAACGTCAGAAGTGTGGTTGTGTTGGATAAACCAATTGGCTGCTTGAGAGGGGGGTAATTAAGCTAGAATACATTTGAAGAGCTTTTAATTCAAGATTGATTTGAGCTGAATAATGTTAGCAGCATCAGCGGTGAAACCTTCCAGGTACCTACCCCCGCATGTCCACAAAAGAGATTAGACCAGAGCACACTGAGAAAGCATGGATGACGTATATATACTAAAAAACTTAACAGTAAAAATTTGTCAAAAGCATAAAATCTTACCTGTTAAAAATGTCTTCAGGTGCTTTAGAAAGGTTTGCTTTCAATTCAATTGGAATTGTCTGCTTGCCCAGGACACCATAAAAGTATATACCAAACTGTAAAATTTAAAATTAAATAAGTGTAAAATACAATTCATATAACAATTTTAAAATAGTAAGTTCTGGGATATGTAGTTTAAGTGTCAAATATCACAAAAAGAAAGCAAAAAAAAAATCTAAATATTGCAAACATATTTTAATGATTTAATATTTGCAAGGCCAAAAAAAATAAGCTTCAATAAATAACAAGAGAAAAGATTAAATATATAAATAAATACTGCAAAGCACACTAGGCAAATGAGAAAGTAAGAAAATATTTCTTTGTCAAGGAATGGAAAACCATATGGTCAGAATTGGATTGAAATAAATCAGATCTTAAAATTTCCTGATCTTTAACTTACACAGCAGTCTTTCTCAAGATCCGGTAGAGATTCCCATGAGAAACACAGGGTAACTTAAATTTCAGGTTGGCATCCAATTAGCTTCAAGCCTATATTGGTGAAATGATAGAGAGAAGGGAGGGACTTGGAAATAACATTAGGCCTCCCACAATAGATTCAGAGAATGAAATTTTAAGTCCTCGTCATCATCTTGATTTGACAAAAATGAAAACAAATCCAAGTTTAATCGTGTAAGAAGCTTGCCTTGTTACCTTAGAAAGCAGGTGACCTTTTAGTTTGTACATCCATGTATAAATAGGAGGATAGGGACTACTTTTGCTTGATGATCTCCCGAATGTAGATTTTACCTGAGGAATATGAAGTGCTACCTTTTATTTATTAGAAAATATCATGGATCTTAAACAAGGAAAGAAAATGCTTGTATTTGCCTTAGACAATATTACCTGAAGACTGTTCTTGTAATCTAAAACACAAATTATGCTATTTGTGTACAATTTAATAATATCTGTTTTTTTCTGCCTTTCAAAGTATTTATAAATATAAATGTCTATTGTCCAGTCTAATGGGGCAAGAGTTTGGAATTAGTGTAACTATTAAATTTAAGTTGACAAAGGCAATATACAAGCAAATATATAGCTTTTTTTTAGATTTATAAAATTGATCTTGTATTTTTAACAGTATGATTTCAACTATCATTAATCCCATGAGGTTTAAAGATAACAAACAATGTGTGGCATTTATAGTGTTAACAAACATGAACATTAACAAATTTATAAAGGCATACAAAATGTAACTATATTTAAATAAAAATTCACAGGTTTTGTAAACATCTACATCTATGATGTTTGTAATTATTTACTTTTGAGTCCAACTAGACAATATCATTCTTTTTTTTTTTTTTTTGTATGATAGCTAAAAAGTGTTCCTTTTCAGACTATAAATATCAAAGAGTTGATAAATGCTTTACAAATTTTTAATGGCAAAAACTTTTTGCACTTATATGAGAACTTCAACAACTGAGATGACTACTGCATTAATTTTCTCACTTTACACAATTCTACTTCACAGGGGAAGTTAAGGGACAGTATGGTATACAACTGTAGGTAGGTTGTAAAGACAGGACAAACCAAGAAATAACTTTAGACTCTATTTACCTATTATTCTCTTGGTCTTTCTCTTGCAAAACAAATCTTAATATCTGAAGGTTAATTTGAAGGGAGTTTTACTTGGTCCAATATTTAAGCCTTTCCTTTATGGATATGTAACCAGCCATTTGTTACATATGTGATTTCTATTTGCTGCAGAGGCATCTAAATTCTAAAGTGGTGAGATTCTATATCTTATGCTATGTTTCAGTAGATTATCCAATGAATATTTTCTTAAGAAGCCATTCTGCCCTATTTCATCCCAGACTTACTTCTTTAATAGGTATCTTTGATCCCCATTCATTCAGCTTGGCATGGGCTTGGTAGAGCTCCATTGTAGCTTGAAGGAAGTTCCAAGAGGAGATTTTAATCTGAGCATTAAGCATGTGACAGAGACTCTCACACTCTAGACTATGGAGAGTTGAAAACAAAATTCATAAGTGTCACAAGTACCTTAAAAAAAAATTAATTGAATTTTCGTTCCCCCTATTTTTTAAATACAATTGACCTTTAAGCATGGAATGAATTTCCTTTTAGCATGATGACTACATGAAGCATACTTTTGTTAAAGCGATACCTTCTACATTATGGGACTATTCATAGGTAAATAAACATACCAAAATACAGTTTTTAATGAGACCACCAACGGATGATGAAATCCTTTCATATGATCTTTTACAATTTCTTCTAAAATCATGACTAGATCTTCAAAGTTCATCCACTGTTTCAGACTCCCAAGGCTGGAGAGCTGTTCAAAACGTAGAACAGTTAAGCAAAATAAATATATATAAGCAGTGCTTTTTTGGTGATGGATTTCCTAACTTTTAACTACTAATAAATTAATAATAAACGTTAAAATACAAGAAAAGTAATCATTTTTTTACCACATTGAAAATTGTGCCGGTATGCCGTACTGGGGCATACCGTTACAAACAAAGCACTGTATATAAGTGTATAAAGGAAAAATATGGGTAAACAATAAATCTATAGAATTTGATAAAATAATTTTTTGGCATTGTTTTCAATTCTGATTAAAAAGGGTGCAGACTTTCAAATGACCATAAATCTAAAGCAGACAAACGTAAAGTACCAATAAAAAATGACAAAGCCATAATAATTTGATTTTGTTTTTTATTTTATCTGCTTAGCTTGTTTTTATTTCTAGGTATCAAACTCTTTAATAAATTATCATTTAGTAAGAATGAATATAAGGGACTAAAAAAAATGACAGCCATAACAATTTTGATTTTTTTTTTTCATTTTACCTTCTAAGGGGTGTGATGGCTGAGTTGTAAAGTGCTTGGCTTTTAAACCATATGGTCTAGGGTTTGAATCTTGCTGAAGACTGGGATTTTGAATTTTAGACACCCATTAGTCTACCCAACTCTAATGTGTACCTGACATTAGTTCGGAAAAGTAAAAGCGTTTGGTCATTGTACCAACCACATTTCACGCTCGTTAATGTCGACCATAGAAACAAATGACCTTAAATAAATCTGAAAAATGTAATTTACTTTTTTTTATTTTAATGTATCAAACACTTTATTACATTATCATTTATCAAGTAGATACAAATAAATTGAAGGATACAACTCAATCATTTTTAGCCTGCCCCGAACAAAGAAAGACAACTGGCCACAGATGTGAGCCAAAAGCTTGTCAGTTTCTGCTGAGCTACTTCTCTCTCTATCACCATGGGGCAACAGAAAAGTTTCCATGCGCTGAAATTCTTGCAGAAGCATAGAGTAGATAGACTTGGCACTCTGAAAAAAAAAAGTAAGCAGAAATCTTTAGGCCCCCGCTTTTTAAAAACACAATGAAAAGAAAAAAAAAAAATCCTTTTTTTTTTCAAAGGGAGACTACTCAAGATTTATTTATAAGCAATTAAGTGTATTTTTGTAAGGAAAGACAACAGAACAACTGACTTTTTAAGCATCAACGATAATATCGTTGGTTAGGTTGCATAATGGATTAAAATCAATAATGATATTGTCGATTAGGAGAGAAAGAGTTAATAGTCAATGTTTTTGGTTATTGTAAGGTCTCACATCTTTCTTCATTGTTATTAAAAATCTTTTCCTGTTTACCTCATTGAGTTGCCTCCCTTAAAATGATTACAATATCAATAACATTGATTCTTATCATACATTTTTAATTAAGCTGTCCCTAAACGGTTCAGGTGATACAAATTTCTGTTCTTTAGTTCTGTATTTCTGTCCAGAAGATTACATAGAAAATCATATTACTCACATCTTTGGAGCGCACAATCTGAGTGAACCTCTTCTGCCCTAAAAATACTAGATTGCAATAGCTCCTCTCAGCAGTGGCCAGCTGGGACAGACATTGGAGAGTTTCTCCCCAGGATGCAGCAGTACTAAACTTATGACCATCTTTCTCATTGTCCTGTGCCAAAGTTCACAAACAATTACTCAGTTTGAATACATAACAGATTTTCTTTCTATGATGTTTAAGGAGAATGTATTAACCCATTTGTGTCTACTGCTATTTATGTATAAATGAATCAGATTCACTGAGGGACAAACAGCAAACAAGAATGTAAGTTTCAAATAAATCTTCAACTTAATAATCAATGAGTAAAAGGTAAAAACTGAGAATAAGACATGAAAATATGTTTTGAAAAAAAAAACAACAAATTAACTGCGAGAGTTATTTTCTTTTATACAGGATGTGATGTTATATTAAACTGAAAAATAAATAAATTAAAAAAAACACTATATTTTTAATTCGTAGCAACATAGTAGGAAATTACTTTTGAAAAACAAAACCAATTACACTAGTCATTGCAGATATTTATGTTTTGCCCAATTTTCTTTGATTAATGAACTGCAAATGTAATGTTAATATAAATAAATATTTAAAAAAAAATTTATAGAAAATATTTGCGACGAGAAGGAATGGAACCACCACTCTACTTCTTAGAGCTGAGTGTAAAAATCACAAATATTTGTATTGCACATTTTAATCTACCAGATAAGGATTTGTGGTTAAAAAAAAACCTCAATGCTCTTGCAATTATCACCAACAACACCCCAAAGCCACAAGCTAAACAACAAACAAACCACTAGTTCTTTGGCCTTGTCAAAGTTGGATTGACTCAGCAGCTGGAAATAGTGTTCCAGTACAGACTCTTCATGTGTCACAGACGAATTATTGGGACATCCTAGAACTGATTCCTTCGAAGACATTTTCTCTGCCTGAAATATAGAAATGATTTACTATAGATAGAATCTCATCAGGAATAATTTACCATGAAAGCAATTATCAAAGAACTGAGCATATCATTTTTGTTCTGTTAGATAAGTTTTTCATAAGGCTGATGAAGACTATTCACCAGTTTTAAGTTTAAGGCCAAAAAAATACTCCCAGAACAGTTTTCTTAGTAGAATGTGACAATCTTTTTCGGGTTCATTTGTCATTAAGATCTATCTTTGCAAGCCTCACATGACAGTGTTTAAGCTTCTTAGTTAAGAGGGAATCTTTTGAGTTGACCACATTATCTAGGTTTCATAAGAAAGAACAACATGCTATTAGCAAGATCCACTTGTCTTTATCATAACTGGATTTCTGATGCCATAGTTCAGAGATGCATTTGAATTTGCATGACTTTCACATTAGCAGCAGTTTCCTTTTTTAGTTCAGACATAATTTTTTTTCCAAATTCAACATTTTTCTACAATGGGCAATCAAAATATGAAATAGTTTTTTGTTTTTTTTAAAATAAGTAATAACTCTGCAATATTAAGCAATATTATATAAATAATGGTTTCTTAAAAAGCAGACTATTTTTTTAGCAACTGTCATGACTTATGTACAATTTTTAGTACAGCATGCAAATGCCTAAGTTATGAATATATTCATTGAAACAAAATGCAATTCTTTAAATACAAAAACGAACAACAAATGAATAGGAAAAATTTTGCATATATGATATTTTAGTCAACTAAATAAAAAATAATATTTATTCCTAGGCACTGTATTGAATTTAAATCTAAAACTCTTGAGCCATTAAAAAGGAATAAATATAATATTGAATATAAATAGTCTAAATCTTTTGGATTCCATTTGAAGGGAATAAAATTTAAATTTTGTTTTACAACCTCCAATAAAATGTATACTGAAGCATTGACAATTTCCTAAACCAATTTACATATTACAATTCAGATTTATCACACAAGAAGGGGAAATAACACTTGAATATTATATATTTAGAAAAATGATTCATAGTAATTTAAAACGTGAAATGGAAAAAAAATATTGAGGGAAGTCATTGCTTCTTATATGTAGAAGTTACTGAATGACAACAAATGGCAGCAATACAATCAAATATCAAGAAAACTCAGAGAAAATGAAAGGAAACAAAAAGAAACATTTTGCCATTAAACTGACCACAGAAAACATCCATATATACAAGTAATTCATATCGCCCATCCTTTTATCATGCAAACAATTACATAATGCTAAGTTTTAAATCAAAACCTTAAACTCAATTCAATGTTTGCTACAGATAAAAGTATTTAGGTTTCTTAGAAATGGAATAATTATAATTACATTTAGTAAGTTCATTTTTATAGGTTGAATTCAAGAATATCTCTAGCTAGTCACACACTAAAAGAAGTAAAAAAAAGTCAAGAAAAGATTTCCAGTAACTGAATAAGTCACGAGTAAGTATACCCAATTTTGAACTTGAGACTCTCTGTCAAGCAGCCAAGGTCTACCAATACTATAAGGTGACAAACTGTGGAAAATGATATTTAAGATTATGAATCAAGCCTAATCCCAATAAAGAAAGTTATTAGAGACTCGCAAAAAGAGAAATTCTTCACCGCTCCACCAACAGAAAGAGTGAAGAGTGAATTAACTGAATTGAATTGAAAGCATTAAAAAATGCTTGTCAGATTTAATCATTAAAAATGTATCTATGATACAAATGAAATAATGCAAGTTAAGCCTATATGTTCTGAAAGAGTTTAGTACAATACCTTTACCATAGGACACAGTTTCAAATTCAGTAACGCTATGTGGGTATATGTGTGTTAGAGTTAATGGCATGCTACGTTATATTTACCAAGTCAGAAGGAGTGGGGTCAACGATTGCCCACTTGTGGTGTTTCTTAGACCTAGAAAAATAAATAGTGAAGTTATTCTTTGATTGACCTACATGGGACTGACCAATTTTCTGTTAATTAAACTAAAATGAGAACCTTTTTTTTTTTACACAGTTGATTATTTTTGTTTAAATTTAAAATGAAACAGCTTAATTATTAAACAGTAAACTGCTTATAATTTATGGCATTGCATGGAAACTCAAACATGTTTTTTTTAAAATGCTTGTTTTTATATAAAAGTGTCGACATTTTAAAAATGCTCTTCCATTTTGATGTAAGAAGACAAAAATATATCAAAACTAAAACTATTTGAAACACTTTTGTTTATTGTTTATGTAAGGCCAAGATGAGTAGGCCTATATAACAAGCACAAAAGAAGTGGGAATAGACATTGAGAGGCCAAGAGACTAAATATTTAAGTAGTTAAAATGTTTTCATACCAACTACATTTATAAATGTTATAGGACAAGCATTTGAAATGAAAGTGTTTAAAATTATGATCATCTGCATTGTGACACTAATTTGAAATGAAAGTGTTTAAAATTATAATCATCTTCATTAAATGTATTTAAAATTTCTAATGAAACATTTAAAATTATCTAGTTTGAATCTGATATACTTTATCTTATATTATAATTTGTTGATGCTCCTTAAAAAAGATTATTGGATCTTATATCACTCAAATAATAAACACAGTACAGAGATTCTCAACAAAGATGTTGAAAAAAATAATGAAAATGAAAGCACAAAAGCTAGAGAAATCCTTGCACCCATGAACTGCACAAGTCCATAGTACAAAAGTCCTTCTACTATCAGAGCATGTAACTCTATAAAGTCAACAAGTGTAATGGGTCTGATCACATGAAATATATTCAGTTTAAATTTCAAAACTATAATGTGGTTTATTTAAATATCAAAGAGTTTGTTTCTAGTTTGTACAGGCTGAGTTGTAGTTCAGGCTTATGTGGTGGAATATTTTAACATTAAGTGGCTACAAAAAATGTTTATGCTCCAGATAGGCCTCTACATATTTTGAAAATTTATCAACATTATTCCAGTTAAAAGTATGACTAGGGCATAAGCACAACTTCAAAAGCTTTTCATTAGTTTATATATATATATATATATATATTGTTTAATTTTTGTGTAAAAAATAATTATTAATATATTACATTTCAAACTATGAAAAATCTAAATAGTTTTAAAAAAAATTATCAAATATTATTTAAATTTTCAAAAAAATTATAGAGAACAATTAATATTATTATAATAAAACCTAAACCAATATTTTATATATAGGCCTATCTAATTTTTAAATGAAATCAAAAGAGAGAAAAGTCTAAATAGTTTTAAAAAATTATCAAATATTATTTTAATTTTTTTTTAAATTATAGAGAACAATTAATATAATCAAACCAAAACCCATATTTCATATATCTAATTTTTTAATTAAATCAAAAGAGAGGGAAAGGTCGGTGGCAGAAGCTCAATAACTATCTATATCCCTAGGGTCATTATGATTTTTTAAACAGATATATGCCCTATTAAGGCTAGTACAGGCTTACCTAATTGTTAGTACAAGCAGCTTAAAAATGCAAAATAGTTCATAAAATTGTAAAAAGCAAAATAAATGTGTACCCAAAAAGATATATAATAATATGAAGAAATGACACACATACACAAAATAATATTGTCAAGCAAGAATGACAGTGGAAATAGTTTAAAAAAAATAGCAGGTGTCAACAGAGTATAGAGTCTTGGCTTTAGTATGTTAAATAACCGAGTCAAACAAAAAAAAAAGGACAAGATTGACAAATATAATTGGCATTGGCAAAGGATTTTTTTTAAAGCAATGTTATAGATTTAAAATCTAAATGTCTGAGATCTAGAAATTGTGACCTAGACTCTAGTCAATCTTGATCTAGCTAGAATATATGTATAGGCTTTAGATTCTATTTAAATATAATATCATTCATTGAATTTAGTTACCAGAATTCTAAATATATATATTTTTGATTGACAACATTTTAATGCAAGATCTAGAATTTAGAATCTAGTCTAGATCTAGATTTAGTAGATTCTAAGGTCCATCAATTTTTGTTTATATTTATTTTTATTTTTTTTTACCAGCTCCTAAACAAGTTGAAATTATTTGTTAAGTTTTCTATCACTGTTGACTGTGACTGCTGTAGACTCTAGTCCAAGATATTATCTTTTATCTAGATCTAGGTCTCTAGACTAGTTTAATATAGTACTCTATACTCTATTACTTTAGTTAAGATCTAGATATTTCTAGAAATCTAGGCTCTAGACCTCTGTTTAGTATGAAAGTATGTATTACTTGATCTGGCAAAAAGTTTGTTTAAGGCAAGCTAAAATTATTTCAAAATATACTAATATTAATATAGATCAATAGATCTATATCTATATTTATATAAAATATAAGTATAA
Organism: Biomphalaria sudanica; assembly: GCA_036873155.1. NCBI lineage: Eukaryota > Metazoa > Mollusca > Gastropoda > Planorbidae > Biomphalaria > Biomphalaria sudanica. Next base: position 1,248,792 of record JAZGLO010005242.1, on the reverse strand, counting down.
GGAAGAGTCCAGAGTAAGACTAAGACTAAGAGTAACAACAAACATTACATGTTAAGTCTAAGTCTTAGAAGTTTTTTTTATTGTTAACGTCTGATCTAGATTGATTCATTGAAGTATGATTGAAGATTCTTAAATAGTCTATCTAGATCTAGATCTAATCTAGTTACTAGTATCTTAGTTACTCTCTATTGAGACTATTGACTCTATCTAGTAATATCTACTAATCTAGATCTAAAAATATATTATATGAAGATCTTGATGAAGTGTTTAAGCAGATATATCATATAAATCTTCTTCTTATCTAGTGACATCTAGATCTAGTCTATGACTAGATATATGTCGTATAGATCTATACTAGTCTAGAACAATAGAGCTAAATCTATGATATTTGTGACAATTTGTCCTATGTTCTTGTTTGCAATAATTTCGTTTCGGAAAATAAAAAATGTAAATAAATTTTAGTTTTCCGTTTTGTCAGTGTTTTATTCACTGGTTATTTCACACTAGACCTAGGTATTTTAAGTTATGTTTGATAAGTAAAACATTTAAAATAGGCCTACTTTTTTTAAAAGACAATACCTCATTAAGGCTCCTTTATGCAACTTATTGAGCGATTGTTTTTCTCTTAAAAATTAAGGAATGTTAGATTAAAAAATTTTTGTACCCCGCCCCTTCTCTCTGAGAAAGAATCCTGGTTAAGCGAATGTATAGATCTAGACTAGTAAACTTTTAATAATACAATGATAAGCATTAAGATATTTAAGATCTAGACTTAGAAGACAATGCGCAAAATTGTCCTGAACATTAATAATTTTTAAAACTATTGAATCAATAAAGCATGGACTAAAGCTTTACATTCGGGAATTCCCGAACGCGATAGTGCTTTCAAAATCAATGTAGGATCTATATAGACCAGTGAAAGACAAAATACGGCCCAAGGGCCAAGTCCGGTCCACAAAGAAGCCTCATCTGGTTCGCCGCCACTACATAATTTGTAATAATAATGGAAAATAAGAGTTGAAATATTAAAGTAGGCTAATAGTGCGAAAAGCATGGTGTCTCGTTTGCAATGAAACCATGATCGTTCATTGGGTCTATAGTACGTCCCGATACTTCACATCTAACAAAATAAGAATCTGTATATATCCATGACAAATAATGGAAAAAAAATCCTAAGCTCCAAGAAAGAATTATTGGCCAGTAAAATCTTTTTCCAGAAATTGTCTAAAGCTCAGACAGTGGATAGGCCTATACACTGGCGCATCCGGGGGGGGGGGGGGGGGGGCGGTAGAGGCGATCACCCCCACACACGCGTCCGCCCCCCCCCCCCCAGACGAATTTTAGTAAAGAAATCACACAATTTGTATACGATTTTATTAGTTATGTTAATAATATATACTAATTATTTATATTTCCACCTATTTCTAGATTATTTTTTGAATATCTATATAATATAAGTCACATATTGATGTTTTAACCCATTTGTATATTATGTCGCACACACACTCTGATCTAAAATTTTATCATTAGTAAATATAAAATGAAATGGGGTTGTACCGGGTGGGAGAGGCGATACATGCAATCGCCTTCCGCCAATCGGACAAACCAATACTATTTTCTTTTTGTATTTTAGTTAAGAAATTACAAAATAAAAAAAATTGTCACTAATATAGTTTATATATGCTATAAATTAAATTCTTAATCAAAGAATTCGTTAATGCCAAATGCAATCATTAGAGGAAATTATAAAAAGGATCGAGGATTAATTAACGTTTTCCCTCTACCGACCTCTCCCCTTTCCAGACGAAAAGATGACGTTTTAAAACAGAATAGTCAAATATGGCGACAGAGTTTATGTAATTGCACATAAATGTATCTTAGTTATTTTAAGAAAGACTTTGTTTTGGAAAATTTAGAATTCATACGAAATTTGTTTATTATAAAAGTAACAATTGAGATGAGTTCTAAACCCAAATATTATTTTCCTAGTCACCTTTTTTCCAACCTTTACTCTTACTGATATTTTTTTTTTTTTTGTAGTATAAAAAAAAAGTTGGGACAATACGTGAATCCTAAAAATGCCAAAAAAAAATAAATTAGAGTAGAATCTAATTGGTCCACTTAATTTCTCCTCCCACTTCCGAAATTTTTTGTTTAGAGCTTTGAATTATAGTTCTGTAACAAAACAAAGTTACAAACATGTCTATTGAACAAAATGTATCACTTACAAATTAGCTTCTTTAAAAAAAAATATTTTTTAATAATGTTTTTTTTTTCGGCGGCGATCCTCAAAGTCCTAATCTAAATATATGGGGTTGTATTTTCATTGTATTAAGGGCCGGTAAATTCATATTAGAATATTTTTGAAGTAAAACATTATTTAAAAGGTCCTTTTTTAATAGGATTAATGAGCTGTAGATGTCAGGGTTTACTGGGCGTTAGGGTTTACTGGGCGTTAGAGTTAAGGTTTACTGGGCGTTAGTGTTTACTGGGCGTTAGGGTTTGTGAAAAAATCGCCCCTCCCTCACTCCAAAGTTCTGGATCCGCTAGTGGGATATAACATTAGCAAATTATGTTGTTGATTGCTAAAAGTAATAAAACACTTTTCTGGTGGCGTCTTTGTTAAATAATATATATGACTCAACTTTGAGACAAAAGGATTTTGAGAGTGTACGTTTATTTCGAAAAACTATATTATCTTGAATCGAATCAATGCATAAAAACGTCCGAATAAAGTTATACTTTTAAGATTAGTAATTGTAAGTTCTGCTTCATTACTATTGACGAAAGTACCAGTAGTGAATGTTACTGGATAAGTGGTAGCCTATTAATTATAAGAATAATTTCTGTTACACACGAGTTAGCAACAAAAGTATCTGATATTTTTTTATGACTTTGTGAAAGTTTCAAGAATTTTGAAAGTACTTACATCCAGAAAAAGCAGCATTACGACGATGAAGAGTTGAATATAATAAGAATAATATCTAAATGTGTTGGTATTTTTAATCAAAACTACCTAGTGAACGATAGTTTTTCTAAAATGCATTATAGATCAAGACATCAATGTACCAACTTAATAAATATCAATACTAGTCCTTGATGTAAAAGTAAAGCTTGTAAATTATCCCTGCTCCCGTCAGTTTTTCCCTGTGTGACCAACGAGCTAGTAATTTTTTTCTCAGTGATATACAACAACTGTTAAATTTCTAGAAAATTGTTAGAGCCGTTTTTGAGATCAGCTTCCGCCCACCCTCCGTGAAAGAGTGACTTGTATAGTGGTATTGTAAAAACAAAAAGGTTTCGGATGTTCCTACAGAGTTGAAGATAATCTACTGCCTATGGTCCAAAACCTTTCGCCGGACGACGGGAGATAGCAGCTGACAGGGTATGAACTCGGAACTTTCGAGACGACCGAACGACAGTCCAGCGCGCATACTGCACGACCAAGCAGCCATCCAAGTAGCGCTATATACTCGTGTACTGTCAACACCAGCTTCCTGCAGAACATGGTTAACCTATTTGTGAGGTAGTTCTGCCAGTGTATACCCATTATGGGACTGACATGCAGTGAGTATGGCCTATGACTATGTGTTATACAGGGCCGGTCTTTGGCCAATTCAATCTATGCGGTCGCAGTGGGCCCCGCGCTAATTCTATGTGTAATCATTAAATTGCAAAATATATACGAAAAAATCCTGGAATTCTCCTGAATTTATTATAATCTCCTGAAAAATAAACAAAATAGTCATTTGTGGGTTTCATTCATTACGGAAAACGCCAATCCTTCGCGCGATAAAAGAAAAAAATCATTATCAGCTTTCATGTAATAAAATGTAATAATCGGACAAATTTTCAACTTAATCGGAAATTGCAATACTTTATTTACTTTTATAGTCACTGGCATATAAATATGTCATAGGTTGCAAGGTTCGTAAAGTAAAGTTCATTTGATCGCAATTTTTTCCCTTTTTTTTTTGTAATACAAAATCTTAGTTTCTTCTTATTATCATCATTCCCACCCAGACTAGGCCCTGCGCAATCAGTTTCGCATAGGGCCTCGCAACTGTTAGGACCGGCCCTGGTGTTATATAATCCCTCAGTTTAGTAAAGATATAAGCCTAAGTTTGTTTACAAAATATTGAGTAGGTCTAAAGATTGGAAAATCATGCCTACTGTACAATATAATATAGGCCGACATGTACAAAAAGTAGGCCTATTTATAAAATGTATATCTTATTTTATATATCTAAGTAGTATAAAGCGCATGTTCGATTGTTCTACTTTAAAAGGAGCACGCATTAAGTCGGAGTTGTATCAATGTTGAATTTGTTGGTCTGTGTATATAGATCTATATATTTTGAGCACGAAGAAAAGACGGTTTACACATTTTTTTAGCACATGGAGACAAGTTGTTTTGTTTTTTTAATTCCCACTTTCTGGGTACGAAATAAGATAAAACAGACTACTGCTCTTTAGTGCAAGAGATTATAACCATTTGTTGTTTTCAAAACAATAACCAATAAAATTATGTCTGTATTGTAACTGTGTGCGTTTTGTTAGGCACCGCTTGATATATTGGGCCTGCTATCCTGAAAGTTCACCAAATCTAGATGTAGTCTAGATTGTAAATTAAAAAACAACAACACACTAGATCTAGACTAGAATCACTGGCTAGATAATCTAGATCTTGAATTCTAGAATAGAATAGATCATATTAAATATTAATAGATGATATTAGATGATAAGATCACGCACGATAATCATCTAATCATCATCATGATAATCATAATGATAATCATAATGATCATAATCTTAAGTACTTAAGTCATCATTATTTTTTATTTAAATATTAATATTTCATAATCATAGTAGTAGTACTAGAGTCTAGTAGTCGTCTAGCCAATGGACTACACATTACACAAGACTCACTAGTCACGACTAGTGTCACTACTCAGTGATTCACTAGTCAGTAAATACTCCTAAATAGATCTATGTAGCTATGCGAAATTCCCGGATGTTGACAGTTTTCGACTCACGGGAAAAGTGTCGACGCCATTTTTCATGTTTATATTTATTAAATGTTTTGTTTGTTTTACATGTTTCGGATGTTCCTTTAGAGTTGAAGATAGTTTACTTCCTAGTCCAAACCTCCCGCAGGACGACGGGGGATGGGAGTGGGCAGGATTTGAACCCTCGACCATCGAAAAATCCGAACGACAGTCCAGCGCCCAAACTGCATGACCAGGCAGCCATCAAATTATGGGTGCTATTGATTTAAACTAAAGAATGAAGAACCAGTCAGTATATGAAGCATTTTGGACTAATTTTTTTATTTGTGAATATTTTTTTTACAATAATTAAAAAACAATTAATGAAATTTAAAAAAAAAGTTTTTTTTTAATTTGGCCGAACTTTCGTAAAAAGTTCGTTTTTTTGTAGATCTAGATTAATACGTGCTTCAGGTTGTTTTGTCATTTAAAAAGTTTGTTTATTCTGGTAGATAATTTAAATGGCCGTAAGTTGAGCAAATTTCATTTTAATATGTTGTTATATGCGATTTTTGTCTAAATTCCTGTGAGGCAAGAAATTATGACAAATGTTACTTGTTTTAAAAATGGCGTCAATGGATCAGACCTCGAGTTTTTTCAGTTTTGGCAACTGACTGCATCCAAAAACCATTTTGTCAAATAATTTTTTTATTTAGTCATGTTAAACGTGCATTTTCTTATTAATTTAATTTATTCTTTTTCCTATATAGCTGGTTATGTCTTTTCTATTAGCATTTTGCTCAAGCATGTTACATGTTAAAAGGCGAATTTATCATTACGGTCACGTGACAACAATGCACTTTTTTAGTCTGTAGTCAAGAGTAAACATTAAATTAGATCTAGATCTACATTTCATAATGAAACTGATATCTAAATCTTGATCTACTTAGATCTTGATCTAAATGTATATGAATCAAATTACTGCTCAAACAAAATGTAGATCTTAATATTACTTGATCTATTTTTTTTTTTTTTCTAATAAATAATAAATACTAAAATAGCTCAGCCTACTCTACTTCTCAGTCTCTACTCTACTCCTCTAGATCTCATCTACTAGAATCTACTTAAATTGATTTTAAGGAATTAGATCTACTAGATCTATCCATGTATAGGTACTTTGATAAAAATTTCAAAATGATCACAATGCAATGAAACCTATTTGGTTAGAGCTTGAGAAATGCTTTCCAATGATACCAATTTTATATTGCTGAGTTAATTGTGAGGGAAGTTATTAATTTTTTAGTGGCCAAAAATTAGCCTTCTTTAGCCTTTGTAAAGCAAAAAAAAATCTGTGACTGAAACAACTGACAGTTGAACTTTAATTAACTGTATTATAAAAAGTCTTAAAGATATGGGGTTGAAACTTCACACTCTTTTTTTTATTAACCTGTATTCTGTTAAAACAAATAAAAAAAATAAGACCAAGCAATCAATTCTTTGAAAAAAAGTGAATTAATATATAAAAAAAAGCCTTCGACAAAAAATACAAAAATATGTGATTTTGTCATCATATGAGCCCAAAAATCACAAATAAAACAAATTAGAGATCTGTAGTGTGTTTTATTTTGTTTAATTATAATTCTACTGTATTTAAATAGCTATTTATATGCATGAGAAAGATAATTTTTATAAATTAAAAATGAAAATTGCACTGCGCAGAAAAATATTAGCTAAAATTTTATGACTATAAGTTTAATAAACTTCATAAAAAACAGTTAAACCTTTTTGTAGAGCACTGGCAATTAATCATTTTAAAATGCCTGAATTTAAATGCTTTAAAATTAGATTTGTTAATTTTAATATCAAATATCTTTAAAGTGCGCCAAGAGAATTTAATGAAATTTGAACTATACACATTTCATAATATGATAAATTATTGTAGCAAACAGCATTGTTGTAACTTTTATAGGAAAAAAGTTGTAAAAATGTCAACTTTCACATAAACTTTTGTTAAGAAAAATTTAACAGATTGGCTTCAAAAGCAAATAAAAATGATCTCTAATATCTTATGTTAACAAAAAGTTATCACAATTAGTCCTGAAATCAAATACAATGTTCTAAAACTTTGATGGAAATGACCACCCTTAAAAAAAGGGTAAAATGTGCTGACACACTTTTCAGACATTTTTTGGGAGGAAAAAAAATGGATCTAGGTCAGTTTATCGAAGTACCTACCATGTATTTATAATTTATTAGTCTTCTAGATGATCATATGTTGATATATCTAGGCTACTATCTATTCTAGGGCTTGGGCTAGATCTATGTTCTTATTATAAGTATAGTGAGATGACTTTTAGTTTCTAACTTACTTAATTACTTCTAACTAAGCTTGAGATCTTGATATATTTTCAGATCAGTCATAAATATAGAATCTAGATTAGGTACTTCGATAAACTGACCTAGATCCATTTTTTCCAATTTTTCTTAACAAAAGTTTAAGTGAAAGTTGACATTTTTACAACTTTTTTCCTATAAAAGTTACAACAATGCTGTTTGCTACAATAATTTATCATATTATGAAATGTGTATATTTCAAATTTCATTAAATTCTCTTGAAGCACTTTAAAGATATTTGATATTAAAATTAACAAAGACAAAGAAGGGTAAAATTTTATTTTTTAAATAAAATAAAAGTGTTTATAGTTACAACAATCTCACTAATTCTATTAAATTTAGCATGTTAATATATATCTGTGTGCTAAGTTTGAACTTTGTAGCTTGGCGCACTCTTTAGATATTAATTTTCAAAGTTAATGGTTAAAATCTATTTTTAGTAACAACCAACACTGTGATTTACTGGAAATGGTCAATTTCTATCTATCACGTCCTATTTTTAGAAGCACACATAGGAATTTTTCATTTAGATTAACTTCTGTAATGTTTAAATGCTAGATTATGGTGAGGGAATCTGTCTTTATTATAATGACTTTGTAATGTGCACATTTTAAAGTAAAAATAAATATTTTAAAATAATAATATTAATTTTTTTTCTTCATATTTTTAGCTCTGCGAACTATTTTTTTTTTCCGTGTGTTGTTTTTTTTCTATTAGTATACATGTAAATTAATAGTTAATAAATGAGTACATTATATTTTTAAAATGATAAGCTATTACTGCACAAAAATTTAAGTAAAAAATCTTGTAATAACTTCTAAATAAATCGCAAGGTTTCTTTTTTTATTTTATTGTCCGATGCAAGAAATTTTTCATTTACAATTTAATTTTTAAAGCATTTAAATTCAGGTATTTTAAAATCATTAATTGCCAGTGCTTTACAATAAGGTTTAAACTGAAGTTTATTAAACTTGTAGTCATTAAATTTTAGCAAATATTTTTCTGCCCAGTGCTATTTTCTTTTATAATTTATAAAAATTATCTATCTGATGCATATAAATAACTATTTAAATACAGTAGTATTAGAATTAAACAAAATAAAACACACTACAGATCTCTGATTTGTTTTATTTGTGATTTTTGGGCTCATATGATGACAAAATCACATATTTTTGTATTTTTTGTCGAAGGCTTTTTTTATATATTAATTCACTTTTTTTCAAAGATTTGATTCTTGGTCTTATTTTTTTAATTTGTTTTAACAGAATACAGGTTAATAAAAAAAGAGTGTGAAGTTTCAACCCCATATCTTTAAGACTTTTTATAATACAGTTAATTAAAGTTCAACTGTCAGTTGTTTCGGTCACAGATTTTTTTTTGCTTTACAAAGGCTAAAGAAGGCTAATTTTTGGCCATCAAAAATTTAATAACTTCCCTCACAATTAACTCAGCAATATAAAATTGGTATCATTGGAAAGCATTTCTCAAGCTCTATCTAACCACATAGGTTCCATTGCAATGTGATCATTTTAAAATTTTTATCGAAGTACCTATCTAGATCTATACTCTATACTTTTGTTCTATACCTTAGATAATAACGGACAATAAAGATTATTATTATTAACATTATAACATAATTATAATTTAGATCTAAAAGTAAAGTAAAAGATTTTAAGAGATTTCTTGTCAATCTAAAGTAATTTCTAGAGTAATCTTAACTAAGATGAAATTAATATTACTTATATAGACTTTATTTGAAAGCTTGTCCGAAGAAATCAATAAATATTAATGCTTTTGACACTTTTGTTACCTTTCTAAGTTAAAGTTATAAGTCTTTGTTAGATGAGTTTTAATTAGTTATTTAGCCAGCTTATAAAAAATTTATTTAAGTATTTCTTAATCAAGATAATTTAATCACTATCATTTTAGATATATCATACTATTAAATTTTTAATCTATCAAATTTTTCATTTATTCAAAACAATTATATTATCAACTTAAAAATTTAAATGTATTGGTACCGGGTACTTTAATAAAAAAAAACTGATTTCATAAATTAAAAAGAAAATTAATACAAAAACAAAGACTTTTATCATGTTGAAAATTTTTAAAAATAATTATTTGTTTTTTTTACCTCTATATCATATGTGATAAATATTTGTGAAATGAACACTTTGTTCAAAATGATGTACAGATAATTTGTCATAAGAAAGTTTGTAAAATCTGCTTTAATAAACGAATTCTTCTTCTTCTTCCTCATTAAGTTGGAGCGCTCAGATGGTTAGACCAATATATTAGATAGCTGTGCAGTGGTTTCCAAATCAGATAGCTTGTTTGGGCCTCGTGGTAAAGAATGCAGTTTTTAAGGATATGGTCAGCACTCTCTGGTGACACTCTACATGGGCAGATTTTCCTAGTTCCATTTTTAAGCTTCTAGAATGTATGTTGTCTCTTTCTGTTGTGTCCAATTCTGAGGCCAAAGATTAAAGGTTGATCTTGTCTGGGTATCTTATAATAAATGATAATACTAGGCGGTGTTGTCTTTTCCAGGGTCACTGGTTCGAGCCTTTGTTGGAGCAGTCCCTTATTTTCGTCGCATTTAATTCACTTTCTCTCATTTAAAAAACTTGGTCCCTGGTACTGCTGTTCATTTATGTTTAATATGTATGTATCATCATTTGTTTCAGCACTTCCATATTTCTTATAATAGGCATAATTTTACTTGTGATTTGGATGAGGGCTTGTCCATTTCTCATTTATTATATTCACTATTAGTTTCTTCAATTCTTCTGGATAGAGTGCAATGTTTAATTGTGTGTTTGTTCTCCCACACTTTTTGTGTCAGCCTTATTATTTCCTTCTAGTTCTATATGTGCTGGTATTCATTGTATTTTAAACATTTTTTTTAATGCTGTTGTTGTTGAGCTTTATAAGTGCTGTCCTGAGTCATTTTGTGTAGGAGGAATCAGAGTTTTCCAAGTTTTGGAGGATTGTTTTTACATTGGTCAGAAATACAATTTGACTGTACAGGGTGCTTGGGTGTTTTGATAGCATGGTAGCTGCTAGTAGTGCTTCTGCTCTGTGGCTGCCAGAGAGCTGTCTAGTTATAATGGATTTTTCTAGTTTTTCTCCATCTGGTTATTTGATGAGTATTCCAGCTTCTCCATTTGTGATGGTTTTATGAGATGAACCATCCATGTAAGTTCTGATCCACTGATTGTTAGGCTAACAAGTTTGTAAAACATAAACATAAGTTTGAAGCTTTTAGTGCTGAAAAAAATTATAAATAAGCATGGCATGTCTCATATATATATATAGCAGCACAAAGGTACCAATGTTTTTGAGAGGCAAGCCCAGAGGAGGAGTTGAAGCACATACCCCGACCAGGTGCCATCGCCACCCATGATCAAGTGATTACATGACTGCCCACATATTGTTGGGGATGTGACACCAGGTAAAAATACTCTCTTGACAGCTCAGCTCTTTCTGGAGAGCCGAATAGCCACAGTGGATATTTGACTAGTACCTGGTTTCAGCTATGCGATGGTGCCAGGTGGGGATCAGTGGTTCAAGTCCTCCTCATGGCTTGCCTATGTTTCACTGTTGTTGGTTTTTTTGCCGTCACCACATTCCCACAAGTTGAAAAATGTCAACATCCCGGAATTTCGCATAGCTATATAATTTATAAAATACTGTGTACAGCTGAGCCTATAGCAATAATCTATTAAATCTATTATCGTTTGAAAGCTAAGAACAAGTAATTCAAAGTATTTTTAACAAAAACATGAAAAAAAACATTATATTATATTATTATAAAAATAAAAGATAATAGTTTTGAATTTTTTATTACAAATTAATATACATCTAACTTTGTAAAACAATATATAATACTTTTTTTCAACACTTCCTGAACTTTTTTTCTGTTTTTTAATTTTTAGATATACACTAAAAATTAGCGAAATGGTACGCATTTTCATTTAATTTTCATAAAACCTCACTTACTGTAGTGTTAAGTGAAAACGCGTACAAAAAATTTGTAAAAAATTAACCGTTTGTCATATAGCAATAACTTATATATCATTGGAAAGCTCAGGACAAGTGCTTCAATTATCTGCTATCAACATTTTGTTAAAATAGAAAGATAAGAACATTTTATTACAAAAATAAAAAATAATAACCTCATATTGATTTGTTTAAAAATTAAAAAAAAAAACCTTTTTAAATATATTATAAAAAACAATAATATACTTTTATTAAGCACACCCTAAGCTTTATTTTGATATATAAATTATAGCAAAGTGATAAAAATTAGCGAAATGGTACACATTTTTGTTCATTTTTTCAGAAAATCTTTTGCCTTGGTTTTCCATTACTTCAATGTTATATGAAAACGCGTCAAACTTTTATGTTTTTTTTTTATCTACTGGACGCATAATAACATACCTCATTGGAAAGTTCAGAACAAGATCTTTAATAATATATTATCCAAATTTAAAAAAAAATAATTTTTTTAAATTTTGTCACATACCTAGATTTAGATCTACTAACTAGTGATACTGACAGTCACTGATAGTAGTGATAGTGACTAGTAAGACTTAATCACAGAAGTCCCAGGTTTGAATACTGGTGAAGACTGGACTGTGATTTTCCATTTCGGGATCTTTGGGCGCCTCTGAGTCCACCCAGCTCTATTGGGTACCTGACATTAGTTTGGGAAAAGTAAAGGCGGTTGGTCGTTGTGTGGGCCATGACACTCTTGTTAACTGCAGGCCACAGAAACAGATGACCTTTACATCAACTGCCCTAGATCTATAGACCACTAAGTCTGAAAGGTGAATTTTACTTTTTTACTAATCTAATAGATGTAGATAGACTATCTAGAATTTGAAATAAACTCTCCTAACTTTACAGGTACAACTTTAGACTCTAGATATTAACTAGATTTATTAGAACTAGAATTTTACTAGATCTAGTCAATCTAAATTATTAAGTTAATTTATAAGTTACTTAAGTTACCATTTACTATGACATTATTAATCAATATGACTAAGACCCTAAGCTTAGGCTTAGGACTTAAGAGAAATTTGGATTAAAGATAGATCTAGATTATTATAGTTCTCGAATAATAGAATCTCTAGAACTCTAGTCACTCTAAATTTTAGACTCTAGCGTTCACTAGAAACTATATAGATAGATCTATATAGATCAGTTGTTCTCAGACTGTGGTTTATGTAGCTTTTTCACTGTAGTCAGTGACTGTGTAGATGTGTAGATCTATAATATTTTATATATTATATATACTAATGTCTAATACTATAGAAATATGTTTATAATAATTATTTATTATAATTTATATGTATATTTGTATGATATGTATTACATACTTTTTTATTCATATATCTATTGTCTATGAATAGATCTATGACTTGTATGTCTATACTTAAACTACTAGTCACTAGTGTTACTAGATGTGTACATCTTGTAGTTCATGCTGATGATGATCCACTTATTCTACTACATCTAGATCCTAGACTACTAAATCTAGGCTAGAGATGTATTCTAATATTAAATATTACAAAACTATTTAAATCATTTTTTTTCTAGCTGATATATCCTATCTGAGTAATGCTGTCAAAAAACTGAAAATGAACAAGTTGAAAGAACGTATAGAACAAGACACTGTTGCTCTCATCAAAAAGATAACAGGCTTTGAGGTAAACAGTTGACTTTGTATCTTAATTGATTTGGAAACCAACGATTTACATGATAATGAATGAGATCTAGAATCATTCTAGTTATTGCCATATTCATTGATATATATATATATATATATATATATATATATATATATATATATATATATATATATATATATATATATATATATATATATATATATATATATATATATATATATATATATATATATATATATATATATATAAATATATATATATATATAAATATATATATATATATATATATATATAAATATATATACATCTTAAAATATTTATATTTTGTTTTAGCCATATTGATACATTTTCATTGGCCCAAAAATTATGCATTGAAGTTCCACATTCTTTTTATCATTAAGAAACATTCTTAGAATTATTTCATTTTCAATCTTGTCTTTTTGGAATAGCTTTTACTAGGGTGCCTATTTTGTGTTGCATGATGGATGAGTGTTTAACAGCTTTGCACCCTAGTTGAGCATCACAAAATCAAGTGAAACTTTGGAACTTTATTACTTGCTACATAATATGTATTGAGGTGAAATATAAATTTAAATTTGTTTACATTTTTTTTTTTAAACAATAGGAGACAGATGTCAACTTTCAGTTATGCAAGTCATTTGCTGATTCTAATTTTAAGTACCACAGATACCTTGATCCAGATAGCCATAAGATACATAGAGAGATTGATGGGTAATCAGTTACTTTCTATGAAAATATTTAGTATAATATAAAAACTTGGAAACTATTTTATTTCATGCCACGACATTTATAACTCATTTTTGTGATCTTGGACAAGCATTGAGCCATTAGGCACTTTTTGTTGCCAGAAAAAAAAAATTCTCTTCTTTCCATGACAATTCTACATCTGTATATCAGTTGTCTGCCTACTTGATCTTCATCCTGCCCATTTTGTTGTTGTATAATTCTCTTTTATGCTTGTAGCACTGACAACTCAATAAACAAATTTCAATAAAAAAAGAATTTTATGAGCTGCAATACATTTACTAGTAAAAATTGTGTTTGCGTGTGTGGGGTCTTTATAATTATAATTAGTTGAGCCACTATGGGTTTACATTTCTCTGAGTACTACTGTTTGGGAGGTTTTTCATAACATGGGACCAAACTCCTTATTTTGTGTGTGTTAGTTGACAAATATATTCTGTTTTATTCTTTTAAAAACTACTACTTTATATTTAGGGGCATGGTTTGCCGAATGGTAAAGCGCTAGGCTTCCAAACCAAGATGCCATTAGTTCGAATCCTGGTGAATACTGATTGTCTTACTAACCGATGCAAAAACAACCCTCCAAAGCCTGCAAAACTCTGATTCCTCATATATTAAAAACCTCAAAACAGCACTTACAAAGCTCAACAACAACAGCAAAAAAACTGTTATTCAATGGATCCCTGTTCATATAGAACTAGAAGGAAATGAGAAGGCTGACACACTCGCCAAGAGTGGGAGAACTAACACACTAATAAACTCTGCACTCTATCCAGAAGAATTGAAGAAATTAATCGTAAATAAAATAAATGAGAAATGGACGAGCTCTCATCCAAATCACAAGAAAGATGACGCTTACTATAAGCTATCCCGACAAGACCAACGTCTAATCTTTCGACTCAGGACCGGACTTAACAGAATGCGACAACACATGTACCGGAAGCTCAAAATTGGAACCAGTGAAATCTGCCCATGTGGAAAATCACCAGAGAATGCAGACCATGTCCTCCAAAACTGCTCTCTATACCAAGAGGCCTGTATAAGACATTGGCCCCAAATCACCCCAATAGAAAGGAAACTATATGGAGAGCTCCCTGATCTGGAAACCACTGCGCAGTTCATCTCATGTATTGGTCTACTCATCTGAACACTCCAACATAACAATGAGAACAAAGAAGAAGAAGAAAACTGGAATTTTGAACTTGGGATTTTTTAGGATGCCTTTGAGTAGACCCAACTTGAATGCGTACCTGACAGACATGGGGTTGCTCCACAAAATACAATTGCCATCAACCATAGATACAGATGAGCTTTACCTCATCTCCCTCCATAAATTGTTAGGTCTGAAAGGGTCTGAAAGAGTTACCTATACTATTTTTTTAAATTTTACTATTTTATATTATACAGACTTGTTGAAAAATTTGAAATCCATTCAGAAAAGCAGAAGGCTGATGACTTTAAAGAATTGACAAGCTCATTTTTAGAATCTCCAGGTCTCGGTGGTAAAGACACTGGCAAGGTTGGTGTATCAAATATGAAATGAAAAAATAGATTCTTATTGATAAAAAAAAATAAATTACTCAATGAAGTTTCTTGATTAATCCTGATTTTTATGATTATACTGACTATATATTTGTTATATATATATTTTTTTTTGTTAATGTAGAGTGATGTCCACTATGCTATGTTAACACTGCTGTTGAAATTATCCAACTGCCCTCTTCAGACAGATTATGTTAGAAAAAGGAAAACCTTTGAGAAAGGTATGTTTCTTTTTTAGTGCCTCCCAATGGGGAAAGCCATTATTAATTTTTAGTTTGTTCATCAGATTTTACCATAGTCTGCAGTGTGCTAAAAATGGATGCTACTTATTACTTTTGGTCTTCTGAAAACAGTTAAAATTAAATATGCTTTTTTTTTTTTTTTCAAACAAACATACTTGAAATGACTTGAAAATAAAATTTAGTTATTTGTCAAAATAACCCAAAAAAAAAATTTATATGTGTTTTTAAGTGCAACAGCTTCTTATGGTTTACTAAAAATTAACAGTTTTTTGTCTTAAATTATATGTACATATTTATTAACATAAAAAAAAATATCTACTAGGCTATTTGCATTTTTTAATAGTTGTTTATAAAGAACTGCTACTACTGAGTGTGATATTCAATTTGTCAATCTCTTTGTCTTTATATTGGTAATTTCTCTGGACTGTTGTCTCGATAGAACCCTGGTTCAAAACCGGGTCTCTGCTACCCCTTCCATCCTTAAAAAACATCAGAAGCATGTAAAATGAACAGTACTTGTGTAAAAAAATCCTGAAATATTGAGGCCATTTTTTGGCAGTTGACAAGCATGTACTTGTACATAATTTTCATTGGTCTTGCAACAGTTGTGATTGCAAGGAATCCAATTTAAATACAACTTTTTATGGAGGAAAATAGGATTGTGTACTAGTTCATAGTTCCTAATAACCAAAAATGAAAGTTTCATATGACTTATTAAATTTATTCTTATTATATTACCTGTTTCTACTACACTAAGTCACTAGTTACATATCTGCATCTCTCAAAAAAACAAAAAGTGCTATTGTAGTTTAATATCATCCTTATGTTTCTCTTGCTTTTTTTGTAAACAGAGTTTTAGATAATGAAGTGCTATGTCAGTGTTTTATCACCATGGCAAAGGCCAATTTATTAAAAAGCAAGACATTGTCAAATGTTTTAAACTTCATTATTTTGTTATTAAACATTAAATCCTCAGAAAGTTTAGATCAATTTGACTGGACAAGCTATCTCCTCAGTGATGTAGATCTCAATTTTGTGTCCTATGCAGTAAGTTTTTATCTATTTAATTTTTAAACATGTCTTCAAATGTGTTGATTAAACAGATGATGGTGGAAAATGTTTGTTGGAAACTATCTTATCTTATCTTAAATAATACAGACGTTACTTCAAAAAAGATGATTACGTCCTACTCGTCATGCATTTAGCCATGCATATTAACCAATGACTTAAATTCTGCCAAGTCACTGGTTTTTCTAGCTAGCTCAGGCAACCCATTTCATGCTCTAATAGCACTAGGGAAGAAAGAGCATTTGTACAAATTTGTCCTAGCATATGGGACGAGAAATGTGCCTTTATTTTTTTGTCTTTTAGAGTATTTTATTAAATTTTGTATTTGAAGATTATGGTTCAGTGTTTTATGTATAATTGCTACTTTACCTTTGAGTCTTCTGTCCTGAAGGCTTTCTAAATTTAGTGATTTTACTAATGGTGTTACTCTAGTCAAATGTGAATATTCATTTGTTATGAATCTCACTGCTCTATTTTGTGTTTGTTCCAGTTTCTTAATGTTTTCTTGAGTTGAGGGGTCCCAAACGGTGGATGCATATTCTATTATTGGCCTAACCAAGGTTAAATAACATTTTAGTTTTATGTTCTTATTTGATTTATAGAAATTTCTTTTAATAAACCCTAATGCTTTGTTGGATTTTTTTATAGTTTCATCAATATGTGGATTCCATGACAGTTTTTCATTTATTAGGTATTTTGTGTTTTTAGTCTGTGTTACTGGTTTTCCATGAATAAGATAAGTGGAATTAATTTGTTTTAGTTTTTTTGTTACTCTTAACAACTGACATTTTTCAGGGTGGAAAGACATGCTCCAATTTGATTCCCATTTCTGTAATTCATCTAATTCTCTTTGTAAAATATCTGTGTCTTGTGTTGTTTTTATTGTTTTATATATTATATCATCTGCAAATAATCTGACTTTTGTTCCTGAAGTAATGCAATTTGGTAAATCATTTATGTAAATTAAAAATAGTAGTGGACCCAAGACTGTTCCTTTAGGTAGGTACACCTGAGTTTATTGTTATTGGTGTGGATTTAGAGCCATTTATTATTACAGTTTGTTCTCTCCCTATCAGAAAATCTTTAATATGTAATAACTGAATACTTTTTTCACATTCTCCAATTATTCATAAATACTCACTCCTGAGTCTCTACATTTCTTAATGTTTGACATAATTATTACATTTACTTTCATCATTTTGTTCAGGTAAATCAATGCAGCATTTTTCTAATTTAATTTTTTTTTTCTAGTAAAAGTCATTTGAAAACACATTTTTCTGTAACTAGTTTCTTAGACAATTACCATTCTTCAGTACATACTTAAATAAATAAGCAAACTCTATTTCTACATGAAGTTACACCTTTATTCCCTTTTTTATGCATCTTTATTTAGATACAAGCTTTAAGAGATCGTAATCATGTAAATAATATTAACCTCGTACATTTGTTTTAAAAATATTCTTTACCTTACAGTAAGCGTCATATAAACAAATTTATTATTATTATTAAACAATAAAGCTATATAATATAAACTAAATATTTGTTCAGTCTGGCAGTAGTGATGATGAAAAAGACTTTGAAGAATCAGATGATGAGTCCACTTTAAATGTTCATGCTCCTTCAGAAGGTGGGAACCTGAGTTCTTCTGCAGAACTTGTTAGGTAATTTAAAAAAGAAAAACAAATTCTGCAAAATTAATTATGTTGAATGAATCATTGTGAGACATAGAGAGATTTATTAGCTGCTGAACCAAGTGTTTTGAGTTCAAATCCAGGAGAATGTTAGGATTTTAAAAATTTAGGATGATTTATGATTCTCATTCACCGACCCATTCAGTCTTAATTGAGCAGTTGACATTGGAGTTAGAAAAGCAATAGATCCTGCTAAGTTAGAAATCCATGAACTGTTGGGTCTCAAAGGAAATATAAATTATTACTAAATTTCTAGGTTGTCTTAGAACATTTTAGAGGCGCCATGGCTGAGCAGTAAAGCATATGGCTTTCGAACAAGGGTCCAAGGTTCAAATCTTGGTTATGACTGGGATTTTTTAATTCAGGGTTTTTTTGCCGCCTCTGAGTCCACCCAGCTCTAAAGAGTACCTAACATTAGTTGGGGAAAAGTAAAGGTGGTTTGTGGTTGTGCTGGCCACATGGCACCCTCAATAACCCTAGGCCATAGAAATAGATGACCTTTACATCATCTGCCCTTGAGATCACAAAGTCTGAAAGGGAACTTTGAACATCTCAGTTATTTTCATTGTATTTGAAATGTTTATTGGAATGAAAGATGTCAGGATTTAGTCTTGTGTGCCTCAAGGAGAGATCAGCAGCCAGGATCTCAACACATTTCCTTGGATATAGACCAAAGTGGTGATGCTGGCCTGCTGTACTCACAGATAGAGAAAGCTGTGGTGGTGCAGTACTGGAAAGGTCATGCCCTAAAGGAGGAAGTATCTGGAGACCACAAGTCCTGTCAACTCTACAAACAGTGGTATGCACAATGTATATGTTAAAATTTGTGAGATTAGATTGCTGTAAATGATTTTAAAAATATGTAGTCCTCACTGGCTCTCATTTATGTACAAAATAAATAAGGCTTAAAGTCTTAAATATTTCAAATTAAAATGTAAAAATTTGTTTAAAAGATAAAATGTTACATCTGTTTGTTTACTGGTACATTGTCAAGTTTAGTACTAGTATTGCTGCATCTTCATAGTGACAATAACTTGACATCTTAATGTAATATTCTGATTTTTTCTTTAGTTATTTTCAAATTGAATTATGTTTTATCACAATATACTTCCTCTTTTTTTCTGCTTTTTACTTAAAATGAAAATAAACAACATATTTAAAGCAAAAGTAAAACATTTATGTTATGTCTATTATCTATTTATTATTTCTTATGAGCCAGGTGTCTAAATGTTTTGGCATGTTGATAATTATTTCTGAATAGTTATCTACTTAATAGTTGTTTACTTCTGGAGCATGTGGAATTATGTTGACCCAAAAATGAAAAACGATTCTAGCAGTATATTTATGATCAAAATTGTACTAGCTTATTTGTTATTAGTCTAGTTTAATCTAATGGTCAGACTCGACTTGAATAAGGGCCAGTGGGGCTGAAATTATCTGCTTGAAAAGCCTTACTTTACTATCAACCATGTAAGTTTATGTGACTAATTGATACTATGGGCTGTCTTCAGGCATGACTACAGGGCCAGTCAATGTCTTCACACACCAAACTTTCTTGTCACAGAGCAACAGGTGATAAGAGAAATACTTTGGTAAGTTCCAATGGTTACTGAGAATACACTTGTTATCAATTGTTTTGTTTCCCATGTTTTGAATGCTTCTTTAGATTTGAAGGTATTACAACATAGCCCAAATCTACCGCATGGTACTAGAAGTTGGTGGCGGGCAGGATTCGAACCCGGGTCCACAGAGACTATCCATTGACAGTCCATAGCATACATCACATGACCAGACAGCTGTAAATGAAATTGAAAGCTGTTAATAGTATTTTTAAAGCTAAATTTTTATCTTCTCACTGTGAAATGATGCATTTACTGTAAAATCTTTACAAGAGATGGTGAACAAGAAAGTTATGAACAGCGAAAAAACATGGGCCTCAGCTCTGGAAGAAAAGCATGCCTAATAAAAAATGTCTAGCTCCTCATCCACCAAGTTGAAAGCCATCTTAACCTGCAGTATATGTGGACAGAAACATCTCTCCAAAATAGGGCTCCACCTGAAAAAGTGTTCTACCCATAGTCCTTAGGAATAAAGGAGGCCAACATCTATTAAATGCTAATACATATAAAACATTTTAAAAACAAAATGTAAGCTTGTTCTTGTACTTAATAAACTGTAAATACCATTTTCACTGTTTAACCATTTTAAAAATATTTTCATTTGCAAGTATGCATATAGTATGCACAAACATAGAAACTATTTTAAAATCAAAATGAAAAGCAGGTTGTTATTCAAAATTAACATTATTAGCTACATCAGTTGCAATTGCAATGAAGTTGACAAAGTTCCTCATGTTTCTCCTGTGAAATCTGACAATATCAATTTATCTAAGGTCATTTATTTAGGTTTGATTTTTTTAAAACTATTGTAATATCTGTGAATAGGACTAAACAAATGCTTTATTTTTTAAATAAAATTTATTAAAAATTTTTCTTTTTATTTACAGGATGTTAAATGGTGATGTACAGTTGTTCATATTACCATTCAGCGGTGGAAAGTTCACATTAAATTCAAATGTTTATATGACCCACTTGACAACTGTGAGTATTTATCTCTGTTTTTTCTTTTTTACTCCTTTTTCTTAGCCTTTTGAGTGCAAGAAATTTTGATATTGATTTCAATAATAACCCTTAGTTTCTAATAATAACTATGACTGTAGTCAATGACCTGGGCTTGTAATACACATCTCAGATTGTGCTCCTTAGATCTGAAGGAAATTCACTTTTAACTTAATTATATGTAGATAATAATAATAATAATAAGGCTTGTCTTCAAGTCTGAAGATTAATGAGGAATGCAGTATTTTCCGTGGCTACGCAGCCCAAGATGTGACCTACATATTTTGCCACCCCCAGAGCAAGCATAACCATTGTCAGCCGGTGGTTGATTAAGATTTTCTTTTTGCCGTCTGTGTCTGTTTAGATATGATGCAGTTAAAGGGCTATCACAGAGTTGATTAACTTAAAAGTAGTTAAAACATTAATTTCAAATTTGTGACTTTGTAAATAAAGAAGTGTAATGACAATAATACAAGATTGACCTAATGATGTTCCAATTCATCTGGCAAATGAAAATATTTTTTTAGCTCACATTTTTTTGTCCAATCTCCATTTCTAGGAGTGCCTGGAGAACTCTCTCAGACCTCTCATGTCCACTGCAGGGCAGGTGTACACCTTGCGGTCCTTTGTAGATGAGGTTCACAGTCAGGTCTGCAGTGGGCTAAAGAGTGGTGTGTCATGCTCTGTCCCGCAGACTTACCAGGCTTATGCCAGCTGGGTGTTTCAGTTCCTGACAGACTTCTTCCAAGAGTTGGTTAAAATAGAGGAAAGTGTTATCAGACAAGGTTAGGGTCTTAATTGTAATATTTTATGTTTTAGTGCTCTTGAAGATAATACCCGAGAGTTATAATGTATAGGATGAACATATTATGTATGTTCCGCAGGAAGAGTAAATCTTCTATAAATTATTTATCAGTATTTCTATAATTTATTTGAGTGTAAAAAAAATAATGTATAGTGCAGGTGCATTATTATATGTTAGGATGAAACAGAAAGAAGGGTATGCTTTGTTTAATACTGGCCTTACATTTGAGGTGATGCAACAAAAAAAAGTATAGCAGCCAAAGAGTTTGTGGTTAGGAATGAGATCTTTCTATTATAATAGGACAAATTATTTGACAAAAATGTAATTGTAAAACTGACTGTATTGAATATACAAGGGCCAAAAAGTATGTTGTTGAGGGCGAGGCATCTCATTTAAAAGTAGTATGTTTACTGTGAGTGTTTGGGGAGTGGGCATGCAGATGATAAGGCTACAACTGATGGGCCTATGAAGTGTTTGTGCATACTCTATACTAGAGGGATTTCAACTGTAGCCCAGCTTGTTTATGTATATTATGGTATGGATTTGAGGAGTTGAAATTTTATTTTAAACTGAGTTTCTGAGTTAATCAATCATCACTTATGCTACAGGAAAATGTGTACTAGTGTCAAAAGAAATAGAGTCGAATTACATTTGCTTGGTTTATAAATATGATATGAATTTAAGAAACAGGAAACTCTTCCTCATAAACTTAAAAAGTGCCAACTTCTTTTTTTTACTAATATAGCCTCTACAAATTTGTTTGTGTCTCTTTATCAGAAAGTTTTATTTCTGTACTGAAGTTGTCAAATGATCTCAAGCCTTGGTTGGACAAAGTCCAAGTTGTGCATGGAGTTTATGTTGAAGGTATTTGCAGCCAGAGCAGTCTGGTAGGAAGTGAGAACAATTGTTACAAGGCCTCATATCTTCTTGATATCTTGTACCAGCTCTTGATAGAAAGTAGCCTCATCTCTGCTGTAGATACCTCTAAGAAGGTAAGTAGTCACTAGCATTGTCTCTATGTCCAATTTTTGTAAGAAAAGTAGAAAATAACCTTTATTTTGGTAGACATAGAGGATGACATCTGCATTAATAGTGTAGCTCTTTACATGATCAGTATTACACAAAGAGAGACAGAGTTGTCTTTGATGTTAAACATTCTTTGCACAGCATTGCTTTTTTGTTTATCTCCTTGTTCTGAACCTTGCTATAAGCATTCAGTTTTAAAACATTCACATTCTATGTTCATTGCTGTGTTCTTTCTTTGACAGACCAATTTTGTCCTTGAGATGTTGGTAGCTACAAGTTTTCCTCTCTTTGATATCATCAGTAAGTGGATTAACTATGGTCTGCTGAGTGATCCAGGCGAAGAGTTTGTGGTTAGAAGGTTAGCTCATTTTATCTTGCAGCTAAGATCATGACTCTATGTTGAAAGTGTGAGTGAAAGACTAAGACTGTTCTATGGATGCTTACGGGAAATGTGTTGTGATTAGAACGACTCTTCTCTAATACAACAAACAAAAACAACAACATTCCACATAAATGGAATAGACAACATACAGAGAAGTTCTGTGACTAAACAGTTGTCTTGATCCTTTTCAACATCTTTTGTGAATGAGTAGCGCTGATATAGCTGACAAAATAAGAATTTGCTGAATTTAATTTACTTCCTAGTCCAAACCACTCACAGGATGATGGGGGAAGGCAGAGGGCAGTGACCATCCACAAGTCCAAACAACAGTCCAGCGCGCATACCGCATGACCAGACAGCCACCCAATAAAAATTAAAAGTATTGATGTAGTTATAATGGAGTAGGTGGTGGTTGTCGTAAGATCTTTGCTGATAATTTTTTTTTTAAAAAGTTCATTTAAGTATAGTAGCAGTGGGTGTGTAATTTGTTATGCTCTTTTTATAAAACTGTCCAAGACACATAATTTTGTCATCAAGTTATTGCATGTGTTAGCAGATTTTGCATTGTTGCACAGAAAAATTAGCCAAAATTTTATTTTGTAGTTTAAAACAGCCGCTTCAATGTGATCTTCCCACAAAAGTCTTATCACTACTCTCATGCTAAAAATGTTGTCTTTGAATCATTATAAGTTTCACTTGACATTTTAGTGCCAATATAAAGGAAGCATCTCACAAAACTGTTTATGAATGTGATGTAAGTTTGTGCATTGATCTTTTCAATGAATTTCAGAAATAAAGAAGTGACATCGTTAGATGAGACCTTCTGGGAGAGGGCATTTATATCAAACCAGATCCATCCTTCAAATGAGACCAGCAAGTCTGAATTAAGTCAGAAAGCAGTCAACTTGCCCAGCTCATCAGACATATCTAGTTCCCACCTTAATGACTCTATTGAATCTATTGTCTCCCGAGGACCAGACCTGCTGAAGTCTATACTGGCTGACACCATCTTGATAGGCAAATCCATGGAGATGCTTGAGAATTTGGGCAGGATGAATGAAGTTCATGAAGTCTGTGATCATTTGAGTAAGTTTCAATGGATATTTTTAAAATAAGCTTTAATTTAGATATTTCTGTAATCAGTAAATATTTACTAGGAATAATCTAAAAATGTTTTTGCAAATGGGATTAGTAAAGTAAAAAAAGTAAAGTTTCCCTTTCAGACACTGCGATCTACAGAACAGATGATGCTAAGGTCATCTGTTTCTTTGGCCAGTGGTTAATGAGCAGGGTGTCATGTGGCCAGCACTGTTTTTACTTCCCCAACTAAAGTCAGGTACCCATTCAGCATCATCAAACTCCATTTGAGTGAGGGCTTGAGAGACTCAAATCCCCCTTGCAAAAGCCCTGGACAGAAACCCTGCTTATTTGCGTAGTGCATACATGTCGCCATACAGGTTGAGCATTTTTGGTTTTCTAGACCTGTCAAGATGGAGATCAGCAAGTCTGGGGCAGTCAAAAAGAATATGAGGCATGGTTTTCTCTTCTTCCTTGTTAGAGTTGGGTGGACACGGGGGTGCCCTAAAAATCTCAGAATTTAAAATCCCAGTCTTCACTGTCATTGAACCCAGGATCCAAGTTTGAAAGCTAAACTCTTATAAAAACTCAGCCCCCCCCCCCCCCCCCCCCCCCCCCCGCTTCAAATGGGATTAATGTCTCTATTTTTTTTATTTCTAGTTAGTTTTTCTCACACATGTATACCAAAAGCTAATCTAACATGTTATTTTATAATATTTTAATAAATCAATAAATCAATATTCTTTCCTATTCAAAGCTATTAAAATTCTTAAAAATATTTCTTTATTTCTTTTCCTTTCCTTAGTAGTATAACCCTGTGGGCCAATGTTAAATTGTTCTCTGCATTATATAAAAACAAATATAATTCTGTGAGATTCTATCACTGTTGATCTAAAATATTAATTTTGCTCATAGTCTAAGTCAGAAGTGGTAATAGATGTAAGCACTCCACTACCTATAAAATGCTTTCAATGGCGTATGCATCAAATAGCCTCTAAAAATCACTCTAACATCTGGCCTTCACTTAAGGCTCAGATATTGAGTCCAGTAGAATTGTTATCTTTGACAGGAGAAGTGGCAAACCAAGCAACTGGTGCCTAAACCAGTAAACTTTGGGCAGGTGGGGCTGGCTGGCTACCTAGGAAAAGGAAAAACTTAAATCTAAAATATAATCAAACATAAGAAAGGCTTCAGGAGTCAACACTGAGGAAAATTCAGGAGCCCAGTGACCCTAAGACAGCTTTCAGCACATAGTGCTACACCCTGGCTAGAACCTGAGGTGCCACTTAAATTACATCAACTGTTGTCAGATCAGAACTGCTGTGTGGACGAAACATTCCAACCAGGTTTAAATCAGATGAAGAATGCTAACAATTTGTATCTATATGTATTTCTATTAGTTTTTCTAGAAAGAGCATGTATGTGCTATTACTGAAATTATAAAGCTTTCACTCAAACAATCTGTATTTTATTTCCAGGTCATCTTCCACCATCTCTGTTTGATCTATTTTTAAATGACCTGAAATCAAAACTTCATATTTCACCAACAGAATTTCACCAGCAAGAAGAAATGAAGTCCATAGTTCAGAGTCAAGTAAGTTCTTTTCATTCTGTTACCAAATAGCCTTTTATTTTTGTTGAAAAGTTCTTTTTTTTAAATGTAAAGAGAAGATAAAATAAAACAAAAAAAAATGTAATTGTCCTTTAAAAAAATATAAAAAATCACAATTCAGTTAGTTTGGGCAAATAACTTTGTGTCTAACCTTTTAATTAATGCATTGCTCTTTGTGTATGCATCTTAGGTAAGTTTAACATTAGGATTTTCAACTGTTTGATCTAATTGTTAATGAGACTTGTTAGCCTGTTTGATTAAAGTGTTAATGATGATTAATTTAATTGATTGTTAGACTGATTCAACTGTTCATGAGGATGAATGTAATTGATTGTTAGACTGATTCAACTGTTCATGAGGATGAATGTAATTGATTGTTAGACTGATTCAACTGGTCATAAGGATAAATGTAATTGTTAGACTGATTCAACTGGTCATGAGGATGAATGTAATTGATTGTTAGACTGATTCAACTGGTCATGAGGATAAATGTAATTGATTGTTAGACTGATTCAACTGGTCTTGAGGATAAATGTAATTGTTAGACTGATTCAACTGGTCATGAGGATGAATGTAATTGTTAGACTGATTCAACTGGTCATGAGGATGAATGTAATTGATTGTTAGACTGATTCAACTGTTCATGAGGATGAATGTAATTGATTGTTAGACTGATTCAACTGGTCATGAGGATGAATGTAATTGTTAGACTGATTCAACTGTTCATGAGGATGAATGTAATTGATTGTTAGACTGATTCAACTGGTCATGAGGATGAATGTAATTGTTAGACTGATTCAACTGTTTATGAAGATGAATGTAATAGTTAGACTGATTCAACTGTTCATGAGGATGAATGTAATTGATTGTTAGACTGATTCAACTGGTCATAAGGATAAATGTAATTGTTAGACTGATTCAACTGGTCATGAGGATGAATGTAATTGTTAGACTGATTCAACTGGTCATGAGGATGAATGTAATTGATTGTTAGACTGATTCAACTGGTCATAAGGATAAATGTAATTGTTAGACTGATTCAACTGGTCATGAGGATGAATGTAATTGATTGTTAGACTGATTCAACTGTTCATGAGGATGAATGTAATTGATTGTTAGACTGATTCAACTGTTCATGAGGATGAATGTAATTGATTGTTAGACTGATTCAACTGTTCATGAGGATGAACTTGTAACACACTTTGTTTTGTTTAGAGAGACGGGACAAAGAGTTTGCTTAAAAAGACAGGTCAACATGACCCTTTGTTGGACATGTATTTTGATTCTTTGTTCTGCAAGACTGATAACAAAGGGAGGAGACTCAAGAAAAAGTAAGTTTTGTTAGATAGCTAGTTTAGTTAGTTGGGTTGCGCACTTTGTTAGACCGACAGTGAACGGATATTTTAGAATGATGACAGACTTTGGGGTTAGAGGTTAAGATTGACTTTTAGGAATCAGTTACCGCTAGATTCTCAAGGGGATAACATTGTTCTTTAGTGACAGACTAGACTGGCCCATTCTGTAATAAACGTTTGTTTGAAGTTCATTTTGAGTCAACTTGGTCATTGAGTCTGTGTTCCTGTTAGTACCTTATCTATATTTGTGACGGTGTGCATAAAGAACTCGCGGATTGAAAATACATCATACAAGGTACGCACGCACTTAGTCTACATAATCATCTTTAGAAATACTTCAGCTACATCTGACTACACATGCATCCGTTACAGTTCATGTTTTATAAGTTTCAGATGTGCCTTCAGAATTAAGAATTATTTTGTCCTAGACCAAACCTCTGGAAGGACGGCTGGGAACGGAAGCTGGTGTGGTTCAAACTTGGTACCATTGTGACAGTTTGAAGGAGGGCATACCACTTGATCAGACAGCCATAAATTTAAATTCTTTTGCTTTGTTAAAATGGAGCAATGGAGTCTAAAAGATTTAAGATATTCACATTAACTTTTAGCAGCAGTTTCTATGAAAAATTAGATTGAAATGAAAAGGTTTGATATATTAATTATTGTCATAAAAACACATTTTAAACAAACATGTTTTGAAATTTCCTATTAAAATAATTATTATAATGATTTTTCCTACTTCCAACAAGCTTTCAGCTTTCTTTTCTAAACTGCCATAAACTTAAACATAGATTGCTTCCCCTGTAATGTTCCCCCCCTCCAGCAAAGACCATTAATTGAAAGCCTTATTAAGCTGTAGCTTGACCTATGCCATTTTTTTTTTTTTTTTTAAAGACACTTTGAGAGTGCCTTGTTTGACTTCACCCCTGTGTCAAAACTTCTAGAGAACTGCCTATGTCCTGTCATACAGGCTCGTTATAAAACTGTCTGCTCCAAGCTGGTGCACATTTTCAAGGTGGACTATAATCTCATGGACTGCATCCATGCTATACAGGTAAGTGCTGTTGATCATGGGATTTATACTCGATGGGTTTAAGCCTTCTGACCATTCTCCCTGTCTCCCCATCCCATGATGCAGTTGTTTGATTACAAGCATTACATTTCTATTTTTCCAGAATTGAATCAAATTGTCATACTTCTGTATATTGGCATGCAGATTTTCTCATTGCACATTTTCTATTCATTAAAATAGCAGAAATAAAGTTGGTTTAAAAAAAATTAATATTAAAAATAAAATATAAAAAAATACTTAAAAAAAACAAAAACAAAGCTTATATTGAGTAAAATTGCATCAATTATTTTGAATTAATCGTGTAAGTAATTTTTGACGAATTTTGACTAACAATAATAAATTTGTGTGATTGGAAATATTTTTATAAATTTTTTATGTTTAGTGCAGCTTTTGTGATTATGGTATATGGTCCAATCACTTTTGTGGACCAGTGTGTGTGTGGGGGGGGGGGGGGGATATATGGTAGAAAATTTCCAAGCTGCCCTTTTAAAGCTGTGTCTTTTAAAAGTTGCTTGAGTCTGAATTTGAACTTAAGATCTCGAGCCTCCACAACGGAAGGAAGATGTTAACCAATGAACTATCGAGTACTTATAAAAATAGAAAGCTTGTTTGTTTCAAATTTCTTAGCAAACACTCTAATTCTCTACACTAAATGTATCTTCTCTTAGCTGAATACATTTTCTATATAAAACAAAGTTAATTTTTACTAATTAATTGATTAACTAATATGTTAATTTTTTTTATTGATTCATGTGTTGTCATTGACTATGAATAATTGTGCACAGTATCAGCTCAATCTGAGAGAAGTAATGTTTACAAGATCCCACCCAGACAGACTGAGTAGGTATAAACTTTATAACAATTTTGTTCTATTATGTTTTTCCAGAGGTACTTTTTGATGTCGTCCGGGGAAGTAATGTATGACTTCTATACTTCTGTGTTTCATAAGGTATTTAGTCTTTTTTTTGTTAGAAATTCTGTTGACTTTTTTTAAACTTTACTTTTTTTTTTTTTTACAGTATATGGATAATAAAAAAAAGAATAGCCTAATGTAATATATTATTTTAACTAATCATTTATCAGCTGCAACATAGAGAAGAGTGGCGTGATGCTGAGATTCTTGATATGTTTTTACACGATGCTGTAGAACATAGATACCCAGAGGATGTATCCAGGTAAGTTTTATTTTTAAAACAGTTACTAGTATTTAAAAAAATTCATTATGATGTAAAACTGGTAAGGTAAGATACATTAAGTATATATTTGTGTTTTATTTCCGGTTGGTTTGTGTGGGAGTTTGCCAGGAAGTGGTAGAGAAATTTTTATTTACTCTCAGTTGGTCTGTTACGTCACCCTGGAGTGCACCCTCGGGAATGCTTCAAAAAGTACCATACACAAATAAATTTTCAAAAATAAACGTTTAAACATCATGTTTGGAACATTTTTTATTGTTATAAATAAAGATTAACAGGATGTCTGTTTTATTTGAATTTTCTAATTTCTTGTAAAATACTATGAATTAGCTAGAATTTAATTCAGACCTGGCTGCCAACTCCTCAAAAAATATAAAAGACTGGTAAGGGTTAAGGGAATGTATAAATCTATTCAGAGTAAATACAATTCTAATGATAGGCCTATAGATCCAGACTTACAAAAGGGTGCAAAAATGTTTTCTCAATGTCTTAATTTATTTAACTCTTTAATGAGTACCTGATGTACATGTGTTCAAGATATAGAATATCTAGACCTCCAGACCAAATTTAATTTTAAAGAAGAAGGCCACAATTGAAAAATCAAAATTGTTAAACCAGAGTTTTCCATGTGTGGCTAGTCATTTTTTACCCACAGAAATACTTAAACTGTCAAACTTCTAAGAAGATCATTAGAGTCGTTTTTTGAGATCTGTGCCCGCTCACACACTCTTAACCTATGAAAAGTTTGCAAGCGGAGAAAAAAAAAGCTATTTTAAGTGTTTGTAAGTGTGTGACCTCAAGTTGTCAATGGATAGTCTCTACAGGCTTCATTTGATTGTTCTATTTGTTACTCTTTCAGGCTGTCAGTTGCTATCATCAGTACAGACACAACAGATTCCAGTCCAATCTCTTTAACAAACTGTATCAACTTGAAATACAATGTGAGATACTTAACAGACCATAAACCTTCCTCATTTAGAACAAGTATACAAAAAAATATAATTTCTGTTACATTCTGATTAAATGAATATAAAAATATAATTTCTGTTACATTCTGATTAAATGAATATTATAACATGACCATTTCTTTTAAATTTCAAATTGATTTATTTATAGAAAGAAAAAAATAGTTGTCTTTAAAATGTCTTTGTTTCACAAACTTTTATTTCTTCTTTCAGGTTCCCTGGCCTGTTAATGTTATCATCTCAGAAAAATGCCAAGAAGTTTACAATAACATTTTCAATTTTTTACTTCAGGTATTCTTATAGTATTGATAGTTTTAAGCCCATAGAAATCTTAACAAAAAGTCCATATTCACTCTATTTCATTTTAAAGCCAGTAATCATTTACCAAATTTTTAGTTAAATCATTTTTTTAAAACTATTAAAAGGCGATTTTCTATTTAAAATCAATCAAAAACTCGTTCGTACCTCACTCGGTCAGAGTCTATCACCACCACTCATTGATCAGGGAACATGAAATGCACCAAGATACCTGTGTGTAGGCGCTGAATGAACTCTTTATGTTGTGTCTGTTGTATTTATGTGTATTTTTCTGTTGTGTTGTCTTTATATGAGAAGAGTCCTTGTAATCACAACAAATTTCCGTATCAATAAAGCAGTCTTAGTCTTAGTCTTAGTCTTAATCTATATACATTCTTCTTAGGTAGATTTATGAAAAAAACAACAACCCAAAACAAACCTCATCTCCTTAATTAAAGGAGCTGATCCCCTCACAACATTTGGGTGCTTCCCCTGAGTTTATGTGAAAACCTATCTCTCTTTGTAGTCTTGTTTTATCCTATTTGAATTGTGTTTTAAAAAAATTAAAATGCTGTAGCAATCATAAATATGTATAAAATCATTTAATGATGTAAACCAATGAAGCTTCACTAAAGTCCAAAGGAATACTTACTGGCAATTTTTTTTAAATGTTATCTGCTGTTCTGTTACAAAGCATAATATGTAAGGAACTTTACTATCTTGCTCATCTTCAACTCAATTTGTATTATTATTTGTTATTGAAATGTTAGTGTTTAAAAACAGGATTTTTTTTTGACAGATGAAACGAGTGAAGTTTTCCTTAGATCAGCTGAGGTTTGAAGGTAAGTCATAAAGACAATGTTTATGTCAGTGCTCTGGTTGCCTTTGCACTCAGGTGCTACTCCCTGTCAGAGCCTGCGATGCCGCTGACTCCAAACTGTATTGGCACTTAGTGCTCCTTCAGCTGCATGGAGGGGGGGGACTGATGTGTGGGTGCCATTGTTCTGACCACAGCTAATGCCCAGGCATTTATCTCATTTACATGAGATGATCCATTGTTGCTTTGCAACTGAAGGCCACAATTGCCTTTGAGTGACCTCAGGCAGAAACTATTTAAAACAAGAGGAATCCTACACACTAACACATAAGAAACATGATTCCCAGTTGACTTACTAACTGGCTCTAGGTTGTAGGTTCAAAAGAGAGGGCTGCTAACCCTCAGTAGGCTCTGGCACTTCCCTTTAAAGAACATTTAGGGGAGGAGGTTTCCATCTTGAGGCCCTCTATTTTTCAAGTGGCTTATGCCACCCAACCCATTCCCTCATAAAAACAACAATTTTGTTCAGTTAAAACTTCAAATGGATAGACTAGTTGTTAATTTTTGTTTGTGTTAGAAATCGCTAAACTTTCCATTGTCTCCTTTCAGATGCCTCCCAGCAGGTGGTACAGAACCAGTTCAATCCAGATGATGATGTGGAGCCAGTATCAAGAGAATATAAAATCCATAAATGCTATCTGTTTAGGTTCAGGCTGCTCTATTTTATCAACAGTCTACATGACTATATTATGACTAGGGTAAGTTCAAGCCAACATTCTATTCTTAAGTTTATCTTTGGAGCCCTCTTAAAAATGGGAATAAAATTCTTTACATAAATTTCGGTTGCATTGGTGATAGAAGCTCTTTTAGAATTTTGTTACATATATTTTTAATTTTGTTATAGAAATTCAAATTTCATTTTACAAATAAAAAACTAACATTCATATTGTTGGAAATATGTAGTTTAAGTCTTTCATTTATTTATATATATAGTTAAAAAAGAATTTCTGCAATTAATTTTTGTTCTTATGCAACTTCTTCACAAACAGCATAATATACAATATTATCCATTTAAATGCCATATTACATTAAATCTGTTTAAAAGTTAACTTTAGTGCATTAAAAGTATTTTCCTAATTATGAATAATTCTGGACAATAAAGTTGAATGTTAATTAGTACAATCTTATTTTATGTTCTTAAACAAAAATTAAATAAATAAAATTGCATAGAATGCCAAGTTATAATTTGTAGTATGAAACAGCAACAGAGGAAAATGAAATAAAATCAACAAATAGACTAAATTATATTGTTTGCCTGCCTGGTCATGCTGGACTGTCATTCGGTCGTCTCGATGGCCCCTAGTTCATACCCTTCCCACAACCATCCCCTAACGTCCTGTTGGAGGTTTGAACTAGGAAGTAGTTTATCTTCAACTTTGAAGGAACATCTGAAACATGTAAAAACATTTTTTTAA
Organism: Biomphalaria sudanica; assembly: GCA_036873155.1. NCBI lineage: Eukaryota > Metazoa > Mollusca > Gastropoda > Planorbidae > Biomphalaria > Biomphalaria sudanica. Next base: position 1,215,712 of record JAZGLO010005242.1, on the reverse strand, counting down.
AATTAAGTACTAGACCACTTTTTATTTTCTTTAACAGATTCTCCATAGTTCTGGGCTAGAGTTTGAATCTCAGCTGGAGCAGGCCACAGATCTAGAACAAATCATGGTGATTCATGGGAACTATGTCCAGGTAATACACGAGAGATGTCTACTTCACCCCAGACTGGCAGTCCTCAGAGCCTTCATCATGAAGGTATTGAATCTGTCCTTAACCTTCTGTCAGATGTGGCAGCAAGGCGTCGACTTCATTAGGTACATTTTTCTTTTCTTTTTTTGTTTACTTTAGGTATATTGTTTTGGATAGGAGGTTCCTGGTAACAATTGCTTTGTCTAGCATTTGGTTTATAAACTTCTGTGTTTTTCTTCACTGCTTTTTTTCAACTCATAACAACATTAAAAAGAATGGCTGGATAGAGAATTTTTTTTTTTTAATTTAAGCTGTTAGCTTATTAAACAATACAAATAGATAATGAAAAATGGAAACACTAAATAATGCATCTATTTTTTTAAGTTTGGCAAGTGGGGCAGGCGACTTCAAAAGGGAATACCAGCTAGTTCAGAAATTAAAACCTTAGTAATAAATTTTCAAAGCATTAGGAACAAAACAGCAGACTTAGAAATTTTATTAGAATGTGAGAAACCAGACATAATTGCAGGAACAGAAACTTGGCTACATCCTGAAATTTATAATGCAGAAATTTTCAATAGTAATTATAAATTTTTAGAAAAGATAGGGCTGATAATCATGGAGGAGTTCTTCTAGCAATAAAAAACACTCTTATAGCAGAAGAAATTACCTTACCTAACTCAAAAAATATAGAATCAACATTTTGTAAAATTAATACCACCTCAACATCCCTTTTAATAGGCAGCATTTACAGACCACCAAATTCTAGTTTAGAATACATGCAGGAACTATGTAATCAGATTACTACACTTAAAGAGACAAATAAAAATGCTGTTTTTTGGATTATGGGTGATTCAACCTACCTGATATAAATTGGAAAACACTAACCATAGATAAACACCAAAACCTTAAGGACATAAATGAGCTTTTCATAGAAACTTTGCACAATCTAAGTTTAGATCAAATCATTAAAAAGCCAACTAGATTAAACAACACATTAGATCTCTTCTTAACCAACAGACCTGGATTAGTAGTTGATTATGATATTATCCCTGGTCTATCAGACCATGAGATCATAAAAATACAGTCAGATAAAAGCAGTAGCCAATTCAAAACCCAAAAGGAAAATCTAACTCTGGAATAAATGTAACCTAACACAACTACACCAAGCTGCATTAAACTTTCAACAAACATTCTTATTAGAAAAAGACATTAACCAACCAGTCGATGACCTCTGGAATTTCATTAAAAACCATCTTAAAAGCATTATAGAAAATCATATACCAACTAAATACACATCAAACAAAATAAATAAATGCTGGTTTAATAATAGACTAAAGAAGCTTTGTAAACAGAAGGAAAACCTATATAGAAAATTTAAAGAAACTAAGGCAGAAAGAGTTTACAAAAAGGATATAAAAATTAAACACTTAACCCAAAAAGTAAGCAGACAGCTGCAGAGTGAATACATAAACAATGTAATATCTAAAGATAACAACAAAAACCTATGGTCATACATTAAGTCTAAGAAAAAAATGAACATCACATAATACATAATGATAATGAAACTAAAGCAAACATCCTAAACAAATACTTTGCATCAGCATTCTCAGCCCCAGGAGACAAAGACATATTACTGAATTTGAATCAAGTAGACAACATAGAAGATATAGTAGTACAAGAAAATGGAATTCAAAAACTATTAGCCAACACCAAACCAAATAAAGCGTCTGGACCTGATGGTATTCCAGCTAGATTACTCAAAGAACTAAGCAATGAGCTAGCCCCAGTGTTCAAAATACTCTTTCAGGCTTCACTTAACCAGGGCAGAAAAATGTCAGTTGTTAAGAGTAACAAAAAAACTAAAACAAATTAATTCCACTTATCTTATTCATGGCAAACCAGTAACGCAGACTAAAAACGCAAAATACCTAGGTGTTATAATAAATGAAAAACTGTCATGGAATCCACATATTGATGAAACTATAAAAAAATCAAACAAAGCATTAGGATTTATTTTAAAAAAAATTCTATAAATCAAATAAGAACATAAAACTAAAATGTTATTTAACCTTGGTTAGGCCAATAATAATGCATCCTCCGTTAGGGACCCCTCAACTCAAGAAAACATTAAGAAACTGGAACAGACACAAAATAGAGCAGTGAGATTCATAACAAATGAATATTCACATTTGACTAGAGTAACACCTATATTAAAATCACTAAATTTAGAAAGCCTTCAGGACAGAAGACTCAAAAGTAAAGTAGCAATTATACATAAAACACTGAACCATAATCTTCAAATACAAAAACAAAATTTAATAAAATACTCTGAAAGACACAAAGATAAAGGCACATTCCTCGTCCCCTATGCTAGGACAAATTTGTACAAATACTCCTTCTTCCCTAGTGCTATTAGAGCATGGAATGGGTTGCCTGAGCTAGCTAGGAAAACCAGTGACTTGGCAGAATTTAAGTCATTGGTTAATATGCATGACTAAATGCATGACTCGTAGGACGTAATCATCTTCTTTTTTGAAGTAACGTCTGTATTATATAAGATTATAAGAACAAAAAAGGACAGCTGAAAGCTAACGAGTTGAAATTTCTTTTTTGTTTTTCAAAGTTATGAGACAGTGCTCCTTTTGTGAGCTGTGTGAAACATTGCCATGGATGTTTATGTGAGGATGTGTAAACTACTGCATTGTTTGTCTTCTCTCTAGTTACAAGATCCTAACAGACATGGAAGTGGAACTGTCCCGTTGCATTCATTTCTTGTCTTCTTTCCTCAACAATGTCATCAAAAGAGGATCATTTCCACATTGTAAGATTGGTCTTTCTAAATATATGTATGACATTGTAAGATTGGTCTTTCTAAATATATGTATGACATTGCACATTGTAAGATTGGTCTTTCTAAATATATGTATGACATTGCACATTGTAAGATTGGTCTTTCTAAATATATGTATGACATTTCACATTGTAAGAGTGGTCTTTCTAAATATATGTATGACTTTGCACATTGTAAGATTGGTCTTTCTAAATATATGTATGACATCGCACATTGTAAGATTGGTCTTTCTAAATATATGTATGACATTGCACATTGTAAGATTGGTCTTTCTAAAAATATGTATGACATTGCACATTGTAAGCTTGGTCTTTCTAAATATATGTATGACATTGCACTTTATAATGAGTTTCAAAGACATTCTGTTTATTACATTCTTCATATAGTGTTTATCTGCCTACAAATCTCTCTTTTTTTTTTTTATTCCACAGTGGCTTCCCTTGCATTTGCTTTCAGCTCTTCAATGCAGGATGAAAAGAAACTGATTGTTTGAGAATCTTGTACTTCCTTTTGTTATGGAAGAAAAAATGATTAGCATATAAATATTTGTAATTTATGTAAATTTTATTACATTGTCTTTGCAGATGTTGAATAAAACTTGTAACTATATTTTTTATTTTAGAGTTGTTGTTATATATGTTCTTAAATAATTACATTTGTTTAGTTTAATCATAAGTAGTTTTAACAAAGAATTCAAGTTTTGTGACTATAGATAGATCTAGTCTTTTTCCAGTTCAATGGTTCACAAAGTGTGATCTAAAATACAATAGTTTGAGATCCTATACTGCACAGCTTGTTTAGCTGTGTAATTTAGCTGTGTAATTTAGCTTTGGTTAACATAGATGACATTATGCTTTCACTTTTTCTTGTTATGCTTATTTCTATTTGATACTCTTGGAGCTTAAGCTTCTGACCTATTTTTATCATACTAGTCATTTCTCAAATGCATGTCCTGTGGCCTTCGTGAGAGCTCTTTCAGAGGCTAACTGCTGCTAGCTAATTTCATTGCCAGTGAAGGAAAAATGGAACTTGAGGCCCAAAGAAAAGTGCTCTTGAAGACAGGCATAGAAGATGTAAAGAGAACTTAAATAGACTTCAATTAAACATCAGCTTTTTCTGCATATAGTTCATCCATCGTGATTGGATGATGATCACTTTTGTCATCCAGGGGACTGAGGGCTTTGCACTGGGATTTAGTGCTTCCTCTTGTGGCCAGTGAGACCTATGTGAGTCTGGAATGTTCAGCTGCACACTGGGCAGGTAATTCCTGCTGGAGCTAGTGTCATTGGCCTTGCACTTCTTCTCTGGTGCTTTTCTTCTGCCAGCACTGTTGTCTTTTCCTCAGCAATTTGTGTGCCAGTTTTCACATGAACACTTTCAGAGAAGCTTTGAGGGCGTCCCTGAAGCATTTTCTTTGTCCGCCTTGTGAGTGCTTTCCTTCCCTTAATTGGCCACACAGGAGTCGTTTAATGTGATGTGGACAAATATGCAAGTTGCAACTGGATTTGTGTAGTCTTGTGAAGCACTGCACTCATCCTTAATCTTTGGAATCAATAACACTGGCATTATTATTAGTTTCTAGACTGCATTTTTTTCTTTTATTTCAAATCAATTGATAAATGCATCAAGTCATTCTTTTTTTTGTGTGTGTTTTGGTAAACAAGGTTCAAAGTTCAATCACACAATGGTTTGTTGCTTATGTTTACCTCTTTTTTTTGTCTCTGCTTACTAAAGGGTCATGTCCAAAGTGCTCCTTGTTCACTCTTTGTGTAGTTTATCTCTTGTTGGCTTTTCTTTGGTACATTAACCCACAAGTTTTTATTTCTAATATTATTTCAAATTAGGATTTCTTTTTCCATTGCCAAAAAAAGTATAGTACCTGTTTCTGAATTGTATACATATATAGATCTATTGTGATTTTTTTATACTTTAATTATTTTCATACTTTATTTTATGATTTTTCTGGGCTGTCAATTTTTTTTTTCTTTTTTCTATAAACTGCATAAAGGAGGAATCATCTTCTTTAAAAAGTAAATTTTATTTTTTACTTGTCTTCCGGATAGTTTTATGTAAAGATTTTTTCTTCTTCTTCTTTGTTCTCATTATTACCTTGGAGGGTTTAGATAACTAGACCAATATCTGAGATGAACTGGGCAGGAGTCTCCAGATCAAGCATGTATAGTTGTCTTCTATAGGGGTGTTATAGGCCCAATGGAGAATCAGTTTTGAATAGATTTTTGTAACTAAAGAAAAGGGAAAAAAAAACTACAGTATAAGAGTTAAAGAGTTCTGATTGCTCTTTTTATTTTTTGTTACTTTATCCCCTTTCTCAGTGTCAAAGTCATTCTCAATAAAGCTCATAACTTTGTCATGGTTAATTTTAAAACTATTTGGTTCCTTGTGTTGTCCACTTTGCTGTACCTTTAGCATGCATGTGAATAATGTTACTAAAATTATTATGCATTTCAAATTTTTACCAAGGTCACCTAATATAAAATTATGCTACTAGCTTAAGATAATTATACAATATTTTAATTTCAACAACCACTTTCTGAGTTTTTCAATGATTATTTACCCAAAACTATTGATCTTGGGACAACTATTGATGGTGTAAAGTTGTAACTGAGTCAATTATGGTATGCAATGATCATTTTGGGACAACTATTGATGGTGTAAAGTTGTAAATGAGTCAATTATGACATGCAATGATCATCTTGGGATAACTATTCATGGTGTAAAGTTGTAAATGAGTCAATTATGGCATGCAATAATAATCTTGGAACAACTATTGATGGTGTAAAGATGTAATTGAGTCAATTATGGCATGCAATGATCATCTTAGGACAACTACCTTAACAATTCTTGTATAATTTGATTTCTGAAGGCTCAAAATAAATGGATAATAAATAAATATCCTAATATATGGCACAATATGCTAAGAGACTAATTTAAATAATGAGCAAGAAATACAAAAGCACAACTCATTGTAAAGAGAACAATATATTTATTTAATGCACTGCCCTCCACAGTCTGTGGCCACCTTCAGTTCAAGATGTTAGACCAATTTTTATTTTCAGATCTACTTTTGAAATATATTTTCAAATACCAAACTTTCTTATAAACCTGGACACATTTTATTTATATAAATAGCCAAGTGTTAAATAATTACATTAATACAAAATTTATTTTGTGTAACAAAAATAATAGACTAACAAAAAAATTAAATTAATCAAAGAAAATCTAAACAAAACAAATAATAAAAGGGACTCTTAAAAGGATGAAAAACACATAAATTAGGCTATGTTGCTTCATATCTATAAATTTCTTTTTTTTTTCAAGATTACTTATCAGTAAAATAACAAAAATTAAGCTTTTAATATTTGAAAAAAAAAGTGATTTCGCCAGTAATGCTATTAGATTGAGATTGTGCAAAAGCTTTGTTATAATATGCATTTTGATTGATTTTAATTTGTCGAACTGCAGTAATGATAAACACATTTTGAAATATATATATATATATATTTATATAAATATATTATTATATTTAAAAAAAAAGGACTGATGAAATTAACAAGTTCAAAATATGGTGTCTATATGCACAACCTATTGCTACACATTAGAAAGCAGACAGTAATATACAAACTTTGTAATAAATATGACAAGTAATATTATGATGTGGTTTTTTTTTTGAGTGACATCTTGGACAACATTAACAACACATACTTTGGTGAGTTGAACTTTTGATATGACATTGGGAATGAAAATACTAAATACACAAACAGATTTTATATAGGCTACAATCTTTGAAAAGTTAACACATACACACAAAATGTATTTAAAAATCAGATCTACAGCTTTGAAATTATTTGAACATGTAAATAAATACATCAAAGAAGATTTAAAGCTTTGTGCTGACTTTGTGTACATCCAACTTGCTAGCGAAACCATGAACAATTCATTTATCAGTCTACAAATCAAATGAGTTGTTTTTAATAATGCCCTCATTATTAGACAATTTATTTTCAATGACGTCTTAAATTTGCCGTATCATGTGTCAATGTAGGCCAGGGGCAAACAAACAAATATCAAACATATAGAAACAACATGAAGTGTCTTAAGGAAGAAAAATAAAGTACCCTATCTATAGTACAGACAATATCAATTTAAAAAAAAAAAGGCAATAGAAACCATTGTATTAAAATGCTGTTTACAATAAACATGTGTAGAAGGAAATGAAAAACTGGAACAAGTCAAAGAAAGACAATAACATTGTCTTTCAAAGAATTCACACTTGTTAAGAGCTTTTCAATGTAACAATGCAAATTAAATTCAACACAAACAAAAAACTATAGAATTCTTTTATAAACACAAACTGAATATTTGAATTTAAACTTGCAAAAATATTTAAATAAAAAAACAGGTGTAATGGTAAGGAATAGCTTCATTACTTAACTACTTTAAATTAAATTATTATTTCATTACAAATAAACAAATTGACCAAACTAAAGATGATATTACAAGTTATCCAATAAAAAATACAATATTAAAAAATCTGTTATACCAATGTGTTTTTTTAATCTCAAGAAACGAAGCAATATGTAAAATGCTAGTCTTTTGTCCAACTACAAAGAATTAAACCAACAACAGAAGCATCATTCAAATGATATAATGTAATCATCTTCAATAATACCTCCATTACATGACACAATTTGTAAAGCTAAGATCTTCCCTTTTAAAAGTTGGAATGCTTTCATAAATTTAATTGCAAGGAAATCATTTTTCATATAAATAAAAAAATTAAAAAAATAGAAGTTAATATTTTCTTTTTTCAAATAGAATTTCTACATAATTAACTTGTAGAGAAAAGAGATGTTATAAAACTCTACACTGTTCTCCTATTCTCTTCTAGATATTTGTCTAATTAAATTTATGTTTATCTTTGGTAAAAGAGATAAAAAAAGCTGCAAGAATAATGATTTGTAGCATTGTGATATGACTGTTATTGATTAAATGTTAATAATATTGTTCAAATTAATAGCATCGAATTCAAATGATTCACAGCAATTCACTCTTCTTTGTTGAAAGTTAAGCCAAATTCAACACCAGAAAACAGAACAAAACATGGAGAAAACAAAGCCAACACACAACATGCAATTGTTATTTACACAATTTAACTCCCGGGATTCAAAGAGATGTACAGGGTGGATACAACACCAAAGTTCAACAAATGTCTATGACAGTAAGAGTTATCACACTTTCTCCAATTATTATGGCCTGAGTGATCAAAGGGGGACACCATGAAACAAAGAAGTAATGCACACAAAAAAATAATATAAAAAATTTTTTTTGAAAATTATTAACAACCTTTTGAAAAAGGTTTTTAAAAGAAAAAGAACGGAAAGAAAGACATCAATAGTATTAAGTTAATGTAGATAAAATAATACATAAATAATTGAATCAATAGCAAATAAAAATAGCCAGCCCTAATTGCAATGTGAAACATTGTAGGCCAACCACGATATCATCGGGGTACCAATAGTGATGGAAAATTTCAATATAAGTATGAGAATAGCCATAATTTTATTAAAGTAAACTATATTTTGAACATAAAAGAGATATTTACTTTAAATAAATCTAAAATGAGTTTGCAAGTAAATGTGTATGCCTTTCCACTAAGAAAACAGTGAAATGCTAAAGCATCTGATTCAAATTTTTGTTTCATGAAGAAAAGAGTGAAATCTTTTTAAATCTTTACAGCAAAAGCTTTTTTTTTAATAGCTGCAAAAAAACAAAAAAAAACAAAAACAATGTCTATTATTTATCAACAGACCACTTAAGAAAATAGTCACAATGTATTGAGCCATTGATGAAAGATTTCAGCTTTAAATACAATGAAAATAATTTACTGTCTCATCTTATTAATATTATGCCCCCCAAAAATATGTTTGAAATTAATGGATTGGTCAAGCAATAAAAAATTAAGGGGCAACAGAAGTCTTAAAATAAATTTCAAATGCAGCACAATAGAAGGTGTCCAACAGTTACTTTATAAAGAAACATTTCTGAAGCAGTTCAACGTATAATATATCAATACAATAATTAACAGATTTGAACAATATTAGCAAGGTCCTGAGATGAGAGTATATAACAATGTTCTTAAATAGTTGCAAAAAAAAAAATGAAAAGTAAAAATCCTGAGATTTTCCAACACGCTATTATAATTTTAATTGGAAAGATGTAAAAAAAAAAATGTGAATGTGTACAAATTCCTGAGGAAAGTTCTGGAGTAACATTGGGGACGAAATCTAAAGACAATATCTTTCAATACTTTGGTAATGTTTATTTTGAAATCAGATGGAAAAAAAATGTATTTTTTCTTTCTTTTGCAAACCTTCAGCGTCAACAAAAAAATATTGTGTGGCGAAGCAAATATATTTTATTAAGAAAATGCAAGATACAGAGTCATATGTACATTAAAAAAAGTGTGATAATTTGGGGACAAAAATTGAAGCAAAGGGTACGTAACTATGTGTAAATATATACAAATAATAATGTGAGATCACCTGAGTTGTCTTTCCTGAGTTGAATATCAATGCATTATCACTGCAGAAAGATGTCAGAAAAAGTTGGATGTACAGCAAACAATATATATATATATAATTTATGTACAAACTCACAGAAAAGACAATTATTGTCAACTGCGAATCTCAGAAACGAAATTCTAATTCTCAATTTTTTTTAGAACCATGAAAAATTAAACCCTACCTACTCCAAAATAACTCATTTAGCAACACATTGATTGTGCAGGTGATATAATAAGTTACTCATTAGTCTCAAGGCATAGCCAGGTGTGAGTCGTTTTTAATCATTTTTTTGTTAGCCTGATAGAGAAAACAAAACAAAAAAACAACAACAACAACATGATAATAGTCATTCTGCGGCTAAGCTTTATGAGAAATGACATCAAAAATTTTTTTCTTTTTATTGTTCTTTTTAATACTTTTCAATATCTCAAGCTAGATCAGTGCAAAGCATGCTTGTTATAACTTTATTCCAGCTGTTACAGAAGTGGTAGACAAAAAAAAGTGTAAACCTCAGGTGACAAAAGCCTGCATATAAACTGCTAAGCAAAACTGATACTGCAGTGCACAAATGTTCCAGTGAATGCATTATGATCCCCATACTCTTGACATATTAACATTTTTGTGTGAGCTATACCGGAAGGAGGGGAATGAAAGATAACATTCTTAGATGCACACAAATAATTACTGCATCAAGAGAAAATAGTTGTGATAACTCTGTTATACACTATTTGGAAAAACCTAGTTTATAGCCTTGCTTAGAAATATTCTAAATAAAATGATTACATTAAGGGAGTCCTTCTTAGAGATGTTTATCCATTTAGCAGAGAAAAAAAAATCTCCTGTGTGCAACATTTATAAATTGAATAATAAACTCTATAGAGAGCTGAACAGAACACTTCAGTGCAGTTAAATTCAGATATTTCTCTAGTCCTTTAATACCCCAAACCATAGTTTAGTTGAAAAAAAGAAGTTCATGTTTGAAACTTTAAAATGGTTCTTGATAAATATATGTTTTTAATTTAATTTTCTTGCTATAGGTATTGTATAATATAAGTGTATACAATCTTGTTTACTTTTAATGCTGTGTTGGTACACTTTTTTCTAAATTTTAAGCAGAAAATCAGGCTTACTGGATTGATCCAATACTTCAAATGTAATTTCTGCTTCGTTTAAAAAACAGGAAGAAGGCTATAATATGGGCTTAGTCATCAGGAATAGCTTGGGAAAGGGGTGGGGGGTGGGTGTGGCTTACAATCAACTATAGTTATGAACAGATTTTATGAGACTAAAGCAGTAGAAACTTCATTTAAAAAAAAAAGAATTGAGATCAAAAAGATAAATATACTTTTAAAAAAATCACATCATGACTTAAAGAACCATACCCGTATTATTAGTCTGTTATAATAAATAAACACTTTTCCCAAAGCTTACACACAAATAGAATGAAAAAAGCAAAATAAAATTTAAGCAGTGCTTTCCATTCAATACAAAAAATGAAAGCAGATTATGGAAGTTTGAGAACACATCACTGTGAACTCTGTAAGCAATACTGTTTCAGATATTGGTTTTGAGTGTGTAGAATGCTGTTAACATCTAGGAATCTTGATATGGAAAGGTAATTGCAGAATAAAATAAAAATGTATATTCACACTCCTTAAGTGTCAATAAGTCTGTGTTTAAATTTGTTTGTTTTTTTAGATTTACTCCACAGTTAGAAATAGTAAATGCAATATCATGGAAAATTTGGCAGTTTAAAAACAAACTAGTGTAAATATATATATTATAAAAGATGAATGCTTTATGCAACAATATAGAAATGTTATTAAATACAAACTTTGGGAAGAAAAATGGATGTATAGTATAAAGTGAAAATGAATAAATCCCTGCAATGAAATATACAAATTGTACTGAAACCATTGAGGTAGAATTTTTTTCTGAGTGTATAAAAATATAGTTATGGGCCTTTGATTTGTGCCCATACAATTCGTACTTTATGTGTTCTAAATTTAACTTGCCATTACTTTCATCTAACGGCTATATATTCTAGCTAATCCTATTTTTAAACATATTAAAATATATACTTCAAGCTATTCAGCAGTGCCTCTTACAATTTGTGTTGGCTATATATACATTTCAAACTATTTCTCAAGCTGTTAAAGCATAAAAATACAAAAAAAGCAACAGCCAAATACCCGTCACCAGTCAACACTTCAAAATCTGCCTCTAAATATCAAAACATTCCAAATGGTATTGAGTCAAAGAGATAATGCTTTTTTAATACTTTTGATGCAAAATATTATATAATTACATTCTTAAATTGAAGTCAATAGGAAGCAAATATAAAAAGCCAGCATGGAACATTGCTGAAATTTAAAGATTGGAAATGTGAAATATTTAAATTTTGTTCAATTCTACAAACCGAAAAGTTTACTTTTTAGTACCATAGTTTTTTTTTTTTTTTTTTTTTTACATAAATTAAGATTTAAAAAAAAAAAAAAATACCCGTAGAAATAAAAAATAATTATGCAAATGGAAACTTCAGAGTGTGAATTGGACAACAATAGGGGAAGGAATTCTCTGTTTAAAGAAATGAAGATGAATATGTGATGTAATCAACAGTATTGTAATAGTACATTAGGACACATAAATATGTGATGCATTCAACAGCATTGTAACATTACATTAGGACACATAAATATGCGATGCATTGTAACAGTACATTAGGACACATAAATATGTGATGCATTCAACAGCATTGTAACAGTACATTATGACACATAAATATGTGATGCATTGTAACAGTACATTAGAACACATAAATATGTGATGCATTGTAACAGTACATTAGGACACATAAATATGTGATGCATTGTAACAGTACATTAGGACATAAATATGTGATGCATTCAACAGCATTGTAACAGTACATTAGGACACATCCCTGATGTGATTGAACCAGTTTGAAAGATGATTCCCAACAATAATTTATTGTCACTGTGTACACACTATAAATAGATGTTTTTAATCCTTAGTTTTGAGTGTACAACTGACACATGTAATCTATTTAGTTCTTGTTCATGTCTTTTTTTTAATGATGGTAATGTTTTTAATAATCCACAGCTCATGTTGTTGAGTGTATATCATTAAGCAGTCAAACAACATTTTGAAAAATGAATAACTTTAAAAAAAAAATCACTTTTAGTCACAAAAGAAAGAGTACGCTAATTTTTAAGCTAGACCACCTTTGGCACCTAGACCAAGATGTTCAGATAAATGAACAGTAAAGTAGGTTTTGTCTTTACAATCTTCACCACAGACAGAACAAAGGAATGGCCTCTCTGTGTCAGACTGGTGGTACTTTTGGTGCAGGCGAAACATGGCATACTCAGTAAAGTAAATCTCACAATAAGAGCAGCGAAACATCCTGCCTGAAGTCAGAAGAGACAGGAGAAGCTCCTGGAGGTGGTGGTCATTTATATTGCTAGGGCTTGGGGCTGAGTGTGTGGAATTGGCTGGGCTGCTGTGAGAGCTGAGACCAGAAGGGCTAGCATGAGAATGGATATTGTTTCCATTGCAGGATGAGCCAACTGGACTCCCAGATGAGCCATGGTTTTGAAGTGAGCCTGTTGATGACTGAACCAGTGGGCTTGGACAGCAAATATTCACTTGAGCACCAAAATCTTCAGTTGAAATTTTTAGCTCATCTTTTGTGTCCATGCTTTTTATATCTGGATTTCCATTGGTATTGATGTGTTTTTCTTTTTTTGGAGAGAAACAATCAATAAATGGGTTACGTCCTTCTCGTTTGGTCATCTCCCCAGGTTCCTCAGCTTCAACTTTAATATTCTCTTTTTCCCAAGACTTCTTCACTGGACTTAAGCCATTGCTTCCATTTACACTCCTTCGGGGATATTTTTCTTTACTTCTGTTAGTCTCGTCATCATATACAGACTTCCTTTTTCCAATACTCAAGTTAAGAGCATCAGATTGTACTGAAGGAGTCAGGCTGTGGCCTGCAGCATAAGCTGAATAGTTAATGAGCTGGTTAGTTGATGCGTAAAACTGATAAAGATGAGGGGCTGCAGCTGCTGGGTAAGCAAATAGATTAGCAGCAGCCACTGCTGCTAAACTACCAGCCATTGGTGATGCCAAGGAGTTTGTGGTCAAGTGAGTGGGCATTAATCTTGGTGAGACCATGTTCTGAGGTGAGTTTTTGGGTGGAGTTTGTCTTGCAGCATTGACATAGTTCTCTAGCTCTAAGTTAGTTGGGGGAGGAAGGGAATGGCGTTGGTTTTGTGGGTAATTTGAATTTGATTCTGTTGGGGTTTTTCTAGAATGATTAGCATAATGTGGACTAGGAGCAGTTGTGGACGCTCTTTGTGATGTTGTGGTCACTGATGTATTGGTAATGGCCTTGGTGCTGGGACCTGTGCTTTGAGTATGTCCACTCGTTTGATTATACAAAACAAAATCCAGCATTGCATTTCGTGGGACATCATGACGTCTGCCATGCCTGCGCAATGTTGACCCTCTTGTAAATCTTGCACCACAAATTTGGCACTGATATGGCTTTAGTCCCTGGTGGAGCTTCATATGTGACTTCATATTGTTCTTGTAACCAAATCTTTTATTACAAAGTGGACATGCATATGGCTTCTGAACAGCATGTGATCGTTCATGAAAACGTATAAAAGATTTTGCAAATGATTTGTTGCAAACTCTGCAAACTTCAGTTTCTTCTGCCACCAATTCTCCGTTGGCTGCTTGCTCCTCCAGCTCATCAGAGCAGAGTTTCTTCGTTGTTGAGTCTGAGTCTTTCAGAACATCTGGGAGACTGTCAGCACTTCGTCTCTGCAGGAGGCTGTTGCTCTCTTTGCTATCATGTTCACCATCTGACAAAGCCATATTGTGGGGCATGCTTTGACCTGCCTCTGAGTTGTCCAAGAGGGAGAAGTACTTGAGTGAACAAATTTCTTGCTTTGGTAGTGTATGCTCAGAAACAAGGTGTTTTTTCAGTGCCATAATATCTTCAAATGTAGCAGAACAATGCTTACACTTGTATGGCCCCTCGTTGTGATGGCGCAGGAAATGAATGCGAAGGCTGTATGCACAATGAAATGCACTGGTGCAGAGAGAACAAGCAAATGACTTAGTTTGTGAATGAAGAGCCTCGTGAGCCTTTCTAGTGATGCTATCTGCAAAGGATTTCTGACAATACTGACATACAAGAGACTGTGACATATCTAATGCATCAGAATCTAACTTTATGTCCTCCTCATTATGACTTTCATTGAACTGCTCCTGATCTTCAGCTACCTCGTCTTCATTATCTTCATCTTCTTCTTCATCTTCCTCATCTTCTTCTATCAGATTGGTTGAGCTGAACTCTTCCTGGGATCTATCAACATGAGCTTTGTTATTCCACAATGGGGGTGGTGTGGATGGCGTCATTTTCAAGCGGGCACCGGAAATGTTGGCAACAGTGATTTTGTCAGGGTATTCCATCTTCTCGTTGTTTGGGCTGGGCCAGTCCCGTTCTCTACCTGATAAGCGTTTATACTCATGAGGGCTTGGTGACCTCCTTCTATCCGTTTTAACCTGCAGCTTGTCAGATTTGGTTTCTCCTGGTTCAGGAGACTCTGTGGCCAAAGGAATACCACGTAGAGAGGATGGGGGGAACACTGGGGGCTGGGATCTAATGCTGAGATCTGAGCAGTACTTAGCTGTAAGATCCATACCTGAGTCAGAGTTGAATGATTTGGAAAGGGCAGACAGTCCCAAAATAGAATTGCTGTGCTCTCTGTTCTTAGAAGAAGGGGAGGGTGAGGACGACCAGGACATGCTGTCAGACTCTTTCTTTGACTGCAGCGTGTTGCTGTTTTGGTCCAAAGAGGCTATGGCAGCAGCTGAGATGGAATTATAAAAATGGCTTCCATAGTGAGCATAGCTGTAAGCCGATGCTGCCCCTCTGGAAGGACTAGATCCTAGAGCATTTATGGGGTTGGTGACAGGGAATGAAGTAGGGTAAGCCGGGTGTAAGGTTTGTGGTGGGGGTGATGCAGGTGTCGGTGCAGAAGGCAGATTGCTACCAGCATGCGAAGTTATGTTAGCTGAGCTTGAGTTCACTGTCCTTGGGGCAGAAGGCAGCTGATTCGCACTAGCATTTGCTGCTTCTTTGTGACGTTGTTGTTGCTCTTTCAATGCAGCTGCGGCCGCGACTGCTGCTGCTGTGTTATTCTCCTCATTTTTGGCCAGACTATTGGATGCTCTTAGAAGAGGGCACCTGCGCTCATGATAGCGTCTAGTAGTGGAGCGCGTAAATACTTTGTTGCAAAACGTGCACATGCGAGATTTTCTTGGAAAACCATTACTTACATAGTTATAAAGTTCAGATCCAAAATTATAAGTGGGCATTTGAACCCCAGAAAGACCGTAAGGGAATTCATTAACGTTCGGGTAGGCCATCGTGAGACTGGTATTAGTTGAGGAAGGCTGCGCTCTGCTGTATGAGGTGCTCTCCCTTGAGCTGCTTCTCTCGGAGTGAGATCTGGCTAATGCGTCATAAGAAAACTCTGGAGGGCTTGAGCGAGATGACGAGTTGACACCACTTCTGGAAGAAGACAAGGGAGAATATCCCGACAGGAGATGATGCCGAGAGCTCATATAACTTCTGTTGGCCATTGTTTGCTAATTTGACAGTCAATCTATTCAAAATAAAATGCTGATTCTTTTGGCCCCTCAATGCTGGTTTGGCAGTCGCTAAGTTGGACAAAGCTGAATGGAAAGTCGTTGTTGCGAAATACTGAAATGGTTGAATTCTTGATATCCGTGACGTTATTTCTCCAGTGTGCATCCTAGGCATGATAACCTCTGCATCGGTGAAATTCTGAAATGGAAAGATTATCGTATTCGTTATTTGCATAAACTGCAGCAATAATACTGTAACTTATTTCTACCTTTACATTTCAGCGTTGAAATTCTATTTCGTTCTTTTAAATTTACTTATTTAATATTTCCAAATTTGAAAGTGATGTAGCTCAGTCAGAGGCGGCCTTAGCATTATGCGAGGCCCGGGGGAGTGTCATACGTGAGCCGTAAAAGTAGACCATATAAACTGTAGCACATCACGCTAACGGGCTCTTCCACCTCTGATGCTGTAGTTGTTATCATTTTGACAAAACAGTACATTACTTAGGTACTGTACCATTGGACACTTAACAACATTGCGTACTGTATTGTAATTGTTCTGCATTTAAGATTTTGCTAGTAAGATTTAGTCCTATAGTATTGATATAGTGGCCTTTAATCAACGTAAGTAATGATTCAGAATAATTTTGCCGGACAAATCAACAAATTAGATCATATTAATTTCTGCTATCGCGGGGCCCCTTAGGCGCGGTGTAAGTAAAAATAGTGTTATTTTGAAACCCGTATTGAATTAATAATTGCTTGGCTATCTGCTCATCCATAAAGATGTAATTCACTTGGAAGATAATATCGCTCTGTTTTACCTGAGTTGAACAAGAGTTATTTCTTCATACCAACTTATTCAAATTACAAAACCATGAACAAAAGCTTAAAACGTATTCGCTATAAGGGATATGCTCCTACAAAAATTACGCAATGTTTATAGATATATACAGCTAGTATTATTATCTACATTTGCAAGGCTTAGGCTTACTCTAATACCCACCATTTCTCAAACGGACATGTGGTCTGAGAGTGCCGGTGGTGTTGAGATGACGGACCTGGCCCCAAGTACTGACTCTATAAATGGCAAAGGGTGCACTTGGCCACTGTGAGAACTGCCAACTCGGCGTCTAGCTTGGCCATGACGCAGTCGCGGGTGCGTTCTATTCGTGCATAATTATATCCGGTCCCCGCGGTACTCTAATATGCAAGCACAGAATTAGGAGAATATAAAGACAGAAACCGGGAGAATCGGGAAAGGAGCGACCCGGGCTAGGAAACAGGGTAGAACTAAATAAGAAAGAAATACAGAATGGCCTAATTATTTGCAATGTTCAGTTGCTTATTATAGTTTAGATCTCGATCTAGATCTAGATTAGTAACATCATAAACTTAAACATATTAGAATTAATTATATGAACAACACTATCTAGAGTCTAGTATTTTAAAAGCAACCCATTTCAATAAAGTTTAGTTATTTTACTCATGCTAGGACGAATTTGTACAAATGCTCCTTCTTCCCTAGC
Source organism: Biomphalaria sudanica (assembly GCA_036873155.1). Taxonomy (NCBI): domain Eukaryota; kingdom Metazoa; phylum Mollusca; class Gastropoda; family Planorbidae; genus Biomphalaria; species Biomphalaria sudanica. Next base: position 1,197,931 of record JAZGLO010005242.1, on the reverse strand, counting down.
GCTATTAGAGCATGGAATAGGTTGCATGGGCCAGCCAGGAAAACCCAGTGACTTGGCAGAATATAAGTCATTGGTTAACATGCATGACTAAATGCACGAAGCGTAGGGCGTAATCATCTTTTTTTTTTTGAAGTAACGTCTGTATTATATAAGATAAGATAAGATATCCGATTCCAGAAGAACGATAGGGTGCAAAAGGTTTAGCACATAAGCATGAAAAACATTAGGTGAGCGAACCTAGACAAACATACACACACAATTTCAACTGGAATCATTTGTCTTGTATCAAAATTAATGGCGACTGCCCTTCTTCCGTTCAAAACACATTTTTGTGCAATCACAGTCATCTTTCGTGCACGGCTTGGATCCAACGATCTGAAGCTACGCTGTGGCTACCACCACTAGGTTCTATAATTATGTTAGTTCTGATGACCAAAAAAAAAGGGGGGGGGGGGAACTCCGAAAGAAAATATAAGAACACAATTATTTTAAGGATATCAAAATTTAAAAAAATGTTGGTGCCAAAGTTGAACATACCACTAAAACGATTATTTTCAAAATTCTACATATTTGTTTGCTTTTTCAAATAACTTTTCTTTCCAAAATGTCACCAATTTGTTAACTTTTCCCACAATTTCACCTATTTTTTATCCTTCAGTGTATTTTAGGGCAAAAAAATCATAGATCTGTCTCGTTCTGTCTGGAAAAACTATGAATGATTCTAGATGAATCACAGGTGTCGATTGCATGCCTTTAGGTTAGGCTGTGACTAAGCAGACCAGTCTTTGAGCAACAAATTTTAAAACTTCCAGGTTGGAGACACGATCTTTCCTGAAGATGCAAAACTTTTGCGTCTCAAACATTGCACATGAAAACTGTTCAATCTCTACTCGTGATGTATGAAACTTGAGTTCCCTTTAGCCCTTTCTTATACGTTATCTGTGAACGTCTGAGGCTTGTTGTTCAGTGTATGGCAGACTAACTACTTAGACCCTCATTAAATATGCAAGAAAGTAGATGTGAAACCTTCGAATGTCGCGCGCACACACACACACACACCACATAGACAACTGCGTCATACAAAAATCAAAGTTGTCAAAAAAAAAAAAAAAAAGGTTGACAGCGCGTTGTCGTGGTAACGGCACAGCAAACAATGGTGGGAGAAAAATATGACGTTTAGTAGGAGCTTGGCCGAACTTAGGCATAGGCAAACTAGGTAGCCGCCTAGGGCCTCCAGTTACCTAAGGCCGGCCGTGGTAGGGGAACATCAGAAGAACTTCTTCACGACATTTCTCAGCGCATGTGAATGTCTGTTGTCTCCTTTTCGGAAAGTGAAAGAGATAATGGTAGGAAGTGAGGGAAGGGGTCACGTGATATTTTGGAAGGCCTTGACCTACATGTTGTGGCGCGTGACTATGTGCTAGTCTATGTGCAATGACAGGTCAGTATTCTAAGAAGATGTATTGGTCCCTCCCCTCAAAGAAAAATATTTAAAATGTTGAAAGTTGAAAGTAATAATAATATGATAATAATTTTATTTATAAAGTAATAATAATAATATGATAATAATTTTATTTATAAAACAAACAAAATGTAGGCTCAAGGCGCTGTAAAAGTACCGGTAATTTTATGACTACTAATCTATGTGTATATATTTTTAAATGCAAATCTGTTTTTAAAGGTCCGTTACTCTTTATCTGAAAATAAAACCTTTCAATTCATGAGACTGAATAGGATGTCATGTGGTAAACCTTCGTTTCTAAATAATGCTTAGTCTTTTGGTCATTAAATGAAAGGTTTTGTTTAGCTTTGTAAAATTTTAATTATTTTGTTACGACTTCGGCTTTTCTGTACTTTGCGTTTTTTTGCTCAATGTTTTATTTACTTAAACTATCAATCTAGTGCATTTCGATGTCACATAGAAAATACACACACACACACATCAATACAATGAAGACACCACTAACAGCATACAGTGGCGTTGCTTGGGGAGGGGGGGCGGATACCATCTCGGATGACATTCATCAAGGATGAAACCAAAGTGTAGGATTTGAATAATAATAAAATAATTTTGGAAATAAAACGATACTGAAATATTAATAACTATATTATTATTACTATTTGCAAAAGCCGACTAAAACATACCATATCAGACTTCTGCACAAATTATTGGGAGGAGTGATTTTGGGGGGTGGGGGGGATAAACGCACCTGATAGCACTAATCCTTAGTGAGTGTTCGTGACAAATTAGACTGCTTGACATCCCTCCAACAAGCTCATAATTAAAAAAAAAAAAATAAAACACCATTGGATAGACGCCACAATAATAGATGCGTTATATACACACGTTGTCACCTGACTGATCACATGGGATACATCAACCAATAGCGTAACTGAAAGTCTTTTCATCTGAAGCACAAAACATTTTTTAAAAATAAAAAAAAAAAAAAGCGCATGCATAGACGCCATTAATTCCTCTCAGCTCCATTTAGAAGATGTCACATTAAAAGATTTTCAACATGTAGACTGATGAATTTAAAGGGCAACAAGAAACAAAAATCCTGTTTTAACTGCAGAGGTTTTTCCATCAAAGAAAAACTAGCACATAAGTTATATGGGAAACTTCAAAGACAATTAGCTAACCAAAAAGAAACTTTTTCTTTTGGTTTCGTATTTAGATACTTACACAGAAACATTACATATTATAAGGATAATTGCTTGTTTGTATCTACTCCTTCCTCTCCCCTCATATGAGCAGTCTTAATTTTTCTTTCAACGAAGGGACTGTCTTAATTCCTAATAGTGTGATTTATTAAACGAAGCCTGACTTTAATTTGTTTTATTTGTTTGCTCAATTGTTCTAGTAATTAATTCATTTTCCCAGTGTAAGATCTGTAGTCTCCCTCGATACGTAACATCTATAGTCTTGTTTTGAGAATAATCCAGGAGTCCTTTTTACGCATATTCCATAAAACATTGTGAAACTAATGGGGGAGGGGGCGGTCTGTAAATTTCTCTTTCTGTTTATTTCTTGAGAAGCACGGATACTTCCCACATTGCATTGCACATTCAAATTCTGCGATTAGTCCAGCATTTCAGTATAGTTCAATGGTCCAGCTGATGATTTCTACATAAGACGGTGCGCAAAATGCTTATATACCTCTATTTAAGTATTTTTACTGAATACTGAGAAATATTTGAGCTGAGTGCAGAAATTCCCGCTGAAGCCGTGTTCAAAATAAAAGAGTTTTCACTGTGTGGCCAAAATTAAGCGCGCTCATATCCTTATCTTTTTTTTTCTCCAAAGATAATCAAAAACTGTCAAATTTCAAGTAAAATCGTTAGAGCAGTTTTTGAAACATCCGTCCACCCATTGTCCACCCATTGTCCACCTATTTGATTCTTGAACCTATTATGTGCGGCAAATTTCAAAGCCTCGTTCTGAGCGTTGATGTGTTACTATAGTGAAAACAAATACTTTTTAAACAAAAAAATCATCTTATTAGTTCCAAACTCTTCAAAGGTTCCAAGTATATTGAAGCAAGCATTAGTCAACAGTAGGCCCCTACTTCTAAGCCCTGGCACAGCCAATTCACCTTTCCAAAGAATTACAATTCACCATAAAAAATAAACAACGTGCACATCGCCTAGTTTCCTACAACAACAGCAACAACAACGACAGCAACAATAACAACATTATAAAATGTTCTATCATCAAAAACTAATTTACTTTGACATCGTAAGGTGATTTAAAAACTAGGATGTCGTCTGTATTTTTTTTTTATCATCTTATTTGTTTCGTTTTTTTTTCCTTCCCTCCTGCCTGTCTACACTTGCAGTATAACTAGTTACTATTGGTCACTGGAGATTATACTTTTTTTCCCCCTCCGACAGCCGTCCATGTGTGTACGTGATGTGTGTGTGTGTGTGTGTGTGTGTGTGTGTGTGTGCATGAGCGTGTGTATACTGCTCTATGCATGTGTGTGTGTGTGAGGGTGACTGACGCAAACGTGTGCTCGCTTCTGTTTAGTTCCGTGTTTCTAGTCGTTCCTTCGGTCGGCTCACGCCTTGGTATTGATTCGACTGGCATTAGTACTGTGTTGGTAGGTCGCCGAGGCAAGATTGGTATGAGGGAGAGAAAGAGGGGGAGGGGTGAGGATGACGAAGAGGAGGACGGGAGAAATGTCCAGGGAGAGGAAAAAAAAACTATAGAATCTCTTTCTCGAGTTTCTGCAGATTCCTTCAGAGAATACGCTCTAGATGAAAAATAAGAAAAATATTTTGCTGTAATTTATTTTGTAGGATGACCTATAAGATAAACCTTAATACAGAAATAGCAACAGACAAATTCTAAATTATTATTATACAAAATAATAATAATAATAACATAAGGCATAATTTTTTCCCCATTGGATTCAAACTATTAGCGTAGGCAAAGTTGAAGGTGCTTATGATAACAATACAAATAACTAGTCGACCCGCTGCGTAGCATACGCCGCTATTTAGTGACTGGTAAAAATAATAACACACACATCACCAGAAAACTCCTCCAGGAGACTACAATGAATGACTATAAATTAATTTACATGATAACAAACAATAATATAATAAGAAGAAGATTCTGGTTGCATGTCAGAGGGCGTCACATCACCAGAAAATTCCTCAGTGGAAACTGTTAAAGGGACTACATTGAATTTTGTTTCTCTTTAGCGAAACTCGACCCTGGCAGTGCCAGAGAATGAATACGCGTTCGTTTCTAACATAATAATAAAGAAAAACTAGAGGAAGACGAAGAAGAAAGTATTATTCTACAAATGTATGTCTTAAAAACTAAAGGAAAAGGAAAATCTGAAATTAGTTGAAACATCGTGGGAATGATACTAAATCTAGATAGGGCCTGATGTGAAACTGGTTTATGGAAGAAATTGTTCTTACGGATAAATTCGTTGCTAGTAAATGCACATTCCCGGAAAAGCAACGACTTAGCAGATTTGAAGTCATTGATTAACATTGATGACTAGATTGACACATGAAATGCGTAGGACGTAATTATCTTCATTTTTTGGAAGTAACGTCTGTAATTTATAAGATTAGAAGATAAGGGAAAAAAACGCATTTCTCTATCATTATTTGTAAAAAAAAAAAAAAAGACGTTTCTTAGTGACATGTTAAAATTCAATTTTTCTGGATTCATTTTGCGCCTAAATAGTCAAGAAAAATTTAAATGGCGGCTTGTGGGAAACATGCAGGCGTGAAAAAAAAAGGGGGAGAGAAGCTCACTAGAAATAGTCAGGCAACGGGAGAAAACTAGTAAAAAAAAAAAAAGGGCAATGGGAAGGCAGGGGGAGCTAATCTGCGCTTTATCGACTAGCAACAACACAGAGCTAGCTGACAGCAGTACTAGTCATAAAATAGTCGTTAAAAAAAGTACCAAAGGCTGCACTATTTTTAGGGTTATGACAAGGGTCCCCAATAATGAGAAGTAGCTTGTTTACTTGAAAGAAACAATTTAGCCGTAAGCTGTAACCCTATTCAGTTCACGCACTTTACTGTCATGATGTTTGGCGACACATTATTAATAGGTGCCAATGTGAAGATGTAATATCATCCAAAATAGCACAAAAAAAAAAAGCGCGTAATAACATCTATAATCGTCTGGGAACCCTTATGTCTAGGACAACTACAGCAACAGGGTGGACCCTGGCATGGAGCGTGAGTATGCGCGCAGTCTTTAGGGATGAGATATGTGTTTGTGTGAGTGGAAGTGGGAGTTACTGAGATGCGGGTGCAGAGAGGCAATAGGAATACATTGGGGGGTGTAGTAGAGGGGAGGGGGGAGGGGCTGCATGCATACTTGAAACAAAAATTGGTGGAGGGGAAGGGTTCGTGTGGAATGGTGGGAGGTAGGTGATTGTGGAACGTGGCTTGGGTGTGTGGGGCGCAAGTGAGTAATCTGCTGTTTGATATGCTTACAAAATGTGAAGCAGAGCTCCTCCTCCTCCCCCCCCCCCCCGTAAAATATCCCAGCCTCCCTCTTTCCAGCGCCCTTTCCACACTCTGTGTACATATACATACCTGTACATGTGCAGGGTACGGTCGATGACCTGTCGGACGTGGGCCACATAGGGTTCACGGTGAGTTGAAGAGGTTAAAAATAGATTTATGTGCACAAGGTTAGGTCATGAGAGCTTCTCTTCCCCCATTCTCCCCCTACACCTCAATGCTAGAAAATAAAACGCATATGTTTGTGAGTGTGTGAGAGGAGAGAGAGAGAATGAGCTTGTTGCTTAGAGAAACTGTTGCAGAAGAAAACAGGAGGGAAAAAAAGGGGGGTATGTGTATGGAATTCAGTTTTAGAAGCAGGAAGGCTCTCACCCCTAAATGGTAGGCCTGGGAGCAGAGAAAGTACTCCTCTACCACAGATTACTAGTTCAAATCCTATGAATGATATAAATTTGTCATTCCTTTGTGTATTAATCTTTGAATATTATTGATTGCGTTTATGCTTAAGATATAATAGTTATGTATTCCCTCTTAAAATCTAAGCATCATATAACAGTACAAATGATGCGGCTACTTCTTGGAAAAGCCGCTATTGCTTTCGTGTTGTTTGTCTATATTAATGCTAAACTAAAAACGTTACTGATAATACTTTCATCTTTATGGTGCTCAAGATAGTAACAATAGCAACTCATGGGTTTCCGATAATGAACCGTCGTGTTTTGTTTAAGTATTTTATGCACATACACTTAAACCAGTTTTATTAAAAATTTTGTAACATTAAAATATCGGACAGCCGAAAACCTTTCATCAGACATAGTAACTTCTAAGTTTAATAGTAATAAACAAAGGCTTATAAAGCCCCATAAAGAGGCCCAAGAATTCCTATGATGACAAAGCTAAAATTGAATAGCGCAAATTCTGAGGTTTCCTTAAAAGAGGAAAAAAAAGCATTAATTATAACGCATTAACTTTCATCATAACTTTGACCTAGAAAAAATGTAGTCTATTCAATGTAGCCACAGTTTTCCGAAAAAGTGTCCTTAGACAAATATAAAAGGCAGTTCATAGTATTTGTTAAGTCGATCTATGGGATTGAAATGTACTGTTCAGGTGATCTATGGGATTGAAATGTACTGTTCAGGTGATCTATGGGATTGAAATGTACTGTTCAGGTGATCTATGGGATTGAAATGTACTGTTCAGGTGATCTAGGAATACAATTGTAATGTAATGCGTGAGCACTGCCACGCAAGGGGCAGCTGTATTTATCTCATCTGTGAAATGTTATCCTAACTGATACAAACTGTTAAATGTTCTAATATTTCAGACAAATAAATAAATATCATGTTAAGATGATGACATTATTAGTCTTTTAGACGAAACGTTGCGTTCAAACGTCAGGTTTTGTTTTTCTCTTTGGGATCAGACGTCATCGTTCGATAGAACACCCAATGGTCAAAATGACATTTTTAAATTGCGTTGTTAAAAGCGGGAAAATAAAAATAAAAATTAGGAACTAGAAAATTACGCGAAACAATTTAACATCGCTTCAGAAGTGCTGTTAATAAAACTCTGAAGTAACGTATGGGAGTTGTTGGGCCATTCCTGGCTTGAAATCTCATACTTCTGGAAAATTTCAAATATCGATAGTTTCATCTAATCTTTTTTTTTCTAACTCGTCTCTAATTTTGTGTCCTCCCCGCTTCTCACTCACTCCACCTCCTAGTCTCTGCTCCTCCTATCTCGTCCACTCCATGTTCCCCCCTCCTTTTCGTCTAGCAGTTAGTTGAAGGCTTGCCACACAAATTACCGACCTAGGAGAGGGATGGACAAATAGACGACAGACACGCTAGCAGATAGATAAACACGCACCAACACAAAATATAAGAGAGAGAGAGAGAGAGAGAGAGAAACAGGGAAAAAAATCGTTGGTCAATAGTTGTTTGTTCGAGTGAGAAAGACCATTGGTCAATGGAGGACCGTGCGCGTGTATTTAGTTAATAGCAATGGTGGTGGCGGTACTAATGCGTGGACAGATGGATTGGTCAGTCGGATCGATTCACCTGTGAACACGCGCAAAAAAAAATTTGCTTTTAATGATAATGACCGGAAAGGTATTTAAGTTTTTTTTTTCGGTCTAGTTCTTTGTGAATATGGACAGTCGATAAAATCGCTTCAATTAGATTTTTATAATGACTTCCCTTGCTCCTCTGTCTTCATATCTGAGTCACGGTAAACCAACCTACCTATACATCAAATACAATATCGTCACGACATGGTCAAATACAACGTGTCAGTAAGTAAAGAGAGAACCTACATCTCCACAGCAACGAGGTTCGCTTGTCATATTTTAAGTCTACTACAACAAACTTAAATAATGCATTGCAAAACCCGACGTCACCGTAGGCAAAGTTGCCATTATAAAGGTTAATTTAGCCATCATCGTAGGCAATGATGTCAGTGTGGTAGGCAATGATGTCAGTGTTGTAGGCAATGATGTCAGTGTTGTAGGCAATGATGTCAGTGTTGTAGGCAATGATGTCAGTGTTGTAGGCAATGATGTCAGTGTTGTAGGCAATGATGTCAGTGTTGTAGGCAATGATGTCAGTGTTGTAGGCAATGTCAGTGTTGTAGGCAATGATGTCAGTGTTGTAGGCAATGATGTCAGTGTTGTAGGCAATGATGTCAGTGTTGTAGGCAATGATGTCAGTGTTGTAGGCAATGATGTCAGTGTTGTAGGCAATGATGTCAGTGTTGTAGGCAATGATGTCAGTGTTGTAGGCAATGATGTCAGTGTTGTAGGCAATGATGTCAGTGTTGTAGGCAATGCAGTCTTTAAAATCGTTGTAAATGTAGAAATTACACAATACAATACTTTGTGCGATATTTTCGCTATCAATATTTGATCGTAGGTTTATCTTAGCAAGAGCCGATTTCAATCACAGGGGTAGCGGTAAAAAAAATTATAAAATTCTGAAACATCACAATTTAGAAAAATTTAAGACAATGTACTCGATAAAGTGAAGACCTACAAAAGTACTCGATAAATAGAAAACAATGTCTACCAAAGTACTCGATAAGTTGAAAAAGTGTTCTTGATGTACTGATGTTGATATAGTGGCTTTTACTACCATTAAAAAGTAATTTTAACAAATGTTAATACAATATTTAATACATCCCCATTCCTTAAGGTAGTTTCGGACAAAAATGAGAAAATGCGGACTAATTGGCGCAGTATATTTGTCGTACCGATGTATAAAGTAACAAGTGAATGTTTTTTGCTCTAGCGTGCATTTTTTAAAAGTCATTAATCACATTCACCTATCTTATAGATAATCTGTTTAACAGTTGGGATACCACACATGATCTGTCAACCGTCTTTCTCCATTCCTTTCTGTCTTTCAATGACAAATGTGTCCTTTCTTCTATGCTGCTTTCCCGTCCCTTTCTCTGTCTGCCTCTTCTTCTTTTTCCTGGTACTGTTCCCTGAAAGAAGGTCTTGGAGAACCCCGACGCCCTTGTGATATGGCCATAAAGCTTTACCAATATGCCATCATTTCGATATTTCCCATGAAAAACTTAGGGCTTTCTCAAATAAACAGATTGCAGTGTATTGCCACTATAGCTGGATACATATAATATGTTTGAATTTGACTAATAGTAATACTACACATTTAATGAGCTCTGTGGAAAGGGGAGATAATGCCTGTACATTTATGTCGTGATTAAGCCCCTTAGTTTGTTTCTATTTAAACAAGCAGAAAAACTCTCCGACGGAAAATGCTGATCGACAAGAAGAGATGCTACATTCCTCCTGTCAGATATCTGAGAAAATACGTAACTATTTAGGAAAAACAAAATGTAGGCTACGTTAAACAGTAAGAAGGAGAGGGGGGATACAAAAAAAAAGGGGGGAGGGGTAGTTTAAAAAAAAACCTTGAGTATATAACCAGTTACCGTGTTCATACAGACCAACCACCAAAAGCTTTCAAGGAAAACTCTGGGCGGTATTAATGGACGCTGGTTAGATTATCTCATGGTCCTATACAGACGGGATTAAAGCTCTCGGAGATCAGACTGTGGGAAGAAGGGGCCGGGGCTGGGTGGGGAGGTGTCTCATAAGCTCACAAACACACAGCTTTCCGGAGTTATTAAAATCAAAGGATCGGGGAAGTAGATGGGGGGAGGGGGGTGAAGAATTGGGGGGGGGGGGCGTGTCCGTCGTCATAATTCTAAAGATGTGCGGTTGTCAATGTGAGGGTGTTTTGTTTGTGCTTGTGTGTGTGTGTGTGTGTGTTTTGTCATCCCTTATACATCCTGTTTTTAACTTAATTACTAATTATGACCTGATAAAACTTAAAAAAAAAATAAAAATCAGCCAGATCTTGTTAAGAAGAATTTAATGTAATCACTTACACTGGCTCAAATAAAGTGAATAGTTCAAAGTACTGAGGAATCCTAGTCGATGAAGGGCTCAATAGCAACAATTCGATAGTAACACAATATAATGCAACTGTAATACTATTTGATAGTAGATTTTGTCTTAGACTAGAACCAACGGATGAATTATTTAATTTGTTTATACAAAAAAAAATAATTATGGGATATTAAAAGATAAGCTCTATGTGTGTGTGTGTGTTTTTTTTTTGGGGGGGAGGGATATAAACCACAAAAATATATAAACAAAAAGGTTTATAATTATAAATATAAAATACTTTTGCTCATCCCTTTTTTTCATATGTATTCTTTTTTAACACAAAATAAATATAATTCATAATTTTTATGTACATAAATTTGAAATTTGAAAAACTAATTTCGCGCCACATGTTCTATTAGCCAGAATAGGCACACCTTTCATTCAGTCATGTGTCTATATGTGTATCAAGTTTAAGTTTCAGGCATGTGTCTATATGAGTATCAAGTTTATGTTTCAGGCATGTGTCTATATGAGTATCGTGTTTATGTTTCAGGCATGTGTCTATATGAGTATCGTGTTTATGTTTCAGGCATGTGTTTATATGAGTATCAAGGTTAAGTTTCAGGCATGTGTCTATATGAGTATCGTGTTTATGTTTCAGGCATGTGTCTATATGAGTATCAAGTTTAAGTTTCAGGCATGTGTCTATATGAGTATCGTGTTTATATTTCAGGCATGTGTCTATGAGTATCGTGTTTATGTTTCAGGCATGTGTCTATATGAGTATCGTGTTTATATTTCAGGCATGTGTCTATGAGTATCGTGTTTATGTTTCAGGCATGTGTCTATATGAGTATCGTGTTTATGTTTCAGACATGTGTCTATATGAGTATCAAGTTTAAGTTTCAGGCATGTGTCTATATGAGTAGCGTGTTTGTTTTGAATTAGTCTTTGTTTTAAAATATACCAATATCTTTGTTCTAATCATAAATCTATATGGGCCATCCCATAGTGAGGTTATTCGGTAGTGGTCAATTGATACAGATGGCAGTCAAAAGAACTAACTAATATTTACTACTAGTACCTAACAACTGACCAAAACAAATTCCACCTTGACCACTGGACTAGATAAAGAAAAGTGGGTCTTGAGAAGAAAAAAACCAACAACAACACGAAATCAATCACCCCCCGAGGACCACGACTTGACCTTACTTCGGCCTAGACTCCTAGTGACCTGGATTAGTCCATTCCAGCGGTTAGGGGTGAGGTGATGATGAATGCCACTGACCCCGCGCAACCCCAAACTGCTAAGTGATGAAATAAATGTCAGAAAATGAGGGACACTTGGGGCAACGGGGGAGAATATACGATAGTCCCCCCCCCCTTCAAGTCGTCACTTATTTTTATCTCTTCATCTTTCTCCATGCTCTCAACCCCCCCCCCCCCATCGTTGCACCCACCCCCTACATGTTTTCTTCATCCACGCACTAAACCTCTTTCTTACCATGTCGAGCATTTGACTGTCAGTCACGGGGAGGGGGGGGGGCAAAAAAAAACAACCTTTCTACGTCTACCAATGACATGCAGAAAAAAAAAAAGATGATATATACATATAATTAAAAAAGAAGACAAAAGGCGCGTAGCGTCCGTAGCAACCAATGGGACACAAGTAAACGGTAGAAGTTGTAACATTCTGTCCAAATACATTCCTTCAAATGAGAGATATATCGGAGACGAGTTATTCGCAGAAATTCTCAATGTTTGAAATTGTATTGTAAATCTGATTCACATCACTAAAAAATGTACACAATAAGATCTATATGGCTTTAAAAAGGTATGGTCGATCCCAATGTAAACTGAATACTCTCTACACCGGATACACCAAAAAGCTTGTTTTTTTTAATGAGTTTGCCTCCATTTTATGAAAATCTCTCATTAAAAAAAAAAGCAAAGCGAAGGGTAAGAAGAAATCAACTCAACGTGCACATTGATGAAAAAGTTTGAAAATCTAATTCATTTTAATTATAATGATAAGAATCGAAATTGTGTCTACGAGAGAGATAGGGGAGGGGAGGGGGGGGCAAGCCTTTATTCTTAACCTTCTTAAATAATTAAAAGACTTTCTTTAAAGAGACAAAGAAACTTTTTTTTCAATTAAGGTGTCATTAGTATACAACAATCTATGAAAAATTAAAGCGGTAAAAAAAGGGCCTAAGACTTGAATAATGCATTCTGTTTGTCATGCTCTGACTTCTGGGCCTAAGACTTGACTAATGCATTCTGTTTGTCATGCTCTGACTTCTGGGCCTAAGACTTGACTAATGCATTCTGTTTGTCATGCTCTGACTTCTGGGCCTAAGACTTGACTAATGCATTCTGTTTGTCATGCTCTGACGTCTGGGCCTAAGACTTGACTAATGCATTCTGTTTGTCATGCTCTGACCTCTGGGCCTAAGACTTGACTAATGCATTCTGTTTGTCATGCTCTGACCTCTGGGCCTAAGACTTGACTAATGCATTCTGTTTGTCATGCTCTGACCTCTGGGCCTAAGACTTGACTGATGCATTCTGTTTGGCATGCTCTGACTTCTGGGCCTAAGACTTGAATAATGCATTCTGTTTGTCATGCTCTGACTTCTGGGCCAGATCTCTTGACCTTTTTTTTTTGTTTTTAACGCTAATCCAACAAAAACATACTCCCACGACAGTACGACCCTAAGCCTAATTACATTTTTATACTAAAAGGGAAATATAGTTGCCCCAAATCAAGCTGCCCCATGACAAGATGCACAATAAACGCTTTGGTCATACACTGGAATTAGTCGCCTGGTATACACAATGGTAAAACTGTAAAGAATGGCGTCCCACACTCAGGTCTTCTCTCACACATATAACCACACACACACACACATAGTTCACTATTCGCGAGCGTATAAACAGGACATCACGTGCGAATCCCTTAAGCAAGCGCACATGTGTGTGTGTGCGCGAAGTCAAAGAATGTATGTTCAGGGAAAAAAAATTGTGTGTGAGTACTATTAAAAAATTGCTTCAATGAAATCAACGAAATTATCCTTCAACATTATTTAACTTCACTCTCATTGCCGTATGGGTCGTGTCATAGTCGGCATCGTCTGTCGTATACTTCAGTGGCAACTAAAACTGTTGAATGTGTACATACATTTACACCATATTCGTATTCATATGTTAGCATGTAAAAGTAGGATTTTTAATTTAAATGAGTTGTGCATGGTATAAAAAACAACAAAACTTGGATTGCACTTCACAAACTTCTTGGCGTCCCATTTGAGCTTGACTAGGTAAGAGTATAGGTAAGTCTTTGAAGTGTAAATTATGCCAAAAAAACAACAACAAACAAACAACACAAAAAACATACAATAACATTCCTTTTTCGTATACAAATAAAATAGTTTTGTTTTCTATGATTAAAATGATCAGGAGTAACTGAACCATGCGCTTTTATTATTTTTTTAATCCGTGGCAATTCCAGTTTTTTTTTAAATCTTTTTTTTTTATCACAAAGTAAAACTGTTGACCAAATGTGAATTAGTAAATAAAATAGTCAAAATAAAGGCAGATATTTAAAAAAAAATAGAATAAAGGAAACACATTTTTACAATTTTGTACTTCTCGTAAATCTGAATAAAAATCATAAATTCATTTCACTTACCTTCTCGGACTCATCATTTGACTATTGACTATACATTTTTGAAACTACAAGATTGCAAATATGTACATAAATACAAATTTACTTACAAGTGTTGAAACATTTACAACAGCCGAGTACATGTATAAAGGGTATAATGTAATGCTAAGATTTAATTATTCCCTTCCCGCTTACTGACTTGACTTACATTGATCTGGTTGACAACTGCTCACAATATAATTATATCTACTCAGTGTGCTACATCCGACTTATAGTGTTTCGTTGTTTTATTTTCCTGTTATACAACAATGTCATTGTTTTTGTTTTACCGCAGACTACATCCGAAGCTTGAACTTTCAACCCGGACGAAATTGAGAGTCAGATGCAGGATTTTTTAAAGTGGTAGTCTACCCTGAAACACGCGATTACACTGAATGCATCCGTAAGTGTGGCTATTTTTAGAACAATAACGAAAATACCATCTAGAAATAAGTGTCCATACCATTCGGAAATGTCCGATAAACTGTCATTCTGATCAAAGTATTTGGAAAATTCGTGTTGAATCATATCTAAGATGACTAAATAATAAATGACTTTTGCAATAAATCTATGTCAACAATATAAAACTAATTTTATATAAAGTATCATTTCCCGCCTTTATTATTCGTTTAAAATTAAAGTAATAAAAAGATTGCTAGAAGGGCGCAGCTTTTAGAGGCAATTCATATTTTTGTCTAAAATGTAAAAGTTTTGATACAATCATCTCCCTTTTGAGTCAAACGCAATATCTCTGTCTTTTTTAAAATAATATATTTTTTTAGCATTAATTAGAGATGTATACATTAACATATATATGTTACATTCAATCACAACTTGAAAGCTCTTTGGTAAATTTACTTACATCGATCCTCTGTTCAATGCTTATTTTAGTTAGGTGGACTTAAAAGGCTCTCCACACGATGTACTGAGAAAACCTTTAACCCACACTCTCACACAGTCATCACGTACACACACACACATACACTCTCTTGTAGAGCTGCTGTACTGCTGCTTATCTTGGGCAGAGATTCACGTACACACACACACATACACTCTCTTGTAGAGCTGCTGTACTGCTGCTTATCTTGGGCAGAGATTCACGTACACACACACACATACACTCTCTTGTAGAGCTGCTGTACTGCTGCTTATCTTGGGCAGAGATTCACGTACACACACACACATACACTCTCTTGTAGAGCTGCTGTACTGCTGCTTATCTTGGGCAGAGATTCACGTACACACACACACATACACTCTCTTGTAGAGCTGCTGTACTGCTGCTTATCTTGGGCAGAGATTCACGTACACACACACACACATACACTCTCTTGTAGAGCTGCTGTACTGCTGCTTATCTTGGGCAGAGATTCACGTACACACACACACATACACTCTCTTGTAGAGCTGCTGTACTGCTGCTTATCTTGGGCAGAGATTCACGTACACACACACACACATACACTCTCTTGTAGAGCTGCTGTACTGCTGCTTATCTTGGGCAGAGATTCACGTACACACACACACATACACTCTCTTGTAGAGCTGCTGTACTGCTGCTTATCTTGGGCAGAGATTCACGTACAAGCCAGCAGCACGACCACATCTGGAAATTTACTAACAAAACCACACATACACCTAAACAGAAAAAAAAAAAAACCCAGACGTATCAAGGAAGCAATTACAAAACCTTAAGAAAAATCTAGGGGGAAAAAAACAACATAAAAACAAAAATACTATTTAAAAAAAAGGACCCTGATACTTTTTTTTATCAAAGCTTGGTAGCAACTCATTGATTTGTGAAATGCTGCTCAATAAAAAAAAAATACCAACCAGGGGGAAATAAACTGTGCAGTACTACTGACTATGAGCTACCTCCCTTTAATCGCAGTCTGTTTCCCCTCCTAACTCCTACTGTGTGTGTGTGTGTGTGTGTGTTTGCGCGTGCGTTTTCTCTTTGGTCAGTCAGCAGTAGAGCCAATACTTCATCCCAGGAGAGGTTCAAGAAACTTGTGCAATACAACTCAATAACATTTTTAAGTAGCTAACTCAAAATATACTAGACTTTTGACCGTCAACAGCGAGAATGCATTTTAAACCAATTTTTGTATTCCTAGTAGATCTACTTATTTCGCTGCTATTTTTTTTTTTTTTGCTTTTTTAAAAATTTTGGACTACTTTTTTTTTGGAACAAAAGCACTCCGAAAAAAAAACCTTTCTTATTGGCCTGGAGGTCAATGGCGATGGCCTTGACCTTTTCATATCATCTCATACATTAAAAGAATTCCGTTTCAAAAGTATACTTCTTATATCTACTTACATTCAATGCACTAGGTCATGTATTTGTTCTTTAAAAACAAACGTTATGACTACATCCAATA
This sequence comes from Biomphalaria sudanica, assembly GCA_036873155.1. Lineage (NCBI taxonomy): Eukaryota > Metazoa > Mollusca > Gastropoda > Planorbidae > Biomphalaria > Biomphalaria sudanica. The sequence continues at coordinate 1,181,424 of JAZGLO010005242.1, read as the reverse complement.
TATCTTTGAATTCTTTTCCATTGGAGACAAATCTTTTTTTTTTCTACTTTAATACAAAATAACATTACATTAAACAAATATTACATGTACTGCAACTTTTTTTTTAAACACATAATATGTCAACGTGACCTAGACTATGAAACGGGAGAAATTTAAACATCATTTGAAATTGCACACAGAATATTTTTTTTATAATTTGTTGCAAAGTGTCAAAAGGAAATTATTGTTTACTGATATGAAAGTTTACACTTGTAAATGGAGAGTTTTAATTTTTGTTATGTTTTTGTACTGTTAAATGTAAATTGTGCTAGTGTTATGTTACGCTAACATTTTCGTGACATGATATTGGTTTGTAGAAAGTCGGGATAATTAATATAGCTGCAAAGGGAGATAGAAATGTTACATTTCAGGATGCACCCGCCAAATGTTAAAATACGTTTTTCTTAGCCAGATTTTAAACAAAGTTTTACATTTTCTCAGCAAATTTTTTTTATAATTATATTTGTAACTTTTATAATTTTATAATACAATTTAATAATAATAATAGAAAGAAAACGAAATACTGTTATTATGTTTAACTTTTGTAATCTTATATACTAGGCCATGTTGAGAACAAATCCGTACGCAATAGTTACTAAATCTAGTTTTTGTAATATTAAATAAAACAGCTAACACCATGCAAAAAAATTCCCCTATCATGCAAGGTGTTCCGACTACCAGAGTTACACAGGCTATCTTGGTTAAACAGAAGTCATACACAACATGGGTGGCCAACCTTTTTCGGCTATGGGGCCATATACATTTCCGACAAAGGTTTGACATGCCGCCCAACCCCCCCCCCCATATTAAATGTTTAGTTTAATGGGACCGATTCTCTGAAGTTTCACTATGAACTGTTGGTAGAGATTTATAGGGACCGGAAAATCTGCGTCACGGAGAAGGCCCGCAGGTTGTGATTTGGACATCACTGACACTGAACATCTTAGTGCGTACAAAGTCTCGCCTATTTCTCCCGTTCGACATGTCAATGCCATACTTTGATTGGTAGCTTTATATGTTCTATAGTCAACAAATGCTTATACTTTTTGTTTTCAAAATGAAGGCCTCAATATCGTTAAATTGTTCAAATCAAACTATAAATTCAAAGTCTTCGAATAAAAACAGTAGCTCTCTCTCTCGCTATGTCTTTATTTCAACTCCAGTCTCTCTCTATCTCTTTCTTTCTCTGTCTCTCTCACTTTCTTATTCTTTCTCATTTTTTTTTAAGCAAGAAGACTTTAAAAAAAGTCCACGACTAGCAGGCAACTCATCAAGTACTGAACACAGTATCGATCTCAGTGACTGTGACGTATCGATGCATAGCGAGATCCTAGCTGGCATACATTATTTTAGTAGGCGAAGATACTTTTGGAAGAGAGATGGAAAAGGGGCACGTAACCCCGCGGGCTCGAATCGTTATCATTATTATTTTTCAAAGTCGGCACACACACACACACACTCAATTTAGATTAAAAGCAGGCGTTTTGTTACAAAATATAATAGTTTCAGTAGTATAACATAATATAGGAAGCTAACTGTAGAGATAATGTGAAAGAAGAGATTCTGAGACAAGCCTTACGTCATATCGTCTGCTGCAGCTTGGAAAGCGGCCATTTTGGTGACCAAAAAAATAGTGATTGAAATTTTGAAGAAAAAAAAAACGATAAAAGATAAATAAAACTAATATATACAAAATTAATTCCTACTGAATTTTCAAATAATATAGTAAACTGATCATTCATATTTTATTTCATTTGTCACTGAAAAATAAAGAGAACAAAATTGGCGAGTATAGGGATGGATCCCACGACATGCGCGTTATTAGAGCGGCGCACAATCAACTGAGCTTTCCAGTATATACGAAATGAAATATTGGACAAAAATGAATGATTTCATGTTTTTGCTAGAGACTTTTATGTCTTTTAACCAACTTCAACCCTTTCACACCCCCTTCGTTCCATCCAAGAATAAAGTGTGTGCACAAAGTTAGCATATAGTCAAATATAAAATTATATTAGCTAAATGCTGACTACGTATAACGAAATAATAGTTCCAACTAAAGTACAAATCATAAACTACTTAACAAAATTTATTTTTAAACTAAACTTTTTACTAAACATTCTATTATTAATTCCACATCATACATGTAATAAAAACTGTCAGTAGCTGAAGAATTTGAGTGTTTTGATCTTTGTCCAAGATTTCTTTTAACAAAGGCGAATACGGCGAAAAGGAACTTTTTAAACAGATCCCGACGGAACCCAACAGCTTTTCTTGTTTCTCCAGTAACAAAACGTGTAGGTCACAGCTTAGTAAATGTTTTTCTCTATCAAAAAAATCTTTAGAAATTAAGATTATCATAAAGATATAGTCATAAGCCTTTTTAAAAAAATATAAACTATTCTGTCACGATGAAGAATAAAAAAATAAAAAAAACCTAGTGATCTAAGGAAACCAGATGTCGCAAAGCTCTTCTGTCTCTATGGCCGACGGTTAAGGAGGATTCTGTGTGGCCAGTAAAAGACCAACAAACTTTACATCCCTAACGTATATGTCAGGTGCACACTAGATTTGGGTGTTCGAACCCAAGACCCATTCGGCTTTACCGCTGGGTCACCAGGTCCCACAATGAAAGTACGTTTCTTGGAAAAACATGTTTGAAATCAAAAGTAAACAATGCCTTGACACATTTGGTACTTGACGTGGTTCGTCGTGGCGATTTTTTTTTTTCAAATAGAAAAACTTATTATTTGCATATTTGGATCAATGTTATCGTGAAACATAGTAGCATCAGTAGAATAAGAAGCAAAACAAATACTGGAGGATACAATGAGGCATACAGTTCATCTTATGTCGAAGTACTGTTATGGCCATGGATGTGATATTAATTAGGAAACAACTACATTGCTATACCTACATTACATGTGCACTCTTTTGTTAGATTTAAATAGGATTGTCGTATTTAGAAAAGTAAAAGTTATACTTAGCGAAAGGATATTGATCTCTTGACCTATGAGACTCAAAAAATTTGGCCATAGAAATTCATATTACGTAATTACGATGGAGTAATAGCTAGAAGGTGTAACATTATGGAATAAATTAATAGAATTACCTCACTTCTTATTGGTCACAGAGTACGAGAGGAGGTAACCGGGTAACCCAGAAATGTCAACAATGTACACAGATTCATTTAATATTGAGTTAGTTGTCTTTGTTTTTCAAATGTAGTAAGATGGCTGTGCATTGTTCTTGTTTCGTTTAAATAATTGAACATTAGATAAGTGAACACTTTGTAAGTATGTTTATCTGTATCTATATTTTAGTGAGTATGTTTAAATGCAAAGACCTTCCTTCAGCGAACAGTACCAGGGAAACGAAGAAGAGGCAGACAGAAAAAGCGATGGGAAGACAACATAAAAGAATGGACAGGCCTGCCATTGAAAGACTAAGACTCAAGCTGTTTTATTGATCCTTGTGGAAATTTGTTGTCATTACAAGGACTCTTTTCTCATATAAAGACAACACAACGGTTATATCCAAAGCAAGAGACAGAGGAATGGAGAAGGGCGGTCGAAAATCTTGTGTGGTGCCCCAACGGTGCAACAGACTAAGGAATAGGTGAAGGTGGTATGTTTTATCCAGCCTGACTATTTAAATGAAACTGGTAAATAAATTCAAATTCATTGTAGTAAACATTTTGAACATATTACTTAATGGAATTTCGCAAACAAAATATTCAGTTTAAACATAGTTCTTAGTAATCACTATTAAATATTGCTACCAGTACAAGACTTTCTAAGTCACGGTGTAAGAAGGTAGACAATTGTAAATTAAACGAGTTAAGCGATGGTCCACGCTTAGAGGTAATTATTTTTATTGCATTTATTATCACCTGTGATTTTAAACTATTATAAGTTAATTCTTTTGCAAACATAACTAGCATTAAAACAATTAATTTGAAGATTTATTGTGTGCTTTAATTGCGATCGCTTACTGTAATCTGTTCATAATTTCCAAGACATTCCATAAGTTGTGAAAAACATATTTTTTTAAATTAAAAAAAAAAGGTTATAACAACTCAATATGTCTGTATGTCTGTCTGGGAGGAATCTTGGATTTTCTTACTTTAATATTTATTATTACCTTGAATGTACGGATTTGTTAATTCGTATTTCCTTACACCAGAGAGTGTTTGTCAAACTTTCTCCTAAACGGAACACTTCGCACATTCTGAGTATTTAACTGAGCTCACTTTGGCTCACTTTCTAGAGAGGTTCATTCACGTGCTGGCCTACTAGTTCATCGAAAATTGAAATGATCTCGATACATTCAGTTCAGAAAGTTAAATCGAAAGTATTGTGAACTGATTTCTGTCAAGTACAAAATATGGATTATGTACACAGCACTTTGACTGATACTGCGTGCAGTTTTAAACAGAAGTAAAAAAAAAAAATCATATTTTCGTATTTACACACGTGACTTCAACAGACAAGATAATTACGTCCTACACGTATCCATGTGTTAATCTAGCCATGAGTTAATCTAGTCATGTGTTAATCTAGCCATGAGTTAATCTAGTCATGTGTTAATCTAGCCATGAGTTAATCTAGTCATGTGTTAATCTAGCCTTGAGTTAATCTAGTCATGTGTTAATCTAGTCATGAGTTAATCTAGTCATGTGTTAATCTAGCCATGAGTTAATCTAGTCATGTGTTAATCTAGCCATGCGTATTGTCTAGAGACTTTCACTCTGCTAAGTCTTTCGTGGCTGATTCAGGCAACCCATTTCACGCTCTAATAGCACTAGGCAAGAAGAAGAAGCACTTGTATAAGTTTGTCCTAGCATATGGAATAAGAACCTTCTATTTATCTGTGGGTCTTTCTGAGTATTTCATACGTTTTTTTTTTTGTTTTTTTTTATAAAAATTTTTAAATTATGGTTGAATGTTTTATGCATTATTGCTGCTTTAAATATCAGTCTTCTTTCCTTATTGTCTAATTTAGTGATTTTACTCATGGTGATACTCTAATCAAATGTGAACATTCGTTTGTTTTAAATCTCACGGTTCTATTTTGAGTCCGTTGTAGTTTTTATATGTTTACTTAAGTTGACGGGTCCCAAACAGAAGACGCATATTCTACTATTAGTTTAACCAATTAATTAAGTAAATACTGTTGGAAGTCCGTATTTCTCCACTTGCAGAGAATGCACTATAAACGACATCGTAATGGCTAACCGAAATAATAGCCTGAGTCCTATCAGCTTAAAGCAGTAGCTATAAACTAAGAACGTGTTTACGGAAATTAGCCCCCCAAAAAATATATTACAGCAACTTTTGGAGATGTCGGGGGGAATAACAGAAAGTGAAACACGATCCTGACAAAACATTCACGACTGCCTTTTAATTATTAGTGACCTGGTTTAGGGCAGCCTCCCCTGCCCAATCCTTACCTGCGCCTCGTTACAGGCTAAACTATTTCCATGTTATTTACTTTCATTCATAAAAGAAGATGAACAGTTCATACAACAGTGATGTGTGTGGGCTCAGTTTAAACAAATATCAAGTAAATCCAGGACATGGCCAAAACAGTGTAGGCTACCACCAATAATAATAATAATAAGAAGAAAAATAACAACAACAATAATAACAGTAATAAAACAATAATAATAATATAAAATTAATAATAATAATAATAATATAATTTTTCACGCTCTTGGATGGATTCTCACTCAAAAAGTTTGCCGCTTAGGAAAGCAATACCTATACTATTGTTAATATTTTGTTAATTGTTCAGACGACAAACACTTATTATTATCTTTCTTTCTTGACCTACTAGTTTTGGCTATGTATTGGATTTCAATAAACTAACAGATAGTTCTTTTTAAACCTAAGTTCCACATTTCGTTAGTGTCGGCTTTCAATAGACACTTTTAAAAAGGCCTATATTTCTCTGGTGTCGGCTCTTAATAGACACTTTTAAAAGTCCTACATTTCTATAGTGTCGGCTCTGAATAGACAATTCAAAGTCATGCAAGTTTTAATTGGTTGCGATTGTCTCTAGTTCGATACAGAAAAAAAGTTCCACGAACTTCCTCTGCTATTACTGTGCTAGCTATTCTGATTTCTAAGTTAACCATTTCGTTTGTTTTATTTTCAAGGGTGGTAACAGCAGGTGTCAAATGAAAAGCCGACGGTACAATTACAATTTTCTATTTGAAACAAGAGACCACAGAGTTGTGCTGTGTTCATAACAAATAGCCTCAAACTCGACTTCATTAGCCTCGATTTTATTTCACACGAGTGATAATTATGATTCTTTAAGACAGAGAAACAAACAAACAAAAATCTAAAGTGAAATAAAATATGGAAACTAAAGGGTCGTAGAAAAGAAAGAGGAAAAATATAAATTTTCTAATTTAAGAATTTATACGACAGTCATGATGAAGCCCATTAATTTTTGTGGTTATTTGAATAAGAATGCGGTTATTAAGACTTGACGTTTTTAATTACTTTTTATCAAACAAGTAAATGAATTAAGAAAAAAAAAGCAACAACCATATTTAAAGAAAAGTTCAATTTTATTCTTTTCAGTGCGTACGGAAAATAATTTTAAAAATAACTACAAAGAATTATGTTAGAGATATTTAGCTATATTTGAAAAACTATAAATAGCTAGCTTATCTGTGGGATAGTGTTGATAAGCTATGTGTTTTTTAAAAGTATCATAACTGGAGTGCACACATTTTTTAGCACTGCAGAATTAAATTTAATAAACTTTTACGTTGGCAGTTTATTTCTTAAATTTAGTGGTTGGCAAGATTGAAATTCAGTTTTAGCGTCCCAATAAATTTATTCACTCTAAAAAAGCATTAAAACTTTGGAACAAAAACAAAGTATATGATAAATATATCTCTGGAAAGAATACCAAATTTAAGAGAAGTTTAGGTGATACTGAAAGAAGATCAAATAACGAAATTAAAATGGTTTAAAACGGAAGACAAGCTGGATAGGCACCATGAGGAGGCATAGGACAGCTTTGGGTGCAGACTAAGATGAAGACAAGAAATATTTCTAGATGACTTGGGTTATAGTACCGTTATACAGACCTAAAAGACTTAGATTCACATGGGGAGATAAATCTGGGTATATTAAGTATAAATGTTTATCATTATGAAATAAATAACCATTACTATTTTACAAAGTGTTCCAGAGCTGTATTTCTGTTTTAACTAGCCCAGTATCAATTTCTTCATTGACAAGTAAAATAGTTTGGGAGCACCGGTCATGGAAATAAAATGGCGCCATGATATTATTAGTGTCACCATGCAGTGTTGGAGAGAAATTAATGAAGCAGAAAATCACCACGCGCGTGCAAGCACAATCACGTCAACACACACACTCATTGCTTGTATACTTCTGTGCATTCACATGGCTTCTATCCCGTCATCCCTTGCACTATCCAGTGTCTATTAGTAAGGTTTCCGAATTATCACTCTTCCCAAACTAATATTAGCCCGCCAAAAGAAAAAGGGAAACAACTGGTTGGAGTTAGGCTACTACTACGTGAACTCAGAATGGGTATGCATAGAACATGGAAAGTACATGTACAAAGGACATACAGTAACCTGTCTAGTCTGATTTCTCTTATTCAAGTACTCTACACATTTGAGCAAAAAATGTCTTAATTTAGATCGAACTTTATAAATATAATGCAAATGAAATTCTCGTGACGTGAAACTAGTTCCCATTATAAAAAATAAATAAAAATAATTTCATTTTATTCATTTGCTGTTCAATATATATATAAAGATGATTGATCAGTAAAAGCTTATCTTTAATATCAATTGTAGATCACAGCACACGTACGGCATACGAACTAAGATTTTCTAGTGAGAACTATGGTCGTCTTTTAAAAAAAAATCTTCTAAGAAATATTCCAAAAGTGAGTATTATCACGTGCCATCATTAACATGGGCGTCAAGCTCATCCGCTTCTATGTCCGACTTTTATCGAGGGTATCATGTGCCAGCACAACGAGCAACAGTCTTTACTTCGCCCAGCTCAAGTCCTAAAAACTCGATGCTCAAAATACAAGTCTTTACCTAGATTTAAACTTGAAACCCTTCGGAAACCAAGCGTTACGTTTATCGTTCGGTAAATAGACCCCACTTATAACAGCTTAGTGTAGTTAAAATGGCATTGCCTCGCAACAGTCTGTCAAGTACGAACACTAATGCCCTGAAATTATAAGTGATCCGTACACCACAAAAAGTTGCATTAATTTTTGAAAAAAAAAAAAAAAAAAAAAAAAAAAAAGTACACCTCCGAAAGTATGAAAATTAAATCTGATTGGACAGTTGCGACACAAGTGAATCTAATCAAGTTCTTTCAACTCTTTAAATCATTTGTCTCGTTTCTTTGAAGTACAGAAATAAGGAACATAAGGCACAACAGGCGCATTATTGTTGTTTTCAGAACCCTTCTTTTATTCCTTTGATTTCTTACTGTCATTTAAAAAAAAAACGTACTGGTTAGTTCCGAAAGAGTTAAATGTCAAGTTTACCGCAAATGAGAATGAGTTGTCTTTAAGAGTGAAATATAAGCCCCTGGTGTCATTAAGGGTTAACAACGAATACAAGATTGAATATAAGTGTAATAAGAGATTTACATTGTAATAACATTTGAACATAAGACATGTACATCTTACTAACAGTAGAATATAAGAGATGTACATGGTACTAGGAGTATAAAATAAGAGATGTATATCGTACTAACAGTATAACATCAGATATAGAAGTCATTAAAAGTTGATCTCATTAGGAGATCAGATGTCACTGAAAGTGTAATACTATTGCTTCCGAAGTGTATTGTAAGTATTGTCATTAAATGCGTCAGACGTAAATTATTTTATGAAGTAACGTCTGTAATGTATAAGATCTACATGCCATTGGATCTGTAGTGTAATACCTACGTGGCATTTAAATGACCCATCAAGACCTAATTGTTCTTAGAGGTGTATTGCAAGTCCTATATATGATACAACATTTACCATATCAAGTGTAATGAAAATGATTCAAATGATACATAAAAGCGCTCATTTTATAAAAAGTTGAATATAAAAGCTAGATGTCAGTAAAACAGTGCCTATGTATGAGATCTAGATGGCAGATGTCCTTAAAATAACACCAACTAAATTGGCCGTTTTAAAAAAAAAAGTTTCTTATAGACCGTAGAGACGTGGTACCTCTAGAGTCAGTCTTATATACAGAGTACCAAAAAGCCTATCTGTCAGTACAGAATGTACATCTACAAGTGACTTCCGTATAATTAGCATAATGACGAGGATGGACACACAAAAAAGTGCGACGCGTTATCGCCAGGTTGTGACAACATTCGCCAAGTGTCAAGGTCGTCTTTTGACACATGTACGTCACCAAACGGGCAATACCTTAGAAAAGGCAGTTCCCCCCTTTCACGGCCTAGGTAAAGGGTTATTTGAAAAGGCTTGGGGGGAAAGGGGGGAAAGGAGATGGCCGCGGTGTGGGTTCACAAAAGGTCACGTGGTGCAATAAGATTCAAAACATTGACAATAGGCCTTATTAAAGCGTGCACGAAACAAAACACATTTAGCGCCAGACCTAACTTATGGATAGAGATAATAGCATGGCTTGATGTCTATTGTTGTGGGCGCGTTTATCTTGTTCTTTTATTAAATCTAGATCTAGTGTGTTAATATAATATGTATTCAAATATAGTAATTATCTCTATTGCTATGTCTTTTACAGCTAGCAACTGGCATATTATTTTAATAGTATATTCATTTTTAGAAACTTAAGACTTAATAGAAAACATTTGATTTTGTATAAAATAATACATATATTCTTAGGCCTTGTTTTATTTTCTTGCTTTATTCCATCTGACTATGAGTCTACGAAAACGCACTTTCCAAATTTGAAATGACTAAATCAAGATATAGGGGGGGGGTGCACGCCTTGTATATATATATATATATATATATATATATATGAGTATTTAGAAAACTTTATGTGACTAGGTTGAAATTATAAATTACTGTAAGAGAGAAAATTATCCATTGTCATTTAAAATAAAATGAAAATCTAAACACTATATGAGAGAAAAAAGTAATCACTTACCAAAAAAACAATTTCTTATTGATTACCAAGCAGTAATCAAACGTCTTCGATGAAGGAACAAAACAAATCAATTTTTTTTTTTTTGATTTTTTGTTTCACTTTTGTTTCCGAAAAAAAACAAATTTAAAAGTCCATCACATCAATTTTAGAAATAATTTTTTTTCTGAACGTAAACAAGAACCGAAACTAAAAACAAAATATAATCTAGTCCACATTATGTTATCGGCTACATTGTCCTGGGCTGAGTTATCGGTTTGCACATAATGGAAAGTCCGTAGTATTTTTGTGTGTTATTTTCTCGCTTACTTTGTGTTGGTCGTTTCCCCAGCGCTCAAAAGTAATGCGGCCGGCGAAAAATGTACAACACGTTTTCACTCCTTCAAGGCAAGCGCAATAACTCTCCGCACCGCCACAGAGACAGTACACCTCGCATTATCAACGACTGACACAATAAGGCATACAGAAAGGGGGGGGAGGGGGGGGAAAGGGGGAGTCTAGAAAATCTATCGCGGTAGTACTGTTTTTAAACACCCACCCCCGTTTGACTATTGAAAAAAAAAAAAACAACATGAGAAACAGTCCAGTCGCTTGGATGGACGCCAGTACGGCCTGCAGTCTACCCGCGCGCTGGCCCAGCGACTCGCCATGCCGCGCAAGATTCTCTCCCTTTGCTGTTTTTTTTTTTCCTTGTGCAAAAAAAAAGAAAAGTACCGCCCGAACACTGGCTACTACTGCGACCACTAAACAGTACTTAACCATGGGCAGCCCCCTCTCCCCACAGCTGATGGCGCCCCACACTCACGCCAACAGCAACCAATGCAATGTGACTCTGGGTTGGCGCACTAGGGGAGTGGGAATGTCAAATAGTTTCATTGATTAATAATACACTTACCTAATTTAAACGAAAAAAGCAAATTGTCTATGTAGACTATTGTCACTAGTTATGTCAGTGTATCGTAGCCTATTTGCTCAACGAGTTTTCCCTTTGTTTCTGTTAATCCAAGTCAGTTGAGTTTTCTTTGTATGGTATGTAATTTTTATTTTGTTCGGGGGCCACCAAATTCACCTAGGCCTAGGGCCTCTAATTACCAATTGTCATTGATTTACAGCAACCAACAACGTCGTTGGTACAATACAGCATATGGCGGTGTTGTATTGTGAAATGGTATCTACAGGAACCATGATAAGGCTAAAAAAAAACAACAACTACATAATAAAAGGAGCTTGTTTTGCACACAGATTAGCAATAGATGGGAGGGATTCACTTTTCGAAAACCAAATGTAACTATCGCACCAATTTTGAGCCCGGTAATGCTATGGCGAAATCAATTTTCAACTGCGCTATAAAATACTAGACCATAATCTCGACTTGGGAGTGAAACATACTGTACAAAAGATTGTTCCTCATGTAATCTTCTGTTCATTTATCACTTGCACTCACGATTTAAATAAAGTATCAAGATGTCTCTACCTACTAGCAGCAGTTACACATCTTGTGATGTAGCACGTGTATCCAACCACAGAGGTAATCACACACATCTACTCATGTACACTCACGTGGCCAGGTGGGGAGGTGGAGGTCCTGGGAATTCCTTGGGTGACTTAAGAGAGGAGGCCAAAGGTGTTACAATGTGTAAAAAAAAAACACCCCACACCCTTCACCTTTCCCATACCCCGTCTAAATGATCGAGTTAATGCCCCTGGTTATATGCACACACAGAATTGTACTAAGTTGTATAAGATACCCGTTTCGCTCGCATTTCGCATGGGACATCAGTTAAAGGACATTCTGGTTCCGTAAGATTGTTATTGCCGGAAGTGGTAATGGATATAAGCACTCCACTATCTTTAAAATGCTTCCAAAGGGCCTTTGTCCCACATTCACATTCATGTCCAACTCCTGGCCGTCACGTGTTGCTTACATATATTGGGTCCGGCGAAACTGTTTTCAAGAGAAGGGGCAAAGGCGAGTAACTGGCGCCTAAACCAGTAAGCTTTGGATAGAAGGGACTCGTTAGCCTTGGCTGGCTACCCATCCAGGAGATTGAAAACTCTGAATTAAAACATCTGCTGCCTTGCAGCTATACCCAAATATGGGAAAAACTTCGGGAGTGAACCCTAAGAAAAAAATTAGTAGTCGGCGATCCTTAGACACTTTGCAGTACACGGTGCCACACCAGTACACGGTGCCACACCAGTACACGGTGCCACACCAGTACACGGTGCCACACCCTGGCAGAGCCTGCGACGCCGTTGATCTCAAACTGTTTCGGCTATTGTTGCTCCTTTGGATACATCAGCTGTGTGAAGAGGGGGGTCTGCTGTGTGGGCGGCATCGTTCCGACCATAGCTAATGCCCAGGCAATCGACTTATTTCTATAAGATGATCTATAGTCGCTTCAAGACTGAAGGAGTCCATATGGACATTTAAAGTGGCTTGCCCTCTTGACAAGGTACATAACAATAAAACGTGTTGTAATTATTTACATTAAACACAAAGACAAAGTTGCTTACACTGAAGACATTGTGACAGGGGAACAGCTCCCATTAAAGTTGCTTACACTAAAGACATTGTGACAGGGGAACAGCTCCCATTAAAGTTGCTTACACTAAAGACATTGTGACAGGGGAACAGCTCCCATTAAAGTTGCTTGCACTAAAGACATTGTGACAGAGGAACAGCTCCCATTAAAGTTGCTTACACTAAAGACATTGTGACAGGGGAACAGCTCCCATTAAAGTTGCTTACACTAAAGACATTGTGACAGGGGAACAGCTCCCATTAAAGTTGCTTACACTAAAGACATTGTGACAGGGGAACAGCTCCCATTAAAGTTGCTTACACTAAAGACATTGTGACAGGGGAACAGCTCCCATTAAAGTTGCTTACACTAAAGACATTGTGACAGGGGAACAGCTCCCATTAAAGTTGCTTACACTAAAGACATTGTGACAGGGGAACAGCTCCCATTAAAGTTGCTTACACTAAAGACATTGTGACAGGGGAACAGCTCCCATTAAAGTTGCTTACACTAAAGACATTGTGACAGGGGAACAGCTCCCATTAAAGTTGCTTACACTAAAGACATTGTGACAGGGGAACAGCTCCCATTAAAGTTGCTTACACTAAAGACATTGTGACAGGGGAACAGCTCCCATTAAAGTTGCTTACACTAAAGACATTGTGACAGGGGAACAGCTCCCATTAAAGTTGCTTACACTAAAGACATTGTGACAGGGGAACAGCTCCCATTAAAGTTGCTTACACTAAAGACATTGTGACAGGGGAACAGCTCCCATTAAAGTTGCTTACACTAAAGACATTGTGACAGGGGAACAGCTCCCATTAAAGTTGCTTACACTAAAGACATTGTGACAGGGGAACAGCTCCCATTAAAGTTGCTTGCACTAAAGACATTGTGACAGAGGAACAGCTCCCATTAAAGTTGCTTGCACTAAAGACATTGTGACAGGGGAACAGCTCCCATTAAAGTTGCTTACACTAAAGACATTGTGACAGGGGAACAGCTCCCATTAAAGTTGCTTGCACTAAAGACATTGTGACAGGGGAACAGCTCCCATTAAAGTTGCTTGCACTAAAGACATTGTGACAGAGGAAGAAGCTCCCATTAAAGTTGCTTGCACTAAAGACATTGTGACAGGGAAACAGCTCCCATTAAAGTTGCTTACACTAAAGACATTTTGTCAGGTGAAGAAGCTCCCATTAAAGTTGTTTACACTAAAGACATTGTGACAGGGGAAGAAGCTGCCATTAAAGTTGCTTGCACTAAAGACATTGTGACAGGGGAACAGCTCCCATTAAAGTTGCTTACACTAAAGACATTGTGACAGGGGAACAGCTCCCATTAAAGTTGCTTGCACTAAAGACATTGTGACAGGGGAACAGCTCCCATTAAAGTTGCTTGCACTAAAGACATTGTGACAGAGGAAGAAGCTCCCATTAAAGTTGCTTACACTAAAGACATTGTGACAGGGGAAGAAGCTGGCATTAAAGTTGCTTGCACTAAAGACATTGTGGTACTGCTTCAAGAAATAGACAACATTATAATATTACCTTCTTATGCGAGTGCGCTGGTAAGGGACATCAAAACTTTATCATAATATAATACTTTGACATTCTATAACTGAATCTCATTTAAACCCTTTGAAATATCAACTGCATTCCATTTTCATCATGTTCATGTTGCTTTTTCTTTTCAGTGAACATAGAGTTTCACTAAGATAATAGTATCTAATTTAAAAGAATAATGTAAGCTTATTTTCAAATTAATTTATTCCGTGTTACAAAATTGGAGTATAAATGTATAATACATTTTTAAAACTAATATTTAAAATATTTTTTTAATTGTTTGTCTTTGTTCCGGAGTGAATTTGTTTTTCTTGAGCCGAAATTTTTTTTTTTTTTTTAAATTTTTGAGATGAAAGTTCGAAAAAAAAAAGGTTTGCACCAGACATCCAAACACACAATCACGCCACTGCTTCTGGTTGTTTGGAAAATTCTTGATGTCACCTTAAGCCAAAAAAAAAAAGATTACGTGTTAAAACTACAAATTAATTTTTTGCTGTTTTGTAGTTCTTCCACAAAACGCAACATTTTTATATAGTTTGACTATAGGTGATTGTAGTAGACCCTACTCACACACATACAACTACACATACACAGCCATTCATCACATACCAACACACTCTTCACCTAACCCTTTTAATTTTCTACTTTTTTTTTCATCTTTCACTATTTTAATTTTTCCTTTTTATCAGCCTCGTGAGCATGAATAATTTCTTATCTCGCAGTTTCTTTTTACCCTCCCTCTCTCTCACACACACACATACACACACTTTTCTCTCCAATTTCCTTGTCTCTCTCTCTCTCTCACTCAATTTTAATATGAGCCTCTCCACACACTATCATCATGCTCGATACCAAGAATCACTCTGAAACTCTTCCCTATTCTTCATCTTTACCCTTCATCACCTCAAGATGTGCCCCCCCCCTCTCTCTCTCTGTTTCAGTTCACCCACAGCCCCCCCCCCCTCTACTTCACACCAGCATCAGTCACTAATTCCTGCAGAAGATCGATAAAATGATAGCTACTGGTTGCCGCCACGCCTCCCCCTATCCTCCTGTACTATTTCATCCCTTACGTGGACAATTTTAACTTACAACACACCATTTTTTTTTAATTCGAGCTATGCTGCCTTATCATGGATCATTTTTTTTGTGTGTGTGGTCACACATGAGTACAAGTGTTAACTGGCAGAGAAAATAAGATAAGAAAATGGAGACATGTTGAAGGTTTGTCTTAAATGTTGAAACTATGTTGTTGTCAAAAAAAAAAAAGATAAGAGAATTGAGACACGTAGAAGGTTGTCTTAAATGTTGAAAGAATTCAGTTGTTGTTTTAAAGCATATATTTCGAATGCCAAGAGCACACTGGACAAACAAGTTTATGGTTCCCAGAAAACGCAGGACATCCAGACTATTGCACGTAGTATATCTTATTGAGATATTGTTCATTTCCCATGATCCATGCGACTGTTCATTGGTGAACATCATGTATTAGGAATGTTCAGTTGTTAACACAACTGTTGGAGTAGCTACAAGTGGACAACATGGGCTAGGGTTTGAGTGGTCACATTTTTGTGACTTCGTCTATTTAGAATGTCTATTCTTGAATGTCTATTCTTCGTCTCAATTAAGTGAGCGTCTGTTCCTCGACTACTTTATTTATTAAGAATGTCTATTCTTCGTCTCAATTAAGTGAGCGTCTGTTCCTCGACTACTTTATTTATTAAGAATGTCTATTCTTCGTCTCAATTAAGTGAGCGTCTGTTCCTCGACTACTTTATTTATTAAGAATGTCTATTCTTCGTCTCAATTAAGTGAGCGTCTGTTCCTCGACTACTTTATTTATTAAGAATGTCTATTCTTCGTCTCAATTAAGTGAGCGTCTGTTCCTCGACTACTTTATTTATTAAGAATGTCTATTCTTCGTCTCAATTAAGTGAGCGTCTGTTCCTCGACTACTTTATTTATTAAGAATGTCTATTCTTCGTCTCAATTAAGTGAGCGTCTGTTCCTCGACTACTTTATTTATTAAGAATGTCTATTCTTCGTCTCAGTTAAGTGAGCGTCTGTTCCTCGACTACTTTATTTATTAAGAATGTCTATTCTTCGTCTCAATTAAGTGAGCGTCTGTTCCTCGACTACTTTATTTATTAAGAATGTCTATTCTTCGTCTCAATTAAGTGAGCGTCTGTTCCTCGACTACTTTATTTATTAAGAATGTCTATTCTTCGTCTCAATTAAGTGAGCGTCTGTTCCTCGACTACTTTATTTATTAAGAATGTCTATTCTTCGTCTCAGTTAAGTGAGCGTCTGTTCCTCGACTACTTTATTTATTAAGAATGTCTATTCTTCGTCTCAATTAAGTGAGCGTCTGTTCCTCGACTACTTTATTTATTAAGAATGTCTATTCTTGAATGTGTATTACATTCACAAATAAGTGAACGCCTGTTCCATGTGTACGTCTAATAAGAATGTCTATTCTTCGTCTTAAGTAAGTGAGCGCCTTTTCGATAGTGGAACGGAACCAGTTGAATATAGTCCATAATCATATCCATTGTTCATGATGTCTAAGGGCCGCATTTTATGAATTATGTATTAATCGTCATATATTAGGGAATATTATATTGTTGCAACTGCTATATGTGCAGCTTTGGAAGTATATGTACATATAAATCGTAGTTTTAAAAAAAGTTACTAAAACGTGAATAAGTTTACCGGGTAACTTTTACAAAATACAAACGTACACAAATAAACCAAAATAAATTTAAGCTGGGGACAGGTAAGTGAGAAGATTGTACGGGCTTTCAAATCAGAACCAAAATGTGTGCCCTTCCATCAACATGGATAGGGGACAGGTAAGTGAGAAGATTGTACGGGCTTTAAAATCAGAACCAAAATTTGTGCCCTTCCATCAACATGGATGGGGGGCAGTTTTATGACTCGACCAAGTCATGCACATTCTTATGTATTTATTTTTGTCTTTTTTGAGCTGACCTAGTTTCTCTTTCATAATCTCCCACACAGACATTATATACATGAAACTAATGCATATCAAATGTATCTTTATAAACATTTTTCTTATATTTTATACAATGTAATATTCTGAGATTGTGGATTTATCGGATAAGAAAAAGAAAACAAAAATACAAGGAGAGAGAGTAAATACCATTAAGAACAAAAAAAAATATATCTTCTAATATTAGCTCAGCTCAGATATTGATGACGTAATATCAAACAACCCAGTGGACTAATCAATGGAAGCAGCAGCTGCCGAATGACGATAGTGAAACTAATTCCGCATGTGTCGTTCATAACTGCGGTTGTTTTAGTCACTTCAACTTTCTTGTTTACGCCCCCCCCCCCTCTCCACTTTTCCCAAGGACTGAAGTATTTAGACCAGTATTTGGCGTCTACAGTCGTCCCGGATTCTTATGATAAAAGTTCCCAACGCCTCGCTACAATAGGTTGAAGTGCATTACCTACTGAAATATGATGGGTTAATGCAAGTGAGTTTTCCCAACTGATCATACTTCTGCTGTATTTCCTGGGGAAGCTATCCGCCTACTGATCTTTTTTTTCTTATGCAATAACTTGCATGTCTCTTCTGATGCTCAAACTCCGGCCCGAGGGCTACATCTGGTCCTGCGAAACGTCTGCCTCAAGCGCATAATGATGCTCGGTTTCATTAGACAACGATTTTTATAGGCTACTAAAAAAAGAAAAACCTCTTTTAGTTTTGTGTGGATTGTCTGTGCGTCCGTTCGTCTGTCGTGTTTAGATCTCAAAAACTAGAAAAGATATAGAAAATCTAATTTCATGATATTTTGTAGCTATTCTCTCTCCTCCACAACTCAGTAACGCAACCTTTAAAGAAAAAAAACAACTCAAATTCACTATTTGTTTTCACGTAGTTGTTTAATGAATTGCCCCCCTCCCTTGTTTAAAAAAAATCATGCCTTAAAAATAATAATAATAATTTAGTGACCGCATCAAAAACCAAGAGATTAGAGACATGGTTACTACAGCGATTGGACCCCACGATGACCTGATCGTAAAAAAAAAACGCAAGCTAAAACACTATGGCCATATTTACAGGTCTCGCAAAGACCTTCCTTCAGGGAGAAGCACAAGGAAAAAGAAGAGGAGGCAGACAGAGATGACAACATAAAAGAATGGACGGGCCTGCCATTGAAAGGGGTTCTATCTAAGGCAAGAGATAGAGAGGAATGGAGAAAGACGGTCAGAAAATCTTGCATGGTGCCCCAAAGATCCATCAGACTAAGAGATAGGTAAAGGTAAGATAATTTAGTTAAAGAACTTTCAGGTATTTATAGTTGTGACTTTAAGACAACTATTCACACACGAGTAAAACTACACTAATACATCTATACAGGCTTGCAACGGCTATGGTATTGGGAGACGTTTGGATCACATTTACATTTTTAATTAAAAAAAAAATAAAGTTAAGAGACTCAACGTACAAAATGAGGGTAAGATTAAGGAGGGTCATCAATATTTTATTATCTGGACACATTCAAAGGGGTGCAAAACAACAACAACTTAAAACGTGTCTTCGCAGCAGCGTCGCCGGGCAGCGCCTATGTTGAAAGAACGAGACGCCGGCAAGCTGCTGCATGTCAAAAGCGTCATATCGGCTGCTGTGGGCAACACCACCACTACCGAGGGCGCCGGGTGGGACATAGGCGTGGAGGAAGGTGCCACGTGGGACAAACTGGTGTGGGGGGGTAAACGAAAAAGGGGAGGGGGGTATTAGCATTTAGCGTTCTTTTACAGTGAATTGTAAAAAAAAAAGGAATTTGAAGGGGCGGTAAGTGAAATGGTGGGAGAGGGAGGACAAAAGAATAGGTAGGACCGCAGTTGTGGGGTTAGGAGAATGCGGACGGACAACTGCATAGGTTACGACCAGGTGACGCAGGAATAAGCGTCAGTGGAGCGAGACATTTACCTGGGTGAAGTCATTAGATATAAAGAAACGACCCAAAAAATAAAAAAGGTGGGGGGGGGGCGTGGTTACCGATGTGTATCCGATTCAGCTTTGTTGGGAGGGGGGCAGGTCCCACTCTAAGGATGAACGTGCCCGACGCTGCTTTGTGTACAGAGATCCACTCTATTACTAAGTGGCCCACAAGAGGAACAAATTACTTACGCAGTGAGCAACCCAATCTAGTCTAAAGAGTTATAAAGAATGTTTAATCACAAGTTTGGGGTTTATCCAATTGAAAACAAATATTGTGTGCAAAAAATAGATTTTAGATTTTAATCTAATGTGTAATTTTGATATATACATCAGAGAAACAAAGAAAATATACACAATATTTAAAAAAAAAAAATGCTTATCTAAGGGAAAGAAATCCATATTAAGATTTAAATCTCTCAATAATTTAGATTTTTTCCATTTTTCTATTTCAAACAAAATAATTAGCAAAAATTAATTAAAATTGACTGATAGGTAATTGTGTTTTTATTGATTCTTGTTTTGTCGAGTGAAATAAATAATTGTGTAAAGTTTCAACTTCATATTATTTTCCGTGTAGGAGAAATAATGTGTTCAAAGTTTGTACGAGACAAAGGAGGTAAACTGGAAGAAAGTTTCAATGTTTTCAAAGCTATGTTTTTAAAAAGTTTCTGAGCCTGAATTCGAACTCGGTCCTCCATGATGTAAGGCTGACACATTAGCCACTGAACTAAAAATACTTATAAAAAATAGAAGGTTTTATGGAAATCTGATTTGATTTTTTAATTTGGGCACATCGGCACAATTTAGGCCATATCTTGCCTGCAGTCCCTCAAGGGCCACTCTCCCTCCACACGACAAGGGCCAAATTCCATACAGTCAAATCATTAAAATCAAGGTCTATTCACAGTTAAAATAGTAGAGGTAGTAAAAATTTAATAATTTGGTAAAAATCTAATGTAAATAGTACATGTCTACAGAATTCATAAATCAGATCTTCGTAGACAACCCCACTTCCTTATGGACATCTTTTGTTAGTTTCAAATCTTTAGCAAACAACTTAATTCTATGCACAATCCTTATCTCCCCTTAGCTAACACTATCTCTATATAAACAAAATTAATTAATTACGACTAAGGGATATAATAATTGCTTTATTTTTCGGTTGACTCGTGTGTTGTCATCGACACTAAGTAACTGTGCAAAGTGACAACTTGATCCTAGAATGGGAAGTGGGAGAAATCACGTGGACACGGCTTGTACCAGATTTGTAAATAGAGGTACGACATATTGTACATATTTTTTAGTATAACCTAACTTAATGTTGTAGTAGGCAAAATAGTCTCCGTTGAGGTTTTGGTAGCTTTAAAAAAATGTATGAAGTGCATATGAATAGACTATCTACATGCTCATCATTGTAAATAAAAACGTTGAGTTATAAATAAAATAAGGGACACAATACAACGTACATGTACAACTGGTTAGCGGCTCATTTGGATCAGTCGTACTGACAATATTATGCTATACAATCACAAGAGTGACCTTGAGTTATTATTGTGAGGCAATGACTCATTATTGTCACGAGTAAGAGAACAATAGAGATCTTTGTCTATTAAATAAAAATGGAGTTGCGGATATTCAAGATTTCCCAAAGCTATTGAATAGCACAATGTATTTTTACATATTTCTTTTAAATATATAATATACAAATCAACATCCATGCACGCAAAAAATGCAACTATGTGTTGTAAAACAAATATTAACAGAAAAAAAATGATGTCACCATTAAATAAAATCTAAAGTAATCCTTCTAAACATTGCGATCTATGGGGCAGACGCTTCTAAGGCAGACGGCTTACGAGGGTGTCATGGGGTTAGCACAACAGCAAACCGCCCTTACTTTCCCCAACATTAGAGTTGGTTGAACTCAGGGACGTCCTAAAAATAATGAAAATCGTCAAAATCCACGTCTTCACCGGGATTCGAACCATATACCGATCAGTACGGAAGCCCAGAGTCTTACACTGAGCCACCACGTCACAAATGTAACCCTCTATTATAGACCTATTTAAATAAGCAATATTCCATTTTGTTGCCATCTCATTAACACGGAGACAGACGTTCCAGTCCACACGATTAACTACCCACGTTGACTTTAGTCTGGTCAAGATCATCATCATATTATAAATTGCGATTCACCTTAATTATTAATATAATATATATATGTATGTCATGATCGTATAACTGTTTCCTCGACAATGCTAAAATTAATGATTCAGTAACATACTAGGTGGAGGAATACATCCATGATATCAACTCACTTCTCCCGCGTCAACATAAATGAAGTAAAAGCGAAAAAGTAGTCCCGTAGTCCTTGGACTGATGCAATAGATCGATTCAGCAGACGACACGTTGATTCACAAGGTGTGTACGGTGAAGGGAGTATTATGGAGCGGCGATGCCTTATATTGGGAGGGGGCATACTATCGAGCCTATGATTTAAGAAATTAAACGGAGAGAATCCTTAAGTACATTTCAATACTATCCTAAAATATACTGCGTTTCCCCGAGGTCAACCACATACTTGAAGTAAATTAAGAGAACAAATGCTGGCTATACATTCATTATGTACTGTTTTATATAAAAAAAACAAAAACAATTATATGTGTTACGAATGTACAAAAAAAACAACAACTGAAAAACAAATTAAAGTAAGAAAAAAAATAAGTATCATCCCGAGAAGAATGCTGCTGCTAAACAACCTAACCATTCAAAAATTCTTCAGTGAACATTCCAATGGAGAAACCTTTCAAACCTTGCGATTTATGGAGGCAGATCATGTAAAGCTCATCTGTTTCTATAGCTGACGGTTAAGGTTGTGGCCATGTGGCCAGCACAACGACAAGCAGCATTTAATTTCTAGTATCCATTAGAGTTTTATGGATTCAAAGTTAACCTGAAAATCCAGATGTTTTAAAACACAGTCACCATTGGGATTCGATCTTGAGATCTCACGCCTAGAAAACCAATCGTTTTACCACTCAGCCACACATACTTTGTAAAGCGTTTGGCTTCCGAACCGGGGTTCAAATCCTGGCGAAGACTGGGATTATTAATTTCGGGATCTTCGGGCGCCTCTGAGTCCAGCCAGCTCTAATGGGTACCCGACATTAGTTGGGGAAAAGTAAAGGCGGTTGGTCGTTGTGCTGGCCACATGACACCCTCTTCACCCGTAGGTCACAGAAACAGATGCCCTTTACATCATCTGCCCTATAGACCTCAAAGTCTGAAAGGGGAACTGTACACACATACGTTTAAAGGTATATAAACCTTGCCATATTGGCGTAAGCATTCATTATAGTGCTCTGCGGTTATATTAAAAAAAATACACACACAAATTGATTGGTAATAACATAAAAAAATATTTTTACTAGTATCAATAATGCCAGTTGAGGAGGAGGAATGGGGGGGGGGGGGGGAATACTTTAGCAGATCATTTCAATAGACATAGTTCTCTATGATTCTTGTCACCCCCTTGGTGGGTATATAAGTGTTTGAACTGAAGATACAATCTCTGTCAAAGTCAAAGAACTTGCACTCATGTAGACCAACTCTGTAAACGTGTGCTAGTTTGGAGATGCTGAGGACAGAGATACAATGGAAAAAGGAAGGACTGGGTCCAGACAATGACCAGAAAAGGCTATGGACACAACAAAAAAAAATTGATGCTCCTTACACCTGAGAGATCGATACGTTGACCTGGCCATGACACCACGTGTCTCTCTCTCTCTCTCACACACACGGGGGGGGGCAGGTATTTACCCTGCATATGTAAGTAGACGTCCTTAGTCAATGTCTCAAACGCTAGGTCAATGGATTCTACATTACTTTTAGATGCGGCGACTATTTAAAAAGATAAAGAAGATCTCTTAATGTATAGCATTATAGTTTATATTTTAGGCCCTATTTAATAAGTAGGCCTATATACATCATAAAAAAGAGTATTTGTATTTTGTTGTTTATTGTGTTTGCAGTTCATACATTAAGCTACTAATCCCTGCTTAGTGACTAGTAGTGTTCTGAGTATCCAAACATATTTTTTTAAAAATCAATGCTATAGTAGTATAATATATTTCTCTATTAACATTTCAAGCTTGTATTATTCGCAAATAATGCGATAGCACGTTGGTTTACTATTTTATTTAAAGTTAATATTTTATTACCATATTATTAATGTCAGTGCCAGAAAAATGTCAAGAAGGTCAATTGTTATTATCATTAAGCTTAAAGGATTTCTGCGGACAATGTGTTTAAATGGGAGATAAATCATTTTAAAGAAAACAAATAATGCAACCGAAGTCTAAGTAGGTGCTGACTGCTGGGTTTAAACTTACAATGACTGCTGGGTTTAAACTTCTAAAATTTATATCTAGCCTATGACGTCTTCATTTCATTAGTGATACAAAAAGAGTTATGTTTCAACTCTTTTAAAGAAAAAGCTAAACAGGTCACCAGTATGAGCGTATACCTTTTTTTTTTTAAACCGTGGAGGACTAGGGAGGGTGCACGAGAACATTTAGCATGTGTGGGGTGTGTGTGGGGTGTGTGTGTGTGGGGTGTGTGTGTGTGGGCGGTATGAAGATTAAGTGAGTAAACTTGATTGTGCATTCACTTAAATATCTGCGGTAGGTTTATGTATACGTGTATGTCTGTGTGTGTGTGTGTGCATTGTGTTTAAAGGAGACCTTTCTTTAAGAGAACAAAACCTGCAACCATTCTTTAAGCCTTCACAGATATTACCCCGATTGATTGATAGGGCAATCGATCATTTTTAAAATACGGCTAAATAAAAGATCTTGCAGGCCCCCACCCACCAATTTAATTCTCTTCGACCAGAATTAAATGTCAACGCGACCTTTAGCGTCTCAAAACGATTTTTTTGTTTCTAGTTTATCTGTTTCAAACATTAATAAAAAATCTCCAATGACCAGGATAAAGAATAACATCGCATTTTATTTTACATTAAGTGATATATTTTTATTTTTAAATCATAAGTTCAAAAAGTACAGCAAACGAAACAATTATATTTTATTTGTCATTAAATAGGACGCGCGTGGTGGCTGAGCGTCAAGCCCTTGGCTTCCGAACCTACTATGTGGCGGGGTACAAATGTTCCATTTTAAAATAAATCTAACATTCATAAGTGATTAAGAGAAACATAACCGATCTATTGGTTGTGTAAAGAAGGAATGGTCTTTTTTTTTTTCTTCTTGATGACTTGTGAGCACCTTGGAACTAAAAGGATCGTGTTTGCAAATATTGGGAATTGAATTATATACATATAAAATTATGGTAGGCTCAACGGGGTATAGATCTACCTCCAGTTTGCTGTTTCAAAGTTGGGTATAGGCCTACTCATAATATAAAATTTTTTCGAAGAAGAAAAACCAACAGACTTTGCTGTTCCCTGAGAAGTTGAATATTTCGTCAGCTCTACATGATTAAAGCTCTTCAAATTTCCTTTTTTTTTTTAAATTCTCTTTCAAATTTTTACATAGGAAAAAAATCATCCTTGGGAAAACACTTCAAATTATCTTATTATGACAAATATTTGACACTTGACAAGAGAGACAACTATGTACTGAAACAAACAAAACTGAACTGAACTGTACAATAGTCAAAAGTATGCGTCATCTTACAATGCAGAGCTTGTTTTTTTTTTTTTTTTTTTTTTTAGAAATAGTTGAGCATTGGTATAAATGCCATTGAGTAAGTGTTCGCGTATGACACATACAATTGGGCGATGCGTAACCAGGATACGCAGTTCCGCACTAGCTAAGCTGAGCATGATGATGCAGCATGGAGGGTGAGTTTTTGTGGGGTTTTTTTTGTTTTGTTTCTTTTAAAATGTGCTGAGAAGTATCGGAAATGCTTTTTACGAAAATGGCTGTTAATCATAAATGTATCACCCTCTATATACAGTTTCATTTTGACAACCCACACACACTCACACACACAGCCTTTCATTAACTTACTAATAAAATATTGCTTCGAGAAACATCACACAATTTTACAGAATACACAAGAAATTACGATATTGTATGAGAAACCAAAAAAAAAAAAGGAATTTCTTTAAAAATTGTAGCTCGCAAATTATCTTCGTCAGTTGTTGGGAGTTAACATTCAACGTAGAGCCATGCTTAGGCAAGTAAAATATTTAAATAAAGTGAAACCTTCGTGACTCTGTGCCTTTAGGTGCCCATCGCCATTACCTAGTGCAATTATTGTACAGATGGCATGTGCATTTATTCTGTACTGAGGTGACATAGTGCACCGTACATTTGGCAAATCAAATGCGACAGGGTCACGACTACAAGAAAAACTCACCTTGAAAAAAGGGGTGATAAGTGATAGCCTTTTATAATCCGTTAAAAATCAAATAGTAATGCATGTTAGCTACCCCCTTCTCCATCAAGAGAAAACAAAACTAATTGTGTGTCTACATACAGGGTCGGATTTAAGAGAGGGCGGCTGGGGCTACAGCCCAGGGGAATCCATAAGAAATGGGCTTTCAGAAAAGATAAAGTCTTTTTTTTTATGCTTTATGAATATTTCTCTTCGAGTTTTTACCAAAAATAGTTTACGTCTTACAGTTGGCAGCAATGTCGTGGTGAAAATTGTTTCGATTACAGTGTACTCGTATTCGCTACTTCGGATTGATATTTATAATATATTTTATACTCGTCTCATAGATATCTAACTGTGAATTTATCCGACTATGCTAGGTCTGCGTAGCCACGGGAAATACTGCATTCCTCATTAATTAATCTTCGGATTCGAAGACAAGCCTGATTACATATATATATATATAGTGTGTGTGTGATAGAGAGAGATAGAGAGAAGACAAATAGTATTTAAATAATTCCTAAAAATCTTCTGAAGATTACTCGAACTTGCTAAAATGTGGATAAAACGTATATACATCCCTTAAAATGAGGCTGGTTTGAGGCTGAAGTGAGATTCAAATTAAAGCCTCTATACAATCATGTGATTTTCTAGCAGGATTTTTTTTAAAAGTCAATCTGCGTTGTAACAGATGTCAACAAAATAAATACATTAATTCACGTCTCTGTACTTCGAGCCAACAGAATGAGGTAAGATGATGCAACGCTAAATAGGGAGATTATGCAGACTTAATTCGAATAGGTATTTAGCATCACACAGAAATAATGCCATGGCAATTTGTGTGACTGATAGCATAATTAAAGTCGTGTAACTATACATTACACTATAATGTCATTGTCTAACATCTGATTCCATCAACTTGCAAATAAACAAAGACCGATGTATTTAAAAATAAAATTATACTTATGTAAATGGATGGCTGCCTGGTCGTGCGGTTTGCGCGCTGGACTGTCGTTCGGATTGATCGACGGTCGAGGGTTCAAACCCTGCCCGCTCCCATCTCCCGTCGTACTGTGGGAGGTTTGGACTAGGAAGTAAACTATCTTCAACTCTGAAGGAACATCCGAATTATGTAAAAAATTTTACAAACAAACAAACATTTTACAAATGTGTAATAAGTAAAAACTATATATTCCCACCTAAGGCCATAGAAACAGGTGACCTTAACATCATCTGCTCCAAAAATCGTAAGGTCTGAAAGGGGAACCATGGGGGAAAATGAAGGTCATCTGTTTCTGTGGTCCACGGGTAACGATGGTGCCATGTGTCCAGCACAACGACCAATCGCATTCTCCAACCAATGTCAGGTGGCCATTAGAGCTGGCTGGACTAAGAGACGCCCTAAAGACCCAGAAGCTTAAAAAGTCTCAAGTCTTCATCGAGATTCGAACCCCTCAGCCATCGCGCCCCGATGTACGATAACTTCAAGTAAATGTCTTTAGGTTTTTAGACATTTAAAATGGCTTGATTTTCATCTCGAAATTCTGAAGAGTGACTTGACTTGTGCAAGTTTCAAACTTTCAGAAATGAACATTATTTCGTCCTAGCCCAAACCTCTGACAGCACAGCAGGGTAAAACGACAGGAAGGGTTAGAACTTCGGGCCACTGTGATGACATTTCTAAGCTCATACCACACGACCAGGCAATGCAGAAGAACATACCAGGTAGAGAGGAAGACGTCAGTGTCACTACGATAGGTAGGTGTTCTCTCTTTTTAATGTGGGTGCTGCCATTATTTATTTTTGTTGCCAGGTAAAAAAAAATGTTTTTAAATTTGTTAGAGCCATGACAAGTGGGAAGTTGTAAACAATAACAATTGTATAGTTTTGGGAAACGTAAATAGATTCCATATTCTTTTGTTTAGTCTCAATTTTCCAGCTCTGTTTTTCTCCTTAGTGTCTGAGTATTTTTAAAACTTTAAAAAAAAAAAAAAAAATTTAGTATAAAATGGAAAGTAACAATTACTTAGCTTCAAGTACTTATTTGAAAATATGTTCGATGGCATGGTAGTGGTGATCCTCGAGACAGGAAATACTTAAGGAGGCCACCTGAAACATTTCCACGCGCCGGGGACTCTCCGCCACAAGTGACTCGATGTCCTTGTGGAAGAGCTCCAAGTTCAGCACGTGCAGTGCAGGGAATGGCCCGTGATTGGCTGGCCTTCGTCACGTGATGGGACTGAAGCAAAGAAAGTTGTCACCTACAATATCCTAGAACAAATAGGGCTGCAAGACAATCATTTCTGACTATAGAGTTATTAGAATATAGAAATTGGAAAAATTACAATTGGGGTGGGTTGGAGGAGGAGATTGAGTATGTTGTTTGTACAGGGAAAGGAGAAAAAAAAAAGGGGGGGGGGGTCTGGATGTAGATTTTCAATAAATATTTAATGACTCATTCACTTGATCTTAATATCGTTTTGAAATCCATGTATGGCAATTTTTTTTAAATGTTAGAAAAGTATTTTTTAATATTATTATTATTTGTCAGTTACTGATCCTTAAGAGTTCACGAGAAACATAGCAAGACTTCCCAGATAAACATTGAGTTTTAGCATTGCCTTCTGTTAACATGCATAATAGGGAAAATACTATTTTTTCACTTAATACATTCTCGTTATTATTGTGGTTTATAAAATATTTATAATTGTCATTATTTAAACAGAATTAATAACAAAGTGATCCTCGGGGGAGGGGGGAGGGCAAACAGAACGAAATGGTTAGGAAGATTTGTGTACATTGTGTACTATTCCTTGCACTAGGTCAGTACGCACTACACAGAAGCCTGAACTGTGTTTGAAAGAGATGTGTATTAAGCTAGAGATCAGCAGTGTACTCTACACAGAATCTATATATAGGCCAAAAAATGTATTCATGGGATTAAGTGTGTACGTGTCTGCATAGGGTTGTATCCCCAGGCTACGCACAAACAAGTCCGGACTGCGACTCCTCGGACACGGTCGATGACCACGGGGACTAGCCTAAATGCTTTTCACGTAGATGACCTCTGGGCTGCACAGGTAAGTCAAATTAAAGGCAAAGCAGTGTGCAAGTCAATAGGTAAGGAGGGGGAGAGAAAACAGCGGGCGGGGGAGGCAGGCATTGGATTAGCACCACACGATACGTGCAAGTTGACCATCCAATCTTGTTACGGCCAGCGCTTGGCATTAATTGGTGACACGACACAGGAGTTGGGGAGGATGGTGGTATGACGTCAGTAAAATGCCCCCCCCCCCAATGAAGGGTGGAGGGTGGGGCTTTAAAAAAAAAAAAGGGAAATGACGTCAGGATTGCAAGTGGATAACAAAGACTTTGTGTCCAATGTCGTCATTTCGCTGGTACTTCTGTGCAAGGTGACACGACATTTACCCGACACTGTTTATAACACTGGTCACTTCATTAGTGTCAAGGTCAAAGAAAATGCTAAAAATAGCCTCCGTCCCCTTCTCTTTGACCCAGAAAAAAAAACCTTAACACTTTTTGTCTCAAATATTTTAACTACAAATTAAAGCTTTACGAAAGATTGCTTTATATTTCGGTCGTAAGTTGAACTTTTTTTTTTTTTTTCTTATTTCACGTTTAGTCATTTAGTATTACCCCGCTCACTTTTTCTTCTTCGCATTATTGCTTCTATGGCTTTTGTCAATCGCGTTTTTTCGTCCCATATCATAATCAATGACTTCGGGCCCATTAAAATTTAGTCTGTATCAAGCTCTAGCCTTCCTTCTAACCAAGCGGCGTGGTAAAACGCTTGACTTCGGAACCAAGGGGTACATCCCTCTTTTCTCCTATGCATTTTTAGCGGCACCCAAAAGGGGAAAAGACGCTATTAGTTTTGTGTGGCCTGTCTGTCCGTCCGTCCCGTTTAGATCACAGAAACTAGAAGAGAAAATGAAAATCGGACATTCTAAGTTCTGATGCAACGGCTACTTTTTTCTTTTCCGAAAGTGAACCATCCAATTTTAAAAATTATCATTAAAAGACATCAGTTAGACCAGGTTCACATCGAATTTCACATTCACTTTAACCTATCCTTTGGTCTGCTGGACCGCTGGGGCACCACACAAGATCTGTCAACCCTTTTATCCAATTTTCTTTGTCATTTGTCTTTGATAGAATTTCATCCTGATGGCCTTTCTGAAAATATTGAAACCTGCCTGGGTGGACCACTTCGGGGGGCCGATTGTGAGTTTTTAATGGATTTTGTTCAACGTGCTATAGCTTTGCTCAATGAGTTCGGACTCACAAATTTCTTTTTCCTTTACTCGTTGGCCGTCGGCCATGGAAGTGATGACCTTTACTTTATCTTCTTTAGAGATCGTAAAGAATGAAAGGGGTATGTAACTCGTGCCTCTCTGGCAGACCTCCACGTTGCAGTACGAGAGCACTAAGGTTATAGTGACACAAACGATCACCGGGAAGTGAAAGGGTCAGCTTAAGAATCTTATCTTCTTATCTTATTAATTGCAGACGTTACTTCAAAAAAAACAAAAGAGTGAGAAGATAATTAGGTCCTACTCATTACATGTGTCAATATAGTCGTGAATGTTAATCAGTGACTTTAACTCCGGTAAGTCGTTGGTTTAACTGGCTGATGCAGGAAACCCTTTCCATTCTCAAATAGCACTAGGAAAGAAGGAGCACTTATACGAATTTGTCCTGGTCTACGGAATAAGAAATGTGACTATCTTAGTGTTTTTCTAAGTATTTTATTAGATTATATTTCTTCTATTTGCAAATTATGGTTCAGTGTTTTATGAATTGACTGAAAATGAGATTTGATATTAAGTGTTGTTTTTTTTTAAATAAGAGCCATTCTAAAAATAATATGTTTTTAATGTCAGAAGATCAAATATCACGCTGGTGGTAAACGGACAACAAATATCTTATTATTATTATAATCTAACGGAAAATTTTTATTTACAAAAAAAAATACACATTAAAATCTATTGCAT
Source organism: Biomphalaria sudanica (assembly GCA_036873155.1). Lineage (NCBI taxonomy): Eukaryota > Metazoa > Mollusca > Gastropoda > Planorbidae > Biomphalaria > Biomphalaria sudanica. The sequence continues at coordinate 1,150,747 of JAZGLO010005242.1, read as the reverse complement.
AAAAAGTCATAAAGCTTGTTGGTCCTATTGCTTTTCAACCATACATTAGAATATATATTAAAATATATATGAAATCTTCGTCCAAGTTATAAAAAGTTTGACTACGTGTAGAGAGACCAAGAATGCTAAGAGTGAAAAAGCAATGGCCTCATCTCTGGAAGAAAAGCCTGTCAAACGCAAAATGGCTGATTCCTCTACCAGCAAGGCGAATGCCTCATTTACCTGCGTTACATGTGGACGGAAATATGTCTTCCATTACAAAACACGACTCTTCAAACTTAGAAAGTAGAAGTAACACTTGTAGGCCATTAATTAGCAGTCCTGAATTAATGTATTCACACGACACCATCGAGAAAGTGCTAAAAGCTCTAAGTCATATTTATGCGCCGCGTTGTGCTGTAAACCATTATTGCACTGTTAATGAACATGCTTTCAATGCTCAACACGTGACTTTGGATCATTCCATCCTAGACTCTTTTTTTTAAATGTTATCTTTATGATAAGTCGCTGTGTACAAGTGCGTTACGCTTAAAGATTTCAAGAAGGGAATATTTTTAATTTTTAATTTAATTTTTAATAACAATTGACCAATTTGATAATACACTTTAAACAATAATTGTTAGAAATGTATTCGGGTTAGGGAAATATATGAAGAAAAAAAAAAGGAAAACAAAATAATATTTTATCATTTTAAAAATAACTTACTAGCTTTTTTCCCTTTCCTTTCATGATTAATTTTAATACTAGTATCTACAACCAGGTTTCATTACGAGGAGACTTTATAGACAGCGCGTACAAAACAAACCTGATAATTAAGAGAAGATACCACCAAACCTGAAATTTCAGAGAATGTACCAACCAACCTTGATATTTCAGAGAAGGTGCCATTGAATCAAGGATGATGTTAGTTTAGCGATGGTACCTATCAAACCAATTGCTACTTCAGTGCCTGTATCAAGCAAGTCCTATGTTTCCCTTGATATGTCATAAGAATATAAATACTAAATAACTCGATATTTACTTATTAAGACATAGAACTTAACACAATAAATAGCGAACCTCTAATAACAACTTTTTTTAACATGCCTACCTGTTCAACATCCTAAATGCTCGCATTAAGAAGAGACCTTGATGACATGTTATTAGGGTACTGAAGTTTCCACCAGTTTTTTAATCTCAAAAGAACATCAAATACTGAAGACGTTTCAGTCTTGAGAGATACAAAACAAACAAATCTGTTTCCAAACACACTTCAATATTAGTCTTCGCTACACAACTATTTGATTCTATTGCAGGCTTCCCAGTCCGTCTAGCACAAGCTGGCCGAACAGTGGAGGCCTGGCCGAACAGTGGAGGCTTGAACTCTTCGATGCATGCACGTGAAATTCACTTTGTGATTGATGATATATATATATATATCTCAAATCTCAATGATTTCTCATTCAACAACATATAAATATAATGTCAATCGCAGCGAAGAAAGAGAGAGAGACAGTCCTCGCGAGTCACTATGTGTTTTAAAGATTCTCTGCCAGCCGCGACACGGAGTCCATGTCAAAAATCATTTGCCCCACTAGTACACTTGTGTTGCAGTTTTATTTCACGGGAATTTGCGCGCGTGTGTGAGTGAGTAAATTAGTGTTTGTCTGATTGATATATATATATATATATGAGTGCGCGGGTGAGCTGGAGTACTTGCTTGTTCTTGAGCCCAGGTGTAGAGACACTGTCGCATCGAAAGCCAAACGCGAGCAGTAAAGCGAGGGTCAGACTGGAATGAAGTCAGTTCAATGGTACACAATAAAGCAAAGCGATTATCCAACTTTGAGTGACAAGGAGTCATTGTGACCCGTGATATATCTTATAGCTAGGCCTTTGTTTTTTTTCTCTTTTGTATAAGATGAATTTTATCAATAAAATCTAGACAAATCTTTGGTTGCATCTCTAATAAGCTGACCAGCTCTATTCTAACAGAGTTGGTGTTCTTATTTTTTAAATCTACCATAACTGGCTGTTGCAATATGATTTTATCGTATTCCGACTTCTGTCCTAAATGAAGTCTTCAGCAGGGTCGGAGTTAGGTGTAAGACAATTATAGTAAGACAGTTGTCAAAGAGTTGTGAAGAGGCTTAAGGCTTAACCAAGTTATAACATGTCTAATATATGGCTCATTCTGTCTAGGAAGACAATGGATGCCTGATAATATTTTTAAAAATGTTATGCTTGAAAAGTGTTATGACCAAACGAAAAAAGGGCAAATATTAAAGAAAAATGTCTAAATAAATTGAAATCAATTTGTTTACCTCTTTAAAAACAACATTTAATGTATCATTAAGCGTTATACAAAGTTGTATTATTTCTACTACCAGCATTACAATTACATCCTATCCTATCAGCACCCATTTTTATTAAATTAAAAATTAAAATCATCATAATGTCATAATGACATAATGCAATGCACAATGATATAAATCCGTAATAATTGTATAACATAAAATTTTCAATGGTTGAATTACAAGTGTAGCTGATAATGTGTAGGTGAAAACTAAAAATAATTAAGAATTGCCTTCATTTAACAAATTTGTCTAAAATATTTTTATTAATTTAAAAATCACGATCATTATTTAGATTGGGGAACATAGTAATCCAATAAACCGGACAACGTTTTAAACGAGCAAGAATCGGACTTAGAAGATGAACCAACAAAGACCTACCTTGCACTCTTGGATGCTCTGTGGAGTTTGTCAATGTCTGAGACTCAACGTTGATGCTGCCCTGCAACGCACTCATAATATCCAGTGAAATTTGTTCTACCTTAGATCACTGCTATATCATTATTGACAATGTAAATTATTTGCACATTGGTAGGAACGACGCCTTCCTGTAGGTAGATCTAGGGCTTTTCCACTTAGCAGCTTAAAGACTACTGTATATATTGAAACATCCCATTTCCGAATTATACACAAAGAAACAAACAAATTCCTCTCGTCAGTCCTTTTCAAATCTCAAAGAAAACATGCAAGATAAATTACACCAGATCTAGTTAAATCTAGCTAGACAATCCCGAGCTAGCAGAGAGAGAGAAATAGGACACACGCTGTCCTTTGAACCGACAATAAGCTTGCCATGCTAAAATTTGCCTAAAATATGAACGAATGTCCAGTCTGTGCACGGCTTTCACACCAAGCGATTTCCAACTTAAGTTTCTTTCTGAACTTCTGAGCAGTGTACTTTTACAAAACAAAAAGACTTGGAACCTCCCTTCCCAAGTCAACATAAAGTGTCAGGCAAATACATGCAGGTCAGTGCTGTAATCTTAACGAAATAGTCGTGTGCTGCGGTCATGGGGGGAGGATAGGGGGGAGAGGTGCTGTGAAAATGGTGGTGGAGGGGGGAGGATAATGGTCAGCGGTGGTCACTCCAGTTGAGAGAGGAGAGAGTGAAATGAAAGCCCTTAAAAACGTTCGGACAATGCAGAATTATGCGGACAAATAGCAACGGGCTCTCCAAGTGAAAAGTGCAAAGAGGAGAAACGTGAAGCGAGTGGGGGAAGGGAAGTGGAAGTTGTTTGGGGGGGGGGGGCTTGAAACACAATGCTGGACACGGTCCAGTGTAGATTAAAGTGCATGGGTGATGAAGTGCCCGTGTATGTCCGTGAGAGTTGGGGGGGGGGGATAGGGCGCTAGCCTGACGAAGTGTGGTGTTGTTACACTGCCCAAGTCCTGAAACGAAAAGCCTGGGGCGGACAGAAATTGTATAACGTTGGCGCACAAGTGCGTTTGCCAGTGTGTCTCGTGTTGCTACATAGGTACAGGAAAAGGTCAAGAAAAAAATATAGGGGAGAGAGAAGGGGTTGGTGGGTCTGACTGACTCATATACTTTGGCCAACAGCAACACACACGCACAAAATACTGGACAATAGCCACAACAGGTCACCCTAATGAGAATAATGGTTGTATGAAATGTGAACAGCCACTCTCCAATCCATTGTATTTCAAAACCAACTAAAAATAAAACAAGGGGAAATGACTCTGCATAAGACAAAGATGTCAAAATGTGAGGAAAAAAAACAGGAGTACGACCCTAATTTTTTTTTTTCAGAATTGTCTGATTTGTATTGTTCAATTCCTTTAGTTCATGATCCCATAGTTCATTTCGGCAACCCCCCTTCCGTTTCAAGTTGTAGGCCCTACTTTTACTCAACATGTAAGATCGCGTACTCTGGAGAGGGTAGACAGATCACTCTCAGCCCTCCGTGTTATTTTGTCTATATTCATAAACTTATTCTTATTTATTAGTTTAACTCTTTCTCTCCTAAATGACGATACCAACGTTGATTCCACTCGAATGTGATAAATAATTATGGAGAGAAAGAGTTAAAATGAACGAAGTCTCAGTGTGTGTGTGTGAGTGCGATATAAGCAAGGAATGGTCTCCCCTGAAGTTAGGTTTGAGTCTCACAGAATGGGTAGGCCTGCTGAAAGCGTCAATCCTCTACAAGAACTGTATGGGAGTTGGCTAGATTAACACCTTTAGTAAAATCACTAAATTTAGACAGCCTTCAGGATAGAAGACTTAAAAGTAAAGTAGCAATTATACATAAAACACTGAACCATAAACAAAATTTAATAAAATACTCAGAAAGACACAAAGATAAAGTCACATTCCTCGTTCCATATGCTAGGACAAATCTGTACAAATGCTCTTTCTTTCCTAGCGCTATTAGAGCATGGAATGGGTTGCCTGAGCTAGCCAGGAAAACCAGTGACTTGGCAGAATTTAGGTCATTGGTTAATATGCATGACTAAATGCATGACGCGTAGGACGTAATCATTTTCTTTTTTGAAGTAACGTCTGTATCATATACTATCATATAAGATAAGATAATACCCAAATAAAAAAATACGTTAAATATTTGTTTCTAGATCTAGCTTCTAGTGGCTTTCAGCCCATATCAAATATTTTCTTTGTGAAATCTTACTTTAAATGTTGTTTCTAGATCTGGCACTTTGCATTTCTACCATCTTGTATGTATTCATGCGCAACTTTGCACATCACACGATTACGTCATAGAAGGCATTATCATTACATAGTCTACTTGGATCTGAGCTTGACACTCCTTGGCCAGGCAGCCAAGTGCTGTACTTTTGCGCCACCTGGCACTATTACGCGGGATAAGCGGTCGACTAATTAAGAATGAATGGCGTGTTGAAATAGAATTTTTTTTAGCGTAGCAATCAAACTAAGTGAGACAAAGGATCCCATAAGAGGCAATACCGGGCATTTAGTTTGGTCTACTCTCTTTCATCCTTTTTCTCTTTCTCTCTTTTTTTTTTCTTTCTCTCTTTTCTCTTTCTCTCATCTGTTTGTTGTAGCCATGCCCAAGGTGTACGCCCGCCTTATTGTTATGTCCGAGCATTGCGCCGTATGAGCCCAGCGCCGTTTTATCGATGAGCTGTAAAAATGGTCCTCGTGGCCTCTATTACGTGGGTGAGGGGGGCCCCATCTGTTGTTTGTTTTCACTCCGCGTTGTGCCCCTCGTGACCTGTCGCCGTGCACCTGAGTATAAAAGTGGACAATGAGACGGTGTGTCCGACACGCAAAGTGTGTCGTGATGACTGCCAATGTTTAGGGGGGGGGGGGAGGAGACATACTGCTGATCACTGTGGTTCCTGATTCAAGAATATACAAGCAATACCTACATGCATTATGTCAATCTTAGAAGTAAACATGGCGGCCAAGGCCAGGTTCAACCGTGTATGTACAATGAAAAAAAAAAAGAAGAAATTAGCGTATTTTTCTTAAAAAATCGGTGGTCTATACATTAATTTCTGTATCAATTTCTATTTGTTATGCCAAAAATACTACAGATTACAACAATAACAATATAGAAATAAAACTATTGAACATACAAGTACAGCAATTCGCTAATTCTCTCTCACATTCTCTCTCTTTATCTTTTTTTTTCTCTCTATCTCTCCTCCTCTCTCTATCCAACCTCACTCCTCCATACTCACACTCTCTCTATCCCTATCTATATCATACACTATCCCTATTTTTCAACACAATTTTAATACTAAACAGCACTAAAATAACAATAGTATGGTGTCGTCCTGCGGTGAGAGGCTTGGGCTGGGGTGTCATTCTCTTTAAAACTCTGAAGGAACATCCGAAACAAATAAAACAAAAAGTATTTAAATATTTTTTTTTTCAAAGTCTTCTAAATAACCAATTGAACGACAATGCAAATATTTCTTAGCTACCAATGAACCAGCGCCGCAGTTTTGTTTTACATTCAAATATGGTTGCCTCGTATTAAACTATTCTAGTTTTTGTTAAGCTTGCGTTGCAATAATTGAGATGCGATGCTTCCTACAGTGACTTAAGGTTAACTTCGTATTGATAATACCAGACACAATTTTCTGTGTCGCCTACACATGTCTTAGTCGTTTACGAGACTATATTAACTGCAACCGTTTATAATGTTTTAATATTTTGCACCTGATTTCTCAACACAGACACAATTGAAGGGCAAAAAACACACAGCACATTTGACCGCGCGTCAGGTTTATTGAAAGTGCTATGTAAATTAAATTGATGTTTGTATTATTAATGGTTTTATTTTACAATGAAATTTTCAGATTTTTCTGTTAAACATTTTATTTCCACATTCATTTGACATTTTCTAACAAAATAACATTAGCTAAACTACTAATAGACTAACAATGCAGGACCTGATTTAGACTTGATAAGGCACTAAGTTATTTGATGTATGCGTCAGTTATATGTCCATAAATTATAGGTCAGTGTCAAATCTGATTATCAGTTCTCTAGAAAATTGAACTAATATAAAATTAATTAGTGCATAAGTGGTGAAATATCAAATCGTTAATTTCAAATAATTATATGAAATAACTAATTCACTCGGACATTTAGGGAGAGGAAGAATTGTGCTGGTTAAATGTAAATACTGCACTGATAAGAGGTCACACTTCTATTTTTGGAATTAGTAGATACTCGTTCTCAGTGTTAAAGGGAAATATTTAAGTCACAGAGATGAGGAATTTCAGACATCTGCAGGACATAATAGTATCACCAACATAGATTAGGAACTTGAAACATCTGCAGGGCATAATGGCAACACCAACATAGATTAGGAACTTCAAACATCTAGAGGGCTTATTGGCATCACAACCAGAGATGAGAAACTTCAAACATCTGCAGGGTATCACCAACAGAGATGAGGAACTTCAAACATCTGCAGGGTATCACCAACAGAGATGAGGAACTTCAAACATCTACAGGGCTTAATGGTATCACCAATAGAGATGAGAAACTTTTAAGATCTGCAGGGCATAATGGCATCACCAAGAGAGATGAGGAACTTCAAACATCTGCAGGGCATAATGGCATCACCAAGAGAGATGAGGAACTTCAAACCTCTGCAGGGCATAATGGCATCACAACCAGAGATGAGGAACTTCAAACATATGCAGGGCATCACCAACAGTGATTGATTCTTGAATGAGGACGCATGACGAAAAAGTCTGATGGACGTAAACCAAAGCGGTTGTACCAGGTCACTAAATGTTTAGGACTTGCAGGGACTTTCCTGTTGGGTAAATGACCACAAAAAAAAAGATAAAGCTGGTAGAAATACCGAGGATACGACAGCATAAAGGGATGGACGGATCCCACGCTGAGAATCTATGGATGGTAGAGGCACAAAGGCATTTATCGGGGGAGTATTGTGAAGGGTCAATAAACAACATAAACAACCACTGAAGAAGAGTGGACCTTTCAGAATGATGCTTATCGAGCTGTCAACAGGGTAGCCAACAGCTGAAACATCATCCTCTGGTCATCCAGTGTAACTTTTGTTCTTTGGAAGTTGGTTGAACAAAATAGTCACAGTATTAGAAAGAAAAATCTGTAACTTTAAATACAGAAAACGGTCTAAGATTATATAACGAAACTAAGTAATTCTTCGGTGACTTCGGACTTTGCTGGTCACACTAAACTGCGTTAGTAAGTAGATGCTTTTATCTTCGTCTTCGTGCAGCCACTGCGATAAACTTAGTACCTCAATCATTAGCAAAAGACATTCCGTCCGCAGCGTTACAAAACTGTGCCGGAAAATATTTAACCGGATACCTTTGACCAAACACACTTTATACGCATCGACGACTTCTTACGCCACTTTTAATAAGCAAAGTGACCTGTGACCCGCGCGTATTCATGTCCAAGCCTGGTCAGCAGAAGATAATCCGCTTAGCTCTCCCTCCCTTAGGCTCGACGTTTTCTTCTGCGTTCTTTCATTGCACTTGGCGACTAGTATCTAAATAAGGCCCTCAGAAATGACCAGCTACCAACAATGCACTTTGTTTTCTTCTATTCTTTTATTCCTTTCAGCGTTTAGGCTGGTTCTTACGTCGACAGTTAAGTGCCTTCTTTGGATTGCGTCCCCTGTTCGTTTAAGAAAAGGAAGTTACGGGTGTCGACTAAGAGGGTGGGGGAGAGGGCGAAGGTTAAAAGGTGAAAGGGGTTAAGAAACTCGACTTACCTGCGAAATGTGACAGAAATCTGTTGACAGGCGTGCAGAGTGCCGCATTTTCTAGGTAGACTGTGGCTTTATGAAGCAAAATGAGTTGACATTAGTTTTCCCAATTCTTTTAAGCGATAGAGAATACAGTTGTATGTCCCACGGAATTTCTGGAAATAAATAGACTTATTATTTCCTACATCGTGATACTATTTTTTGGTATGTCGCAAAAAGAAAGTGTCGCAATTTATTCATTATCTATTCAATTCAATGTATTCATCTTCTTTTTCCTGGTACTGTTCCTTGAAGAAAGATCGTTGGAAGACAAAAGAACTATTTGGTAAATCACTTAAATGCCAAAACTGATGGTCTGAAATTCGAATGCTGGTGAAGTCAGACATCTTAGGTGCGTTCCTAAAATCTGTCGGAAAATGTAAAAATGTAAATGTTTTTTCTGCGTTCTCATTGTCCAGTTTGAGAGTTTAGATAACCGGTCATATCTGAGTTTAGATAACCGGTCATATCTGAGTTTAGATAACCGGTTATATCTGAGTTTAGTTTAGATAACCGGTCATATCTTAGTTTAGATAACCGGTCATATCTGAGATGAACAGTGCAGTGGTTTCCAGATCAGTGAGATCTCAAAACTGGTAAAATGTGTCCTTTGAAAGGATACTCTGGGGACAGTATCTTATTCGGGCCTGTCGATAGCTTTGAAACAGTGGGAGGCGCGGTGGCTTAGGGCTAAAGTTTCGAATCCTTGTGAAGACTGGGATTTTTAATTTCGTGCTCTTTGGGCGACTCTGAGTCCACCCAGCTCTAATATGTACCTGATATTAGTTTTGGAAAAGTAAAGGCGGTTGGTCGTTGTTTTGGCCACATGACACCCTTGTTAACCGTGACCTTATAGATCGCAAGGTCTGAATGGAAACTTTACTTTGAAACAAGTCAAGTACACAACGATCAACCACTTTACTTTCCCCAACTAATGTTTGGTGAACACAGGGGCACCCTAAAATGTATCGAGATTCGAGCCCGGGTCCCATCGATTCAGAAACCAAACGCTATACACTCAGCCACCACGCCCCCTCCCCATACATGGGCGTAACCAGAATTTTTTACGAAACCTGCGGGATTTTTTTAAAAAGTCACCAGCTTTATAAAAGAGTAAAGAGTCTGTATGTTGCTTTGAATGAATTAACGTCTACCAATGCATTCTCTTCCTTTGGCCTGCTTCCTGACCTCATACGTATCTTATCCATCGTAAAGGACATTGCATTCCCAATAATTGTTTTCTTATCACTTCGCCTCTGCCACTCTATTTTTTCCTTGTAACGATCCTTACCGGCGCGTCTTTCTTTGCAAGACTTGAAGATCTTGTTACATGGCCGTATCAGATTTTTTCTTAAACATTAGTCAGGAGATGACCAGAAGATCCAGTATTGTGGACTATCCTCGCGTGCTAAGAATAATGTAGCATTTCTATAAATGGACTAGATTAAGCAATACGATTTTTTAAATTATGTTTTTCCCCACACGTATTTTATTTACGTCAACACTTCTTCTGGAAGTAGGTCACATCAAAGTAGGTCATATCAAAGTAGGCCATATAAACAATAGCACCACATTTTATTTCGAATAGTAAATCTATGCATTTGAATGGCGTATGCCTTACTAGTATCAAGGTCTTGATTAAAAAATAAAATCTTTTATGTATAACTGTGCATTTTGTGCCCCCCCCCCCCTATACCCTGTCGTAGTGAAGTTCATTTTCTGACAGCAAACCCAGAAAAAAAAATTAATGATAATATTTGGGAGTGGCTGAGCGGTAAAGCGTTTGGTTTCCGAACCGGAGTCTGGGGTTCGAAACCCGGTGAAAACTGGGATTTTTAATTTCGGGATCTTTGGCCGCCCAGCTCCAATGGGTACCTGACATTAGTTGGGGAAAAGTAAAGGCGGTTGGTCGCTGTGCTGGCCACATGACCACCTCGTTAACCCTAGACCACAGAAACATATGACCTATAGATCACAGAAACATATGACCTATAGATCACAGAAACATATGACCTATAGACCACAGAAACATATGACCTATAGACCACAGAAACATATGACCTATAGACCACAGAAACATATTACCTATAGACCACAGAAACATATGACCTATAGACCACAGAAACATATGACCTATAGACCACAGAAACATATGACCTATAGACCACAGAAACATATGACCTATAGATCACAGAAACATATGACCTATAGACCACAGAAACATATGACCTATAGATCACAGAAACATATTACCTATAGACCACAGAAACATATGACCTATAGACCACAGAAACATATGACCTATAGACCACAGAAACATATGACCTATAGATCACAGAAACATATGACCTATAGACCACACGTGTTAACAAAGATCTCGTAAAAGAAATGGTCCTCGCACAAGTTTAAACTTAAATAAAAATTGCCTTGTACAGGGGCTAGCCGTCACCTCCTACTTTAAAAAAAAAAAAAAAATTATAAGCTATTTAAATTAAAATATTAGATTCAACTACCTAAACAGTAAAAAAAAAAAATTAGTAAAAAAATCTTAGTTTAAAAATAAAGCAGGGATAAAATTTCAATATTATCATCATTTTTTATCTTTTTTTCCCTCCTTTATCCCAACAAGACTAAAAATACAATAGAATACCAGCAATTCAATACTAACTACTGCTTGACTTCTGGCAGTGTTCAAGACGAAAACGTCGATGTATCTTCAAATCTGACCTTTCGTTCACCTGGAATTCAAACGCCATGAGCGCCAATTAAAAACGATTGACCTGGAAGCAGTTGGAAAATTACCCTCCCGCGAGCATTGATGCCAGGGATTGAATGATGTGGGTTGAAAAATAAATGGATGAAACGTTTGGCTATTTAAAAAAAAAACAGAAATAGACACGTGACCACAATTTGAATAATAAAATTCAAAAAGGCGTGGACTGTGTCAAAGACAATCCTTGACTATAAATATTAATGGCACACAAAGTGATGGTTAACGGTTGCTGGGTGATTCAATAGAGTTTATCTAGAGCAGTGATGGCCATCAATCATATAAATATCCAACATGTGTGTCTCTGGCCGCATAGCCAAAAAAAAAAAAGTGCCAAGCGCAATGGCAACGATTCTTGGCGGCTTCATTTTGTAATAATGGAATAAGTTTCGAAGGGCCGGATGTGACCCGCGGGTTGTATTTTGAGCATTCTTGAACTAGAGTATAAACTTGAGGAAGGTCGCCTGACATTTTTTAAATGATGGCTGTCATGTAATTTCTTCCATGTTACCAGCTTCTTTTATTTTTCCAACCTTTTATTTTTCTCTTTTAAGGTGGCCAAGTGGGTCTCAAATTTTGTTGAAGGCTAGAAGTTGAGGATTTTAGTCCAACCAATTCTAATGGGTACATGACATGAGTTGGTGGAAATAAAGGAAATTTGAAATTAAAATTGGTAGATGGGCTGCTAACGTGTCACTCTTGGAAATCGCCCACCATAGAAGCAGACGAGCTTAGTATCATTTTAACCCCTTTAATTGAAAGGTTATGACTTTCTGAGTCTTCCACTCCGAGTCTATGAAATCACTGTTTATTGATAGTTACCATTTATACTTCAGAGTTTTCCTTCTCCGAGCTGGTTAGCCAGCAACTCTGAATTTAAACCTCTGCTGCCTTGCATCTATGCACAATCATGGGAAAGGCTTCGGTAGTCTACCCCGAGGAAACATCAGCACGGCCACTTTGAGCAGTTTGCAGCACTCTGGTAGAGCCTGCGACGCTGCTGACCGCAAACTTGCCATTCCTTTGGATACATCAGCTGCGTGGAAAAGGGGGGGGGGGGACATCGTTCCGAGCATGAGATGATCCATAGTCGCTTCGTGACCGAAGGAGGCCACAATACATTTTGTACTATTGGAGACCTATGCATCCACTTTTGTCCATATGTTCTATAGTGTTTGCATAGTTAGTTCCCGTGTCGTTGTGGGAGTTACATTCTCAGACTGATACAATAATACACGAAAACATGATAGAAACCCACCCATCACCTTTATTTAAAAATTCTCTCATCTCGATTATTTTTCAGAACAATTAAGTGCTGACCCTAAAACCTTGAGTTCGAGTCCTGGTGCTATTACTTTCTTTTAGAGACCATATTTCGACTGATGTTTTTTTTTAAATAGTGGCTGCACTTTCTCTGCCATTATGGTAAATGTTCTTAATTCAATAATTTACTGAGAGAACATGTTCTGTGACGCTCTATTTGATTGCGAATACAAGTTGAGGATGTTAAATTAGAACAAGTAACATACACAGAAATTACATTTATAAAATCAAATCCTCCTTTAGGGAAGCTGGTGTTGGTGCGGGGAATTCCCGCCGAAAGCGCATTCGTCCAAAGTGCTCAGCATCCAAAGACGTAATTGAAATTTAATTGTACGATATATTGTGACAAATGACTACGGTCAAACTAGTGTGGGCAATAGGGTAGCTCTATTTTTTCCCCACAGATATACATTAACTGTGAAATTTCTAGGAAAACCGTTAGAGCCGTTGTCGAAATATCCTTACAGGGTCCACCCTTATTTCTGGACCCATGAAGCGCTTGTAACCTAGTAAGATGAATAGTCAAAATGCGAATATTTACCAGGAAGTCATGCAAAGTTTAACACATTGAGCATTTTCTTTTAGTGTCAACTCTTTAAAATGCTCACAGCTTTTCGTTTTTTTCCCCAATCCTTAGTTTTATGTATTTGAACAGTATTTGAATTTGTGTTCTTTCAGACCCTAATGGACTAACTTTAAACAAAAATATATTTTGTGGACGGAGTTCAGATAACGTTTATAGCGCGCACCGTCAACAAATTGTTCCAAGACACATACTAAGGATCAACTGAAAAAAATTGGGGGAAAAGATGCCACTGCGTTAAAGAAATAATACTGGATATTTCTACTACCCAGTTTCTGTAGGTTTCTATTTTATGCACTTGTTCTAGTTCACATGATTATCAGCAGTACCTATATCACTAAAACATCTATAGGTCTATGATAGATTCGATATTGACAAAACAATGAATTTCCTTAAAAATTTCAAGAGTTGAAGTACAGGAAACATGATTCAGCAACGAGTCATGCACATTTAGAAACAAGCTTGGGTTAAAGGTCAAACGCACACAACTAACGAATAGCAAAGAGAAAAAAAAAATACCAATGACACATTAATGAGAGCTAGAAGTGTGTACTTAGAGGTCACAAAGACATCAGAAAACCAACTCATGCATACAATTTGGTCATCACTCGAAAATCATCTTCACATTTTGTTTTTAATACTTTTTACCTTCCTAAAGAATTTTCGGAAAAAATTTCTCCCCTTTAATCAATATTGATTTGCATTATATTCTTTTTTTTTTTCGAGAAAGATAATTATAAGATGTGTGTCTTAGTTCAAACTTTCTGAAGAACGACAGGCCCTGACTGCCAGAGGGTTTAAACTCGAAACTTTCAGGTCGAAGGTTTAAATAAAAAATGTGAACATCAAAACAATGGAGAACGACGCTATAGTCAAATCCGGTTAATTGGACCAGGCGGTTAATAAGAACAAAACGACTGGGTTGTCGATGTGGTCCGGTTAATTGGACCAGGCGGTTAATAAGAACAAAACGACTGGGTTGTCGATGTGGTCCGGTTAAATGGATCCGATAAATAATAGTCACGATAGTAGCATGTTCGAATCTTTCCAGCCGCATTCGTCCTGGTGGGGAGGGGGGGGTCGGGAGGGGGAGTTGTTTCGGGCTATGGCGTAATATTCTTCATTTCTGAAGGAACTCTCAAATGTATTGTAGATTTTCATACATGGCGGAATAACTATAAAGGCCAGCTTTTTTGGTGTATCCGGTGTACAAGATAAAGGAAGTGTTGGTAAAGCTATATTTTTTTAAACTAGTGAATGTTTTATTTTTGTTCACTTTTTTTAGCACTGCAGAATGGAACCTTAAAACGCTCTTTTTGTTTTTGTTTGTATTATTAACTAATTCCTATACAGGGAAAGTTGTAGTTTCTGTGACTTGAAACTTATTTAACAACGAATGAGCAACTGTCATCATCATTGGCCTCCTTCACGCTTATGATTCATCTCGAACACTTTTACATGGGGCTGTGGAGCCCTATTTTTGGAGAGACACTCACGTCCATACATATCGCAGGTTAAGGGGGCTTTCGCTTTGGTGCTAGAGGAGCCGGCTATTTCAGGTGTGGCACGCTTTTCTTAAAGAGCTGAGGCTCATGTTGTTGTTTTTTTCACTGTAAATAGCAACTATATAGCGGTGATAAAGGAGATTTTATAAGAAGACCATCTTCCACGCGTTGAGATAGTGTTACAATGACATCTGAATTCTTAATTTTATATATTTAGTCGGAAACTGTGAAGCGTCCTTGACATTATTCAGTTCATCGTGAAAATGTCAAGTTCCTACCGGAGTTTTTCATGCATGGTGGAAAATCAATAAATAGCAAGCTTCTTGGTGTATCCGGAGTACAAAATAAAGGAAGTGTGTGCATGCTATGTTTTTAATAAAGTTATTTAATAAAATATAGACGTTACTTCAACGCGTCACTAGGTCAATCTAGTCATGCATATCAATCAATGACTTAAACTCTGCTTAGTCATTGGTTTTCCTGGCTGATTTCATGTTTTAATAGCACTTAAGAAGAAGGAGTATTTGTACAAATTTGTCCTAGTATATGGAACGAGCAATGTGCCTTTATCTTTGCGTCTGAGTATTTTATTAGGTTTTGTTTTTGGATTTGAAGATTATAGTTCAGTGCTTTCTGTATAATTGCTACTTTACATTTTATTTTTCTATCCTGAAGGCTTTCTTAATTTAGTGAATTACTAAGGGTGTTACTCTAGTCAAATGTGAATGTTTCTTTGTTTTGAATCTCACTGCTCTATTTGTATCTGTTTTGGTGTCTTAATGTTTTCTTGAGTTGAGGGGTGCCAAATGGAGTATGCATATTCTGTTATTAGCCTAACCAACTTTACATCTATTCTTTTTAGCGTACTGTTTTATGTCCGATATATGTCATAACACTGCAGAATCCAATTGATAAAGCTCTTCCGATTGTAACTTTATTTGGTTTAGCCAACTTGAAGGTAAATTTTCCTTTTTTGAAAATGTAACGTTTTCGTAAAAATCTCCAATGCAGATACACATCTAATGTCAAAAGAAATATTTCGTGAATAATATCCTCCATGATGTTGGTCGTTCATTTGTCATTTATTTGCGTATTTCTTGTAGGAGTCTATCCAGTGAGCTCTGCACAATCAAGTTGTTTCATTACTGCAAGGAGTCTATCCAGTGAGCTCTGCCCAATCAAGTTGTTTCATTACTGCAAGGTGTCTATCCAGTGAGCTCTGCACAATCAAGTTGTTTCATTACTGCAAGGAGTCTATCCAGTGAGCTCTGCACAATCAAGTTGTTTCATTACTGCAAGGAGTCTATCCAGTGAGCTCTGCACAATCAAGTTCTTCTATTAACAGTTCAGCCAACGATTTTACAAGAGCACGTGGACTGGAACTTTACATAAGACGGTGTGCAATGTCCAAGTACGTTTATTGAAGCATTCATTTCTATACTGAATACAAACATTTAAGTCGAGTGCGGTAATTCCCGAAAAAAAAAGAAAAAAAAAGTAAGCCTAATTTAACTTTAAAATGACTATAACGGTCAAACTAGAGTTTTCACTGTGTGGCCATTTAGGTAGTTATTTTTTTCCCAAACATATACATAAGCTGTGGAGTTTCTAGGAAATTCGTTGGAGAGGTTTTCGAAATATCATCACAACCATGAAGAGAATGCAAGCTAATAGGAATTGTAGCAGAAAAGAAAAAAACATTTAAATGTCGTAAATGAATTAGCTAAACTGAAATATATTTCTGTCTATTCATTGTAGTAAAGGTCAGCGTCAAGTAAGGATTTATGTTGTGATGTCTCGGCTACACCGATACGCCCTCCAGACATGCCGGCGTTATGACAGTGTCAGCTCTATGTGGCATATGACCCTGCCACGATGTCCAGTCACGGGAATAGCGCATTTTTATTTCTAGTTGAACGTTTTTATCGTCCTGTCAAAGTGAGACGAATCGAGTTCTGTCCTCACGGACCTGACATGCTAGGTCTCCATTTCAAGGCTGTCGCAGGACCGTCGGCAGTCAACAGTGTATGCCTGTATGGCAAGGGGTGTGGGGAGTTTGGGGCGGAGTAGGAGTGGCACAGGGCGTCGAATGACGGAAACAGACCAGTGGGGCGCTGTGCCAAAGACATCCATGTCTGTCACAAAGACATATTAGAGCCCATTTATTTCACCAAAGGTAACAGAAGTAAACTGAAGGCTGGGTGGTGCTGGCCGGGTAAACCATGGTCCACGTGAAAAGGGTGGGTCGAACCTTCAAAACGCAGTGGTACTTCCAAACGAGCGGAGAAATATATTTGTCAATCTTTGTTTGGTACGAAGCGAGCAAAACTAATCCATTTCATCTAGTTCAAAACAGAGAGAGAGAGAGAGAGAGAGAGAGAGAGATAGCAAGCGAGCAGGGTGTGGACCTAGTCTTAGGGGCTTCAGCCTTTTTTTTTCAAAGTTTGATGTTCTTATAGGGAATACAAGTACATTTAAATGTAATTAAGAGAGGAAAATTACACTTACGAGCCTTTCATCTGCTTATCAATGAGATATTGTATTTAATGTATTGTGTTAGGATATTTTAAAAGTATAAAGGCATGTTCAAACTACAAAAAAAGCTCCCCTTTCAGACTTTGCGGCTTATAGGGCTGATGATGTAATGGTCTACTACTTCTACGGCCCACGGTTAACGAACGTGTCATGTGGCTAGCACAACGACCAACCGCCGCTAATTTTACCCAATTAATATCTGGTACCCATTAGAGCTGGGTGAACTCAAAGGCGCCCAAAGATCCCGAAATTAAAAATCTCAGTCTTCACCAGGATTTGAACACAGGATCCTGGTTGGGAAGCCTATCGCTTTACCACTCAACCACCGCGCCTCCATGTTTGAACTAGAGGCTAGTAAACTTTTGAATGCTTATAAGCTACGTTCAATTAAGTAATAGACGCATCTGGATACCAAGCTCATAGATAAGTTTATCATTTTTTTTCTTCTTATCAAGACAGAGAGGCACTGGCTTGACTTCCAATTCTCCCCCCTCCCCTAACCAGTTGTTTTTCTGTCAACCATCTCCCGCTTCCAAAATGAGTAGTACAGGGAGGATGCACTCCCATATATGGCGCTCTTGTCATTAGAGCTAGATCGTTCAAAGTTTAAGCAACTTAAATAGTCATACAACAAAAAAAAAAAAAAAAAAAAAGGCCAATATGAACACAAAATGTAGTACACTTTGAATCATGAAACATCAAAGATGATGTCTCGATACCCAAATAGTTCGCCTCACTTGGCTATGTTCTCAGCTGGCTCTTTTTAATCTAGATCTAATTAAAACAAGTCATATAATACAAACTTTTAAATCAATTCCTACTTTATGTTCAAATAATTTAGTAAAGAAACATTATGTCTTACCTGTGTATGGGGGCGGCCATATGCAAAATGGATATTATTGAAGCTCAGTAAAAAGATAACTAATAATTGTTGAGTGTCAAAAAATGGAACAATCGGCGTTAACGCTTAATTAAAAAATATGATTAATTTAATAATCAATCAAAAGATCTTTCAGAAATTTTCGATAAAATATATTATCACACAGACCGAATTTATGTGTGAAATTTTGTCTCAATAGGAAAGTAAACAGTTGTCACAATAAATTCATATTTGTTTCATTTCTTTTTTATTATGAGGAAAGTGTGTGTTAAGAATAGAAACTAAAGAAAAGGTGTAAGCTTTGAAAATGTATCTGATAGAGTTATCTTCTAAATGGAGCAGAAAAAAAAAGTGACTGATGTAACGAGTAGTAATTTCTTTGAACAAAGATATTTGATGTTTTCTGTTTTCACATGTAGGTTACAAACAAAACATTAGTAATACTCATTGATTACTCAGGTCAGGAAAACCCTCTCGTTTAGTCAGTGTTTATTGAGTAGCTCCAGTCATAAAGACCGCAAGTTTCGAAGTTTAAAAGCAAAACCGTTCAAGAGACGAGAGAGTTAACGGATGTAATTGGTAGATGTCAGAAAACTGGGTCTGGTCGAGATCACTCGTTAGAGAGGGCCTCAACACTGACCTGCAACGTCACAACCTATGGGTAGTGGATATCCATAGCGCGTTGCCACGTCGTACAGACCTGTGAGGTGGCAACGAGCCATTGGTCTAAAATGCCCACAGACTGTGACGTTGCAGGTCATTGTTCAGGTCTCTGTCTGAATCTCAATATTATTGCTTGCTAAGATTGAGAGTGAAGTGTCAAGTAAATACAGGTATAAAAAGCAGACGAGCTGTAAGAAACATAGCAAGTCTCACTTCTTCACCAGACCTAGATCTTCTAACAGACACCTTCCGCGACATATCTTCGGTAGAGAAGGAAACATAGAGTCAAGTGATTTTTTTTTTGTTTACGTTTAAATATGTATATACATTTTTATTTCACATAAACGAACACCATTTTTAAAACAAATTTGTTTTTTATTTCAGATGCCAGAACATATACATAATAGATACAAATATAATATATAAAACAACATAAGTGACTTTTCTCTACGGGGCGGGGAGGGGGCACTAAAAATATCATGTACTTATTATTTTGTGCTCCGACCCTCTCGCAACCCGGCTTATTCGTAGTTTTTAATTGACTAAATAAACATATAATTTAACATAAATAGTTTCTTTTATAAAGCGAAATTACAATCCAGGTTCCAGTATGTTTGCCTTATGTTTCTAAATTAGTTCGTTGTAGATCACGTTTTTGGCCCAGTCAGATTACAGTCATTCCGTTTGGCGGTCCGTTAGAGACGTCACTTGACACGGGCTATACACGGTCCATCGTAACCTTGTTGTGGTGGTATGGGAAGGCACGAACCGCAACTCTCTTTGCATTTTGCAGTGTCTGTAGATCTAGCTGAGTTGCATCCCCCTTTTTGTTGGACCCGTCCACCACTATCATCTCCTTTTCTTGCAATGTTTTTACATATCTTGGTTTGAAGTCCTGGACTTTCAAGGAGGAAAAAAAAAGGGGAGGAGAGGGGGGGGCCCCGAAGTTAGGGAAGGGTGTTAGTTGTTTGGTAAAAGAAAAATAAGAGGTGGGGGGGGGCGGTGGGCAGCAGCGGGGGTGGTACTAGTCGAAGCAGTTGTGGTGTAGGGGTCATTGTTCGACCCCTTGCTTTTCACATGCGATGCCACATGCTGGAAATTAGATCGCATGTGACCTAGATTCTACTTCTTCTTTTTTTTTTAAATAATAATAAAATGGTACTTCCAGTATTGGTCACGACGTGTAGGGTGGGGTTGGTTGGGGATGTGGGGTGGATGGTGTTGGGGTGGACAAAGTATGGGGAGGGGGGGGGCTGCAAAGAAAGAAGGAGTGAAGAACAACGAAGAAAGGGGGAGCTGGGGGGGGCTTATGTAAAGTCATGCCACGTTGGCTCACTAGTGTTTTTTTTTCCTCCCCCCCCCCCACCCCGAGGCTTCTCTTTGAATATGCATGTGTGCTGTTAGTCATGGCGGGGGCGGAGGGTGAACGGCGCTTTGCCCAGGGGGTCGATTAAGGTGGTGAGGGAGAAAGCACGGAGCAAAGACTAAGAAGCAGTCTCGTGAAGGAGTAAGGGAAAAAAAAAGAGTGTGAAAAAAACTGGGAACGGGGTGAAGGCCACACATTGATATCCGCTAACAACGCATCAATAAAATAATAGAAACCTGCCCATCGCTTTCGTCTTTCCTCTTTTTTTTAATATATGCTGCCCCCGTCACCTGCTTGCCCTTGTCTCACTGTGGGAAGGTCATCTCAGTGTCCAGCACGGACAATGCTGACCCGTGGTATTGGTTAACAAGCGGTAAGCGCCTTTAATCCTCTCGGACACACCAGGGCCGTGTCCAGTAAATGGGATTGCATTGTCATACATAGCGAACGTTTAATGTGGATACATCGGGCACTAGTACTCTTTTGTTGCTGGGGTATCGTTTTCAGAGCGCAAGCTGGTGTCGACGGCTTAACCGAAACACAATTTTATATCCTCAAGGCTTACCTTCTGTAAATTGAGGATTAAATAAACAACAAAAAGACGATCCTAATATACAACGATTTCCTTTGCTCTTAATTTAGATGTCACGTGATAAACGTGGGAATTCATTTTCGACCTTTTCTTTATCTGATTTATATTTTTTTTACTGCAATACATTTTTAAATTTTTTTATGACAAGTGAAGCTACAATAATCAATAAATATTAAGAATACTTTAAAACAATAATCTATACTATAAAGTAGAGAGTAAGGCGTATGTATGTATGTATATCCAGCATAGAAATCAAAACCGTTTCACCAATCTTGATAAAGCTTGGCATAAATGTTCCTTCGGTACTAACTGGAACCGTGACGTATGTATGTATAATAGCCCTAAAACAAACTAAAGATGCTCAAAAAAAAATTGCCCAACTCTAGTATTTCATGGATCTGAGCCATGTTAACCATGTTTAGATCGAAATGATCTAGATCTATTTGTGTAAACTACACTTTGCACAGATCGCTTTTTAATTTGACACATGAAAATACAAAAAATGGATTTAGGTCGATTAGCTATTTTGATAGCTCCATTCATACTATTTTTACATTCAAGCATTCAGCATTCGCTTATACTTATTATATCGTTTAATTGTTTACATAACACTCTCAGTGACTATATCGACAGTGATACACAAATTAAGACCCGCGGGCCGCGGGTAACATATGGCTAGTAGTAAATATAAAAAGCTTCAAACAACTTTAGGTTTAAATTGTTTTTCAAGGTATTAGGACGCATTGAGATTTCCGATAATAAATTTAATATAAAGTTCGAAGTGGCAAACATGAGTATAAGCAAAATGAAATCGTTTTCATTGATGCCTGAAGTTTGATTTTCAGTCTAGAGCATTACGTAACACTGCCAGCAGGAAAAAGGGTCGCGGTAGCTGAGTAGTTAAGCGCTTGGCTTTCTAGCCTGGGGTCATAGGTTCGAACCTCGGTGAAGACTGGGATTTTGAATTTGTAATGAGTAACTGCCTTTCGTTGGTGAAAGTAAAGACGGTTGGTCGTTGTGCTGGCCACGTGACACCCTGCTCGTTAAAGTTGGCCAAAGAAACATGACAGTAACATCATTTGCCCTAAAGATCGCAAGGTACAGTCGGATAGTTATGACCACTAGATGTCATTCCAATTATATAAGGCCGGTCCTGCGCACAGAATCGTAGGTACATTTCCACGCACACACACACACACACACACAAAGACACACACAAACACACCAAGGGTGTCTAGCAGCAGCAGTCTGACAATCAATATATATGTATAATAGCGGACCTTAATGATATTGATCAGCCATGTAAATTAGTCTAGTTTAGTTCCGTGGTGGGACCTACGCTAAGAAGCCGTATTAAAGTGAAACACGATGAGAAGAAGGTCGAAGTATGGACAGAGAGATGGAGAGAAAGAACGAAAAAAAGGAAGGGCAAAAGGGAGACAGAAGGGGAGAGCGAGAGAGAGAGAGAGAGAGAGAGAGAGAGAGAGTGAAAAAATAAGTCAATAAAGAGAGAGTTGAAGAAGGCAATGACAAACAGACAGACATATCGATATACAGAAAGATAGATATGGGGCGCGGTGGCTGAGTGGTTAAGCGCTTTGCTTCCGGACCGAGTGGGTCCCGTGTTCGAATCCTGGTGAATAATGGGATTTTAAATTTCGGAATTTTTAGGGGTACCTGACTTTAGTTGGAGAAAAGTAAAGTTTTGTGCTGGCTTCATGACACCCTTGTTAACCATGGGCCACAGAAACAGATAACCTTTACATCATCTGCCCTTATAGATCGCAAGGACTGAAGGGGGAACTTGATAGATAGATACAGATGATATAGACATAGATATATTGTGGCTACTGTGTTTAAAAAAAAATGAAACATACATTTACAAAAATTGGGAGAGATTCCTAGCAAATGGTCATTGTTGCCAAATAAAAAATAAACCTCTGTTTGTGCTATAAGCGATACAGATCAGACATTTAATTTTTAAATGCTACAAAGAAGTGCACTCATAGGCTTGTTAAATTTGAAGCCAATCGACACTTCTTGCTTTCTGTATACCGGATTTCCCAAAACCCGATATATTTCCAGTTGTTGTTTTTTTTTGCCATAGTTTAAAACCTTCAAAGTAACGATACGAAAGGCATGCAAATAACTATACCTAATCCCAAATGTATTACAAATGTAAACAAATAGATGAGATAGTACATGGACAAATTGATTTCATCCTACATGGACAAAATGATAACATACTACCTGGATAAATTTGGGGACCTACTACATGGACAAATAGATGAGATACTACATGGTCAATTGTTCATCTCATTGAATGATCTTGGTAATCTAACCCGAAAAATTGGGGAAAATACGATATTTATTTTTGAAGTGTGTAGGTTGTGTCCCTTTGAATTCTAAGACAATGATTGCTGGGATTGAATCGACGGTAATTTCAACGATTGAAGACCTGAGCCAATCAGATTTTCAATCGTTTTCTCAAGAGCTCGTGAGACGATTGAGCTGAATTGGGCATTGCTAGGAGTGGACTGAAATGAGAGTGTAAGCACAGAGTGCTGAAACTGACCGTAACCTCGTTTGAAGGAGACCCCAAAAATAGTAATTAGTCATCTCCCCTGTCTATGGCTCTTGATGCCTTAGCCCCGTACCATTCTCCTCGCGTCTTTCGTCTTTGTGTAACATGCGAGCAGGAAGGAGTTTTGTAGGACAGTAATGTTATTAAATAAATGTTCCCTTTAATGCGATACTACGTTCAGTGCTGGAAAACTGATAAATTAACCCAACCTCCCCTCTCCCCGGGCCCAATCCTAGGTTTTCTGCCAACCAGTGCTAGAAAGCTAATAAACGCGCTCCTCCCAAACCATTTTGTTTGTTAACCGGATGAAGGACTTGTCATTGGGAGGAGGGGGAAAAAAAGGGGGGGGGTGATGAAAAAAAATTGGACTGGGGTATGAAACTGTGAAATCGTCTGAATGTAAGTTAAAAAAACAAACAAACAAACAAACAGAGGTAACTGTGGCCAGGTTGGACAGTCGGTATACAGAAATGTATCGTTAACTAAAAGGCACACAATTTTCTCAAACAGCTTCCGTTGTTATTGGCAACAAGTGACGCGTCTTTTTATGTTTGTCCTTTCTTCTTCTTCTGCATGTCGGAGGGTTCAGACAGCTTGTACTATATCCGAGAGGAACTGGGCAGTGGTTTCTTGACCAGGCAGCTCTCCTAATAGTTTTGTTCGAGTCTCTCCATGGAGTATGCAGCTCTGAAGGACATGATCGTCTTTCTGTAAGGTTGCAAATGTTAAATTACTGCAAACATATAAAATAGAAACAGAAAATAGCCAAAGTATTGTTGAGACGTGGGGTTGAACTAAAGAAAATAACTCACCGATTCTCAGGTCCCTGGTATCTCTTCGATTGCAGAAGCACAATCCAACTATGATCAATCAATATCCCCGGTAAAAAGAAATAATGTCACAATCTC
Source organism: Biomphalaria sudanica (assembly GCA_036873155.1). Taxonomy (NCBI): domain Eukaryota; kingdom Metazoa; phylum Mollusca; class Gastropoda; family Planorbidae; genus Biomphalaria; species Biomphalaria sudanica. The sequence continues at coordinate 1,126,442 of JAZGLO010005242.1, read as the reverse complement.
AAAATCAAATGTACATATCCCGATTCACTAACACAATAGAAAATCATCCTCAGTCAAGAAAAAAATCTAAAAATCATAACTAAAGTGTCTTTACACATTTACACACTAGTCAAGGTCATTTACGCCCAACAGCATAAACAAAAATCACCTTACTTTGCACGTGGAAAAAAATGGTTAGTCAGGTAGGGACAGGGTTACAACAATATTAAACAAAAACACAATACTGCGATGCATTAAGTCTTTAAGTAGGTGTATAATGTCTTTTGTTCTAAAGGAGGAATGGGTGTTCAATAACTTCTAGTACCAACACCACTGGTAGACTTTTACTTTTTTAAAGTTTTATGTCAAAGCTCTATTAATTGTGGGGGAACACATTTTGTTCAAGATTTACTTTTCTTTCATCATATTTTGTGTAGTCTTAACTTCGTACTTAATAACTCCATTTTTTTTAAAGCCGCCTCCCAGAGACCTTCTGAAATCTTGCTTTTAAAATCCATTACTCACCAACGAGCTCGTTCCCTCCCCAGTGAGCCATATTACTATTAAAAGCGCCATGTTTCGTCCTTAAAATTGTTATTTTTTGAAACACTGACCCCTCTTGCCATCCCACCCCCCACTCTATCCCCCCCTTTCTTTTTCCCATCATTAGTCCCCAACTGTCTTAACATGTTCAAATCATATCATGGGCAAGGGGGGAGTCTGAAAACTAGAAAAAGAATGAGGAAGAGACGCATGGTGGGGCTTTTGACTTTCAAGAAATTCAAGTTCACTTATTCCAGAGAATGCTAATTTATTCTACATTTTACCCCCCCCCCCCCTCTTTTCCTTTGTTTTGTTTAAAATCATTAATTGATTTTTTTGTCTTCTTTTAGTAATAAGACACTGATGTAATATTCTTCATTAAATAAATACGAGCGAACAGTTAGTTGAAAGTGAAAACGAGAGACAGACAGACCGACAGAACTTACAAATACAATAATCACAATATAATAAGATTCTCAGAAGAACACGAAGATTAGGGCAAATCTCTTATACCATATACTAGGACAAATTCGTACAATTGCTTCCCTAGTTGTACTTAGAGTATGGAACCGTTTGCTTACATTATACACAACACAGGAATTAACACAAGGAAAAAAAAAGAATTAAATAACAATGATAATAAAAAAAAAGATATATTTACAAAATATCTGATCAGAATAATCAAAGAAATGCTGAATATTAATTGTGTACACAATTTTAAAACAAACAAGCGTTAAATAAATGCTGTCTGTGATACAAATCCTCCATGTGACTCATGTATGATGATGTATTGCCAGTAAGATACAATTCACATACATCACCATATCACCACCGCAAATATTTTAATATATGGGTAATTACAATATACTTCTAAGTCGTAATTAAAACACTTGAATGTTATTAGGAATCAAGGTTGCACATTGTATGAGATATTGTTGAAATAATGTAAGAAGTAGAACAAGAAACTAATTGTATGACTCTAACAATGTTCTAGAAATAAACACTGGGTCAGACGTCAAGACAACGTTTTTGTATAAACCCAATCCAACCTCCCAAAAGACAGTATAATGTATCGCACTTAATACAATCTCCAATAAGTTGACTTGATTATTTTTATAACAGATAGAGGGTGACAAGAAAGTTGAGTGTTCGAGATCGTCTGCTGTTTATTAATTTGCTGCATCCGCAAAGTAGCAAAAGTCTGTTGTCGGGCTCACATCTTCTTCTTAAATTTTGAATATTGAAATATTCCCGCCTTTTCTTGCAGTTTCTTGTCATTTGTTTCTAACAATGTTTAAAGATCTCTGCCTGTCCTATCCTTCGATAGTGCATTTTAAAATAATAATATATTGAGCAATAATTCTTTTTTTAAATTTTGTAAACTATCCTGTCCTTCAAATCTGCATAATCTTTGTAGAGGCCCGAGCAAGACACTGGCCCCAAAACTTCCAAATAAAACAAAAACTCTATGGAGAGCTGCCAGATCTGGACAAAACTGCGCAGTTCATCGCACATCTATGACTTCTCGACTGAACCCTATAATAAACGTATGATATGAGAACGAAGAAGAAGACTAAAACTATCTGCGCCCTTATCAAATAGGGATAATGACGTCATTGGCGGGCAACATTCAATCCTCAATTACGCAGCCTATGATAAAATATAATTACTGTGGTAGCCAGGTCCGGGACCTTAGGCCGATTTGACTGATTTATCTAAATTGAAGTCCCGCGCATGGCAGTGACTCCGCAATTTACATTAAACATATCACTATCAGTCATAGCTCTTGTCACAGGCTTTTAAAGATGTTGGACTTAAAGGGTTAACATATTTAGCGTATCGTACGATTGACGTAAATTTACCTACTAATCAATAGTAATAGTTGTCATTGTAAAAAAAAATATAGAAGAGGGGCCTCGCAAGCATCACTTACACTGGGCATGGCAATTCGTAAGGCCGGCCCTGGTGTTAACAGCAAATAAAAAAAATTAAGTTAAAAAAAATGCTGCCTGTAATACAAATCCTCCATGTGACAGATGTGTGATGATGTATTGCCAGTAAGACATCAGTCACATACATCACCATATCATTAGCGCAAAATATTTTAATATATGGGTAATTACAATAAACATTACTATATAGAACAAACACACACACACAAACACACAATTTGAGAATATTGTTGATTTCAATGGCGCCCGGACTGTCGTCTCGGTGGTCCCGGGTTCGAGCCTTCCCCACCACCGTTTCCTCACTGTTCTGCAGGATGTTTGATCTATGATCTTTAATTCTGTGGGAAAATCCGAAACATTTAAAGCAAAACATAACAAGGTTACAAAGACATTTTGTGTGGAAACACAAACTGAAAATCGGACCCGAAGTGGTCCACCCTGGCAGGTAAAAATGCAGCTTTCAATATTATCAGAATGAAATTCTATGAAAGACAAATGACAGAAAATAATGGAGAAAAAGAAAGGTTTACAGATCTCGTGTGGTGCCCCAGCTGTCCAGCAGACCAATGGATAGGTGAAAGTGAATGTGAAGTTACATGTGACCCTGGCCTAAATGATGTCTTATAATGATGTCTAATTGTTTTGTAAAGGGCCAATCTCTTATTCCTCAAGAATAAAACATTTCCGTAAAAAAAAATAAATAATTCTTTGGTTAGGTGTCTTCTACTGTACACATTACTGCAGTTCACGCATTACAGAACTTACAGAACTTAACAATATAAACATAAAAAAAAAAAATTTGACCAAAATCTACAACCGTTTGCATAAATGTGTTAAAAATATCGTAATTAGAGGTCTTCCCTAATAAAGAGTCCGAAGTGTTTGTTACTATTAATAGTGAATAGTTGTAATAGTGGTGTATTGGTATGAAAAAAACTGCTTGCATAAGGGATTTGAAAAATTAAATTTTCGCTTTCAGAAAAGAAAAAAAGCAGCCGTTGCATCAGAACTTTGAATGGTCTAAAGACTCTAAAATATTGTGATGTCGGATTTTCACTATCTTTTCTAGTTTACGAGATCTAAACGGGAAGGACGGACAGACTGACGGACAGACGGACAGAGAGGCCACACAAAACTAATAGCGTCTTTACCTCTTTCGGGAGCCGCTAAAAATGCATCACTGTTTCTTGAGCAGAGGTGCCCAAGGATTTTCCGGACCTGGGTCTCAAATACATTTCCAATTTACATTAACTCTCACTGTCCACCTCGTCGCGGGTACAGGAAGTGAGGGTCTAAGTGATTTTAATGGGCGAGAAATGTTATTCTTCTATACAACTGTATGTAGGTCAAAGCGCCGATACATTTATATCATACTACTAGTATGCGTGTAATACTATATTATTGGTTATAATGAGTCTGGCTAATTTATTTAGAAAAAAAAAATGGACTGAAATTTCAGATTAACAAGGGAAAAATGGAATCTGGTAAAGATGAAAGAGAAAATAAATGTATATTTAAAATGTTTTTTTTTTTTGAAATCTTGAACTGGAGTAGAATTTCCATTGTTGTATAAGCCGGCTAACATGAGTGAACCAATACAAGAGAATTATGAAAAATGAGTTCACTGTGGCAGTCTGTTGTATCAAAATGCCAATAACATTTCTGTTCGTATTTCTATTCCAAGATCATATTACAAAACGTGAGACAACAACCAAACATACATACACATTTTTTGTTTCACGATCTATTTGTCTATGCTCACGAAGAATGTAGATCTCATTAAATGCTCCAACTGTGCTGTTCTTATTGTTATGTTCCTGGATACGCGACTTAGAAATCCGAGCAGACGTGAAACTTGTTAAAGGATTTCACATCCTTTCAGTCTGCACATCAAAAGTAACACTGTTTGGGGGGGGGGGGTTGTTGCACGGTCAGGGCTACTCAGCACAGATAACTGGTCACTAACTCACTCCAAAAGGCTGAGGCAACACATGCTCTGGACAATGAAAATCGAAACCAGTGACACATGCTCATTGTGGAGCGGCTCCACGGCCATCTCGACCACGTTCTTGGACTAGAGGAGACTAATGGTGTCGGAAGATTGGAGACAAAAATCAAGAAATAAAAATGGAACCGAAAGCAAAATTGTACCGGAAAATATGAAACAAACAATTATTGCGCGGGGAAAAAAAAAGAACTTTAATTCTAAAAAAAAGTTAGAAATTTAACTTAAACAAAAAAATATTAAAAAAAACACGATGATCATGTTTCTATAAATTCAAATTTCATGAACAAAGAATCAAACTGTCCAATGACGTCCAAAAAACCTTAATGTTTAGTGTGTGACAAGTATAGGGTAAGGGGTAGTGAGGGATGCGAAACAAATATTGTTCTTTCTGATATCAATTCTGATACCCTCCCCTTAATCTACATTTTACACACACATCCTTAAAAAAAAAGTTCATTACTACATTCTCATCATCCAATTTTGGTTAGAGTTCGTTTGAGTTGAAATAGTGAAGTCCGACTTCTAAGTTGTACTTCTAGATGTTCAATCATATAGGTAATGATGCAACACGGTGCCAGGTTTTTGTGACCATGGTGACGAAATGATAGAATGACGTCAGCGTGATGCCGGACAGCGCTACTACTACCTAACGGCCGCCATATTTTGTTTCGCAAGAATTCTAGTGTATCTATCTATCTATCTATCTATCTGTCCGTCCGTCAGTCAGTCTGTTTGTGCAAAAAGCCTTATCTGTAAAGTCATTCACTTACTACTGTTGCTAGACAATGTCAGAAACCAAACAGAGAACGGGAGGGAGTAGTTAATTATATATCTAAAAAAAACCTAACATCTTAGAAAAAAAAAAGGGGGGGGGTGGCAGGATGCATTGGTCATGACTTACGGTTAACGAGGATATAATGTGACCAGTACAACGACTACCAACTTTGCTCCAGTCACGTGACTGCTAGACTGCGTTCACTCCCCTTTTTATTTTTGTTTCACTGTAATGACATGGGACAATACTCCTGCGACATCGCTGCCTTACCTCAATGTACTATTCACGTCTCAGGCAAAATGAATTAAATCTCTAAATTTAAGTTTCTTGGCATTAAGATTTGAGTTGCACACAAAATGTGATGTGTTTTTAACTTATCGCTAGAAAGAAGACGATTCCGGAAGAGAAGACTCTAACATCATCATAAGTCAGCAACAATTCCGGAATTGCAAGAGAAAAACAACAGTAAAAAAAACCAACAACAACTAGTTAAAACAAGTGTCAATGTTAAACATAACAATAGTCACACTTTCCCCCTCCCCCTCCTTATTCCACCCCCAATGCACAGGTCTTCCGTCTGTCGTCTGCTCATCTTTCCCTCGATTCCCCCCCCCCGGTCTCCCACTCCTCCCATTCTGTTCACGAGTCTCGCTCTGCGGTGCATGATTCGCTGAATAATTATGCATCGTGTGGGTTGCGTCGTCTGCAACAGCCACTGCCTACCTCTCATGTCGAGCCATCGATCCCTCGGGGAGACATGGGGAGGGTGGCGGCGGGGCAGCGGACACGCGTTGCGCGTCGGGGGGTCCAATGTGCAAGAACGAATGCAGCAATAGCAAGCAGTGCAGCTCACGAATCGCTGACTGGAAGAACTCACGACGAAACCTGCTTGTTTTTTTTTTTTCTGTTCTTGCACATCTCATTGTCTGATCACATGTGGCAGCGACTGGGGCACTTTGACCTTTTTGAAAAGATTATATATCTGGTGACGCATATTCGATATATTTATTTGACTATAAAAAGTATATTTTTAAGATGTTAATATGATTACAATTCTTTTGAATCTTCTCTTACAGGGACAATCTATAAATATACTGATGCATCTTTAGATATTGGACAATGCCAAGCCAGATGGATCTAGGATCAAATTAGATCCAGAGTATTGTGAAATGTATCATTCATCTTGGATTGTGACGTAATGTTTTTGCACCAGATTTAGTGCAGGACTCATCTAACTGATTATAACCTCCAACAGACTTGAAGATTTATCTACTTCTGTTGACTGCAATTGAATACTATAAAAACAAAAAAAAGGTATACATCTGGACAAAGTGTTTGAACATTAATTATCAGAACATTTAGATCTGGCTCAAATTTGTTCTGCACTTGCCTACAAAGTGTGTCAGTCCGCAATTCATAAGACATTTGAATTAGCTAGTAACCTGACGGTCGTGCGTTTCTGTTGGTGACGTGGTGGTAGAGGTGGGGGGTGGGGAGGTAATACTTTTTCATATTACATAGTGTGACTTAGAGAATCTAGTTTGGCTTTATGGCATCAAATGTGTTGCTTAAACAAATAGTTTAAAGAGACTATTTGTTTCAGATCTGCGAAATAAGAACATTTCATTTGCTCTAAACTTTTCAATAACAGTTACTGCTCTAGAGTTTCAAGAAATAGTTTCAGAGAATGTTCTATTTTTATGTCTTCTCGTTTATTCAAAGAACAAAAAAATATTTCAAGGAAAAAAACGGCAGAAGAAAAACTTAAAAAAAATGTTTTCAGACCAATTTTATTTTCTAAAAGGGATAGGTCACAGGAAAGTTAAGATTTTCCTACCCAAGATGGTCATTGATCAATCATGTTCCTACCCAAGATGGTCATTGATCAATCATGTTCCTACCCAAGATGGTCATTGATCAATCATGTTCCTACCCAAGATGGTCATTGATCAATCATGTTCCTACCCAAGATGGTCATTGATCAATCATGTTCCTACCCAAGATGGTCATTGATCAATCATTTCCAACTTTATTCACCACTTTCATCTTCACCAATCCCTTTGTCTGTTGGAGGCATCACACAAGATCTGTTGACCATCTTTCTCCATTCCTCTATGTCTTTTGCCTTGGATTGAATCTTTTTCTTACTTTATAGCAAACAAACAAACAAACTAACAAACAAAATAAATAGAAAAGTTAGATGAAATGTATAATTTTGTGTTATATGTAGACAACCGCTTTCAAAAAAAAAATTAGTTTACGAACCCATTCCCACATAGATAAATAAATAAGCACACACACACACACACGCACATACAAGGACACAGATGGGACTAGAATAAAGAAAGAGAAAACAGACTAGACTAGAGTTGAAAGCACATCTCAATGAGCTGATGAGAAGACAAGAGAAGTAACGACATGGCCCAACAATTTTATGTTAAGGAGTCTTTAAGATCAGGTCTAGCTCCGTGTGGCTTGATGAAGACAATAACAAAGTCTCCAATGATTGTTTTAGAGAAATCTTTCACTTTCCACCTTCACGGGTCGTAACACATCGTCCACTATACACGCGACCGTCTAGTATTGTCTCCGCGCATACCCGAAATTGGCCTCACCATACCCTTCCCGTCACTATGACCTCCCCAACCTAACGTCCCCCCCCCCCACTCTGTTACTTCATCTCCCTATATCACTGCCTCACTGGTCATTTCCGCTGCACTAAGACCGTTAGGGTGTAAAGGGGGGGGGAAGAGAACTCGCCATCGTTTCGCTGACCGCTTGACCCAAATTCTACCCCCTTTTCCCTTTCTCTTCCCTCACCACACAGTAATGCACACGCACGCACACACGCACGCACACACGGGTCGAACATAAATGCAGACGCATGCACGCACTTCGCGAATGCCCGTCACCATCGCTGACCACCAGGCTCTTTAATCCTCTGCTGGACACAAGCCGGTGTCCCCTCCCTTCCCCTCATGCGTCCAGTATAGCCACCACCATCCTATGTTGGTCAGTGGCGCATCTCTGCTGCTAACTGTAGGAACACCCATTTCGATTTATTTCTACCATATTTCTACTATATCAAGATAAATGACGTCATCGAAATATATACATTTAAACAATACACACTCACATATATATATATATATATATATACACAGAGAGAGAGAGAGGGAGAGAGAGAGAGAGAGAGGGAGGGAGAGAGAGAGAGAGAGAAAGAGAGAGAGAGACAGACAGACAAATAGACAGACAGAAAGTATCTCTATACTTCCACTGAAAGAAATAATTTACCTCCATGAACGGGGCGCCTATGTAACTGACCACTAAGTCCCTGGGGGATTCTGTTTCTCACTCTCTTTTTCTAGCCCTGCAAGCCCACAAGACTGCAGCGTCCATCTGTCTTGGATGCATTCAATTGACGTAGTGGACCAACAGTGAGTCCACTGATGAATTACTGTAATACTCTTCAAGTTCAGCAGGCTTATATTTTGACAAGGTCAATAAGAAGACATAAGGAAACGAACTGTTGACGTGGCCACAATATTACTGATTTTAAGGATAATAACTGGGTTAACATAAGTCACTTAAAGAAAAAAAATGGAGTTACACAAGCTCATAGGCGTCCCAAGTTAGTCAGTCGTACCTTTACATAGGTGCACACTATTCCTACTTAAAAAGAAATAAATTGTACTTATACCCGACAGTCCATCATTTCCCTGTGCGTTTGTTTCTCTGTCCATTTCAAAGTTATTTTACTAAATAATAATAATAAAAAAAACACGCAAAATTGCTTTTCATAATTATCTTTCACATTGTTTTTTTCTAACATTACTATGAAAAGATTATGTAAATGTCAACCAAATACTAGACAACGAATAAGAAAAACAACAGAAACCTTTCTTTAAAATATGTAAAAGAATACTTACCATAATTTATCACATACTTTGCTAAGATGAAAGAAAATAGATTAAATTTGTCACTTTTGCACATTTCATTACGTTTTTCAAAAAAAAAATAAATAAAAAAATAAAAATAAAGTGGATTAATGTTGTCATGGTATACTGTTATGTAGTCCTTGCTATGATGATAATCGCTCCTGTAGTGGTTACGTAGTGTGTTGGCTTTTAGAACCAAAGGTACTTGGTTTGAAGTCTCATGTAGGCGTTTTCTAAAATAAACTTTATTCGTTCTGTAGTCCTTGCTATGATGATACTTTGAACTACAATGGCTGAGGGCCTGAACATTACTGCTACAGCTAAATTAATATTATGCGCAAAGTTATTTCAAAATTATGTTTCTATATATTTTGTTCAATGTATAATATACAGTTAATAAATAGTTACACAATTTGGAAAAACAAAATGGTTTACTATTATCTCATGTACACTTTGATCAGTAGGAAGTAGAGAGAGAGAGAGGAGAGGGCTCATTAAAGAGTTGGCAAATATACTTCATCTAACCAGCTAATATTAAAACCAGCTTAAAATAATATTTCGGGGATTTTGATTTTTGTGTGTGTTTGTTACAGGTGGGATGTGGATCACATTGGATTTTTTTTTTAACCATACACATGTTTCCTATGTAATGAAAGACAAAAAGATAAAAACAGATATTTCTGAATTAATTTATTTACAACTGCTATTAAAGAGAAGCCACTGAATCAAGTTATGAAATAAAGAAGATAAAAAAAGTGATTTCAAAATATTTAAAAATCAATTTGTACCTAATGTTCAATAATGTAGTAAACTAAACATTTTGACTTTTAAATTATCATGGTAAAACCTAGTTGGAGGAGTATAGGTTCTACTGTTTGTTCCGCTTTACACGGAACGATTTGGTCGTATGATGATGTCAATGATATGAAGCGGGGTTGGCAGAGTACATAACCCACTACGCAGACCCGAAAAGTAAATCAACGCAACAGAACCAGAGTTTTCTATCATAATCTGCTTTGAATACATTTATCTAGAGTGTCTACTATAGCTATTGATAGTCTGAATAAAAAATGTTTTAATTTTTCTCGGAGACAAAGAACGCAAAAGATCAATAAACACCATCTAGCAAACTGTTCTTTGTTGAAGAATATCACATCGGCGACAAATGCAACAGCTTTGAAACAGGAAGTATTGAAGTAACAAAGAAATATGCTAGACCTAGTATCTTTCTACAGCTATAAACTAGTGACAGCATTTTAAATTGCTTACAGTCAAGCGGTTATCGATTTCTGCCACCAAGGTAACTAAACAATAATAGTTGGACTTAATGTGATGGACAAGGGGGGAAGAGGAGGACTACTCAGGAGCTGACGAGAAATATTGAGGTTGAGGGGTGAAAAGGGGGAGGCATACTTCGACTAGAGTAGAGTCGACATTAAAATACAAAAAAAAAAAAAAAAAAACAGACAAGAATGAGGACTGATATAAACGCATCTCTTTTACTGAAACAAAACGTCCGACAGCTCCCGAAGATTTATGACAGTCCGGCCATTAATACGTCCTGCAATTAAAAATATAAAAGCTTCCTTTTGTTTTGTTTCTTTTGCACATCTAATTGTAGAGTGAGTTGAGGTTTTTTGATATTCTCTTGTGACAGACTTGTAAAAGGAGACGGCGTCTGTCTTGAATGAGAAGACAAAATGTGGCCCACGAATTGATGACGTCAAATGCCGTGATGTGGGTCTGACTTCGCAGCAGATGGGCAGAGAAGATCTATAGCAGCAAAAAAAAAAATGCATTTTTGTTTCTTTTGACATATATATTTATTTATTTTTTAGCTGTCTTCTTCTGGTTTATGATCTTTTTCAGTCAGCTGTTGTTCAAGGGAAACAGACTGTTGCAAACAGACACAATGAGGGAAGAGAAGTATTGAGTCTGGTTCTGAGACACAAAGAACTTTAGGTCTTACATGTACACAAATAAAATGATTGAAATATTAATTTTCTTTGCACACAGTTCAATAGTTAATTATTAGAGAAGCAAATGTACTGTTGATCTATAATAATAATTAATAATAAGACTTTTCTGGATTCTGCAGGTTTTTTTTTTTTTTTATGAAGAATTTAATATTTCGCATGGATACGTAGTCCCATCTTTGACCTACATATTTTGTCACATCCAGAGCAGAGATAACCGTTGTCCGTTGTCCGCCGATGGTCGATTTAGGTTCTCCTTTCGCCGTCTACGTCTGATTGTTAGAAGAAAAACAAAAGGTTACATTCATATTTTGGTCTACACAAATTTTATATTTGACTTACGTATAAATTAAAAAGATTTTTTCAACTTCATTTTGAAGTGGACACAACAGAGACTAATGACGTGTTTATGTTTAATTTTGCTTGAATGATATATGTACAATCAATGGTTTCTCAGGAACTAAATAGAGCCAACAAGTATTAACGTAAGAGCCTGAGTTCAAACACCATTGATGCAGTTTTAGGTCTGCGGGGATCGCATTCATTTAAACGAAAAGGAGGAGGGGGGGGCATGCAAAGCGCTCAACTCACACGAGTTCCGAGCAACTGTCAATATCTTTGGCCGCCCGTGTCAAATGATTTTTTTTTTTACATGTTTCGGATGTTCCTTCAGTGTTGAAGATAATTTACCTCCTAGTCCAAACCTCCCGCAGAACTGCTGGGGATTGGAGTTTGCAGGGCTTGAACCTGGGACCATCGAAAAGTCCGAACGACAGTCCAGAGCGCAAACCTCACGACCAGGTAGCCATCCGTGAGTAGTATAACATACTGTATCTATAGATGACACATGATTTAGAGGTTACAACAAAAAAGAATTTGAGTGCTATTTAGAAAATATTGAGCCATTTAAACGTCCATACAAAGGCCTCATCATAAGCGTAGAAGGAAAGTCACACACACACAAAAAGTTAAAAAGTAAAAAAAAATAATTATCAGAGAATTTCGAATAGCTCTCAAAGATCTCTAGAGGCTGTTTCATTAAATGTAATTCAGAGATACATTATGCTTCTGTATTGTGCTTCTGTATTGTGCTTCTGTATTGTGCTTCTGTATTGTGCTTCTGTATTGTGCTTCTGTATTGTGCTTCTGTATTGTGCTTCTGTATTGTGCTTCTGTATTGTGCTTCTGTATTGTGCTTCTGTATTGTGCTTCTGTATTGTGCTTCTGTATTGTGCTTCTGTATTGTGCTTCTGTATTGTGCTTCTGTATTGTGCTTCTGTATTGTGCTTCTGTATTGTGCTTCTGTATTGTGCTTCTGTATTGTGCTTCTGTATTGTGCTTCTGTATTGTGCTTCTGTATTGTGCTTCTGTATTGTGCTTCTGTATTGTGCTTCTGTATTGTACTTCTTCCATGCATCATGACGTATTTAATTCGTTTGCTCCAGTTGTTTGTTTGACTTGGCCATGTAGTGGTGCACAGACAAACCTCCAGCCTAGTGGATCTCACATTAAAAATTGCTTGTCTGCCTCGGGATTTGAACTCGAGAACCATCAGTTAGGAGGCCCTGCGGTTTATGCCTTTCTGCGAGACATCCCACTTTGATTGTTTTTGTTTTTTTCTCTTCCAAGGTGTACAACTCCACCCCTCTCCCATTTTCTTACATACACTAATAAATTTTAACACATACACACTTTTATAAATCTCGGGCTGCTTGCGTTCAAATAGATACGGGTCATTATTGTAGCATAGAGGCGTATTGATGTATGTTCAATAGCCCAACAATATCAAGCGCTGGATATTTTAAAACTTATCCCCTCCTGCCCGTTTCACTATTTTTTATTTATTCATCACAACCACACACGTGCACACAAACCACACACACACACACTCTCCCACCAGGTGGGACTAGTGTCAGTAAGGGCGGGTTATTTAGAGATGCATCGAAAACACTTCCGTATATTCACCATTAAGAAACCAAAAAAATACAAAAATAAAAAGGGAAAACAAAATCTAGTGATGTTTTTATTAATGCATTGTCCCTTTCTCTACTTACACTGGGTCACGTGATCATTTCAAATGTTGGCATTGATTGGTCACATTTGCTGCCAACGATTGTCTGTGTCATGATTTTAAAATGTGTCACCATTATAGCGCAAATCATTGTCATACTATAAAAAAAAATAAAACTCATCATAGACTATTATTATTATTTATAATGGCTTATACGAGAAAATAAGCAGGTACCCAAGCAGGCGGATCAAGAACAGTAGGTTTTTTTTGGAGGAAAGTGTTTTTGTTTTTTTTTTGGAAAGGGCGGGGGGGGGGGGCGTAAAACAAGACGTTTTGGTACGATTGACATTTTTGGCGCGATACTATTAGACGCGAAATGTTTCAGACAATTTATATATGTTCCTTTACAGATTTTAGATTAGATGGTACATACGTATGTTTTGAATGTTGTTGTTTTTTTTAAAGTAACACGACTATAGTTTACGATATGCGTTCCTGAGATTGTCAAAATTACTAAAACTTTTTTTCTGGGAAAAGGGAGAGGTAGAATGTATACTATTCATACTATACTATAGTATATAAAACAAAAACCACAATTTTTATGGCAAATAGTTTTGTGTTGTATAAATTATAATCAGCACATTTCGCGCCAAAACAGCTCGCGCTAAAGCGGCTGCACTAAAAACACTGGGACAAACCGGTTGCACCAAAACATCACGTATCCTTTTTTTTGGTGGTGGTGGGGAGGGAGGGGGTATGAAAAATATTTTTTTATTTTAATTGTATATGGGGAAATGCGACTGCTAAAACATAATTTAAGATAAGAACAAAATAGTGAGAAATAACACATTGTCTCAATGTCTCTTTGTACCTGACTTCCAGCTGTCTCAATGTACAATTTGTACCTGACTTCCAGCTGTCTCAATGTACAATTTGTACCTGACTTCTAGCTGTCTCAATGTACAATTTGTACCTGACTTCCAGCTGTCTCAATGTACAATTTGTACCTGACTTCTAGCTGTCTCAATGTACAATTTGTACATGACTTCTAGCTGTCTCAATGTACAATTTGTACCTGACTTCTAGCTGTCTCAATGTACAATTTGTACCTGACTTCCATTTAGATCTCTCCTGGGCTTTTCGTCTCCACGCTTTAACCCCAAGCTGTTGCAGATCTGCTTCCACATCATCAATCCATCGCATTCGGGGTCTGCCTTTGGGTCGCCTGCCTTTTGGTTTTTGCCTTTATATGATTTTCACTCCTCTGTTATCTGACATTCTTTCAAGGTGACCTGCCCAACGTAGTCTGTTCTTTTTTATTTCGTTCACTATTGGTGGGTCTTCATACAATTAATATATCTCATGGTTAGTGCGTGTCCTCCACCTTGTTTCATCCTGTAGGGCACCATAGATTTTCCTGAGGATTTTCCGTTCCCAAGTATTAAGTAAATTCTCAGATGTATTAGTCAGTGTCCAGGTCTCACTTCCATACATTGCTGCTTGTCTTATTATAGTTTTGTATATTATTTTCTTGGTTTTCCTTGAAATTGTTTTGCTCTGAAGTAAATGGTGGGTGCTATAAAATGCCCTGTTGCCTCCTGCTAATCTTTCCTTTATTTCTGTTAGTAGGTCATTTTTGAAATCAATTGTACTTCCTAGATATTTGAAAGTTTGGACGTTTTCAAATTCGTGGTCTTTGATTTTGATATATTGTCCGTCTGTTTGATTGTCTCTTGTCATTGCGATGTACTTGGTTTTACTGTCATTGACCTCAAGTCCTGCTGGTCGAGATGCCTCTTCTAGTTGTGTGAAGGCTCTGGCAATGTCAGAGGTTTCTTTACCCAGTAAGGCAATGTTATCTGCATAAGCAAGGTATTGTAGAGGTTGGCTGTATATCGTCCCTGTTGGTTGTGGACCTGTGTTTTCTCTCCTGAAGTAGTTAGTAATAGTTCCCCTTGTGTTTATGTGTATATTTCTTATAACTCTCTCCAGTGTCAAATTGAAAAGCATGCAAGAAAGTGATCTATATCTAAAAGCATGTCATATTTTAGAATATAAAAATAGAGTACTTCTAAATTTACTCATATTTTCCTTTGTTTACAAGAAAATATTTAATGTGCATATTTTAGTTTAAACAGTGTATATTTTTATTTATTTGTGGAGTGTAAGCCATTGGTAGACTGTATGTACATATTCCCAGCATTCCACAAGCGGGCACTTATTCATCACGACAATGTTGCCAGACGACGTAGGAATTAAAGCGTTGGCGGTAAAAATGAGAAAAAAATGGCAGAAAAAAAAGGAAAAAAAAAACGTTACGTTTCTGATCCGACGAAATCTGGATATATTTCTATCTCTTGTGGAGGCCCTTCTCCCTTGAGGAGGTTCCTTTCTTGTTGATGTCCCAGGGCAGCCCCGCCTGCCATCCTTTAAATCCAGCCCTGCTTGGGGTAGCTTGTGTTGCCAATAGGTAAATCCGGACTTGGCTACAAGAACTGGTAATTTTTAATTGGTTACCACTTAATATGACTAGCAATAGTCCACGTGAAAGAACAATATATCGGTGTGCAGCAGTTTCTAAACTTGGGAATTTGCGCACCCTTGCGTACTCCTGGAAGTGACGACCTATAAGTCTGGTTGGGAAGGGAGGTCACTCAAATTACGAGGGGTAAAAAAGCAACGTTAAAAAAAAAGTTTCTGAAAAAGGAAACTAACTTTTATGTGTGTGTGTGTGTCTCTCTCTCTCTCTCTCTCTCTCTCTCTCTCTCTCTCTCTCTCTCTCTCTCTCTCTCTCTCTCACTATGTGTAAACAAAATCTGCTCAAGACTAAGAGGATACAATTTTTAAAAAATTGAAATACTTTGTCTTGTACAAACTTTCTGGGGCAAATAGGACTAACTGTAGGCCCTAATGAGTGGCCAAGAGCAAATCTTTTTTTTTTTCCCAAATGAAACAAATTAATTTGACACGCCTGAGCTTCAGCCATACGCCCAGGTCTTCAGTGTCATCTTCAGTGTTTCATCTTCGGCATCAGAGCAATGCCGGCAGCAATCGAATCAATGTCATCTTTTGCACTATCATTTCCGTCATCCAACCGATGCACCAGCAGCCACGCTCCTCCGCCCTTCCCTCTCTTTTCCGCTCTCATCTTTAACTCTTCTTTTCCTAAACAAAAAAAAAAAATTAAATTAACTTCGCCAGTGAAAATTTGTTTTCAGACAGAATGAAAGACGACCCCCCATTTTCCCCGATCTCAAGAAACACACACCCTGCTTGGATACAATTAAAAATAATTTATCAATAGCTTGCACCAAACATACTTAAACGGTATCAGCCGTTTAATGGGAGAACTGCAGCTCTGACGCCCTGGACGCTGACATCCGCAATCAACTCCCTCGGTTACTTCATTAGCTCAAGTGACGCAATGAGCCCCAGGGGAAGCTACTGCGTGCACTTGTTTATTATTGAGACCTCTGCATCATGTCACATTCAAGTGCTAGAGCAAAAGTGAACAAAAAAAAAGGGATAGCCAGAGTTATCTGTCTTGAAGTGTTCCAATGGGTTTTGTTTGACGACAGTATTTACTCTTTCAAAAGTGTTTTAAAGATGAAATGAATGAAAGACCTAAAATGTAAAATGTATCTTAGATCTAGTACTAGAATTATTTCATTCATTAATAAATAATATGAAAATATTTTTTAAACAATATTTTTACTTTTATCAATTAGCTTAAATAAATCATGTAATTAAATTTGTAATAGATCTAAACTAACAATAAAAAATAGCATTTATGCTCACAGAAAAAAACTCAGACTCAGACGACGATCTTTAAAGGGGAGTAATTCAGCTTAAACCACCACTTCAATTACAATTTCTTTCCTTTGTTCGAGAAACCAAAAAAAAAAAGTTATTACCTTTAGTTTATTAACTAATTGGTTAATATTTTTTTTTATTGATTCTTGTTTTTTCAGGTCAAAGAAATAATTGTGTAAAATTTCTGCTTGATCCGAGATTGGGTGTGGAAGAGATAACGAGTAGAAAACTTTTCCCCAGACAGACATACAGACAGACAGACAGAGTGAGTTGATATACGTTTTGTAACAATAAGCAACTAACGTTCGGTTTAGTTTGCCAGAAAAAAAAAGGCAAAAGTTATGTAGACTTCTTTTCTTCTTAACCAAACTTTAGACATCTTATATCTTATCTTATCTTATATAATACAGACGTTACTTCAAAAAAGAAGATGATTACGTCCTACGCGTCATACATTTAGTCATGCATATTAGCCAATGACTTAAATTCTGCCAAGCCACTGGTTTCCCTGGCTAGCTTAGGCAACCCATTCCATGCTCTAATAGCGCTAGGGAAGAAAGAGCATGTGTACAAATTTGTCCTGGCATATGGGACGAGGTATGTGCCTTTGTGTCTTTCAGAGTATTTTATTAAATTTTGTTTTTGTATTTGAAGATTATGGTTCAGTGTTTTATGTATAATTGCTACTTTACTTTTGAGTCTTCTGTCCTGAAGGCTTTCTAAATTTAGTGATTTTACTAATGGTGTTACTCTAGTCAAATGTGAATATTCATTTGTTATGAATCTCACTGCTCTATTTTGTGTCTGTTCCAGTTTCTTAATGTTTTCTTGAGTTGAGGGGTTCCAAACGGAGGATGCATATTCTATTATTGGCCTAACCAAGGTTAAATAACATTTTAGTTTTATGTTCTTATTTGATTTATAGAAATTTCTTTTAATAAACCCTAATGCTTTGTTTAATTTTTTTATAGTTTACTCAATATGTGGAATTCATGACAGTTTTTCATTTATTATAACACCTAGGTATTTTGCGTTTTTAGTCTGTGGAACTAATTTGTTTTAGTTTTATTTTGATACTCTTAACAACTGACATCTTTTCTTCTTAACCAAACAGTAGACATCTTTTCTTCTTAACCAAACAGTAGACATCTTTTCTTCTTAACCAAACAGTAGACATCTTTTCTTCTTAACCAAACAGTAGACATCTTTTCTTCTTAACGAAACAGTAGACATCTTTTCTTCTTAACCAAACAGTAGACATCTTTTCTTCTTAACCAAACAGTAGACATCTTTTTTTCTTAACCAAACAGTAGACATCTTTTCTTCTTAACCAAACAGTAGACATCTTTTCTTCTTAAACAAACAGTAGACATCTTTTTCTTCTTAACCAAACAGAAGACATCTTTTCTTCTTAACCAAACAGTAGACATCTTTTCTTCTTAACCAAACAGTAGACATCTTTTCTTCTTAAACAAACAGTAGACATCTTTTCTTCTTAACCAAACAGTAGACATCTTTTCTTCTTAAACAAACAGTAGACATCTTTTCTTCTTAACCAAACAGTAGACATCTTTTCTTCTTAACCAAACAGTAGATATCTTTTCTTCTTAACCAAACAGTAGACATCTTTTCTTCTTAACCAAACAGTAGACATCTTTTCTTCTTAACCAAACAGTAGACATCTTTTCTTCTTAACCAAATAGTAGACATCTTTTCTTCTTAAACAAACAGTAGACATCTTTTCTTCTTAAACAAACAGTAGACATCTTTTCTTCTTAAACAAACAGTAGACATCTTTTCTTCTTAACCAAACAGTAGACATCTTTTCTTCTTAACCAAACAGTAGATATCTTTTCTTCTTAACCAAACAGTAGACATCTTTTCTTCTTAACCAAACAGTAGACATCTTTTCTTCTTAACCAAACAGTAGACATCTTTTCTTCTTAACCAAATAGTAGACATCTTTTCTTCTTAAACAAACAGTAGACATCTTTTCTTCTTAACCAAACAGTAGACATCTTTTCTTCTTAACCAAACAGTAGACATCTTTTCTTCTTAACCAAACAGTAGATATCTTTTCTTCTTAACCAAACAGTAGACATCTTTTCTTCTTAACCAAACAGTAGACATCTTTTCTTCTTAACCAAACAGTAGACATCTTTTCTTCTTAACGAAACAGTAGACATCTTTTCTTCTTAACCAAACAGTAGACATCTTTTCTTCTTAACCAAACAGTAGACATCTTTTCTTCTTAACCAAACAGTAGACATCTTTTCTTCTTAACCAAACAGTAGACATCTTTTCTTCTTAACCAAACAGTAGACATCTTTTCTTCTTAACCAAACAGTAGACATCTTTTCTTCTTAACCAAACAGTAGACATCTTTTCTTCTTAACCAAACAGTAGACATCTTTTCTTCTTAACCAAACAGTAGACATCTTTTCTTTTAAAAAAATTCTTTCTAGCTTCACGGTTTTTCATTAAAAACAACGTTTTAAATTTTGTTTTTACATGTCTTATCAAGGCGATTTGTCATTGTGCTGGCCACATGGCACCCTCGTTGACCTTAGGTCATAAAAACAGATGACCTTTACTTCATCTGAGCTATAGATCATAAAGTCAAGAGCTTTACTTTTTTTTGTTACTACTATGTCTTATACAACTGGGTTCTCTGTTACTTAACTGAACATCGGTAGTCCCATCTCGTTTCCTATTTATCAATAAGGATTTGAGTGCTGACATTGCTGTATTTATGTATTGGGGACTTTCCCGATATACTGTAAACAAGGTCAAGGACGCTAAATTCTCGCCAACTAAAAACAAATTGACCTAACTTTTAAAAATGTGATTGACTGAGCTTGTACCCCCATCATTGCTCAACTGTACACAATCATATCCGCGTATTGCATATTTGTTGTTCAATAATTTTGAAGCTGCGCCTCTGTCATAGAGTTACAAGTCTAATAATAATGATTGTGTGTGAGTGTGTGCTATAGACGGAGGAGCATAGCAATAACGTCAATCTGTAATAAGATAACTGATATTAATTTTTGACAGCAAGACGTCTGAAATAAGATGTTTGATATTAATTGCGTTTTGATGGAGCACATTTCGAAGAGCTAAAGTTGACCACAACCAAGTAATAATTTCAAACGCGTCAAAAACAGTCATTGACCTATGTCCAGTATTCACCGAGATGTCCACAAAAGTGATGAAACTAATGACATCTCATTTCGCAATTCACAAGGTGAAGGACGACAGAAAGTGTTAAAGAGAGAGAGAGAGAAAGAGAGAAAGAGAAAAAGAGAGATAGAAGGACAGAGAAAGAGAGAGAGAGAGAAAGAAAGAGAAAGAGAAAAAAAAAAGGAGAGAAGGACAGAGAGAGAGAGAGAGAGAAAAAGAGAAAAAAAAAGAAGAGAGAGAAAAAAGAGAGAAAGAGAGAGAGAGAGAAAGAGAGAAGGAGAGAAAGAGGCTAGAAGAGGACATAGGAGGGAAAGGAGGGGAAAAGTTAAATAGAAAAAGCAAAGGGGAGAGAGAGAAAGAGAGAAAACGAGAGATGAGAGAGAGAGATGAGAGAGAGAGAGAGAGAGAGAGGTATACTGGATGGCTGACATATAAAAGAACGGAGGTGAAAGTAAATATAAAGAGATATTAGAGCAAAACAAAAAAGAGAAAACAAGGAAGACAAAAAGAGTGAGCGAGAAAACTAGAGAGAGGTATTCTGATATGTACAAGTGAAACAGAAGAACTAGAAGAAATGACCAGTGAAGGCTAGCGGGTAATGCAAAATATACTTAACGTCAAAGCCAGGTGGAAAGGTCCAACAGCTTGCGGTCATCTAGTGGCCATCACCAGCAACGTCCTCTGTAGTCCTCAGCCCGAACTCAACAATTTCAATGCCCCCTCTCACTCCTTTTATAAGCTTGCACTAATGGAAATAACGACTAGCGAATTTTTCTTTAGGATTGTCAAGCATTTATTTCTATATGAACCATTTGATGTGATTGTCGAGAATTTATTTCTATATGAACCATTTGATGTGATTGTCGAGCAATTATTTCTATATGAACCATTTGATGTTATTGTCGAGCATTTATTTCTATATGAACCATTTGATGTGATTGTCGAGCATTTATTTCTATATGAACCATTTGATGTGATTGTCAAGCATTTATTTCTATATGAACCATTTGATGTGATTGTCAAGCATTTATTTCTATATGAACCATTAGTGGTGATTGTCAAGCATTTATTTCTATATGAACCATTTGATGTGATTGTCGAACATTTATTTCTATATGAGCCATTTGATTTGATTGTCGAGCATTTATTTCTATATGAACCATTTGATGTGATTGTCAAGCATTTATTTCTATATGAACCATTTGATGTGATTGTCGAGCATTTATTTCTATATGAACCATTTGATGTGAATGTCAAGCATTTATTTCTATATGAACCATTTGATGTGATTGTCGAGCATTTATTTCTATATGAACCATTTGAAGTTATTGTTAAGCATTTATTTCTATATGAACCATTTGCTGTGATTGTCGAGCATTTATTTCTATATGAACCATTTGATGTGATTGTCAAGCATTTATTTCTATATGAACCATTTGATGGGATTGTCAAGCATTTATTTCTATATGAACCATTTGATGTGATTGTCGAGCATTTATTTCTATATGAACCATTTGATGTGATTGTCAAGCATTTATTTCTATATGAACCATTTAATGTGATTGTCAAGCATTTATTTCTATATGAACCATTTGATGTGATTGTCAAGCATTTATTTCTATATAAACCATTTGATGTGATTGTCGAGCATTTATTTCTATATGAACCATTTGATGTGATTGTCGAGCATTTATTTCTATATGAACCATTTGATGTGATTGTCAAGCATTTATTTCTATATGAACCATTTGATGTGATTGTCGAACATTTATTTTTATATGAACCATTTGATGTGATTGTCGAGCATTTATTTCTATATGAACCATTTGATGTGATTGTCGAGCATTTATTTCTATATGAACCATTTGATGTGATTGTCGAGCATTTATTTCTATATGAACCATTTGATGTGATTGTCAAGCATTTATTTCTATATGAACCATTTGATGTGATTGTCGAGCATTTATTTCTATATGAACCATTTGATGTGATTGTCGAGCATTTATTTCTATATGAACCATTTGATGTGAATGTCAAGCATTTATTTCTATATGAACCATTTGATGTGATTGTCGAGCATTTATTTCTATATGAACCATTTGATGTGATTGTCGAGCATTTATTTCTATATGAACCATTTGATGTGATTGTCAAGCATTTATTTCTATATGAACCATTTGATGTGATTGTCAAGCATTTATTTCTATATGAACCATTTGATGTGATTGTCAAGCATTTATTTCTATATGAACTATTTGATGTGATTGTCGAGCATTTATTTCTATATGAACCATTTGATGTGATTGTCAAGCATTTATTTCTATACGAACCATTTGATGTGATTGTCAAGCATTTTTTTCTATACGAACCATTTGATGTGATTGTCAAGCATTTATTTCTATATGAACCATTTGATGTAATTGTCAAGCATTTATTTCTATATGAACCATTTGATGTGATTGTCGAGCATTTATTTCTATATGAACCATTTGATGTGAATGTCAAGCATTTATTTCTATATGAACCATTTGATGTGATTGTCGAGCATTTATTTCTATATGAACCATTTGATGTGATTGTCGAGCATTTATTTCTATATGAACCATTTGATGTGATTGTCAAGCATTTATTTCTATATGAACCATTTGATGTGATTGTCAAGCATTTATTTCTATATGAACCATTTGATGTGATTGTCAAGCATTTATTTCTATATGAACTATTTGATGTGATTGTCGAGCATTTATTTCTATATGAACCATTTGATGTGATTGTCAAGCATTTATTTCTATACGAACCATTTGATGTGATTGTCAAGCATTTTTTTCTATACGAACCATTTGATGTGATTGTCAAGCATTTATTTCTATATGAACCATTTGATGTAATTGTCAAGCATTTATTTCTATATGAACCATTTGATGTGATTGTCGAGCATATATTTCTATATGAACCATTTGATGTGATTGTCGAGCATTTATTTCTATATGAACCATTTGATGTGATTGTCGAGCATTTATTTTTATATGAACCATTTGATGTGATTGTCGAGCATTTATTTCTATATGAACCATTTGATGTGATTGTCGAGCATTTATTTCTATATGAACTATTTGATGTGATTGTCGAGCATTTATTTCTATATGAACCATTTGATGTGATTGTCAAGCATTTATTTCTATACGAACCATTTGATGTGATTGTCAAGCATTTTTTTCTATACGAACCATTTGATGTGATTGTCAAGCATTTATTTCTATATGAACCATTTGATGTAATTGTCAAGCATTTATTTCTATATGAACCATTTGATGTGATTGTCGAGCATATATTTCTATATGAACCATTTGATGTGATTGTCGAGCATTTATTTCTATATGAACCATTTGATGTGATTGTCGAGCATTTATTTTTATATGAACCATTTGATGTGATTGTCGAGCATTTATTTCTATATGAACCATTTGATGTGATTGTCGAGCATTTATTTCTATATGAACCATTTGATGTGATTGTCGAGCATTTATTTCTATATGAACCATTTGATGTGATTGTCGAGCATTTATTTCTATATGAACCATTTGATGTGATTGTCAAGCATTTATTTCTATATGAACCATTTGATGTGATTGTCGAGCAATTATTTCTATATGAACCATTTGATGTGATTGTCGAGCATTTATTTCTATATGAACCATTTGATGTGATTGTCGAGCATTTATTTCTATATGAACCATTTGATGTGATTGTCAAGCATTTATTTCTATATGAACCATTTGATGTGATTGTCGAGCATTTATTTCTATATGAACCATTTGATGTGATTGTCGAGCATTTATTTCTATATGAACCATTTGATGTGAATGTCAAGCATTTATTTCTATATGAACCATTTGATGTGATTGTCGAGCATTTATTTCTATATGAACCATTTGATGTGATTGTCGAGCATTTATTTCTATATGAACCATTTGATGTGATTGTCGAGCATTTATTTCTATATGAACCATTTGATGTGATTGTCAAGCATTTATTTCTATATGAACCATTTGATGTGATTGTCGAGCATTTATTTCTATATGAACCATTTGATGTGATTGTCGAGCATTTATTTCTATATGAACCATTTGATGTGAATGTCAAGCATTTATTTCTATATGAACCATTTGATGTGATTGTCGAGCATTTATTTCTATATGAACCATTTGATGTGAATGTCAAGCATTTATTTCTATATGAACCATTTGATGTGAATGTCAAGCATTTATTTCTATATGAACCATTTGATGTGATTGTCGAGAATTTATTTCTATATGAACCATTTGATGTGATTGTCGAGCATTTATTTCTATATGAACCATTTGATGTGATTGTCAAGCATTTATTTCTATATGAACCATTTGATGTGATTGTCAAGCATTTATTTCTATATGAACCATTTGATGTGATTGTCAAGCATTTATTTCTATATGAACCATTTGATGTGATTGTCAAGCATTTATTTCAATATGAACCATTTGATGTGATTGTCGAGCATTTATTTCTATATGAACCATTTGATGTGATTGTCGAGCATTTATTTCTATATGAACCATTTGATGTGATTGTCGAGCATTTATTTCTATATGAACCATTTGATGTGATTGTCAAGCATTTATTTCTATATGAACCATTTGATGTGATTGTCGAGCATTTATTTCTATATGAACCATTTGATGTGATTGTCGAGCATTTATTTCTATATGAACCATTTGATGTGAATGTCAAGCATTTATTTCTATATGAACCATTTGATGTGATTGTCGAGCATTTATTTCTATATGAACCATTTGATGTGATTGTCTAGCATTTATTTCTATATGAACCATTTGATGTGAATGTCAAGCATTTATTTCTATATGAACCATTTGATGTGAATGTCAAGCATTTATTTCTATATGAACCATTTGATGTGATTGTCGAGAATTTATTTCTATATGAACCATTTGATGTGATTGTCGAGCATTTATTTCTATATGAACCATTTGATGTGATTGTCAAGCATTTATTTCTATATGAACCATTTGATGTGATTGTCAAGCATTTATTTCTATATGAACCATTTGATGTGATTGTCAAGCATTTATTTCTATATGAACCATTTGATGTGATTGTCAAGCATTTATTTCTATATGAACCATTTGATGTGATTGTCAAGCATTTATTTCTATATGAACTATTTGATGTGATTGTCGAGCATTTATTTCTATATGAACCATTTGATGTGATTGTCAAGCATTTATTTCTATACGAACCATTTGATGTGATTGTCAAGCATTTTTTTCTATACGAACCATTTGATGTGATTGTCAAGCATTTATTTCTATATGAACCATTTGATGTAATTGTCAAGCATTTATTTCTATATGAACCATTTGATGTGATTGTCGAGCATATATTTCTATATGAACCATTTGATGTGATTGTCGAGCATTTATTTCTATATGAACCATTTGATGTGATTGTCGAGCATTTATTTTTATATGAACCATTTGATGTGATTGTCGAGCATTTATTTCTATATGAACCATTTGATGTGATTGTCGAGCATTTATTTCTATATGAACCATTTGATGTGATTGTCGAGCATTTATTTCTATATGAACCATTTGATGTGATTGTCGAGCATTTATTTCTATATGAACCATTTGATGTGATTGTCAAGCATTTATTTCTATATGAACCATTTGATGTGATTGTCGAGCATTTATTTCTATATGAACCATTTGATGTGATTGTCGAGCATTTATTTCTATATGAACCATTTGATGTGATTGTCGAGCATTTATTTCTATATGAACCATTTGATGTGATTGTCGAGCATTTATTTCTATATGAACCATTTGATGTGATTGTCGAGCATTTATTTCTATATGAACCATTTGCTGTGATTGTCGAGCATTTATTTCTATATGAACCATTTGATGTGAATGTCAAGCATTTATTTCTATATGAACCATTTGATGTGAATGTCGAGCATTTATTTCTATATGAACCATTTGATGTGATTGTCGAGCATTTATTTCTATATGAACCATTTGATGTGATTGTCGAGCATTTATTTCTATATAAACCATTTGATGTGAATGTCAAGCATTTATTTCTATATGAACCATTTGATGTGAATGTCAAGCATTTATTTCTATATGAACCATTTGATGTGATTGTCGAGAATTTATTTCTATATGAACCATTTGATGTGATTGTCGAGCATTTATTTCTATATGAACCATTTGGTGTGATTGTCAAGCATTTATTTCTATATGAACCATTTGATGTGATTGTCAAGCATTTATTTCTATATGAACCATTTGATGTGATTGTCAAGCATTTATTTCTATATGAACCATTTGATGTGATTGTCGAGCATTTATTTCTATATGAACCATTTGATTTGATTGTCGAGCATTTATTTCTATATGAACCATTTGATGTGATTGTCAAGCATTTATTTCTATATGAACCATTTGATGTGATTGTCAAGCATTTATTTCTATATGAACCATTTGATGTGATTGTCGAGCATTTATTTCTATATGAACCATTTGATGTGATTGTCAAGCATTTATTTCTATATGAACCATTTGATGTGATTGTCGAGCATTTATTTCTATATGAACCATTTGATTTGATTGTCGAGCATTTATTTCTATATGAACCATTTGATGTGATTGTCAAGCATTTATTTCTATATGAACCATTTGCTGTGATTGTCGAGCATTTATTTCTATATGAACCATTTGATGTGATTGTCAAGCATTTATTTCTATATGAACCAATTTGATGTGATTGTCGAGCATTTATTTCTATATGAACCATTTGATGTGATTGTCATAATTTTAAGGAATGGCGGGGAAAAAAAAAAGACTGATGTGGCAAATTGTTTTATTTCCATTGTAATTTTTCAATCATGACCCCCTCCCCCCCCCCCCCCAATAAAATAATTGTGTTTTGTCCTTATCGTTTCAATCAATAGACCGTGTCTTGCAGTAGCTTATTTTATTGACCTATTTATTAATAGTATTACCCACCGGCTACGACAGTTGATTTGTTTATTTTAACGGGATCCTCTGTCCACTTTTTTTTTACTCCTAAAAAACTATTCGCATTTCAGTGCTTCCCCAAAACTAAATGACTTTTAGCCCGTGAATTCTAGTGTCTTTTATTAATAATTTACATATATTACAGTTCCCCCTCTCGGCCACCCCCCTCTCTCCATCTGACTTTCTATCGCTCTCCTCCATAGTTATTTCTCTCTTTTGTCTTTCTCTCTCTTCTTCTTTTACTGTCTGTCTTTATCGTTTCGTCTTTTCTCTCTCTCTCTCTCTCTCTTTCTCTCTCTCTTTCGTTTCTCGATTAATCATTTTATTTGTGTCTCTGTCTCTGTGTCTGTGTCTCTGTCCATTTTTTTGACAACTCACTTTATTCGTCTCTCTATCTCTCTTTCTCTCTCTCTATATATATATAAATATAAATATATATCGTTTCTTGACAACTTCCGTTGTCTCTCTGTCTTTCTTTCTTTCTCCCTCTGTATCTCTAGTTCTCTCTCTCTCTTTTTTATACTCGCTCTTTCTCTCTCCTTTCCTGTCCTTCTATTGTTCTTATATCTCTTGTTATTGTATTCACTTGAATATGAACTCAAACATGTTTTTATGACATTTGTTTGTCCCACGTTCCAATAGATTTGTTGCTAGATTGTTTTTCTCTTTTACTCTCTGCCATCACACGCGCTGCTTGGGGGAGGACAAAAAATGAAAATCTGCTCCACAGAACTTGATATGACAGGTCGGTCCAATCTAAGATCCCGGACCAACCCGCTTTCCCTCCGATACCACCCCAAACTGTAATGGTCTGAAGTATGGACTAACAAGAACACTGTGGAGTGACAGACTAAGATTATAGAGCTCTGATTTTGTTTAAAATGCATATTTGATTAAAACTTTCTCTTGTCTTTTCTTACTTCTTTTCTCTCGCATTTTTTATTTTCACTCTTTTTTTTCTCTTTGTCTCTCTTTCCATCTCTCCATCTCTCTCTCTCTCTTTCTGTCTCTCCATCTCTTTCTCTCTCTGTCTTTCCATCTCTCTCTTTCTGTCAATCCATCTCTCTCTTTCTGTCTCTCCATCTCTCTCCCTCTTTCTGTCACTCCATCTCTCTCTTTCTCTCTCCATCTCTCTCTCTCTTTCTGTCTCATCATCTCTCTCTTTCTGTCACTCCTTCTCTCTTTTCTGTCTCTCCATCTCTCTATTTCTGTCTCTCCATCTCTCTCTGTCTGTCTCTCCATCTCTCTCTCTCTCTCTTTCTTTCTTCCCATCTCTCTGTTTCCATCTCTCCATCTTTCTCTTTCTGTCTCTCCCTCTCTCTCTTTCTGTCTCTCCATCTCTCTCTTTTATTCTCTCCATCTCTCTCCCTCTTTCTGTCTCTCCATCTCTCTCTCTCTCTTTCTGTCTCTCCATCTCTCTCTCTCTTTCTGTCTCTCCATCTCTGTCCCTCTTTCTGTTTCTCCATCTCTCTCTCTTTCTGTCTCTCCGTCTCTGTCCCTCTTTCTGTCTCTCCATCTCTCTCTCTTTCTGTCTCTCCATCTCTCTCTTTCCGTCTCTCCATCTCTCTCTTTCTGTCTCTCCATCTCTCTCTTTCCAATTCTCCATCTCTCTCTTTCTGCCTCTCCATCTCTCTCTCTCTTTCTGTCTCTCCATCTCTCTCTTTCTGTCTCTCCATCTCTCTCTCTCTTTCTGTCTCTTCATCTCTTTCTTTTTTCATCTCTCCATCTCTCTCTTTCTGTCTCTCCATCTCTCTCTCTCTCTTTCTGTCTCTTCATCTCTTTCTTTTTTCATCTCTCCATCTCTCTCTTTCTGTCTCTCCATCTCTCTCTCTTTCTGTCTCTTCATCTCTTTCTTTTTTCATCTCTCCATCTCTCTCCCTCTTTCTGTCTCTCCATCTCTCTCTTTACATTTCTCCATCTTCCTCTTTCTGTCTCTCCATCTCTCTCTCTTTCTGTCTCTCCATCCCTCTCTTTCTGTCTCTCCATCTCTCTCTCTCTTTCTGTCTCTTCATCTCTTTCTTTTTTCATCTCTCCATCTCTCTCTTTCTGTCTCTCCATCTCTCTCTCTCTCTTTCTGTCTCTTCATCTCTTTCTTTTTTCATCTCTCCATCTCTCTCCCTCTTTCTGTCTCTCCATCTCTCTCTTTACATTTCTCCATCTCCCTCTTTCTGTCTCTCCATCTCTCTCTCTCTTTCTGTCTCTCCATCTCTCTCTTTCTGTCTCTCCATCTCTCTCTCTCTTTCTGTCTCTCCATCTCTCTCTTTCTGTCTCTCCATCTCTCTCTCTCTTTCTGTCTCTTCATCTCTTTCTTTTTTCATCTCTCCATCTCCCTCTTTCTGTCTCTCCATCTCTCTCTCTCTTTCTGTCTCTCCATCTCTCTCTTTCTGTCTCTCCATCTCTCTCTCTTTCTGTCTCTTCATCTCTTTCTTTTTTCATCTCTCCATCTCTCTCTTTCTGTTTCTCCATCTCTCTCCCTCTTTCTGTCTCTCCATCTCTCTCTTTACATTTCTCCATCTCCCTCTTTCTGTCTCTCCATCTCTCTCTCTCTTTCTGTCTCTCCATCTCTCTCTCCATCTCCCTCTTTCTGTCTCTCCATCTCTCTCTCTCCATCTCCCTCTTTCTGTCTCTCCATCTCTCTCTCCATCTCCCTCTTTCTGTCTCTCCATCTCTCTCTCTCTTTCTGTCTCTCCATCTCTCTCTCCATCTCCCTCTTTCTGTCTCTCCATCTCTTTTTCTTTTCTTTTTTTTTCGTACTCACTTTTTTTCACTCTCTCAATCTTTCTCTCCTTTTTTTTATTCTCTCGCTCTCTTTCTTTCACCCTCTCTATCTCTCTCTCATTCCTTCTCTCTCTCTCTCTCTCTCTCTCTCTCTCACCCCTGCGTGTGTGCGTGTGTTTGCACAATTTTGTCTCTGAATCCCTTTCTTACGCTTATGATGTAAGTCGCTAACATCTAACACGAAATGAAAATGTATGAGATTTCAATCAGCATTTATTCTAGCGCAGCGACTCTTAACCTTTTAAGCTCTGCGACCCCATTTTACAATCCCCCACTCTGCCGCGACCCCCCTCCCCACACACACATACAGCAATAGAAGAGTAGACAATAACAATCCATATTTTCGATGGTCTTAGGAGACCCCTGGCAAATGGTCAATCGACCCCCAAAGGGGTCGCGACCCACAGGTTGAGAACCCTTGTTCTAGCGGATCCAATAGACGAAAGGTAAATCGCTCAATTTTCATTTCATGACTGTGTCATCCATACAAAAAAAAAATCTTTTCGATATGTCTTCCTCCATCAACACAGTTATGTTGATAGAATGTTGAGGTTTCTTAAAATGCAGATTCGAAAACAAAATCCAATTTGATAAAAAGTATTTTTTAAAAAAAGCAGAGTTAAAAATAGTAACGGAAGTCTGGCGCAACTGAAAAGAAAAAAGTGAAACTAAAATAGCTGTTGACTTGAGAGATCGATGGTCAGATAAAATGGCTGCACCAGTCAAGGCAGTTGGTACTAATGCCCGCCCCCCCCCACACCCCCTTCGCTCAATCTCGAACTCGTTTCAAGCTAGTCTACCCCATCCAAACACACACACGCTCTCTCCCACAAATTCTCTCACACACACACAATTTCTTAAACTCACACACTGCAGTCTCAGACTAACCAAAAAAAAAAAAATCCTCAGACCTAGAATGACTGCTGAGAAAAGGGACACAAAAAAAATTGCAGGATTTTGGTGAGCGATGAGAATAGGGGAATGTGGAAAGTCAATTGCTATAAAAGTGAAAAATCGAATGGCGTATTTGGCAGGGGCGTCACTATGTAAATAATTTCAAGAAGAAATAAAATGGTTTACAAAAAATCTTCGGGAGGAGAAAAGGTTGGGAGAAAGAAAAACAAACTAGAACATAAGTACATTCTGGGTGTTTTCAGAGTAGACAATGCCCTTCAATGCAGCAATAAAGTAAGTGTGTGTGTGTGTGTGTGTACAGGGGGAGGGGTGAAGAATAAAGAAAGAGGGAGCACATAGAATCACTTAAATAAAGGCGGAGCATTGATGGGCTGTGAATTTTTGTTTTATCAATGATGATAAAACCATCCAAAACCAAGCCCTGCGGCTAATTAGTGGAGGTATGAGAACTACTCCCACGGCAGCCTGTGAAATAGACTCCAATATTGAACCTCTTAAGTTAAGGCGCAACAGAGCAGCATTAGAAGCTATTGAGAGATAAAGAAGGTTGGAGGACGATCATCCAAATAAATTACTAACACAGAGAAATAGGAAAAACAACCAAAAAAAGCAAAGGACTCTGATCCAACTTACTGACGAACTAGCCCTAAAACACCACCTACCCAATAACAGAAAAAAAATTACCAGGTTTTCAAACATTACACCCGAACAAAACTACAAACAACCAACCATCAAAACACATCTACTAAATAACACCTTAACAAAAGAATCTAATCCACTGGAGCTCAAAGTAGGCACGCTTGAAACAATTGAAAGCTATCAAAAAACAGCTATCCATATTTATACAGACGGATCGGCTTTCAAAGCTACCATCAATGCTGGTCTTGGTGCCTTCCTGGTCTTCCCTAAAAATAAACACTTTGAGATAAGCGCACCCTGTGGCGATTACTGCTCAAACTTCCAAGCCGAAATTGAGGCAATTACCATAGCACTACAGACAGTGGAAAACAAATTATATGAAGGAGTGCAAGCATCATCAGATATTGTTGTCTTTACAGACTCCCAATCTACTCTGCAAGCACTTAACAGCAGCACCTCAAACAGCCCAAGAGAGTTGACAACACTCATTGTGATAATCCATCAGAGGATATCAAAATTAAATATCAATATCACACTACAGTGGATCCCTGGACACATTGGCATCATGGGAAATGAAAAGGCAGATAAGCTATCAAAGGCAGGTTCATCTATGGAACAACCAAATAGACCTGTTAACTACTTGTTAGTCAACAATCACAAAGAGGAGTGGCTCAACCAATGGGCATCAGGAAACACAGGCAGAGCCATTTACAAAGAAATGACTACGCCTAACAAACTGGACAGTATTAACTTCCTCCCCCGCAAAGAACAATCTACAATATTCCAACTAAGAACAGGACACACACCACTATTAAATTACCACCTGAACAAAATAAACTCCACACAACTACCCCTTTGCAGACACTGCGCCCACCCCTTTGAAACCGTAAACCATATCCTCTTTAAATGCCCCTCCCTAATCCACCTTAGGCAGACCCTACTTCCACTACAGCCCAACATAACCAACACCCTGTACGGCAGTGCTGAACAACTGAAGAAAACAGCGCACTTTTTTTCCTTGGCACAGTCTTCAAAAGAGCTCACAGCTCAGCAGCAATAAAGCTGGCTAGAAGAAGAAGAAGAATCAATGATGAGCGTGTAAATATTCTTGCATTCTGTATTTGAAAAACCAAACCATCCCTTTAAAATCTCCAGAAGGAGAGAACTAACACATCCCAAAGAGTTTTCTTGTCGAAGAGCTAAGGGAAAAAAGATCGCAGAGTAGTAGAGAAAACGCCTCGAGGACTCTCAAAGTATTTTTTAAAGTAGTCAGAGAAAACGAGGACTCTTAAAGTATCTTTAAGAGCAGCCAGTATTTACAGTGAATGAGGTAAGACTGCAGCACATGCTATAACTTTTGGACTCCCTGCACTGAGAAATGTCACCAGACGTGTTGGAGCAGGGTTAAGAATGGGTACTACCACAAAAAAGAAAATCTGAACATGCCTAGCTTGCATTTGACATTCCGTAATAAGTTAAGCCTCACAAGTCAAACGCGCAAGCATAGAAATGTCCTTCAAGATCCACATCTCCGTAAACAACAGGAAAACAACTAGATTCATTTTTTTTTTAAATATCAGAGCTCGAGAAGAATAGTACTTACCTTATTCTAAATACTTTTATTGTAGTACTAAAATACACGCAGTGGTTTCCTTCGGTTACCCAGGCAAGTTTGGGATTTAGAAGTGTAGTTTATTCTTTGCAACATTAAACGACAAAACCATCATGTATTGGAGAGAACTTTCCATGACAACGTAAGTTAATATAAGATAAAATACGTTATTAGTTGATCCTTACCTAGTTACATCGTCTTTTAGTGTTCAATTATAAAATACAACGAAGTAATATAAAATTCATAAGCCAGGATTTTTTTTTCCTATAGGCCTACCTATCCCTTAGTCTATTGGACCGTTGGGGCACCATGCAAGACTCGTCGACCGTCTTTCTCCATTCCTCTCTGTCTTTTGCCTTAGTTAGAACCTCTTTTAATGACAGGCCAGTCCATTCTTTAATGTTGTCCTCCCATCGCTTTCTCTGTCTGCCTCTTTTCTTTTTCCTGGTACTGTTCCCTGAAGGAAGGTCTTTGCGAGCCCCGAAGTTATTGTAATATGGCCATAGATTTTAAGCTTTGCGTTTTTTTACGATAGTTAGCAGGTCATCATGGGGTCCAATCGTTGCAGTAACCCTGTCTTTTATCTCTTGGTTTGTGATGCGGTCTTTGAATGTGATCCTATGATCCTTCTGTAGTACCTCAATTCCATTGCTAGGATCCTCCTCTCTAGCTCTGCAGTCAGCGCCCAAGACTCACAAGCATCTAAAAATGTGGTTATGACCACGGAGTGCATCAGTCTGATTTTGGTGCCTATGGCTAAGCCTTTGTCTTTCCATATTATTTTAAGTTTTGAAAGGGCTGCTGTGGACTAGCCAAACTAATAGAGTTTTTTTTTTTATTTCTTTTATTGTCAAATCGATCTGGTCTAAAGAGCGAGAAACATGTATTTGTGTAGCTTTCTGATCTTGAAGTTGCCCACTTCAATGTGATCTTAAGCAAGTGTGATTTCCTATTCCCATACCTATAGAGCAGTGTTTCCCAAACTGTGTTCAGCGGAATCCTAGTGTTCCGCTAGGCCTGAGAAGGTGTTCCACAAACTACTGAGATAACGAACTAGTAGGCCACCACTTGAATTAATGTCTCTTAAAAAAAAAAAAAGCAAAGTGTTCCTAGAATGTGCGAAGTGTTCTGTTTCAGTACAAGTTTGGGAAGCCCTGCTGTAGGGGATGCACTTTAGAAGCAATACTGAAGCTTAACAATGCCGAAAGTCTTTTTTTTTTCTTTCATGGTCAATGTCAGATACGTTGATTTGTTCAGCAAGTATTGTATCTTCTCTTACTTCTGGTTCTATTGATTTGTTCAGCAAGTATTATATCTTCTCTTACTTCTGGTTCTATTGATTTGTTCAGCAAGTATTATATCTTCTCTTACTTCTGGTTCTATTGATTTGTTCAGCAAGTATTATATCTTCTCTTACTTCTGGTTCTATTGATTTGTTCAGCAAGTATTATATCTTCTCTTACTTCTTGTTCTATTGATTTGTTCAGCAAGTATTGTATCTTCTCTTACTTCTTGTTCTATTGATTTGTTCAGCAAGTATTGTATCTTCTCTTACTTCTTGTTCTATTGATTTGTTCAGCAAGTATTGTATCTTCTCTTACTTCTTGTTCTATTGATTTGTTCAGCAAGTATTGTATCTTCTCTTACTTCTTGTTCTATTGATTAGTTCAGCAAGTATTGTATCTTCTCTTGCTTCTGGTTCTAGTCAAACAAAATAAAACTAAAGAAGGGCTCATAAAGACCTTCCTGCAGGAGGCAATATCAGGGAAAAGAAGAAGAGGCAGACAAAGATTGAATGGACGGACTTATCGTTGAAAGAGATTCTGGTCAAGGCGACAGATCGAGAGGAATGGAGAATGAAGGTCGACACTAGTCGACAGATCACACGTGTGCCCCAACGGTCTAACAGACTAAGGGTTATGTAAACGTGAATGTGAAATAATGCTAGATTAAAGAAAAATAATAACACATAGTTAAATCTATATTTGAAACAATAATAACAACTCTATTGAACTCCAGCCAAAGCTTATGAGTTTGTTGGTGAAAGAAAAAGTCCAATACAAAGCATTGTTTACACTTGGACTTGCTATCATCTTGCAACCATGTTATCTCAATTATAAGGCTTGTCTTCGAGTCCGTAGATCAGTGAGGAATACAGTATTTCCTGTGGCTGCGTAGACCCAGCTGTGACCTACATATTTTGCCACATATAAGGCAAGCATAACCATTGTCCGCAGGTGGACGATTTAGATTTTTTTTTCGTCGTCTTCGTTTGTCCTCGGCAGCAGATTTTCTTTTAGTCTCAAATGTGTATTCCGCGACCTTCGTGAGTGACCTCCAGCTGTCTCGTTCCGACGCCGCATGTAGCCAGGTGCTCTCTTCTATGTCAGCCAAGGAAAGTTGACGCCTAAGCTGGTCTTTGAAGCGTTTCCGTGGAGCGCCTCTGTTACGTCGACCACCTTTTAGCTCACCAAAAAAGACTGCCTTAGGCATACGTTTCTCTTTGACCATTTGTAGAGTTTGAATACTATTTGTAGTGTTTTGAATTTAAACATTTTTGGAGACACTTCCTCAAGTATTAAAGACAAGGCTAAGTGTTTTGATACGATTTTTTAAATAAGGTATTTCTTGTCTATTTTTTTTTCTTCTAGTAAAATGCAATTTCAGTTTTTCACAATTCCCTAATAAACATGAACAAAAAAAGTTCAATTTTACTTTCATTAAAACAAAATATTTAATATATACAATGCCAGAAGCGATGCTGCGAGATAAGTTATGTATGTATGTATGTATGTTGGGCGAAGCATTGCATAGCCCTGCTAAGGAAATCGTGAAAGGGACAAAAAACTATTGCTGGAAATCTGCAAAAGAGTAATTTATTTATAGAGCTGAATCTTTATTGATATGCTAATTTGAGCCTCTCCTCAGTCCCTCCTCTGAGCTACGCTACTGAGACAAACAGAGTAACAGGAGGGGGGAGAACGTCATTTGAAAAGGGGTGGAGAAAATAGTCTCAGTGAACGAAGCAGACACACAAAAAATTGAAGGAAAGAAAGGGGGCGGTGACGGTCACACGCACACACACACAAAATATGGGGAAATAAAGGGAGATAAAAGATATAAAGTTAAGAAGATAAACAGAAGAGTGAGCTCCCCCAGTAGCATCAACGAGAGCCCTGAAAATCTTACCACGTGGACATCAAGCCCGGCATCTTTCTTAGAATATCTTTACTAGCAAGAAAGTGAGCTACCAAATCAAAGTCACCTGATAGGATTACTGATCTATTTGGCGGGTTGAACAATTTGCCAAAAGCGCCCCCAAAAGTTTGGGGTCTACCATTTATTAAATACATATAACTTACAAAGCTTATATTAACTTGCTATGTCTGTGTTTGGTACACATTTGGTACAAGTTATTTCTTCCGCTTCCAATTCTTGGATCAAGTTGAAACCTATACACAATGGACCTCATTCACTAAAACGAACGGTCACGTGATAATATTGATAAAAGCAACGTGGAAAAAACTGTCACGTGATAACCATTGTTGATTAAAATTAAGATCGTAATTTGTATAGAAGAGATAGAGAAGAACGTGACTCAATGTTGTTTGTTTACGATTGGTGAATGAGATCCATTGTTCATTGTCCTAACAAAATAACACGAATCAATCAATAAATTAACCAATTAATAAATTATTTTTTTTTATATAGAAAAAGGAAATTAAATCTTACAGCATTGAGATTGACAGTAAATGTGCTATTCTTTCTCTAATATAAGCCCCCCTTTTTTTTAAAACTATTATTACAAAAAAATATTTTGCGGCCAGAAGTGTAGTCTTTTTAAAAATCGAAAACAATTTTTTATTGCAAAATAAGAGCCTCTCTCTGTTTCTGTCCCATGTATGTCTGTGTGTGTGTGTGTGTGTCAGTGTGTGTCAGACTATTACCCACTAGTCATTGTCTTATAGCAGTAGCCTATGTGAAAGGGAAAGAAGTCAAAAGAAAAAAAAGTGTGTCCCCCTCGGGAAGCTCGTGGTGCCGAGATATTGCAGTATGGGGCGAATGGTACTTTGGGAGACAACACAAAAAATACGTCCAAAGTGAAATGAAAGTACGTCTGCGTGTGTGTGTGCGAGTGTATGGGTGTGGGATAAATGTGGGGTGGGGGGCGAAGCTGGGAAAGGAGGATCTAAGACCGCTACTATCTCCCCCCCCCAAAAAAAAAAAAAAAAAAAAAAAAGACAAAACACGAGTGAGACTAGGGATCGATGTCTGAGGTGCAAGACGGGTGACCAATAGAGTGATCCCTTTTAGATCAACTCCTTTCTTCACCCTCGACATTCTGTCCAACCTTCCTGGTTTTTTACTTCTTTGGTTTTTTAAACCAATCTCGGCATTTTTGTTTTTCCTCCACGCTACTAGCAAACTTGACCCGGCCGTCTCTTCATTGTTTTTCATACCCAGAAAACGATGTTAGTTTCATGTTTAATTCACAGTTTAAGTCGAGGCAATAACAGGCGGTCGTTTTGATTCAATTGTTATTTTAAAGTTCACAATTCTTTTTTTTTTTTTTGTTTTTAATTTCACACTCAAAATCTCTAGCACAGCACTTTGGACCCGTCCTGAACTAATGTGTGTGTGTGGTTTTTGTTGTGTGTGTGTCACTATGTGTTGTGTTTTTTTAGTATGAATTGTGTGTGTGTGAGTATGAATGTTGTGTGTGCGAGAATGAATTATGAAAGCGTTTCTTTTTTTTTATTTTCTTTTTTTAAGTGTTGGGAAAGTGAATGAAACATTTGTATACTTGGTAAGAATTATAAATTACTAATTACATCAGATATTTATATATTGTTCTCTCTCTTTCTCTCAACCCTCTCTCTATTCTCTCGTTTCTCTGTTCTCTCTTTAAACTACTCTCTCTCTCTCTCTTTCCCTCTCTCTCTTTCTCTCTCTAAGAGCATACGGAAATATGTCAATACATCAAAATTTAAAATATTTTTAATGGGTTTATTTTCTTTTTGATTCAGATAAATGTTATATTTTTATTTTGAAAAAAATAAATAAAATAAAATAAAATAGGCGAAATGAAAATTAAATTTGCGATAAAAGCATGAAATAACAGATATCTATTTTTTAATTTTTATTTTGAATTCTCTATTATACGTACGTATTTTTTATGTCCAAGAAATCCTATTACAAAATCTAATTTGTGATTGGAAAGAATATTTTGCTTAAAATAATATTTGACAGGAGAATGTATGATACAATGAAATACAAGTAGTGCAGTAGTAAATGATCACGCTGAAATGAAAACAGGATTACATGAAGAGAGCCTGTGTTTTTCACACAAACTCAGAGTAAGCAACGAAATGTCCACCCATGAGTCATTTGTTTGGTGAGCAATGCTGTTAAAACGGCAATTAAATTTATTTTTTTCGGAACCATATCAGAAACTATGAAGCACAAACTATCAACAATCATCCTACTATCTTCATCCATACCTGACCTACTGGAGGATGGAACATGAAAAGTGGAAACTTGAACATTGAGGTTAAGCAACTATGGAAGTACAATAAAATGCTGTAAGAGACCTCACGGAAAACAAGATCTTTGTTACCAGTTTTTCTACGGTATTTGTTGTAGAGTCTGTTCTGATGAGTGTTTAAATTTTGTAATATGTTAAACTGTATAAACATTAAACACCATGTAAACATTTCCAGAAACAACAGTAAGCTTCCTATAGATCTAAAAATAGCCAAGGGAGTTATAAATAAGTCGGTACATTGATCAGTCAAAGACTCTAAGATAATGTTGTTTGTTTGTTGTCCTGTCAGTCGGAGAAGTTAATTTTAGAGAGGGTATAAATACAAAGGAAGACTATAAACGGGATCAGTCAAAAAGTTTCAAGCTTCAGTTTAAGTCTATTCTCTTGAAACTGTTATCGAAATTAAGTTATATTGTATTTTAACAGTGTGTTTTCAATCCTTTAATGTCTTCTACTTGAAGGATTCAAATATTTTATTTCATAAAGAGAAAGTCCGTCATTTCGTCCCTCAGAAAATATCCCCAGCATGTACTTGGATCTTGGGGTGTCAGATTTAAATTTTGAAGGTGATAAAACGTAATGATGACTAAATTCCATTTTAACAAGGAGATCACAATGACATTTGCCTCTATTCTGGAAATACCAGAGAATGACTACA
The DNA here is from genome assembly GCA_036873155.1 of Biomphalaria sudanica. NCBI lineage: Eukaryota > Metazoa > Mollusca > Gastropoda > Planorbidae > Biomphalaria > Biomphalaria sudanica. Next base: position 1,087,035 of record JAZGLO010005242.1, on the reverse strand, counting down.
GCTCACGACTCTTACAAAAGTGTTGTTATATTTTAATATAAGTAATGATAACACTATTGTTCCATGTGACGGGGGATTGCAAACTGTTGTACTGATAACAACTATCCTTTTTTATTCAAAGTTTAAAATAGTTAATATCTTTTATTATTGTAACATCTTTAAGAAAACCATGAAAGAACAACTGAAGTCAATCCAATATCACCAAATAGTATAATTAATTTGAAATACACTACCATAAATGTACTTTGCCTGTAATTAATTTGCTCATATGTAATTTGCTTATTTTTGACTGATCTAGATTTGACTTCTTTAGAGCTGCTTTAACTGTAAACTTACTTACAGTTGGCAATTTACTTCCATAAATTTGACTTCGTTACTGGCCAACATTTGACTTCAGCATATTTCACTTGCTTACATTGGAATCGCTTACATTGACTTGCTTACATTTGAATTGCTCACATTTGAATTTCGCTTATTTCACTTGCTTACATATGACTGACCTACATTTGATTTGCTTACATTTAACTTTCTTACATTTGACGAGAATGACTCCATTATATCTATCTTCTCCAACTAGCTAAGGAATTGTTTTTAATTTGCGTAGGCTACCAAATGCTTCATTAAAAAAAATAATAATAATAAAAAAGCATATGCTCCACGTCAAATATAAGCCGCTCCCCGCGCCCCATTGGGCACCCCTGTCCTTAACTGTGTCATTGAAGTGGCTGCTTGATGGACAGATCGGCCCAGATTAGGGAGGACAACGACCAACACTAAGCAGACGTGGAGAAAAAAAGAACGGATTAAATCCGAGATAGATCCACGGGCAGGAGAGAAACTAGCCAACGGTCAGCAGACTTATGCTTCTAAGGACTGTGTGGACAGCTGGGTAGGGGGTGGGCCAGGAAGGAGGTAATATTGCAAAAGGTCGGAGACGTGCATTAGTATTGTATTGTTTAGCTCTGTACAGGATAGAGGGGAAAAACACCAACGACGACATAGCCAGGGAAAAACAACAAACAACACAGAGAGATGGAAGGAGAAAGAGAGAGAGAGAGAAAGAAAGAAAGAGAGAAAGAGAGAGAGAAAGAGAGAGAGAGAGAGAAAGAGAAAGAGAAAGAAAGAGAAAAAAAAAGAGACAGAGAGAGCGAGACAGAAAGAAAAAGAGAAAAAGAAAGAGAGAATATGAAAGAAGCACAAAGAGAGAAAGAGAGAGAGAAAGAGAGAGAGAGCGAGAGAGAGAGAGAAAGAGAAAGAGAAAGAAAGAGAGTCTTTGTTAAAATTTTGAGTTTTTTTTTTTACAATATGTTCACGGAGTTTGGACGGACGCTGATTTAAAAAATGGCTTGAACGATTTTCCTAGAAATTTAACAGTTAATGTATAATATATCGCTGAGAAAAGAATTACCAGCTCGTTGGCTACATGGGGAAAACTCTAGTTTGACCGTAATAATTGTTCAAAGTAAAAATTTAAAAAATGTAAATTTGGCTAGAGGCTAAATCTAGGTCTAGATCTTAATCGGTTTTGAAAGGACTATCGCGTTCGGGAATTTCCGAATGTATAGCTTTACTGATTCAAGAGTTTAATAAATTAATGTTCAGGAAACTTTTGCGTATTGTCTTCAAAGTGTAAATATGAAAAAGTTTACTAGATCTATACATTCGCTTAACTAGGATTCTTTCTTGGGGAGAGGGGAAGGGGGGCGGGGTAGAAAAAATCGTTTTAAATCTAACATTCGTTCATTTGTAAGAGAAAACAATCGCTCAATAAATTGAGGTAGGTATTGACTTTTGCTTGATCACTATAGATGATGTAAGAGCGATATAGAGAAATGATGGGGGAAATATAATGAGACCTAGTATAAACGTAAGAAGATGAAAATAGGAAGACTTTGGGTGAGGTTTTTAACTACAAAGTCAACAAATGTCAATGGCGCCATGTTTAAAGATTACTTCTGGCAATTAGTTGTGTTACAAACGGAAGAGCTTCAAAATTTGATTCTGCCATGTCGAGAAGTGCTCACAGATTTATTATTATATACTTTTAAAAATACATGGCTTATCAAGACGTCCAGGCCCTAGGATGACCTTCCCAATCGCTGTCGAATCATGCAAGCAAGGACTGTGCGGCTATATCATTGGATCCACAGAGCTCGCAAGGACGTTTATGCTGGGAACGGTACCAGGCAATGGAAGGGGAGGCAGACAAAACAAAGATATGAGAAGGCAATATCAAGGGGTGGTCGGGCATACAACTATAATTCTGGCAGGGTGAAAGGAGTGAAATTGTCAGCAGATCATGTGTGGTGCCTTAACGGTCCAAGTGATTGGCCTTTCCTCTGTAATCTTTTGTACGTTTTGTTTTGACTAAATGTTCTTATGTCTCCAGCTAAATGATTTTTTTTTTCATTTCTAAATAGTTAGCTTACAATATTTTTTTCTCTGAGCAGATACTGGAGGCCACTTCTCATGACGGTTAGTCTTTGGGTGGCCTCTGTGTATAATGGTGTGAAGATCTACAAATAAACCAGCAATCATTGTTACGAAGCATTAACTTGAGGACATCACCAATCTAATTGAGGACCTCTCTGGAAAAAAAAACTAAAAAAAAAAATATATTTTAAACAAACACAGAAAAACTAGGTGAAAATGTACAGAATAATAAAACTGATTTTACAGACAAGTTGTCAAGTAGTTTTTGCTTACTTTTATTTTTTTTCCTTCTCGGTGATCCCCCTTTAAATTAACATTGGTTGTGTCCCTTGGCAGTTGGTACAACTTACACTAATGTAGCATTTCGAAGTTACCCTTTTTTGTTCTTCTTTTTATATCTATTCGGTTTCCCCATCTCTCGCGCCTTCCTCCAGTATTTGGTCGTGCGCGCGTGCGTTAGTGTTTTGAAATGGGAGAGTTAATCCCCATTACTTTTCGGGACGAAACCGTCATCTTTTAAAATGCTTGACACGAGGTAAAAGGGAGGGACAATTCTCCGAGGAGACTCCTGGAGGGTGGCGAAATCCAACGCTGTTGCTGCCCCGGACATAACCAACGAGGGGGGCGAATGGGTTACTTTTTTTCACCAGAGGTGTCACCCAAAGAGGGAGACGCGTAATGATTGGGTGTCTTTCTGTGGTTTTTGATGCGACACTTTCAGCTTAAAATTTCATGATATTAAAATATTTTTTGTGCCATTTTTCGAACTATTTCTTAGCACGGGTGGAAAGATATTTTTCCCATAGATCTATGTCCCGAGCTACTGACACATTTATCATTCTGAAAATCGTGTGTTAGGAACACAACAATAAATAGTAGAAATAAGTGGTTGCTGATGGTTTTGGCGCACTAAATGCTCTTGTAGACTAATTTTGTCATTAACAGAAGCTCATTTCATTCAACATTCTTTTTCAGCTTCAAATGTTGGCTTGAAGATGTAGTCACGTGGTCCAAACAAAGCCTACAGGCATGTGACTGTTATAAGCTATCTCGAAATGACCAACGCCAAATTTCTCGATTCAGAACCGGATACAACAGAATGAGACAACATATGTTCCGGAAGCTAAAAGTCGTGACTAGCGAAACCTGCCCTTGTGAGAAATCACCATGACCATGCCCTTCAAAGCTGCATACTCAATCAAAAGGCCCGAACAAGACTCTGGCCCCGAACCCCTCCTATAGAAGAAAATGTGGAAAATATGGAGAACAGCTTGAGATGGAAACCATTGTGCGGTTCATCTCAGATATAGAATTACTGATCTGAACACTCCAAGGTGCAACATGAGAACGACGAAGAAGAAGAAATGTGACGACCTCTTGGAAGCAACTGCATGCTTGCGAATGCCACTGACCACAAAGGTCTTTGTTTGGAAGATCCGGAAGGTCTACTATTTTAGTGAGCTTGACACTGCTAGGCAGTTTCGTATCGGAAGGTAACTGTTTCGGTCCCTGGCCAGTGTTCTCCTTTATTTCATTATATTTAATTCACCATTTTGTTTCATTAAAAAATGCTGTCCCTTGTGCTGGGTATATTATATATGTAATATGCATGCATTAGTCATTGTTTCAGTACTAACTTCACACTTGTATTTAAACATACACAGTTAATTAGTGCAGCAATGTATTTTTCTACGCAAATAAATCTATGCTGGTTTTATTTTGTCAGATCACACGATCTTTCCATTTGTGAATATTGCTTTTTGTATTGGCCTCCTTCAGTATTAGAACGACCATGGTTTATCTCGTGAAACACTTTCTTATAAGGCTGCGGAGCCCTATTTTGGAGAGGCACTTCCGTCCACAAATAGCGCAGGTTAAGGTGGTTTTCGCTTTGGTGGTATAGGAGCCATTTGGGGAGTGTAAAGGCGGTTGGTCGTTGTGCTGGCCACATGACATCTTGCTCGTTAACCGTTGGCCATAGAAACAGATGATCTTAACATCATCTGCCCCATAGATCGCAAGGTCTGAAAGGGAAACTACTTTACTACGAAGCTCGGTGGAAACTTATAAATAAATTACAGGGCTTTGTGTTGTCCTCGTAGAGAACTATTGACCAGAGGCTGCTTTTCATTAGCTAAAATTTTTTCTTTCAGAAAAGTTATTTAGAAGCTCAATCTGGATATCTGAAGGAGAATGTAAAAGCGATTGATCATTGTATAGACCCACCTTAAAACCTCGTCATTGTCAGCTGTTATTGCAGCAACAAGTGAAAAATACCTCACCTGGAATAAATATTTAGATATAAAGAAAAATGTGTTCTTTCTAAGACTTAAACAATAGACAATTTTTTTTTGCACAATGTAAATTTCTTTTTTTTATTTTAAAGTATGGATTTATGGCGTAATCTTCGATGCTTGTTGTTGTTGTTTTTTTATATCAGCTCACTCTGCCTGTCTGTCTGGTAAAAAGTTTGTACACGCTATTTCTCCGAAACCCAATCTCGGATCAAGCTGAAATTCTGCACAATTATTATTTTTTTTTACTTGACAACACAAGAATCAATAAAAAAAAAATAACCAATAAGTTAATTAATTATTGGTAATTAATTATTTTGTTTGGTATCTCGAACAAGGGAAAGAAAATGTACTTGACTGAATTAGTCGCCGCTTTAAAGTAAGTTTGAAACAAACAATACATAACTATGCAATCTTCTATAGTTCTAAGAACCTCACTAGCAGAGTGATTAAGATGTCAGCTTGAAGAGGCATGAGCCGAGAGTTCAAATTCAATTCGTTCCCCCCCCCCTTTTTTTTTAGTAAATGCTTTTAAAACCGATTACAGTAAAATTCAACCAGATACCTCTTTCTCCCCCCCCCTTTTGTCCCTATTTTCCCAACTGGTCCAGAGAAGTGATACGATCATAGCGTATTGAGAGAAGTGATACGATCATAGCGTATTGAGAGAAGTGATACGATCATAGCGTATTGAGAGAAGTGATACGATCATAGCGTAGTGAGAGAAGTGATACGATCATAGCGTAGTGAGAAAGCTAAAAGCATGAAATTGAATTAAGCAAAAGCAATTGGTAAAAATATCTCTAATCCCACAGATTTATTATTGTTGGTCTAGATCTATTACAAATATAATGACATGACTGATCCAAACTAATTAATACAATCACACTTCGTATAAGCTTTTTAAAAAAATTATTCCATATGTTTTTCTTGTTTTAATATTTTGTTTTGACACTATAGGATAGCTAGTTGACCCACTACAGTCAAAACCACACTATTACTTAGTGTATTCATGTCCTCTCTGGTGCTTCTACTCTCTTGTCGCAATGCTATAATGTACATAGATCAAAAAAAAGTCCTCGCCAAAATCAATAGAATGCATTTGCTTTTCACCTGGCCTGCTCCAGGACTTAGTGCCGGCCTCAGGTAGCTGGATTAGTCTGGTGGTCAGAGAAGTCCATTAGGGAGATAGAGGTCACAGTGGCCGGCGTTAATGTACATCTAATTTGTGGGCCAGCAAACAAAGACTATTTAACGATCTAGTGTTGGATCCAACTGTCCAGGATGGATCGCATCTGTGGTCTTAACTTGAATGACTCAACATCCGTCTAAGAAACATTTGCAGAGCACCATGGCCGTGAACATTGCATGGTCTGTTTGGCTAATTGTGTACAGTATCAACTAATATAATAACTAATATATTATATACGAAAACCTACACTTTAACACCTTTACATACACACACACACAAATATATAAGCGCTTAGTTTGGTAAATTTAAATGTCACAATGGATGTTTTTGTTTTATTCAATGGACCTACTTCCAGTCCAATGGGAGTAATATAACAAGAAATCTAAGCACTTATTAGTTGATACGATTTGGCTTATGCTTCCTGGGTTGAGAGCACGTATTTAAACTCCAACATTGAAAAAGAAAATAGGAAACCTCAGCATTTGTGCTATTCATTTTTAACTTTTTTCATCCTAGGAATCCTTGGGCCTTAGGCCTCTTTTCTTGCTTTGTTTTGAATTGTTCTTTTGCCTCTTTCTGGGCTTTAAAATTTTTTTATAACAAGGTTAAAACAGTTAACATGTAACTTTGTCTTAATAATAATAATAATAATAATAAATACTTTTAAAATAATTAGTTCTTAAATTTGTTAGATTTCAATATTTATTTTCACATTTTGTTGTAGAAAATAATAACAGAAGTGTTTTTATTGCCAAATGTGAAAACAGCAACAACCTTGAAAACAAGGAGTAAGTATATGACACCAACAGTGAAATAAATAAAGTTTTGCTTTTTCGCATACTTACTGCAATTATTTCATTTAGTGAATTCATTCTTTCCACTTCCTCTTATATATTTACTTTTTCTTATCACATTTTCCACGTGACTGTATCTCTTATTATTCAAAATTGACTGCGAATATTTCCAACATGGCTGAGTCTATTTTTATTCAAATATTAAAAACTTCAGCACATCATTAGTATTGTCGCGTGAAAGTTTTACAGAATGAAATAACTAGTCGACCAGCAGAGTAGGCGCTATTTTGCAGGGCCGGCTTTAGGCCACTGCAAACTATACGATCGCAGTGGGGCCAGCACTTTCAAAGGACCCGCGCTAATTCTAGGTGTATAAATTATTAAAATAAACCATATTATAACTTAAAACAGATTTCCGCGCCTTCCTGTCGATTTACCAGGAGCTCCTGGAAATCTCCCGAAATTACAAAATATACGAAAAAGTCCCTTAAAATATACGGAAATATATAGACACAAATTTTCATTTTGGGGTGTCATTCAATATGGAAAACGCCAATCCTACGCGCGATAAATAAAAAAGGCATTATGCATAGCCGTAATTGTGTAACCTGGTGTAAGAAGCTTCTCGCGCCTAAAACTAATGAAGAATTACTTGAGGTCAACAATTCTCAAAGATAGATTGAAACATTTGGTAATTCTTGCTATTGAGAGTGATCTATGTAGGAAACAGAATTACTATGATATACTGTATGACAGTGATGCCCAAAATACGGCCCGCGGGCCACATCCGGCCCGCGACGTGGTTCTAAACGGCCCGCCAAAACGTCGGCACAAAGTGTAAAAAAAAATCCCCCCCATCTAATTTTTTTCTGAAAAGGTTGAAATATATATATCTTTACCTACGTTAGGGCCCTCAATTTTGTCTCTAATGGATTGGATTTTGTGCGTTTATAAAATGGGACTCTGAATGTAGAATCTACCAAGAAAAGTGAACGGATCTTTACTTTTGTCAACATATTTGTGTCATCAAGGAAGTGTGGCTGTTAAAAAAAAGAACAAATATAAAGACGGCATTATAAAACAAATATGACGACATTCTTGGGTTTGAGCCGCGAATAAAAGATTCTTAAACTACGTCTTGAGATATGAGGCAATGAAAATGAGTCGGTTGTAAAGCTACATACAGTGTAGCTCATATTTTAAGTAGAGAAAAGCAGCCATTTTCTGACGCATGAAAAAAAAGTTAAATTTCAAGTATTCTTTTGATTAATGAAATACTGGATCCATGGATTTCAAATCAAATAGTTTCAGATCCATTTCATTTGGTTTTTGTACCTTTTCGTTCACGTGGCCCGCGTCACGAGTGTCGGAAATCAAACTGGCCTGCAGGTCGATTTAGGTTGGACATCACTGCTGTATGACTTCGCTACACGTAAGGCTCGTAAAGTAATTCTGTACGTAGTGAAGAATGAATAAAATGCATAAACGAATTTATTTTCTAATACAAACTCTTAAATTTCACTTATTATCCGCTTCCCTACCCAAACTTGGCCCCTCGAAATCCGTTTCGCATAGGGCCCCACAATTGTTAAGTCCGGCCCTCCTATTTAGTGACCTGTAAATATACATAGTAGATCTCTTTCCATGACTTCTTGGTCACAATGGTTAAGTCCGGCGCTGCTATTTAGTGTTTGTAAAATGCTTGCTTGTAATAAGTTTTACATGTTTCGGATGTTCCTTCAGAGTTGACGATAGTTTACTTTCTAGTCCAAACCACCCGCAGGACGAAAGTGGATGGGACCGGGCAGGGTTAGAACCCGGGACTATCGATAAATTCAAAAGACGGTCCAGCGCGCAAACCCCCCACGACCAGGCAGCACTCCGTAGTGACCGGTGAATACTTGTTCTCCTCCTCCTTCTTGTTTTTTCGTGGGATGACTATCTGCAAAAAATAAGAGAGTGATCTTCCCTTTACTTCATCCTTCTTCTTCTCGTCCAAACTCTTGAGCTATAAAGAGAATTATATATATAGATTTGGTTCCTCTAACCTTCTCATCTATTTCATCTCTCTATCCAATACGCTCCTTCTACCCTCAGAAATCTTTTTAGGTATCCTCCACCCCACCTCCCCACCCCCATCTTTTTTGGTGATGAGACTCTCAGAAGAAACCATTCAAATCCTAAGTAGTTTTGTTTTTTGGTAGTCCTCCCCCCCCTTTTTTTCCCCCTATGTAGTCTATAGAGCAATGAAAAGTAAAAAAAAAGGACTCATGCAACAGAATGTGTCACTATGGAGATTTCTTTAAACAAAAAAAAAAAGGAGGAGGGGGGGGGATCCTGGTACCATGGGACCGGCACCGTATGGTCGTCTTAGAGTGACCTACGAGGGAGAAGAAAACAAAACATAGAAAGAAGGTCGACAGGATAGACCGAAAGTTTTAACCGTACAAGAACGAAGGAAAGTATATTGATTTGAAATTGCCGGGTCTTGTGTTGAAGATATTAAAACGCAATATCATTAGGCAGGCTTTAAGGGGTTAGGGAAGGGAGACGGGCTGTAAAAGGACGGGGGGTGCGGGGGGCGTGCGGGTGAGGGGGGGAGAGGAATAATGTGGTGATGGTTGTTTAGTGGGAAGAAAAGCGTTTGTGTAGATCCTATGGTCAATAGTCTTAGAACCTGGGTCTGATATCGCAATATTTAGACGAGATGAGACCACGAGAATGGTCTCTAGTGGTAATTTTTTGGGGGGAGAGATGTCCATCGCAGCGTTGCCGAAATGGCAACACGAACAATGTTATAAGATAGAATAAGATAAGACGATAGGATAAGATAGAATGATAAAATAAGATAGTGGAGAGATGATAAGATAAAATGATAAATAGAATGATAGTATTAAATGATAAGATAATATCAGTATGATAAGATAACACGACGCTAAGATAAGTCGAAGGTGAGATGATAATATATGATAAAGATAATATAAGAGGATAAGATAAAAAGAGTATTGAAATTTTGAAAAAAGAATAATGCATTGTTTTAATTTAATTTAATTCTATCCTTAGAAATGAGTAATATTTGGTTGTTATGTTATATTTTATTTCATAGGCCTATTTTGTACATTAATACCACCACACAATAATACAAATATGGTTTGAAAAAAAAAAACTGAAATCGAGAACAAAAGAGTTAGGTTTTTTTTAACACGCACAGGAAGACACGGGAAAGTAACTAAACTCTGCGAGAGAAGTCTGTCTGTAGGTCTGTTAATTTTACTTCAATCTTAAAACACAATTTTAAAAAATAATGAAACTTCTTCCGACTATGTTCGCATCCAAAGGACACTATCCTAAGATGTTCGCATCCAAAAGACATATCCTAAGATGTTCACATCCAAAGGACATATCCTAAGATGTTCGCATCCAAAGGACATATCCTAAGATGTTCGCATCAAAAGGACACTATCCTAAGATGTTCGCATCCAAAGGACACTATCCAAAGATGTTCACATCCAAAGGACACTATCCTAAGATGTTCGCATCCAAAGGACATATCCTAAGATGTTCGCATCCAAAGGACATATCCTAAGATGTTCGCATCCAAAGGACATATCCTAAGATGTTCACATCCAAAGGACCCTATTCTAAGATGTTCGCATCCAAAGGACACTATCCTAAGATGTACACATCCAAAGGACATATTCTAAGATGTTCACATCCAAAGGACACTATCCTAAGATGTTCACATCCAAAGGACACTGTCCTAAGATGTTCGCATCAAAAGGACATATCCTAAGATGTTCGCATCAAAAGGACATATCCTAAGATGTTCGCATCCAAAGGACATATCCTAAGATGTTCGCATCTAAAGGACACTATCCTAAGATGTTCACATCCAAAGGACATATCCTAAGATGTTTGCATCCAAAGGACATATCCTAAGATGTTCGCATCCAAAGGACATATCCTAAGATGTTCGCATCCAAAGGACATATCCTAAGATGTTCGCATCCAAAGGACACTATCCTAAGATGTTCACATCCAAAGGACATATCCTAAGATGTTCACATCCAAAGGACATATCCTAAGATGTTCACATCCAAAGGACACTATCCTAAGATGTTCACATCCAAAGGACATATCCTAAGATGTTCACATCCAAAGGACACTATCCTAAGATGTTCACATCCAAAGGACACTATCCTAAGATGTTCACATCCAAAGGACACTATTCTAAGATGTTCACATCCAAAGGACACTATCCTAAGATGTTCACATCCAAAGGACACTATTCTAAGATGTTCACATCCAAAGGACACTATCCTAAGATGTTCACATCCAAAGGACACTATCCTAAGATGTTCGCATCGAAAGGACACTATCCTAAGATGTTCGCATCCAAAGGACATATCCTAAGATGTTCACATCCTAAGGACACTATCGTAAGATGTTCGCATCCAAAGGACACTATCCTAAGATGTTCGCATCTAAAGGACACTGTCCTAAGATGTTTGCATCCAAAGGACACTATCCTAAGATGTTCGCATCCAAAGGACACTATCCTAAGATGTTCGCATCGAAAGGACACTATCCTAAGATGTTCACATTTAAAGGACATATCCTAAGATGTTCGCATCCAAAGGACACTATCCTAAGATGTTCACATCCAAAGAACACTATCCTAAGATGTTCACATCCAAAGGACACTATCCTAAAATGTTCGCATCCAAAGGACACTATCCTAAGATGTTCACATCCAAAGGACACTATCCTAAGATGTTCGCATCCAAAGGACACTATCCTAAGATGTTCACATCCAAAGGACACTATCCTAAGATGTTCACATCCAAAGGACATTATCCTAAAATGTTCACATCCAAAGGACACTATCCTAAGATGTTCACATCCAAAGGACACTATCCTAAGATGTTCTTAAATCTTTTATAATTTTTATATGTTTTTTTTTACGTTATGTTATTCCTATTCGGCAAAATATGTCGGTCATAGCTGGGGCTGCGTAGCCACGGGAAATACTGTATTCCTCACTAATATTCGGACTCGAAGACAAGCCTTATATATCCCTAAACTATAGATTCCTGCAATCACCAGGGTTCAAACTCGACACGCCTGGTTAACTCTTATTTCTTTACCATACGACCATTGATATGAGTGACTTTAAGTAGATCTATAACAGAACTCTTAGTGTCCATTTTTTAATAAAGCAGTCTCATTGAGGCGTTGTAACAGCATCGCCGTTACCCTTCTTCTAGACCAGCCCTTAACATTCCCCTGATTGTACAGCTCCCCGGTGTCTCTAAATTGAATAACTTGCGATGGTATTTGTATGCCCCACTTGATGACCAGTTACAACTATTTTTATAATATGTGTATAACTTGATAGCTTTTCTAGGGTAACAATGACAATCAGACGCTGAGTGAACTAGATGAAACAGTAAATAAAGTAGCCGCACTATAAACTTCATTACCTGCCCTGCCTTTCTGAAATGATAACACGGGTGTTATTTTATGCCTTGAATACATTTATTAAGAGCAGTACATTGCATTGTCAATTCTACAAAATGATGTTATTATTACATTATTGAGTGTTAATTACAGAGCAATCTAGCCTTTTATTTGAGAATTTCACGATAATCTAAACCAGCGGTTCTCAACCTTTTAAGCTCGGCGACCCCTTTAACTATTCCCCATTATGCGGCGACTCTCCCCCCCCCCCCGGAAAATTATTTTCGTTCACAGACCTAAATAATCGTAATTACAATGTAAAACATCTGATATGCCGTGCCAAAGCTTTATGTTTAATCACGAAAGAATATTTCATTATATTCCTGTTATATACATGTCTCATAGTTAAATACAAATAAATGAACTTTTATCTTTGACTAGCATTTTGTTACATTTTACACTTTCATATTTATTATTTATGTGACCATTTGAAAAACGAGGCGGATGTCAGATATCAAAATAGTGTTGGGACATTTCGATGGCCTTAGGCGACCCCTTGCAAATCTTCATTCGACCCTCAAGAGAGTCGCGATCCACAGGTTGAGAACACCTAATCTAAATCATGTCAATGACGCTAAAATTGAGCCTCACCGTTGCCGATTCACTAAAAAGAAATTGAACTATAATTTGAACCGCATCCCATTGAGTGGCAGTTTATCTGTGTACCAGATCTCGTTTATTAAGGCTACCTCTATTTGGTTGCCCAATTCTTTTTAAGTAAGCAGAGTGAAAGCCTAATGCTTCCACCAGATTAAAAATTCTTCTCTATATGCTAAAAGCAGAAGAACTCGACGAAATTCATTCTGCAGTGTTAAAAAGGGCACACAAATTATCATATACCTTAATGGACAGAATACATAGCTTAACAACACTTTCCTTACTCTCTACACCGGATACACCACAAAGCTAGCTATTTATAGTTTTTTTCCCCCTTGTATGAAAATAGGGTGCATTAATACTATTTTGGCAATAAGATTGACAAAAAAAAAAAAGAACAAATTACATATACATCAATAAACAGATACTTTGCAGAGATGTTTAAATTTTGTCACAGGATTCAATGCGCAGATTCATTAAAGATTCTTTAATTTTAGAAATTTATACGAGCTCTCAGTGTAAAAGTCACGCCAGCTAACTTAACCAAGTCAATTACGAATTCGAAAAACTCCACCAGTAACCAAGAGAACATCAATCAAACTTGTAAAACTCCACAAGCAAACATAGATTATAACCGTAAAGTTTAGCTGGTTATCACAGCAACGACAACAGCAAATCTCGCAAAGCTCCACCAGTGACCAGAACATCAACCAAATTAGTAAAGTTCCATCATCAATCCAGCTCCACTAGCAAACATAAAAAATATCACCGTAAAGTTCAGCTGGTTATCATAACAAAGACTTCCACAAATCTCGTAAAGCTCTACAAGTAACCATAACAACCAAGTAGAAACTCGCAAAGCTCTAATGGATGTTGAGAAGACATATGAAGTTCAACAAACACAAGACAAACACTATTCAAAAGTCGGATCAGGAAAATGAAAGGAAGGGAAAAAACTTTGTGTCAGCATCAATATCATTTTGGTATTGCCTCAGGGGGGCTGCTGACCTCAACCATTAAAAAGGCTCATTTACAAAGGCGGAGACGACATCCACTTTCTGGAAAGCCAAGACTTTTTTTTTTTTTTTTTTTTTAGAGATAGAGAATTAGAGATAAAAATAAGGAAAGTAAAAACAGAAAGATTTTCTGTTCAAGAAACAAGAGAGAAGGTGGGGGCGGGGGGAGCGAGAGATTAAAATCTTAAAGCGTTCTTCAGGACTTGCTTCTTTTCAGCAGTTGACTAGTTTCAAAAAAATGTTGAAATCGATTTGGTTTCGACATCACTTTGCTATGGAAAACCGTAGAATGGAAATCAGTTGTTAAAAATGCATACGTATATGGTTATATATATGTGTGTGTGTATGTGTGTGTGTGTGTGTGTGTGTGTGTTTATGTGTAATTATTATAGGATTTCGGCTTTATTGGAGATTTTCACGCTAAACTAAACAATGTCAAGCGAGGACGCTAAACTAAACTTCCATGTTGCCAACTAAAAATAAAAAAAAATAAAAAATTGAGCTTGAAAAGAAGTAGCTGAAAGAAAAGAGCAGTGTTAAAAAGGTGACCCAAAATGATGCTATGGTTTGTAATGAATAGCTTTATCAGCACGTCCTTTATCGTACACCGGATACACCAAAAGGCTGGCTATTTATAGTTTTTTTCTGCCTTAGATAAAGATCTCTAATACAATTTATGCCTTGTGTGTCAAAATGGAAAGAATGATTGTTCCTACTTTCGCTGTAAAATTCAATTTTTTCTATTTTGTGGCAAAAATTCTTTCTGCTAATTTTTTTTAAAAAAAATTATGATTTTGTAATTATATTTCACTTTTCGACAATGTGACAATCTTTTCACATCACATCTGACTTTTACAACGAAGTTAGTTTACTTATCTATTAATGAAACAGTACGATTATATATTCACTTTGTCTTTCTCTCTCTCTTATCTTATCTTATATTTTATAATACAGACGTTACTTCAAAAAAGAAGATGATTACGTCCTACGCGTCATGCATTTAGTCATGCATATTAACCAATGACTTAAATTCTGCCAATTCACTGGTTTTCCTGGCTAGCTCAGGCAACCCATTCCATGCTCTAATAGCGCTAGGGAAGAAGGAGCATTTGTACAAATTTGTCCTAGCATATGGGACGAGGAATGTGCCTTTGTGTCTTTCAGAGTATTTTATTAAATTTTGTTTTTGTATTTGAAGATTATGGTTCAGTGTTTTATGTATAATTGCTACTTTACTTTTGAGTCTTCTGTCCTGAAGGCTTTCTAAATTTGGTGATTTTACTATAGGTGTTACTCTAGTCAAATGTGAATATTCATTTGTTATGAATCTCACTGCTCTATTTTGTGTCTGTTCCAGTTTCTTAATGTTTTCTTGAGTTGAGGGGTCCCAAATGGAGGATGCATATTCTATTATTGGCCTAACCAAGGTTAAATAACATTTTAGTTTTATGTTCTTATTTGATTTATAGAAATTTCTTTTAATAAATCCTAATGCTTTGTTTGATTTTTTTATAGTTTCATCAATATGTGGATTCCATGACAATTTTTCATTTATTATAACACCTAGGTATTTTTCGTTTTTAGTCTTGCCATGAATAAGATAAGTGGAATTAATTTGTTTTAGTTTTTTTGTTACTTAACAACTGACATTTTTCTGGGTGGAAAGACATGCTCCAATTTGATTCCAATTTCTGTAATTCATCTAATTCTCTTTGTAAAATATTTGTGTCTTGTGTTGTTTTTATTGTTCTATATATTATGCAATCGTCTGCAAATAATCTGACTTTTGTTCCTGAACTAATGCAATTTGGTAAATCATTTATGTAAATTAAAAATAGTAGTGGACCCAAGACTGTTCCTTGAGGTACACCTGAGTTTACTGTTATCGGTGTTGATTTAGAGCCATTTATTATTACAGTTTGTTCTCTCCCTATCAGAAAATCTTTAATCCACTGATGCAGTGGACCATTAATGCCAAAATATTTTAATTTTTTTAGCAAACTATGGTGGTGAACTTTGTCAAAAGCCTAGAAAAATCTAGTAAGATAGCATCTATTTGTTCACTATTATCTAAACCTTTAGAAAAATCAACAATTAGACCTATTAGTTGTGTTTCACATGATCTATATTTCCTAAAGCCATGTTGCTATGGTGTGAGGACATTTTGTTTGTCTAAGTGGTTTATGATGTTGCTACATATTATGTGTTCTAGGATTTTACATGTGATGCTGGTAAGTGATACTGGTCTGTAGTTTCCTGGGTCAGATTTTTCTCCTTTTTTAAATAGGGGGGGTGACATTAGCTTCTTTCCAGTCCTTTGGTACTCTGCCCTGGTTAAGTGAAGCCTGAAAGAGTATTTTGAACACTGGGGCTAGCTCATTGCTTAGTTCTTTGAGTAATCTAGCTGGAATACCATCAGGTCCAGACGCTTTATTTGGTTTGGTGTTGGCTAATAGTTTTTGAATTCCATTTTCTTGTACTACTATATTTTCTATGTTGTCTACTTGGTTCAAATTAAGAAATATGTCTTTGTCTCCTGGGGCTGAGAATGCTGATGCAAATTATTTGTTTAGGATGTTTGCTTTAGTTTCATTATCATTATGTATTATGTTATGTTCATCTTTTAATGGCGCTATGCCTATAGGTTTTTGTTGTTATCATTGTTGTTATTCATTTAATAAAATACTCTGAAAGACACAAAGATAAAGGCACATTCTCTCTCTCTCTCTCTCCACACACACACACACGCGCGCACAGACACTTTTTTTCCTTGGTTTCTGCTCCTTGCGTTTTCTGCCCAAACTAAGTTCCCTCTAATAACCATTTTCCATTCTCATAGTCTTTGCAATATTATAACCAAACCGAAAAAAGGGAGAAAAAAAAAACCCATTTCTCCTAAGATAAGCCTCTCTTGTTTAAGTACCTAAGATATTGAATCCGTGGCGGAAAAGAAAATAGGCAGAAAAAAAAGGGGATGGGGTAGGAGACAAAAAAGTGGAAGAGTTGTGTACATTTTCCGGTTTAGAGTTAGTGATAGTACCGTGATAGTACCGTGATAGTACCGTGATAGTACCGTGATAGTACCGCGATAGTACCGTGATAGTACCGTGATAGTACCGTGATAGTACCGTGATAGTACCGCGATAGTACCGCGATAGTACCGTGATAGTACCGTGGTGATTTTCAGAATATAACAGAAATTACGTGTCAGGAGACGAGACATACAAGGGAGAGAATCTGAATGCCTATGACAGTGTCGAATCATTCTTTTTTGATATAAAATGGAGAAGGGTGCCTGAAGAGAAGAGGAATGCTTTAGACAGTGTGTCATGTCATTACTTTGTTTTTCTTAGATTTGCAGGGCGCCTCGAAATATTGTAGGCATACTTTAAAACAAAGTGAAATATTTGTATAGGACAAAATTATTAGTGGAAACTCTTATGGAAGATTCATTCAATATTACTGTTTGCATCAAAGCTGGGGAACTACAAAGTGAAATGCAATATTACACACAACCTCAATTGTCGGATTTAAGAAAATTGCTTTCTTGTATTTAATTTCCTTATTTTATTAGTTTATTTTACATTATGAAATTACTTTATTTTAGCAAATTACTTTATTTTAGCAAATTACTTTATTTTAGCAAATTACTTTATTTTAGCAAATTACTTTATTTTAGCAAATTACTTTATTTTAGCAAATTACTTTATTTTAGCAAATTACTTTATTTTAGCAAATTACTTTATTTTAGCAAATTACTTTATTTTAGCAAATTACTTTATTTTAGCAAATTACTTTATTTTAGCAAATTACTTTATTTTAGCAAATTACTTTATTTTAGCAAATTACTTTATTTTAGCAAATTACTTTATTTTAGCAAATTACTTTATTTTAGCAAATTACTTTATTTTAGCAAATTACTTTATTTTAGCAAATTACTTTATTTTAGCAAATTACTTTATTTTAACAAATTACTTTATTTTAGCAAATTACTTTATTTTAACAAATTACTTTATTTTAACAAATTACTTTATTTTAACAAATTACTTTATTTTAGCAAATTACTTTATTTTAACAAATTACTTTATTTTAACAAATTACTTTATTTTAGCAAATTACTTTATTTTAGCAAATTATTTTATTTTGTTACATTACTTTATTATAACAGACTACTTTATTTTATTAAATTACTTTATTAAATTGCTTTATTTTATTGAATTACTTTATAAAATTACTTTATATTAGCAGAGTACTCTATATTGTTGTACTTCTGCACATCGTGAATTACTTTATTTTATTGAATTACTTTATAAAATTACTTTATTAAATTACTTTATATTATTAAATTCCTTTATATTATCAAATTACTTTATTTTATTAAATTATTTTATTTAATAAAAATATTTTTATTTTATTTTATCTATTAAATTTCCTTACCTATTAAATTACCTCATTTTATCAAATTATTTTATTATATTATTTATCTTGTCAATTTATGCTATTGAATTATTTTACTTTACAAAATTACTTATTTATTAAATTACTTTATCTATTAAATTACCTTAGTTTATCAAATTGCTTTATTGTATTGCATATTTATTTTATTAAATTACTTTAATTATTAAATTACTTTGTTTACGACGCCAAATCACAAACAGTTACTCTATTTTTCGTCACTTTTGTAATTTAGGATTTCCTTTTCTTTATTATTGACGTATGTTTAGGGCAATGGCCGACGATGGATGTCTAAACCCATAGAGCATTAGGAGAAGGGAAGTACAACATCCTAGACCAGGTTATAGTCGACTTGAATCTACAACATACTGCAAACTATGAAACCAAAGACTGAAACCTTCAACCAATGAAAGAGAAAGAGAGAGAGAGAGAAAGAGACGGAGAGAGAGAGAGGGGGGGGGGCAAGAAGAAAATGAAGAAATTAACTCCCCTTTAATTATTTTTTATACTTAAAGCTCTCTTTTCTTTCTGTTTCTTTCCCTCCTCTCTCTCTCTCTCTCTCTCTCATGTCTCTCATTCTCTCTCTCTCTCTCTCTACGGCGATCACGGTGCCCAGTTTAAATTAAAGGTGACGTAGAGAGACTGACAGAGTCGGAGACTAGCGTATGGATTGGTAAGGTCTCAGAAGTCTGGTATACGTGTGAGTATTACAGAAAAGAGAAAAAAGTGGCGTTATTTAGGTACATCCTCGACCAACAGCTGGAACTAGGCATGGGAGACCAACATCCTGAAGCGCATACTATTTTTTTTTCAATGCATAAGGCGCCCGAACAATGGCGTCAAAAAAAAAAACCTAACGAAATGCAGTATTATCGCTAGCATGCACTATTAAATAGATGTAAACTATGATTGTAATAGAAACAAGTATTAATAAAAAAATAATAAAAAATAATTGCAAAATAGTTAGGAAACAAACAAACATTAACCCCAACAGAAGTTTATCCACTAAAATATTTCTTTCCGCCAAGGGCAGCTACTCATATTGTATCTGCTAAACAACTATAAAATAAAATAAAATAAAATAAAATAAAAAATTAATAAACCATAAATCGGAAAAGAAAACACACACAAAAATGACAGAAAAGATAAACTTGGAATGCCCGAGGGCCCCGAGTGACCCCTAGTCCGGTCCAACACCGTTGTCCACCCCCTGCTATTAGCCAGCCGTAATTATAGCCACTGGCTAGGTTTCCGACAAACTTCTAGCCGCGTGCAGTGGTTGTCTAGTAATGCCGAAGATAATGAAGATAATGACAATAAAGAATATAATGAGCATGACTAGGACAAAAATATTATTAATGATGTACACTTTTGATTTTATTATTTAGATCGGTGGAGCCCCTAAAGTCTAGTACAAAATATCATATTTAGCATTTCATTCTGCTTGTGCATTATTGCAATACTTAGATCTAGTCTAATTAAAGATGTATCTTTAAAAGAGGCTACACAAAAATCATATGACATCCTGCGTAGGCAAACAATATATTTAGTACGTTCACGCAGCTGGAAGTGTACGGCTGTTCAACTGATGCTCGTTCGAATCCCGAAAAAGACTAGAATAATGCTTACAATCTTTTGTATATTTCGTCAGAGGAATAGATTGTGTCCGGGTGAGGATGTCGGAAAAGATTCAGCATCGTCTTTTTTCACAAAAGTAACTTTCAAATCAGTGGTGTAGCTAGGGTGGGGGAGGGGGAAGAATTTGAAAATTCCACCCGGGCCCTCACTTGAGTGTACGAATTATTTTTTTTTAGATTGAATATTAAATATTTCGCAAAATGCAAAAGCCCCCAAAGAGGTCAAGCCCCCCCCCCCGGCCCCCAAATGATGGCAAATTCCTAGCTACGCCACTGGTTCAATGTATAACTACACTGACTAAAGAAACGTTTCTGAAATTGTGTGTGCACCCCTCCCCCCCAGCTACCTAAAGAAAGCAACGCACTTAGAAAGGTGCTGCGAAGTCATTGTTTTGTTCAAAGGCCAAAAAAAAAAAATATTTGCACTGTAATTATAAATCCGTATCTAGTAATTAATCAAGTAGCATGGAACATTATTAACAACGTTTTATTTTTTTTTAATTACTAATTGATCTTATTTAATCTTCCAGGAAGGACCTGTTTTTCGCCAGCGGCGTCTGGAACGAAATCTATTTAAAAAGTCCTTCTGAAAGGTCTTCGCCAATGCAGATCGAGATTTGATCCTTTATTATCCGTTGTATTGATACTTTTGGGAGAACAAAGTATGCCCGCTAAAAGACGTCTTGCTGTATACGAGGAGAATCCTATGACCATCAAGCCTATTACAAACGTACACTCTCATCTGCCATGATTCTGTATCAAGATACTGGCCTCAAAACAATCCTATAGAAAGAAAGCTATTTAAGAATAACATAATTTCGATAACACTGCGCAGTACATCTCCTATAATGTATAATGTTCAGGAACTGTGGAACAAGCATACTTGTAACTGCTGTCATGCATGTGAAGCCAAATAAAGTGAAAATTAAGCATCAAAGCATTTTTAATTGTAGAAATATAACTTCTGGTGCCCATAAAGCTCCCGCGGAAGAACTGGAACTTCTCTTTCAGGTTACAATTTGCTTGGAGGTATGTCCTCTGGAGCTGAATCAGCTTCTGCACTAAATGGTGAACTAAGGGTGTTGAAAACTGGATTCCAAGTTATTGACGTCTTAAAATTAAAATTCCACAATAAAGGAATAAAAAAAAAGTCTTGTACTTTTCCACCATTTCACAAGAAATAGATTCACCTTTCAACAAGGGAAAATGACGAAACCTGTTTTCACTTACCAGGAGCTTATGGTATAGGTTTGTTTGAAAAGATTCATTTCATGTGCCAACAGCCCATAGCAAATCTTCCGATGAAAAACATGAAATATGTCTAATCTCTATTAGAAATAAAGTCAGTCAATGCCCTTCGAGGAACATAACAATCTCTTCCTTGAGATTCCATATGCTTCTCAATACCTTGCCCATGCTAGACCAGCGTATGCTCAAGTGATACAAACTTCGAAAAGTTTTGTTTCCAAATCTCCTAACTGCCTGTGGTTAAGACCTCTAGCTGTCATAACTGTGATCACTGCGTATGTTTGATTAATACTATATTTGGTATTCAATGCAGCCAGGGCCGGTCCTACAGATTACGGGGGCCTATGCGAAACGGATTGCGCGGGGCCCATTCTGGGTAGGAATAAGAATAATAAGTGAAAATTAAGATTTTGTATTACAAAATAAATTCGTCTTTGCATTTTATTCAAACTTTACTTAGTACAAAATCACTGTCAAATCAACTTTACCAGCCATCTACAGTAGATAGTAGTTTTCCAACAAAAAGCCGATAAACATAAACATCTACCTTTTAAATTTACTATCGACTATCAAATTATCACTTTTGTTTTTTTTTAAGAGGTTATTAGATTTTTATTAAATGAAAGCTGACAATGGCGTTTTTTTTTAATTGCCAGTAGGATTGGTTCTTTTCCATATTGATTGACACCCCAAAATGACAAGTTTGTTTTTTAAAGAGCTTTCTATGAGTTTTCAGAAGTTTTTAATAATTTTAGGAGATTTTCGTGACTTTTTCGTATGTTTTGTAATTTCAGGAGAATTCCAGGAACCCTTTAATAATAAGTTAAAATGGTTAAATTTAATAATTTACACCTAGAATTCGCGCGGGGCCTATGAAAGTGCGGGGCCCACTGCGGCCTCAGCTTACAGTGGCATAAGACCGGCCCTGAATGCAGCTTTGTGCAAACATTCCCGTTCAGAGTTTATGGTTGGGATCTTCTTCTTGTATTTATTTCAAAACCTGTTTTTCTCTGTCAAAATACGGGCTGCATCAGTTGTTTACAATTGACATCATGTTCCACATCTGCCCAACAGTTTCAACACAGTTCTTTATAGCATTGAATAAATACTGGCCTGAGTTTGAATGTTTCGAAATATTGCCAATAAGTAATCTTCGTTTATATTAAACTTGTTATAATGACGTGTAGAGACAAGGTTTCTTTCTCCTTTTCGTCATAAATGATAAGAATCAGAAGTTTCAATAATTTAGATAGATATTAACAGTTATTTATTTTAATATAGTAACGTTTTTTATATGTATAATCTGTGGGCACTCCTTACTCTGTATGTATACTTAAAACATTCCTGCCGGCCGCATAAAACACTCCTGCCGGCCGCATGTGAACGGCGGGTCGTAATTTGCCGATCTCTGGTCAAGTCATCTGAACGCTCCAACATAATGAGAACGAGGAAGAAGAACTGCCACGAATGTTTCTTCAAAAATACCTATGAGAAACACTGTGTTGTGAACACCAGGAGAATGAATGTATGAAGGAAAACGTTTAGCTGAATAACAGGGACGCGAACGTATTTAAAAAAATTTTTTTTTAATTTTGAGAAACACTGGACTAATTAGATGTGCTTATACATCAACAGAATTGTATGTATGTATGTATGTATGTATGTATGTATGTATGTATGTATGTATGTATGTATGTATGTATGTATGTATGTATGTATGTATGTATGTATGTATGTATGTATGTATGTATGTATGTATGTATGTATGTATGTATGTATGTATGTATGTATGTATGTATGTATGTATGTATGTATGTATGTATGTATGTATGTATGTATGTATGTATGTATGCAGGGACGGTCTTAGGCCACTGCAACCTATGCAGCCGCAGTGGGCCCCGCACTTTCATAGGCCCCGCGAATTTTAGGTGCAAATTATTAAATTAAACCATTTTAACTTATTATTAAAGGGTAACTGGAATTCTCCTGAAATTATTAAATATAACAAAGGTCATAAAAAATCTTCTGAAATTAATAAAAATCTTCTGAAAACTGATGCAAATCTCCTTAAAACAGACAAAATTGTCATTTCTGGATGTCATTCAATATGAAAAAGCCAATCCTACTCGCGAATAAAAAAAACAAACAAAATGAAACCTCTTTGTGTCAGCTTTCATAGAAATGTAATAATAATCCGAATGTTAACCAAAACAAGAAGCTCAAATATTTATTTTACTTTAATAGTCACTGGCATACAAATATAGATCTAAATCTATCTCGACCTCTTCGAAAAAAAAAGCGATATTTTGCTAGTCGATAGTAAATCTAAAAAATCTCAATGTTTATCGACCTTTTGTTGGAAAACTATTATCTACTGTAGATGGCTTGTAATGTTAATTTGACAGTGATTTTGTACTTAGTAAACTATAAATAAAATGCAAAGGCGAATTTATTTTCTAATACAAAGTCTTAATTTTCACTTATTATCCTTATTACAATGCAAATTACGCCCCGCGCAATCCGTTTCGCATAGTGCCCCGAAACCTGTAGGACCGGCCCTGTATGCATGTATGTATGTATGTATGTATGTATGTATGTATGTATCTATCTATCTATCTATCTATCTATCTATCTGTCTATCTATCTATCTATCTATCTATCTATCTATCTATCTATCTATCTATCTATATATCTATCTATTTATCTAA
Source organism: Biomphalaria sudanica (assembly GCA_036873155.1). Lineage (NCBI taxonomy): Eukaryota > Metazoa > Mollusca > Gastropoda > Planorbidae > Biomphalaria > Biomphalaria sudanica. The sequence continues at coordinate 1,063,141 of JAZGLO010005242.1, read as the reverse complement.
AGAAATACAAAGTCCTTTAACTGTTGATGTTAATAGTATTCGCGAACTTTTACTTACTAAGTTATCGGTACATTTCTATTTATAAATGTATTACTTGAATAGTAAGATAAAAAAATACAGTGAAACCAACAAGACCTTAGAGTACAATACTCTCGGCAAACCTGGTGGCCTGAGAGTAATTTACTTGCAGAGCTTCCTATTCACAAACTCATTCACCTTTTTCAGAAGCAAAAGTTTTCCCAAATACAAGTACATGCTGTTTCTTATAACGATGGTACATCATATACACACCCCATGTCAAAATAGTCTCACTATAGTTTAATGTAGCTGTTACGTTTTCGTTTACGGATACTAAGTTGTAGTAAGTAAACAGACTTTCGAAGAGATCATTATAACAAGGAAACAATTCATTAGAAGCGTTTATGGCAACAGACTCGGTGGGGAAAATGGAACTACTAGGGAAATGGAAGACACAAGGAGCAAGGTCATAGTCACTTGCAGGAAAGTCAAAGTCACTTGCAGGAAAGTCAAAGTCACTTGCAGGAAAGTCAAACTCACATGGAAGAAAGTCAAATTCACTTGCAGGAAAGTCAAACTCACATGGAAGAAAGTCAAAGTCACTTGCAGGAAAGTCAAACTCACATGGAAGAAAGTCAAATTCTCTTGCAAAAAAGTCAAAGTCACTTGCAGGAAAGTCAAACTCACATGGAAGAAAGTCAAATTCACTTGCAAAAAAGTCAAAATCACTTGCAGGAAAGTCAAACTCACATGGAAGAAAGTCAAATTCACTTGCAAAAAAGTCAAAGTCACTTGCAGGAAAGTCAAACTCACATGGAAGAAAGTCAAATTCACTTGCAAAAAAAGTCAAAATCACTTGCAGGAAAGTCAAACTCACATGGAAGAAAGTCAAATTCACTTGCAAAAAAGTCAAAGTCACTTGCAGGAAAGTCGAAGTCACATGGAGGAAAGCCGAAGTCACATGGAGGAAAGTCACATGGACTAAAGTCAAAGTCACTTGCAGGAAAGTCGAAGTCACATGGATGAAAGTCAAAGTCACTTGGAGGAGATTCAAAGTCGCTTGGAGGAAAGTCAAAGTCACATAAAGAAAACTTAAACTCACATGGAGGAAAGTCAAAGTCACTAGCAGGAAAGTCGAAATCACATAGAGAAAAGTCAGTCACTTGGAGAAAAGTCAGTCACTTGGAGAAAAGTCAGTCACTTGGAGAAAAGTCATTCACTTGGAAAAAAGTCAGTCACTTGGAGAAAAGTCAGTCACTTGGAGAAAAGTCAGTCGCTTGGAGAAAAGTCAGTCACTTGAAGAAAAGTCAGTCACTTGGAGAAAAGTCAGTCACTTGGAGAAAAGTCAGTCACTTGGAGAAAAGTCAAAGTCACATGAGGAGGAAAGTCAGTCACTTGGAAGACAGTTGAAGTTAAAAGGAGAAAACTTACTGCAAAGTCACACAGAGGAAAGATAGCAACTAATTTTGTATTTTATACCAAAACGTGCTAGTGCTCCAAAATGGGAAGAAACAATGGCGCCCTACGCTATTGAAGATATGCATGAGTATAGATCTAGAACGAGTCCTTAGTTCTGCCGGCTTCTGAACGTCAGTCAATTCTTATTGTTTCCTCAAAATGTCACATTTCCTAGGGCCTATCAAACAACACGAGAACGGCCAGCGCTCTGTTGTTCCATTCAAACGTAGCGTATAGAACGTGGAATAGGAAGTGAATGGTTGACCTAGATCAAGTTCTATTATAAGCACTGACTGTTGCTGACGTAATGTACCTATTCCAAGCTGACAAAATGTTTGCGCTCGACCATGGCCTCGTTTTACGTGTTTGCATGTCGGAATGAAGATGTAGACCTCTCTCTCTCTCTCTCTCTCTCTCTCTCTCTCTCTCAGTTCATGTTTATAAGCTTATTTCTGATTTTGAACTTTTGACCTGATCTAGCCTTATTTCTAGTAACCTCGACTTGCGTTCTTAAATAAAGGCGTGTAAATATATAATGAATTTACATTGTAGATGACTTGGGGGGGGGGGAGGGGGGAAAGGACTTGATCTCTGTACTAGTGCCGTTTCAGTTTTGGTGTTTATAATAACAAAGTGAAGTATTAAAATTTAAAAAGAAAAAACGTTTCAAAATCTTTTTTGAGGATGGCATGTCTTCTAACCCTTCTCTGTACATCGCTGAGACTTGAGGATCAAAGACTTTGTCCTAAATCACGAATGACGTGCGTAGTGTCCTCTCGGAACTGTCATTATACTCATTTCTGAAAAAAAAAAATTAAAAAAAAAAAAGGTATAACTCCCGTTTCAGACCTTGCCATCTATGTGGCTTATGATGTAAAGGTTATCTGTTTGTGTGGCCCACGGTTAAGGATGGTGGTAAGTGGCCAGCACAACGACCAACCGTCTTTACGTTTCCTCAACTAATGTCGTGAAACCCCCTAGACTGAGAGGACTGAGAGGCACCCTAAGGATCCCGAAATAAAAGTCGTAGTTTCACCAGGATTCGAACCGGGGGACCCTAGGCTCTAAATCCAAGAGCTTTACCATTCAGCCACTGCGCCTCGTCAAATAATAAGCTGAATATATGTCATCAGGCAATTATTTGAGGGATGACACAGAGAAGTTCATTCTGTCAATTTTTAGTTTCTTTTTTTTTTTTAAAGAGAGAGCGTTACTGACACTCCAATCATTTAAAAAAATAACCGTACACACCTGTAAAACCAAATATCTGTTGTTGTTTTTACAAAGCTTCTATCAACTCACTCTGCCTGTCAGGCCAAAAGTTTGTACACATTAACTCTCCAACACCCAATCTCGGATCAAGCTGAAATTTTGTACAATTATTTCTTTTACCTGACAACACAAGTAATAATAATTTTAAGAAATAACCAATTAGTTAATGAACTATTGGTAATAAATAACTTTGTTTTGGTATCTCAAACAAGAGAAAGAAATAGTACTTGACTGAAGTGGTTGTATAAGCCGAATGAGTCCCCTTTATAGATTGTCGTCTGAGACTTATTACAAATTTAATTACATGCGTGATCCAAACTAATTCATACACTTAATATAACCTTTGTTTGTTTGTTTTTTGTTGGTTTTTTTTTTTTTTACTGTTTTCTGGGTTAAACAATAGGGTTGCGGCTAGGACTGAAGCGACAAGAAATGAAGATAACACATTGGAAGGAGAAATTCAATTGAAAAAAAATATAAAAATACAAAAATATGTACACCTAGGGGAGGATACTCTGGACTGGGGGTGACTTGCCCTTGAAAAGGTTAAAAGTAATAAAAAAGTGTATTTCTCGTGTATAGATGATGATGTTTATAGATGATGCGAAGTATAGAATGGAGCGAGGTGGCCGAATGGCTAGTCGCTTGGCTTCCGGGTTCAAATCTTGACTGGGATTTTTAATGTCGGGATTTTAAGGGCGCCCCTGAATCCATCCAACTCTATTGGGCAGCAGACATTTGCTGGGTAAAGTTAACCGGTTGGACGTTGTACTGACCACATGACACCATCGTTAACGGTTGAACAAAGAAACAAATGACCTTTGCATCATCTACGGTGATCTACCCTACATTTCTTTTAAAAAATCTATGACAGAAAGTTAAAAGTGGCAGCAGATTTTGTATGTTTGGAAACACAGGAATCGCATGTTCACCAGAGATACTGGTTCGTGTTGTCAGACCGTATACAAACGCCATCAAAAACTGCTTTACAATCGACATCCCTTCCTGTATCAGACCGTATACAAACGCCATCAAAAACTCTGCTTTACAATCGACATCCCTCCTGTATCAGACCGTATACAAACGCCATCAAACGCTCTGCTTTTCAATCGACATCCCCTCCTGTATCAGACCGTATACAAACGCCATCAAAAACTCTGCTTTACAATCGACATCCCCTCCTGTATCAGACCGTATACAAACGCCATCAAACGCTCTGCTTTTCAATCGACATCCCCTCCTGTATCAGACCGTATACAAACGCCATCAAACGCTCTGCTTTTCAATCGACATCCCCTCCTGTACGGACATGTTCCCTATTTCTCAAGTGCTCCACTCATTGTTAAAAATTGTGTAAGATTTGTTGGTCTAAATGAGCAGCCTATACTTTAATATTTAATGACATATTTATCCATGGTGTACTGAAAGGATTCTCCCAAATCCCCCACCATCCCCTACCCCACACAGCTTCCTGAACCTTCTAGCTCTCTACTAGCATCAACATTTTATTTCCACTATTTGTATCAGATCTGGAGGTACGGCCCAGAAGGTATCAATTAACTCTGTCAACACGTTAATTTTGTCTGCCTTCAGATTTACCGATTCACCTATTCCCTTCTCTAGTCAATACCTCACATACCAAAATACCCTGTCTGTTAACCCACCCCACCCCTCCCCCCTTCACACACGACCCTCCATGGGTTCTTTCATCTTACACACTTTTTTTATTGAATTCATCCACATGTCAATATTGAATAAGTCTAAATGTTTGGGCCTTTATTTTTTTTTACTAGCTGGTGAACCAGGTGAACAGTGAGGACAATATACCTCACCTCCCCCCCTCCTCCTCAAACTCCATATCCATTCAACTACCTGTATATATCTTGAGGCTGTGGCAGAATAGAGAACGTGCCCTGGGAGGGAGAGGGGGGGGAGGTTGAGGTACGGACATTTTTTTTTAAACATGGATGTGCAAGAGCAGATAACCATTCCTTAAATAGGTCAAGTTTGATCTGTGACCTAGATAAAGGGCAATCGAATCAACGCCCTCCCCCATCAGCTACCCCCCCCCCGCCCCTGCCACAACTTTAGTTCCTCATGTCCAGCTCATCAGTTCAAATCCTTTGTTTCATCCTGGACCCTTTTTTTTTCTTTTCAAACTTCCACCCACCGGGCCCCCCTTTCTTCGTTGTTTTTAGTTCTTTTTTTTTTAAAGCAAATGTCCACGCGCAGATTGTCTCGTGTTACAGACGTCTAGGTCATGTGACCTATTGAGGACAAACGACAACCAGCAAAAATCAATTTTTAATACGGGAAAAATTCAGCATATTTGTTTTTAATTGTAAAAAGGCCTAGGTCAGACTGAAACTGATGGTAGATCCGAGTGTATTTCAATAGTATTATGTGGCGTGGAATAGTAACAACAGAGAAGCTATAACAAATTAACAAGCAGATTCCTTCTCTCTTCATCTCACTCTCTCTCTTTCTCTTGTTCTATCTCTTTCTCAAAGCACTTCTCTTTTTAACCACTAAGATTCTCATATTATATGTCAATACTAATCAATGGACAGAATGTACGGTGCAAACTTGTTTCAAAGCAACAAAATAATACATTTTCTGTGTTGAACTGTCCCTCCAAACTTCAAAGATTTACTATGTTCTTCTCTCTCTATATATATATATATTTTTCTGTTTCACTATCTCTGACTCTCTCTTTCTCTCTGTCTCTCCTCTCTTTCTTTCTCTCTCTCACTCTCTCTTTCCATGAAAATACACCTTCTATGCTCATCTATAGAGGCCTCGAGTTCACCAGCACGTAAAGACAATGATTTCGAACATGAGAATTCTTAGGACGCCGCGCTTGGTCTACCCAACTCTTATGTGTATCTTTGGCGTACTTCGGGGACGTTAAAGCGATCTGATCGTTGTGTTAGACACATGACTCACTCGTTTACCGTCAGCCATAGAACTAGATTTGTATGACATCCTTTCCCCCATAGATGGCCAATGTTTAAATGAGAAACCTTTTCGCTTTTTTTACTTTTACTATCTAAACAAAATTAAATTTAGGAAAAATTATTTCTCCGGTAAGTTAAAAAAAAATTGGGAGTCAACCAGACTGTACGTTGATAATTTGTTTGAGCCTGTTCGTTCTCGTGAAATTTTGTTAAAGTCAAGTCAAACTCCCCTTTCACACCTTGCGATCTATAGGGTAGATGATGCAAAGGTCATCTGTTTCTGTGGCCCACGGTTAACGAGGGTGTCATGTAGCCGGCACAATTACCAACCTTTACTTTCCCCCCAACTAATGACAGGTACCCATTAGAGCTGGGTGGACTCAGAGGCGCCCTTTAGATACTGAAATTAAAAATCCCAGTCTTCAACATAGATGCGAACACGGGACCGTAGGTTTGAAAGCCAAGCACTTTACCATTTAGCCACCGCGCCTCCTTTTTACTCTTTTTACAAACCTGTTTTTTTCTTTCCTGCAATCTGCTAATAACATTTACTTTTAGAGCTGAGCACTTGATCTTTTTACTTGTGTTTCTACGGAGTATACTATTTTATGTACAAGAAATGACAATCTAAAAATCTCCATACGATTAGTTCTAACAGATTTGCTTTTTTATTCACATAATCTACATCTATTTGTTTCAGTGCAGTGTCATGTATATGTTAAGTGTATGATTGCTGCGGTTAGAAAGCATCAGTCATCAAAACAAGTAAAACAAGAACAAAAACAAATTTCTGCTTTTATTTATCCAGTAACTCCTATTTGAAAAGCTAGTCAATACAATTTCTACTTTTATTTATCCAGTAACTCCTATTTGAAAAGCTAGTCAATACAATTTCTACTTTTATTTATCCAGTAACTCCTATTTGAAAAGCAAGTCAATACAATTTCTACTTTTATTTATCCAGTAACTCCTATTTGAAAAGCTAGTCAATACAATCTCTACTTTTATTTATCCAGTAACTCCTATTTGAAAAGCTAGTCAATACAATCTCTACTTTTATTTATCCAGTAACTCCTATTTGAAAAGCTAGTCAATACAATTTCTACTTTTATTTATCCAGTAACTCCTATTTGAAAAGCTAGTCAATACAATCTCTACTTTTATTTATCCAGTAACTCCTATTTGAAAAGCTAGTCAATACAATTTCTACTTTTATTTATCCAGTAACTCCTATTTGAAAAGCAAGTCAATACAATTTCTACTTTTATTTATCCAGTAACTCCTATTTGAAAAGCAAGTCAATACAATTTCTACTTTTATTTATCCAGTAACTCCTATTTGAAAAGCTAGTCAATACAATCTCTACATCAGAGCTCTGCGCTAAAAAGATGTTTTTTGGTCCATCTTGCAGAACGGCTTTGAATAGACAAATACACAATTCTTCATTCGTCCACGATACAAGGTCATTATGTCGTCATCACGCGGCGGAACACACACACACGCGAGCGCACACACACAAATCATAAAATTAAATATGACAAACATTAATTATGTTACGTCTTTTTGTATCATGAATTCTTTTTCGAGTTTCACTTCCTTCGTTGTATTCTATTTTCGCATTCATCTTGCTCTTAACGACCTGGGTGCTTTTCCATTCGCCTCGCCTCTGCCACCCCCTACTCTCACTTTCTCTTGTTCGCCTTTATGACATCGGCGCCCTCCCCCCCCCCCCGCCCCATGTACTCACATCCTTATGGCACCCTTCCAACTGGTCTTTTACCCATTGTTGTGGTCCAAGCTTTGATGACCTGGCTATTCTCTGCCTTGACCCTTGACCCATTTCTCCCTCTGTCTCTTGTGTCCGGTGTCTCGCGCTCTCTGGTTATGCAGGTCACCACGCGCGCGCTTGTCTTTGATTGTAATGAGAGGCACCGGGGTCAAAATTTTGATGCCTTAAAAAAATAGATTTAAAAAGAAAAAGAGGTGGAGGGACAGAAATATAAGGAGGGGGGGGGGGAGAGAAAGTGAATAAGTGAGAGTGAGTAGACCCGATAGTTCAATTAAAATTAGGTCAACCTCGTTGGGCAAAGGTCATGAGGCGCTGTTAGGATTTTAAAAAAAAATTGAGTACCGGGTAGGTCTTAATGAAATCTTTAGAGATAGATAGAATACGCACAAACTGACAGCTTTTTACACAGCATTACATACACACTATTTTAAAAAACACAATCGCAAAAAATATATATATTAACAAAGGCCAATATATATGTATATAATTTTGATTATCTGGGGGTGTCCATTGTCAAATACTGCTGAAAAAAATAATTTTCAAGTCTCTGCAATATTAACGTCTACTGTTACCATGTGTGAATGAACTAGGTTCCTGGTCATATTAAAACATACGAAAGTTAACATTTACCTCCACATTTTCTTGGTACATAGAACAATGTACTGACTAAAAAACAACAATTGTTTTGTTTAAAAAATCTGTTCAAAGGATTTTTTTAAAACCATTTATTTAGCAATGAATTATTATTATTATTTTAGAAATAAATACATTTTCCTTCTCTTTTGTAACTAGGATTTTTTTCGAGGGAGGGGTAAAAAAGTTCCATCATTTTTAACTCATTCTGTCCAAATTTAAGAAATGATCGTTGATTTAGCCCCTTTGAATTAAATTCATTTTTCTTTTTATAATCAATAATTTGTGTTCTATAAAAAGAGCATGCATTCTCTTACAATGCTAAACTAAAAGTAAAATGCGCTTTCTGATTACAAACAACAATTTAAAATTGAAGTTTAATCATAACAGGGTAGAATGTACAAATGTAAAAAATGAACAATTCTGTCAGAACGTCGAAAAGTAATAACGGAGATTACAGGAGTTAAATCTATCATTCCTTACTTATTTACGGAGATTACAGGAGTTAAATCTATCATTCCTTACTTATTTACGGATATTACAGGAGTTAAATCTATCATTCCTTACTTATTTACGGATATTACAGGAGTTAAATCTATCATTCCTTACTTATTTACGGAGATTACAGGAGTTAAATCTATCATTCCTTACTTATTTACGGAGATTACAGGAGTTAAATCTATCATTCCTTACCTATTTACGGTGATTACAAGAGTTAAATCTATCATTCCTTACTTATTTACGGAGATTGCAGGAGTTAAATCTATCATTCCTTACTTATTTACGGAGATTACAGGAGTTAAATCTATCATTCCTTACTTATTTACGGTGATTACAAGAGTTAAATCTATCATTCCTTACTTATTTACGGAGATTACAGGAGTTAAATCTATCATTCCTTACTTATTTACGGAGATTACAAGAGTTAAATCTATCATTCCTTACTTATTTACGGAGATTACAAGAGTTAAATCTATCATTCCTTACTTATTTACGGAGATTACAGGAGTTTAATCTATCATTCCTTACTTATTTACGGAGATTACAAGAGTTAAATCTATCATTCCTTACTTATTTACGGAGATTACAGGAGTTAAATCTATCATTCCTTACTTATTTACGGAGATTACAGGAGTTAAATCTATCATTCCTTACTTATTTACGGTGATTACAAGAGTTAAATCTATCATTCCTTACTTATTTACGGAGATTACAGGAGTTAAATCTATCATTCCTTACTTATTTACGGATATTACAGGAGTTAAATATATCATTCCTTACTTATTTACGGAGATTACAGGAGTTAAATCTATCATTCCTTACTTATTTACGGAGATTACAGGAGTTAAATCTATCATTCCTTACCTATTTACGGTGATTACAAGAGTTAAATCTATCATTCCTTACTTATTTACGGAGATTGCAGGAGTTAAATCTATCATTCCTTACTTATTTACGGAGATTACAGGAGTTAAATCTATCATTCCTTACTTATTTACGGTGATTACAAGAGTTAAATCTATCATTCCTTACTTATTTACGGAGATTACAGGAGTTAAATCTATCATTCCTTACTTATTGACGGAGATTACAGGAGTTAAATCTATCATTCCTTACTTATTTACGGAGATTACAGGAGTTAAATCTATCATTCCTTACCTATTTACGGTGATTACAAGAGTTAAATCTATCATTCCTTACTTATTTACGGAGATTGCAGGAGTTAAATCTATCATTCCTTACCTATTTACGGTGATTACAAGAGTTAAATCTATCATTCCTTACTTATTTACGGAGATTACAGGAGTTAAATCTATCATTCCTTTACTTATTTACGGATATTACAGGAGTTAAATCTATCATTCCTTACTTATTTACGGAGATTACAGGAGTTAAATCTATCATTCCTTACTTATTTACGGTGATTACAAGAGTTAAATCTATCATTCCTTACTTATTTACGGAGATTACAGGAGTTAAATCTATCATTCCTTACTTATTGACGGTGATTACAGGAGTTAAATCTATCATTCCTTACTTATTTACGGAGATTACAGGAGTTAAATCTATCATTCCTTACTTATTTACGGTGATTACAGGAGTTAAATCTATCATTCCTTACTTATTTACGGAGATTACAGGAGTTAAATCTATCATTCCTTACTTATTTACGGATATTACAGGAGTTAAATCTATCATTCCTTACTTATGCACGAGCATGCCGAGTTCCCATCAAAGCACAAACACACCGCTTGCCATAAGACTGCATGATAATGTCGAGTGCCATACCACTGCATGGGCATTTTTATTGCCTTTCCACCGCAGGAACACAACGAGCTCCCCATTAAACCACAAACATGCCGAGTGACATATGACTGCACGAGCATGTCGAGTGCCATATGACTGCACGAGCATGTCGAGTGACATATGACTGCACGAGCATGCCGAGTGCCATATGACTGCACGAGCATGTCGAGTGACATATGACTGCACGAGCATGCCGAGTGCCATATGACTGCACGAGCATGTCGAGTGCCATATGACTGCACGAGCATGCCGAGTGCCATATGACTGCACGTGCATGTCGAGTGCCATATGACTGCACGTGCATGTCGAGTGCCATATGACTGCACGTGCATGTCGAGTGACATTCCGGTACATGAGTATTCCGGGAATTTTATTTGACTCACTAGCACTTGTACTTTCTCGTCAGTTGAAAACTTATTCACATACGAAAATCCCACACAAATATTAGCAAATAAGCCGCTATTAAACTAGCAAGAAAAAAAAATACTTTCAAATAATGTTACTGTCTTGTTTTAAAGCAGTGTAACAAAGTAAGAAAATATTTTCATACAAAAAATCTTTTTTTTTTAAAGGGTGGGAGGGGGGGGGGACAAAATCTCTTTGACAGCATCAATGAACAGCTTCTGTCTGACCATGTCTCCATTGTTTAACATTTCAGATCCTCGACCCTTGATTGACATCTTCACAAACATGAACACACGTGCCTGCCACGGCAGAGCTCTGCACTGCATAATGCGCAACATAATTTACACAGTCATTAGCTCGACCGTTGTAATCGGGCGGTCAACGGAAATTTCCGATTTTAGAGATTGTTTAATGAGATGCAAGCATGACCCCTTCCACCCCAAACAAACCAACAAAAAAAAAAAATCTGGTATTTAAAAAAAAAAAAAAAAGCCCAGTGTAATCCGAAATTACCCAGAAGGCTAATTATGATAGGCCTAACATTTGCTGACTCACTGAGAATCATCGTTTGACCGAGACCAGCAACGTGAGTTGTAAAATAGTCAACACTGGTGCCTAAACGATCTGTGCACTGAATAACAGGATAGAAAAAGATACATTATTATTATTATTTTTATTTTTATTATTATTATTATTATTATGGAAAATGCATACTCTAGCATTGGCAGGGTCGAGCTTCGTTCAAGGGAAACAAAATTCATTGTAGTCCCCTTAATAGTATCCACTAAGACATTTTCTGATGATTTGGCAGGTCTGCAGCAGTAATAAGGATCCTGTTATTATTATTATTATTATTATTATTATTATTATTATTATTATTATTATTGCGTTGGCTCCTACAGCATGTCTTTTAGGTGGCGGAAGTTGCTGGGGAAGGAGACATGAGAGATAAGGTTTCCAAATACCATGCTGCCTTTAGGCGCTCGAATACATGGCTCAGTTCGAGACAAATCTCCTATTAACAAGTGACAAACCCTTTATCTACATCGTGATTCCACCTCGGGTGCCCCTTCACCTTCTCGGTAAGTTAGCCAAGAGGTTTGTGCCCCTCTTGTCACACGTCATGTTAAAAGGGCAATCATCAATTAGCAGAAATCGGACTTTTTTTTTCCTTCTAAAAATAACAAATCACAAAATAATCATTCTTTTATGTTTCTGAAAACTCACTAACTTGAATGCTGTACTTGGACAGTTTGTTTGTGATAATTTATTTATGAGCGCCCCCCCCCTCCAAAATGGAAAAAAGCCGCTATCATTATTTATATATTTATCCTTCATCAGGAATAGTATGTCTATTTGGAATATGGCATATAAAACTATAGATTTTGTCCAATTAAAATTAGCGCGTATATTTGAACAGAATGAAAGTCTGTTTAAAAAAAAGCAAAAAAACAAAAACAACAAAAAACTGGCATCTGACATTGATAGAAAAAAACAAAAAAGGGTTGACACGATTAGCAGTGTGTTGTGGGTGTAGGAGGGCGTGGGGTGTTCTGGGTCATTCCGCGCCTTTTTTTGTTATCGGTACCATCAAGTGGAAGAACAATGACCACTATCCAATAACACGACATCGTGTGGTCAGAGCAAAAAAAAAAAAAGACTTGGGAAAGGGAGGGGGGGGGGGTCGAGTAAAGAGTCATGCGGTGTGGGGGGTGAGCAGATTATGACCTAACAATGACCTAACAATGCTGGAGGTGAAAGGGGAGCGAATTCATCGTCCAGAAACGTCCGCGACAACGACAATGCCGAAAGGATAATGAGGCCGCGATGAAGAGAGAAGAGAGAGAGAGAGAGAGAGAGAAAGAGATTGAGAGAGATTGAGAGAAAGTGAGAGTGATGAGGAGTGGAAAGCCAGAGAGTGGGGGATGTCGCTGCTGATGAGATGGACCCGATCAAGGTATTCTGATGTCCCCCTTATCCCATTCCTCCCTCCCTGGCCACAACATTCGTGAGCGCCCGCCGTGGCTGTGACCCTTGACCTGTTACAGCGCTCGCCATGAATACGTGAAGAGGTCCAGACTAAGAAAAGAAGAAACCCAGAATCACACACACATACACATTAAACTAAAAAAAACAACAAACTAAAAACGGGACAATCTTAAGAGAGGACGGCTGCCACACTTTTACCTTCCCCTCTCTTTGGAACCCACTGTACGCCCCTAACTGAAAGCTCCCCCCCAAAAAAAACCTCTTGCATACGCCTCCGACATCACGCCAGTCCTGGCAACAAATTTGTTTTGCCTCCTAATTAAACAAGGACAATTTGTGCGTGCACGTGCTGGGCGGAGGGTAGAGGGGTAGACGATGACTATCGATTGATTAATCCCCCCACACCCCTCTCTTGTCTCTGAACCATGCCTCCGTTGTTTATCACATTAACTCTGTACCTCCTTCATGTCTATTCACTTCCTATTGTTTCTTGAGCCTCTGTCTGTCATTACAGCGTTAATGTTAAAGCGATTTCATATTGGTTCAATTTTGTCCCGTTTCGTCTGATACACATTTTTTTTTTCATTTATCTATTATTCCCAGTATTTTTTTATACTTATGATGATTATCAGTCTCTGTCCGTCTCTGTTATCTCTCTCAGCGCCCTTGTATGTCTCTATCTATTCTCTCTCTCTCTCTCTCTCTCTGGCTAGCTCACCTTTCCTTCTCTGTCGCTTTACTCTCCTTTTCTTTCTTTTAATCTCTCCTCTACTTCCCTCTGTCCTAGTCCTCTCTCCTCTATCTTTTTATTCCCCTCTCCTCTTTCCTCTCTCTCTCTCTCTCTTTCCCATCCCTCTCTCCACTTCTCTCTTTATCTACCTCCCCTCTTCCCTAGCTTTCTCTCACATCACGAGAATGCTCTTTAAATTCATGTAGTTAAAGTCTTGCGCTTATTAAGTCGTTTCGTTTTATCTCACGGTCTCTTTCCCTTTAGACGTGAACGTCTTCATCCTAAGAAACTGAACTATGTAAACACCATGTGAGCAAATATCTATTTATAACTTACACTCGGGTAAATTGTATGTTAATCTAAAGCTTTATCATTACGTAAAAAAAAGTGGGCAGGGGCGTAGCTAGAAATTTTCCATCGTTTTGTGGGCCAAGTGGACTTGACCTCTTTGGGGCCCTCTGCATTTTGCGTAATATTAAACTTTTGATGTAAAAAAAACACTCATTTGGAGGCCCCCTCAAATGGGGCCCGGTGGGATTTTCAAATTCCACCCCCTCTCCCCACTCCCTAGCTACGCCACTGAAAGGGGGCGGGTAAAATAGAGGTTCACCAACTGACTAATAATTCTGATTAAAACACCGGGTGCTGCTGGTAGGTAAATAATTAAAATAAACATTGAAGCATAGTTTTGAATAAAAGTCTCGATTATTAATGCACGGGAAATATAAAAAAAAAACAGACAAATTAAGAGTCTATTGTCGTTAGATATAAGACAGAGGCAGACACGAATGTCGTCATTTTTTTCATTTGTCGGAGTTCTCATTATGATTTTAGAGGACTCAGATAACCAGTCCTATGGCGTTTTGTAGTATAGTCAAACTAGTCAAGTCAACAAAAAAAATAAAATAATTAAGGAAGTGTTAAGCCCCTTAAGCATATCATGTGATCAAACATGTTTTCTAGAGTTTTGAGTTATGGGAATTTCCTTTGTACGGTTTCTAATTGGTGCAGTGACCTTTTGCTAAGCAGCCCTCCCTAGGGTCAATTGTACCGAAGCAGCGTATTGTTTCGCATGTACCTTAAATACTGTCTCACTTTGCCTCTCCCCCCCCCCCTTTCTTCTTTTTTCTCCTTCTCTATCTTGTACTTTTAGCGCCCCCACCCCTCTCCCTCATCATGGGTTCATACAGGTAAGACTAACAACCACGACCCATTTTTTTTTCTGCACTACCTTCCTAGAAGAAGAGAAGTCTGAGATGTGTGTGGAGCAAGATGGGTGTAGGAGTGTGTGTTTGTGTGTGAAGGTGTTATTGAAAAGAGTTGAAAAATGCTCGCTGACCTGAGAATGACCCCAGGTAAAAAAAAAACAGTAAAGAAAAAAAAAACACCGCTAACCTGGAGTGACTATTGCGCTTCTAGTACTGCGGATTTGATTCTCTTGTGTCAGCAAGGTCTACCGGAGCATTCCTCTTTTGTTCCCCCGCATTGCTGTGCCGCAAGGCTGCACACGTAAGGGAAGTGGCGCGCATACACACATACCTGCCCAAGCCTTTAACTTGTAGGCGCACGCATACACGCATGAGTAGCTCCTTTTTTTTTTTATTCACGGTAAAGGTTTTTTTTTTTTTTAATTTACCCCCCCCCCCCACCAACCTATCAGAACGTACGGGAGTGTGGCAAGGGCAATTTGGTTATGGGAAGAGGGGAGATAACTTGGAATGTTAATATGGTATATGGAGCAGATCGCATATCAGAATGGTTCTAAAAAAAATGCAAAGTAACAGAAAATCTGAATCTGTCATAATAATATATTATATTATTATATTATATATTATTATATAATCTATATTACTATTATTATTATTATTAATCATTAGTAGCAGTATCAGTATGTGAACACAATATTTATATAAAAACTCTTTAAAAAGGAGCTAATATACAGTGCACTTATATCAATTAATTTTGATCAGACATGTAATTATATCTGTAATAAATCTAGACTTACAATAATATATCTGAGCAATTAGAAATATTTATACCAATTGTTTTTGTTTAGCGTAATGTTACGCTTTTAGCTTTCTCGATACGCTATGATCCTATCACTTGTCTGGACCAGTTGGATAAAGGGGGAGGGGGGAGAGAAAGAAGGGGGTATCTAGGTGATCGCTTTTTAAATGTATTTATAAAAGAAAAATAGTGAACGACCTGAATACAAACTCGAGGACTAAGGCCTCTTCAAGCCGCCTCAAGTTAATAAGGTAACCATTGTGCCTGGAAGCTGCTTATGAAAATAGGTCTTATAGTTATTTTCAAACAAAAATTAACCAATTGGCTATATAATTATGGGTAATCAATTATTTTGTTTGGCACCTCGAACAAGGGAAAGAAATTGTAGTTGACAGATGTGGCGGTATAAGTTGAATTCGTCTTTTTTTATTATTTTGTTTTCTTAAACACTTACAATGCACTCTTGAGTCTATTGGGATTCATTCTACTGACATTTAATCTATTGGTATTTAGTCTACTGATATTTAGTCTACCGACATTTAGTCTATTGGCATATAGTCTACTGCCATGAGGTCTACTATTATTTATACTATTGGCATTTAGTCTACTGACATTTAATCTATTGTCATTTAGTCGACTAGCATGAGGTCTTTTTACTTTTAGTATTTTGGCATTTAGTATATTGGCTATTACTTGCGTTTAATCTCTTAGCATTTAAACTACAGTTGTATTCCCTATCTGCTCCGGTCACTAAAGCGCCATCTAAACACACACAATACCTCCATAAACACCGCGTTCTGAAACAGTCTGCCCAATTAAACACTTACACGTGTCACAATAAGAGTTTCTAAACGCTGTCGTAGACTGGACAACGTTCGTACCCGGACAATACAGGACAGTGGTCAGCTTTGTCCTTCAGGTTCTCTTTTTGTTATACTTTTTTTCTTTTTGTAGTTGTAGTTATTCACCTTGACTTCTGACAGGGGCGGATAGTAAAGATTTGGTATTGCGAATGAGGCGAGTGGAGCGGTCATTTCTACATTGTAGTGTACAAGGCTTGTTCCCTTGACTGAAGTGAGTGCCGGAGCAATGTTCCTTCCACTCCTTTGTACAGCACCACAAAGAGTTCAATGGAAGCAACAAGTGGAACTTCTTGTTTTGATAAAGTGGCTGTCCGTTTAAGTATGTAATTGGTCGCGGTGGCTGAGTTGTACGCTGCTTTGCTTCCGAATCGAGTAGTCTCAGGTTCAAATACTGGCGAAGACTCGGATTTTTAATTTAGGGATCTTTAGGTGGCCTCTGAGTCCATCCAGCTCTAATGGGTACATGACATGAGTTGGAGAAAAGTAAAGGAGGTTGATCTTTGTGCTGGGCACATGATCGTAACATCATCTGCCCTATCTTTAAAGACTAATACTAAAACTAAGACTTCTTTATTGATCCTTATGGTAATTTGTTGTGATTACAAGGACTCTTTTCTCGTATAAAGACCACACAATAGAAACATATACATAAATAGAACAGACGAAACACAAAGAGTTCATTCAGCGACTACACACAGGCATCTTGGTCCTTTTCATGTTCCCTGATAAACGAGTGGCGTTGATATAGTCTGACCGAGTAAGGTTAAAAGTTCTGAAAGGGGGAACTATACTTTACTTTTAACTCTTTCTCACCTAAGTGACGTCGTTGATTCGACTTCATTAAATTTAATTAATGTTTGATTTTATACACTTTACTATGTGTTATATAAAAAGAGCATGCATTTCCATTTAATTCCAGACAAAAAAACAACAACATTTTCTGATGACAAAGTTACTGAAGCTTAATCATAACAGGGAAGTGAAATAGTCATGAGCAAAGTGGTAAAACACATCAAAACGTAACTGTATAGTGACGGAGAGAAAGAGTTAAGTATCTTGCTGACCAACTTATTGCAAACTCGGCATAAATCAAATTTAATATCAGAAAGAAACATTTTTTTGGTTAGAGATTACATAAACATGGTTTCTATGGGATACGGTTAACAACGATCAACCAACTCTTTCCCCCCCAACTAATCTCAGGTACCCATTGAGTTGGTGGGGATGGATGATGTCGAGGCACATCTACAACAGCTTGGGGTAAGTGCGTGGAGACGAAAGGCCCAGGAGAGATCTGAATGGAGGGATGTATTGAAGCAGGTCAGGGCCACTGGAATGGATGGATTAGAGTTGGTGGACTCAGACTCCTGGAAATTTTGAAATTTAAAAATCCCAGTTTTCACCAAAATTTGAGACCCATTTGAAACGAACCTCTCTACCACTCAGTTATCATGCTTTTTTTTTTTTTTTTTTTTGAAGTTGAATGAAAAGTGTGAAATTTGCATAATCTAGTTCAGAATAGTGAAAAATTAGTAGTCTTCATTAATGAAATCGTCAATTTTTTAAAAATCATTCGCATTAAGCAGGCTCATCTGTTCTTTTTCATTTCCAGTATGTACTTTGTATTATAGTGACTACATTCGTCATAACACACACACACACAAAACAGTAAGGATTCTTTGACAACGCAGGACATCGTGAACTTTCAAGAACGAATCCCAAGCAGAAAACAAGGGATCTTTATGAAC
Source organism: Biomphalaria sudanica (assembly GCA_036873155.1). Taxonomy (NCBI): domain Eukaryota; kingdom Metazoa; phylum Mollusca; class Gastropoda; family Planorbidae; genus Biomphalaria; species Biomphalaria sudanica. Next base: position 1,044,965 of record JAZGLO010005242.1, on the reverse strand, counting down.
ATGATCAACTAGTGTAACTAGGAGTCGACTTTACATTAGATTTAAATGTTATTTAAGAGTGTATGTATCCCTGTATAATGAGCGCGTAAGGATTTTTAATGTTAAAGACTGTTGGTCACAGCTTACCTCTTTAGAAGGATAAAACTTAAGTAAAACATAAAGAAAGGAAATACATAATGTATTTATTTAATTTTATAATAATAATAATAAGGCTTGTATTGGAGTCCGAAGATTAATGAGGAATGCAGTATTTCCCATAGCTACGCAGAACCAGCTGTGACCTACATATTTTGCCACATCCACGGCAAGCATAACCATTGTCTGCAGGTGGTCGATTAAGATTTTCTTTTCGCCATCTGTGTCTATCCTCGGCAGCACATTTCCTTTTGCGGCCTTGGTGAGTGATCTCCAGCTGTCTCCTTTTGAGATCGCATGCAACCAACTGCTTATTATAATTGTTTTTAAAATGGCTATAGCATATATGTGCATACAAATAGAAGCATGCGTAGAAGACGGTATGTTTTGATTTCTTTAGAATTATATCGAGCATTATTACGGTTTTTTGTAATCTAATTACGATAGACGGACTGAAAAATTACAAAAAGACAGACGGACAGAACAAATAAAATAGCGGTACATGAGTCCTCTAAAAATGCTACCGATTTCAGGGATTAAATGGTAGAAAATGTAAGATTTGAATGACAGGCTCAATGTCTCTGATTGTCTCTCCCTTTTCTCCTTCTCTTTCTCTTTCTTTTTCTCACACAAAACGTAGATGAAGCGGGTGAGTACTTATTGTGAAAAATAGAACTCAATGTCCAGTGTGATATTTAACGAATGGGACAAGCGTAGCGTAGCGTACGGGGGAGGGGAGTGGGATTGGGGGGGGGGGGTCTATGTAAGCAACTAGAGCGACTCTATAGCAATGATGTTCAAACTACTTCTGGCGGGTCTTATCTAGGGTTACCAGACACCTACATACACAAAGGAGGACAAAGCCTTACAGAGGAGGACAAAAAAAAAACACTTAAAAAACTAGAATTCTTTTCATTTGATTAAACATACAATAAATTTTTGGCATTAATGTGGGTTTATTACATAGCACATATATCAGAAGAAATAACTTTATGGCATTATTCCCGTTAACATTAGCGTGGAACTCCATGGTGACATTTTCTTCAAATTGCACTTTCTGAGAATACCTCTCAGTCTCTCAGTGAGCCAAGTCTCACTATAGTTCTTTTTGTAGATCAATGAAACTACTCTCAACGTTGGAGTTATGCCCAGGAATACAATAAAACAATGTACAACTTTTGAGGAGCTCTGTATAGTAAGTTTGTGCTTTGTATTTACGCACACCTCTGTTTGTCAAGAAGCTTATCCAAAAACTTGTTCTCTTTCTGCCCTGCCTAGAATTTTCAAATTGCAGTAAAACTGGTCCAATAAATTAGCTTCATTGAAATCCGTACTTCTTTCATTGAGGCACTGACTGCATTATACTGATGTAGTGTCTTTTAATGTATTTAAAAACATCCAGCGATAGCACTGGAATGAATCGAAGAGGGCCATTCTTTTTTTTTTCAAATGTTCAATGGACCTTTGGTTTGTTCATTGTTTGTTCCCAATTCCTTGATTTCTTTACTGAACATTTTTCCAGAGGGTTTTCCAATTTCAATAAAATAAAACTTTCAGTTTTCCTGTTTTGTAGAATTTTTGTTAAATAATAATAATAATAGCTTTTATATATAATTGCCTCTGTTTCTTTCTGACACATGGAATGTTCTTAAAGTAGTTTCCGAAACTTTAATAGACTAGTAGTATAGAAGCCGGATAGTTTCACACTTTGATGCAGCCCTTGACTTAAAATGCGTAAATAACCAACCAGGTCGAAATAGATTCGCCACCATGAAGCCGGAGGCAGTCGCAACAAGCAAAATACAAAAAAAATATTTCTAATGGGAAGAAATCCGCACACAAAACTATACCTCTCAGTAATGTAGGAGTTATTTCCTCTATTCGATATCAAACAAATTAATGAATTAACACTAATTAATTGGCTAATTGATTAATTTTTTTATTGATTCATGTTCTGTTAAGTTCAATAAATAATTATTTAAATTTTCATTTGGATCCGTGAAATAGTGTGGGAGAAATGACGTGATCAATTATCTTAGGGGACAAAACCCAACAGATTTAGTCATATCTGAGAATACTGAAGGATTAATTTCCCCTATTGGTAAAACAATAATTAATTACCAGTAATTTATCAAATAACTTGTAAATTTATTTAGATTGGATCATGTATTATTACGCCAATGAATAGTTTTGCAAAGTTTGAACTTGATCCGAGAATGAGCGTGGGAGAAACAAGGTGTACAAACTTTTTACCAGATAGACAGACCGAGTGAGTTCATATAAGCTTTGTAATAAAAGAAATCTGCAATGCAAAAAAAAGTAGCCGCCCCCCCCCCTCTCATCCCAATCCAAAAGGACTGAAACCAGACACCAAAGTACCTCCCATGAAGATAATCACTAAACACTAAAACACGCACACATATTAACAAACACATGCTAATGGCTGAGCTCCCTTCCCTCCCGCCTACCCAAAACCTTCTCCCGTTTCACATTAGTCAAATTTGAGTAGGACAATAACGCGTCACTACAGGCGCATGCGCGAGGAGGATTACTGCAAAAAAAAAAAAAATACACTGTATAATTATGCTGATACGCTGGTATTCGAATATGGAGACCATCTCAATTTAGAATGCATCAAATTGACCACTATCTGTATAACTTAGATGTCATATTAGACCTAATGCTGTAGAAATAGTGGGCGATTCCAGAATTGAAGGATCGATTCCTTTTCGATTATTATGTCTTACACATAGCCGGGCCTGTATTAGGCATTGGCAAACTGGGTAGCCACCTAAAGTCTCCAATTGGTGGAGGCCTCGCACAGGACTCAAAAAAAATAATTTTATGAATAAATAGCGATACTTGTACCCAATGCTTTGTCGGAGTATACTAGCCTGACTACGTTCTAAAGAAATTGCGCAATTTTTTTTTTTCGCTGTTTATTATTATTTTTCTATTTCATTTGAGCTACCAAATTCATTTCACCTAGGGCCTCCTATTATCTAAGGCCGGCCCTGTACATAGACATGTATGGGAGGGCTCAACGTATTTCATTATGATAGGCAATAAATATACCTCAAGAAATAAATAGGCCTATACACCCGAATAGACGTATACCTCTGGAAATAAATATACCTCAAGAAAAAAATATACATCTGGAGATAAATATACCCCCAAGAAAAAAATATACATCTGAAAATAAATATATCTCTTGAAAAAAATATATCTCTGGAAGTAAATAGGCCTATACCTCATCTGGAAATAAATATACATCTGGACATAACTATATCTCTGGAAACAATTCAAATATATATATTTGTGCTTTCAAAATTAGATAATAAGAGATATATAATTTACGAATATATATTTTAAAATAAAAATCTAATTATACCTTGATTAATTAACGCATATTATTTAAATAGTGGTGGCCGAGTGGTAAAGCTCTTGACTTCTAAGATAATGTCTGGAGTTCGAATCCAGTTGAAGTCAAAGACCTCTGAATTAAGAAAGTCCAAGAGTCTACCAAGTTATATTAGGTACTTATTTTTTTGTTTTTAGTAATTAAAGAAAGATTGTAGATATTTAGGTTCGGCTGAGAATTATCAGCACAGATGCATCATAAATTGCGAAAGTCTTTTCTAGTGCACCGCGGTCCCCTAATGACCCCTCTACTACACTCACACACACACGCGTGGATTTACTGGAAAGCTTTACCTACAGTATGAAAAAAAAATATTTAGATTGTCCAGTTGTTTTTTTTATGCTTTTAATGCGAAGTCACTTTACTGCATTAAATTCTAGCAGACTACTCGATACACAAGAATCGAATTTACAAGGTCCACAATCGATGCTAGATGAATGCGTATTATAATTACACCTATCGTAGCTGTTATGATCTTATTGCCCAGTAATTGATACCGTTTGTCTCAAAACGATACGGAGAAGAGGTCTATTCAAAATTGTGTTAGCAAGTCGTATTCCCTTACAACTGCATAAATTCAAGACCACGTGACCAGGCTGGGCGCTCTAGTTCTTCTTAGAATTCGAAGCGAAAATAGTTGGCTCATTTTGAAAAAAAATAGTTCTAGAAGTGCGTAAGTGTCAATGTCTGTGTAAGACTATGCGTGAATATAAGAAATATGAATATTTTCACAACCTTTTAAGTTTTTGTGTTTAGTTCTTACAAAAAGAAAAAAAGAAAATAGTGGTGTGTAGTGACATATACTGTCAAACATCTAATATAATTAAAATATGCTTTATACTTAAAGGTCGATACGGTTACTCTAAAATCAATCAATTAAACTATCTATCTATCTATCTATCTATCTATCTATCTATCTATCTATCTACCTATACATATATGTATGTATGTATGTATGTATGTATGTATGTATGTATGTATGTATGTATGTATGTATGTATGTATGTATGTATGTATGTATGTATGTATGTATGTATGTGAATGATTAGAAACAGTATATAATGTACAGGCCAGCGCTGCATGGGTTAATCTGTGTCACATTACTTTGCAACATTTGAACCAGCCGATGTACGGAGTGTCGTGTTTCTGGTGTTGTAGACGCAATACGATAGATCACTTCAATTAACCTTCTGAGACCGATAGTGATATGTCATCAGCTCATGGCGGAGACAGAGGCGGGGAGTCTGACGGTATCTGGGGGAGATATAAATAAAACATAATAGCATGGGCTTAGCATTGTTGCTATAGAGAGAGGGAATGTCTAATTCTCATAAGTATAGTCAGTATAGTAATGTAGTCTCCTGCAGTCTAATTCTCGTCACGAGATGATGAAAAGAAACGCGTGTTTCAAAACGTGTCTAGGGTTGAAGAAGCTCTGCTAGAGTGAAAAGATAAACGCAAGGACGAAACAAGGTCATTTCAAGGACAAAACTATGTCATTTCAAGGACAAAACAATATCATTCAAGGACAAATCAAGGTCATTAAAAAGCTATTAACGTATTTTAATAACGAATCCATAGGTACATTTTTATTTTATTTATTTATTTTATTTTATTCTTATTTAATTGAATGATTTGAGTCCTAAGAGAGAACGGAATTCTTCATTGTGGAAAAAATAAAGTATTTCCGAGAGACCTGATTTAAACATCATTATTGCGTTCACCTGAAGTAGAGCAACACGAAGACACTAAGATAGAACAGTTAAATCGTCAGCCATTTTCGTTGCAAGCCAAGTGAAGGATGTTTGGTCATAAAAAAAATAAATTTATTCATTGTGGAAAAATAGATCAATAACAAGAAATATTGATTGCTGATACATCCGACATAACAATTGTTGAGACTAAGCAAATTGTCATTCTCTTGAAATAATGCAATACGGAGATACTTTAGTAGAACAGTTGAATCCTGAGTCATTTCTGTTGTACACTCTTAGCTTAGGTCTTTGTTTTGGTTGCTAAGGACGCAAAAGGGAAATCAATCAAGAGTGCTTTAAAGTAGTATTTAGTCTAGTGCACGAGCCAATGATTTGTGGCTGTGGGACAAGTCATAAAGTCGATCAGTGAAGATGCAGTTCAAGCGATGCAGCAGAGGAGAATCAGCATACCGGCTTCGATTGGAACATTCTGGGCTTAAAGTCATATTCAATCAGCAATAAAGTACCGAAAACTATATTGATTGATTTCGATATAGATACAGGTATGATAAAAAAAAAAATTGCGTGAATTTTGACGTTGTTTATTTTTTATTTTCATTAGGGGCCATCAAGTTCGCTTCGCCTAGGGCCTCCGGCTAACTAAGACCGGGCCTGCTGTCTGCTCTAAGACCTATATTATTTTATTGACTTCTACAGCAAGACTCTATTGCTTTTTTTTTTTTGTTGTTTTTTGCGTTATATAATATATTAACTTATATTTATAATTGTCTTGACTTGGCCTTCAGCTGTCAACAACGCGATCGCATTATGTGACAAAGTGGCATTGGTCAATATAATTGACCACGTACGCCAAACCAGGGACACGCGGTGAGACAAACAGGTTGACAGACAAGCACGCGCGCACATACATTGTGACCCGCAACCGTGTGCTGCGTTGTCTTGGGTAGTTTGTAATTGACAGAACCAAAGAGAGCAGATAATCAAGAGAGGTAAAGCTCTCTATAAAATGCGAAGAGAAAAAAGACTAATGAGAAAGAGCGCTGGAGTGAAAGGTCGTCAGCGCCTGTTTATATTGATTGCTAAGGCTACCCCTTGCATCAAGAGCGGATCCAGAACTTCTTCATTTGAGAAAGGGGGAAAATTAGATATTCTAATGTTGGTGCTAAATAATACAACCAACTAATATAAAATATAAAAACAAAAAAAAGGAATACTTATTTTATGAGCTCAACATTAAGTATTATCTTTTCCTAACGCAGCTTAGCTAACGGAGCTCACCTAATGGAGCTCACCTAACGGAGCTTAGCTAACGGAGCTCACCTAATGGAGCTCACCTAACGGAGCTTAGCTAGAATCAGGTTTTGAGCTTGAGCCTCTTGAATATGTAACCAAGCGGTTTCTGCCTCTCAGCAACACATCCGTTAGACATTATCTAAAAAACAATCTCTATGTTCTATTAACCAAATAAAATGTCAACTTAAATCGACGCCTAGAAGAAAATTGCCTTATCTGTTAGGCCACAAATGTGGTGAAATATTTGGATCACACCAGGGTATTTCAAATAGCTAATACCGCTCACTTGTGTAAGCCTGGGACCATGTTTTTAATGTGCTGAATTTGTCTTCAGCAATACCGACATGATTATAGTGTATGTCAAAATTAAGAAAAATGAAATGTACAATGCTACATATTCCATAGGCTTTAGAAATGGATATATTATATGATTTCCACTGTAGCTGTACCACTATTTTGCACTACTGGTTAATGGGAATGGAGATAACCGAGCCCCTTCAACTGCAGATGGAGACATTTCAAAATAACGCTTGAGGTTTCCCAAATCTGAAAAATCAAACACACACACACACACACAAACACACAGAGAGAGAGAGCGAGAGACAGAGACAGAGCTATATAAGCACACGCCTTGCAGTGGGACGTGACATCCAAGTAACAGTAGACAGTCACGAATTGACAGTGAAATTTGATCTACAAAAAACGAAATAATAATTAAATTTCCCCTCGTTTAAAAAAAAACAAAAAACGAATGAATCATTGAATAACTTTTACAGCCTTAGTTTTTCTTCTTTTTTTTTAATTCAGCTTTAAAAAAAATAGAAATAAAAAATAAAAAAGTAATGACTAGCTATCATATAAATTTCACGATATGATCAATGCTGTGTCTAAAATAACATTGATATATATATACACAGTCCTTTTTTTTGTTTGTAAAACAATAGTTGCCGGTACTCAGTGATGGCCTAACTTTTAACTACTAATAAATTAATAATAAACGTTAAAGTACAAGAAAAGTAATACTTTTTTCCACACATTGAAAAAGGTGGCCAGTACGCATACCGGTGCGTACCGTCACAAAAAAGCACTGTATATATATATATATAAGGCGATAAGGCGAATCAATCTAGAATGGCTGGCTGATAGTATCTATGCACTAAGGACTGTCGTCACGATAGTGTCGGGCTCAAACCCTGTCCCCATCTATTCCATCTCATCATCCTTCAGGAGTTTTCTGTTCGTATCCCGATGTAATTAATTGCTGAATTATGTTTTTATGCTGATCGCCTAAATGGAGCATGGAAGCCTTCTCCCATGTGCTCCACCCCCCTCACCACGCATGTCAACAAAAGAGATTAGACCAGAATACACGACAATTGGCTATAGCATTTTATTGGCTATAAAGAGGATTATTTATTTACACTTACAGTCAATGAATATTGGTTGAACTCCAATTTACCTAATACTTCATTGATGTGTACAGATGCTACAGATAGATCCTAGAGATCACATATAAAGACCACATCACGAACGAGGAGACAGAATTAGCGCAACGATTGTACCCCACGATGACCTGCTAGCTACTGTAAAAAATATGGCCATATCACAAGGTCCTTTCATCTGGGAACAGTAACATGAACAAGAAGAAGAGGCGGACACAGAAAGCAATAGGGAAAACAATTGTAAAGGAATGGACGGGCCTGTCATTGAAAGAGATTCTATCAAAGAAGATAGAGCAGAATTATTATTATAGCTTTTATACAGCGCTACTTTCATGCTTATAGCATGCTCAGAGCGCTTTTGGTCCAATTTCATTTGTGGACCAGTGGGGGGGGGGGAGGGGGAGGGGTATCTAGGAGTTGGTTTTCCGTGCTGCCTTTAGTAAACAGTAAACACAACTCTGCCCCAGTCGGGTGTCGAACCTCGAGCCCCGTTCTAGGTAGCCAAGCCAAGTTCAAGCGCCTTGGCCTCTCGACCACGCTTCCCAGAATGGAGAAAGATGGCCAACAGATCGTGTGTGGTGCCCCAACGGTCCAACAGACTAAAGGATAAGAAGGTGAAGGTGTATAGATTGTTATAAGATATCCGCGGTACCTACACAGCTTACATTTTATAAGATTATAGACAAGTATATCCTTTCTTACTTTTTGTTTATATTGTTGTTTTTTTGGTTGCTTTTCCAGTTGGTTTCGAGCTAATCAGTCTTGTTTGTCGGCAGCCTTAGTTGCTGACGTATGGAGCGCAGTCCGAACGAGGGAGCCCTGTTTATAATCGGCCTAGACTACAAGGAATGCCTCATTTCTAATAGTATGGTTTCCGTAATTTCCTCCCGAAAACACAGCCGGACTCACACAAACACATACAAGTATCGCGTTGTGGCCGAAGACCTTTGATAGTAAGTAACTTGGTGTCAGAAGACGCTAAAACCCCTCTTTAGCCACCAGAACGGCTTCACTAGGTCGTCTGCTCACGTTTCTGCTAGAGTCTGTGGACCTGACCGGACAAAAAAATGTACGACAATACGAATCAAGCGTTCCTCGTACAGCTTCAAACACAAACGAAAAGGTTTTTAAAAAAATACAAAGAAATACAACGAAGAAAGGTTGGTCACGTGTTATCTAAGCTGTACATCCAATGTCAATATAACTTTAGCGGACTATCTACAGTGGCGTAGTAAGATACCAGTGAATCGTGCCTCAAGAATATGATACTAACATATTTAACAACTTCTTACAAGTGATAGTGTCATGTAGCAATTAATTATACATAAAACACGGAACCATAATCTTTATTTACAAACACAAAATCTAATAAAATACTCAGAGCAGAAAGACACAAAGATAAAGGCACATTCCTCGTTCCATATGCTAGGACAAATTTGTACAAATACTCCTTCTTCCCTAGTGCTATTAGAGCATGGAATGGGTTGCCTGAGCTAGCCAGGAAAACCAATGACTTAGCAGAATTTAAGTCATCAGTTAATATGCATGACTAGATCCATGACGCGTAGGACGTAATTATCTTCTTTTTTTCAAGTTACGTCTGTATTATATAAGATAAGATACACAATGCTTCTTAAAAATAATACATAATACAAAACTTGTATGAAAAGTAATAAATGACTATCTTTACATAGCCCCTAAGCAGGGCCGGTCCTACAGATTGCGCAGGCCTAGTCTAAATAGGGATAAGGAGAGTAAGTGAAAAGTAAGATTGTTTGTTTGAAAATAAATACGTCTTTGCACAATTACGGTTGAATTAAATGACGAGTCATCTACAATAAGCCAATAAACAATCAGATCTGCCGTTTAGATTTACTATCGACTAGTAAAATATTACTTTTGATTTTTTAAAGAGATCGAGATAGATTTAGATCTATATTTAAATGCCACTGACTATTACAGCAAATAATGTATTGGAACTTCTTGTTTTGGTTAAATTTCGCCTTAGTATTTTTATTAAATGAAAGCGGACATTGCCGTTTTGTTTTGTTTCTATCTCTAGTAGGATTGGCGTTTTCCATATTGAATGACACCCCAAAATGACAAGTTTATCTATTTTTTAGGACATTTGTATGAGTTTTCTGGATATTTTAATAATTTCAGAATATTTCCAGGAGCCCTTGGAAAATCAGGAGGCAGCGGAAACCTTGTTAACTTAAAATGGTTTAATTTAATAATTTACAACTAGTGTTAGTGCGAGGCCTATGAAAGTGCGGGGCCCACTGCGGCCGCATAGGTTGCAGTGCCCTAAGGCCGGCCCTACCCCTAAGGGACTATATTAGTCATGGGCAACGAACCCCTTGCAGGGGTTGCTTCGCCACTGACTATCGTACTTTACTGGTCGCCCTTTTGTTTTTAACCTGGGTGTGAAACAAAAACAGACAATATGTCAACACGTTGATTTGTAAGTGGTTTTGATCTGATAAGTAGATTGCGGAATTAGGAATGGAACACTATTTTGTTTGCTAACGTCGAGTGAGCGAGTCGTCTGCCCAAAGCTGGAGTAGAGTGAGCTCCCGTTCTGTTCATTGATTTCTTTGTTTCTTGCTCCATACCTGTATGCCGAGCGGAGTGCGCGTGACATGACACACGTTCTGATTGGTCTGTTTAAAAAGATGCTTCCAACCGGTTGGCCAATATCTGCAGCCAGCGGTTGGTCGTGATTGAATAAATTTATGTTCAGTTACAAAGTGTACGATGGCGTTGATATGACAATTTGGACTTGGGAGGGGGGGATTTGCTGCAGACGTCGGCTGTCGCTGGAATACCTTTATAATGCCAAATGTTTTTGAGCCGTTATAAATATGTGACATGAAATTGAATGTATGTTTTTACCAGGGGTTTATCGGTGCATGGCTCGCGTACCTGAAATGGTTCGCGTTAATCTATCTGGTCGTCAGGACAGATTTTTGAAAGGGGAGAAGATTATCGTTTGCAGCGATTAAAAAGCTCGAATGAATTATCCATCTTTTGTTTTCTTTTTTAACATGTTGAAAAGAAATTGTACTTTGCAGTATACCTGAACAAAACCTTATATTGTACTAACCTGATATGACCTGCGGCCCGAGGACCTTGGTGTTTGTATCACTGATCAAGCGCCATGTTCCATTACATAGCTTATAAAATACTGTAAAAAAATGGGTTTACCCGATTTGTTTAAAAGTTTTGTTCTTCAATAGAGATAAATTTAGTTTATTATTATTATTATTATTTTAGAAATGAACGAGTAGTCATTCTCTGGCGTGCCAGGGTCGAGTCTCGCTAAAGAGAAACAAAATTCATCGTAGTCCCTTTAACAGTTTCCACTGAGGAATTTTCTGGTGATGTGGCAGGTCTGCAGCAGTACTGCCCTCTGACAGGCAACGAGGATGTTCCTAGGAATGTTAAGGGCCTTGAAGGTGTCTGTGAGGTCAGTTGTTATTATCCCCTCGGTTGATATAACAATGGGGTATATTGTTATTTTGGACAATTTCCATAGACGCTTAATCTCCAAGCCTAGGGTCCCATATTTTCTTTGTTTTTCTATCTCAGTTTTTCTTAAATTATCGTTTGCAGCGATTAAAAAGCTCGAATGAATTTTGTTTTCTTTTTTAACATGTTGAAAAGAAATTGTACTTTGATATTATTATTAGTACTACTACTACTATTATTATTATTATTATGGCCTTCTTGTTTTGGGAGAGACATTTAATATACACTACGATCTCCGTCGTGATCTAAGGAACATGCATGCTATATTTCATCAAGATTGGTCAATTGGTTTTGATTTCTATTTAAGACATACACTGCTATATATATATTAGACACGAATTACCAAGGTGACCGAAAAATAATTAATATTTATTCATCTTGAATTAACATTCCACATTAAGTCTTCCCGCTTCTTCCACGCTACGTTTGGTTTATTTTAGGTCGAGTTTTCATTTTATTTTATCTTCTCGAAAGTATTCCTTTCCAAACAAAAAAAAAAGGATTTATTTGTCTAATACATTTTTGTATATTAATGTCTATGTTTATATCAAGTCGAAACCCAAACGGTACATCAATGTAATATTATAAGAAAAGAAAATGTAGACTATCGGTTAGACTCCTATCGGTTAGACTCCTATCGGTTAGACTCCTATCGGTTAGACTCCTATCGGTTAGACTCCTATCGGTTAGACTCCTATCGGTTAGACTCCTATCTTTGATCGACCTTATAATCATATTTTTTAATTATGTAAATTTATATCTGTTTTGATCGTTCCTAGACAGAACAGTTGTTCCGACAGGCAGATGGAGGCGAGCTTCCATTGGCCAAGACTTCCGCGAATCTTCCAATCAACTCTTAGAACAGTTACAAAGAAGAAGGGTATATATATATATAAACTTACAAGTATTATAAGATTAACATGTACATGAAGCAAAAGAGAGAGAGAAAGATAGATTCGTAATTGACTTAGAGTAAAGTCTTAAGACTCCATGACATCTAGACCTATGGAAGCTTGTCTCCATCTGCCTGTCAAACATAGTCCTTCTCTGTACCACATCAGCAACGCCGGTGTCCGCAATAAAAACGTCCCTTTGAGGATAGTGATGTGTTTTTTTAAGTCTTCTTCCATCCCCGCCAGTGCAACGCAATCGATCCTTAGGCACCCCAACGGGGGTTCCGTTTTGCTTTTATCATATATAGAGGCCAGTGTTAGCAGTCCACGTGATAGGGTGTTGATACACTAAATCTCTAAGATACAATTTCTTCACGAATTTGATTCATTCAGAAATCTTGACAAGCTTAGCAATAATAAACAAAGTACTTTGAAAGTACATTTTTGAATAACAATTTAAACTTCGAGAGAGGTCCAAATCGCTAAGCTATCGATTTTTGAAGCATAGTGCGATGGTGAGGTTGCTTAAATAGTATTGGCTATTTGTATCGATGGCAGATAACTATAAATATCAAGCTTTTTTGTGTATCCGGTGTTCAGATTGGTCTGTGGTATATGATAAATTTTGTGCACTCTTTAGCATTGTAAAATGATATTTCAGGGCACTACCTCTTGTGGTAGAAAGTAATTTATATTCTTTGATTGGTGGAAGTAATATTTTAATGTAGATTCTTGGCCATGCTATGCCAGATAATATATTATAGATTCAAAATCATCATATATTGTATTTTTAATATTTATATTTGGTATTGAAATAAAATATATTTCTAATTATGTTGTTGTTTTAATCATTCGTTTTCGAGTCTTGAAATTCTCATCTGGTTATCTAGGCCTAAGTAAATATTGTTTTCACCATACAAAATTGTGTTGGAAATTCTGTCACTGTTCTATTTTGATTCCAGTAACTGTCACTCTGTAAAGGATGAAGGGGAAAAAAAGGTTGAGTTGTCTGACCTTGTCTTTTCTGCTGAGTGGCTACCAATGGTGCACACTGTGATGTTTCAAGGGGAGGGAAGGGGTTGGGTTGTGAGATGGTGGAGGGGAAGGAGTGAGATATTGACTAAACAAAAAAAAAGTCCAGATCAATATACCACAGTGCAGACCAATAATCCTGCATGATCGGCTGGTGACAGCCATGTCTGGAGATGGACAGACGGAAACGGCAGTTTCTGTAGAGACTGAGGAAATGAGAAAAGGCAGGAGACACAGGACACGAAGAGAGAGAGAGAGAGAGAGAGAGAGAGAACGAGAGAGAGAGTGAGGAATGAGGAAGACAGAAGAGTAGAAAGTGAGAGGAACTTAAAACTACTGCTACAGTCTGTGCAGTCAATAGTTTCCTGTGTGTGGAGTTATTTGAAATGGGAGGCTAGGAGTCTTTCAGGGTGGGGGGGGGATGTGACAAAAAGGGGGAGTGGGTAGGGGGCAAGATGAGAAAGTGATTATGGAACATTGTGTGGTAGTGTTGCTGGTTTGATGGGTAAGTTGGTGAGGGTGAAACGAATGGTTGATAAATAGGCTGATATATTTTTGTTGTTGAGACTTATAGTCTAATTGTTAGTTTGTACTGTATAGTTAAATTGCTTTGGTAGTTTGTACTTTATATTTATATTGTGTTTGTAGCTTGTACTGTAAAGTTACGTTGTGTTTGTAGCTTGTACTGTAAAGTTACATTGTGTTTGTAGTTTGTATTACGTTTGTAATGGTTTAACTTTAAGTCAAGCCCAAATAACATAGCACAACGAACATTGCTTAGCGAACGCTCCTCAACGACTATACTGCAACGAAATTGGTACAAGGAATATTCTATGACGGACATAGCAAAACGAGCATAGCACAACGAACATAGATTTAGCAAAACGAAAATAGAACATCACCTAAAAAAAAAAGATTTTAGATATAGCACAAGGAGAACAGCACAATGAACATAATTCTAGCGCAACGAACAACGAGAATAGCCGGACGAACATAGCACCACTAGAAAAACATAATGAACATACACTACAACCAAAAGCGTAACAATCATAGCAACTCAAGCTAAAGCACAACGAACATAACAACACAAGCAACGAACACAGTACCACGAGCAAAGCAAAACGAATGCAGCACTACGAGCACAGCGAACATAACATAAGCAAAGCACAACGAACCTAGCACCACGAGCAAAGCACAACGAACACAGCACCACGAGCAAAGCACAAAGAACATAGCACACAGAACAACATTATAATTAAGTTTTCCTTTTCAAAATAAATACACTTTATAAAAGATATTATCCCAGCGTTCAAAACACATTATAGCAAATGTTCTTGGTGTGTCCTCCGTCGTCTAAAGTTCCCCTTTCAGACCATTCAATTTATTGGGCAGATGATGTCAAATGTCATCTGTTTCTGTTGCCCACAGATAACGAGGGTGTCATGTGGCCAGCACAACGACCAACCGTCTTTACTTTTCACCAACTAATGTCAGGCACCCATTAGTACCCATGGGTGAACTCAGAAGCTCCCAAAATAAAAAATCCCAGTCTTCACCAGGATTAGAAGCGTTTACCCCTCAGCCACCGCACCTCCCCGTCGTCTAAACCAATACCTATGCTCTGTAGGTTCAGAGGAGTCGCATTGGAGTCATATTTGTTTAGGATGGTAACTAGTACATTGCTAGAAGCGTGTAGTTTAAAACTTGCATCTTGCACAAATAATAAATGTTTGTTCTCCACGCCTCCATTTCCGCTGGGCAGATAACACCTTCTGGTGAAAGACTTTGGGTGTAAAACAGCAGAAATCTGGTCAATTGTTTTCTCCTCAACCCGTCAATATCGCAACATCGGTGTTACTCTTGCGAGTATTTACAAAGAAAGTCCTGTTTTAATTTTGTCTAGCTTTTTCGTGGCATTCTGGTTAATTGAAAGAGGTTTCTAAAACGTAGCGCTTCCTCAATGCCTTCAACTATAGTGTGTTACTATAGTGTTAGTAATGTTTTCCTTGCCTTTTTCAAAATAATTATCTAAGTCAAATGACATGCCAATGGCAAATTTCATCGCTGAAGAACTCTACCATTTTAATAAAGGTATGAAGTTTTTGTTCGATTCAACGTTAAATTTCTTATCGTCCATGTCTTAGAGATGAGATACATTTTGTGTACGTGTAGTGCCAACCCTAAAACCCTATGTACTACTATAAAGTAGTTGAAATAAAGGATAATTACAAGACAAAACCCGAGGCAGAGAATCTGGCATATACACGCCTTTTTAAATGGACAGAACCCAATTAGTCTCCAATGTAAGTATATCTCCTATATATTCAAACACGTTAGAACATAGAAATAGCCTTATTTATTTGTCGGTTGACTAAGGTTTTTTATACTTAGAAATACTATTAATATTATTTTTATTGTGTACAATTATTTGTGCAAATATCACCTGTTAATCCCGCGACCTTGGCGACCTTGTTTTGGGCTCACTATGCATGAATAATTAATACGATTTGTCTATTCCAACGGCGTCGTTTCTCAGAGCCTCGTAACGCTAATGTCTCCTATCTACGTGACAAGTTTTTTAAAACTAAGCATACAAGTATCTCCTCAGTAGATGGTTTGTAACATGGCGGTCTCGAAGGGAAGAATAGTTGGAGTCCTTTTTTTTATCTGGTAGCTTGAGTTTCTGTTTAGGTCAATAGTAGATACAAAAAATATATTCACTTAAATAGACATAGTTTTTTATAGGAGTATTTTGGCTGAGGGGTAGAGCTCTTGTTATCTGAGCCGAGGGGTTTCAGGCTCAAATCTCGCTCGTGAATGAGATTTCGAATTTCGAGATTTTTATGACGCCTCTGAGTACACCCAACTCTAATGAGTACTTGACATTAGTTGGGGGAAGTAAAGGCGTCAGGTCGATGTGCTGGGCGCGTGACACCCTTGTTAACCGCCGGCCCCTAGAAACAGATTTCATTTATATAATCTATTCCACATGTTGCCAGGTCTTTACTTTTTTACAGTTTATATAGCATTTACAAAATCTGCTATTCTAATTTGGTTTTGATACTCAAAATATCTGGAAAATAAATATGACCCATTGTTTCTTGGAAAATGAAAGCTTAGTGCTTGTATTCAAGTGACATTCCAATGTGAAGACCTGCATATAATCATATATATATATATATATATATATATATATATATATATCGCTTTAAAATAATGCATATTGAGCTAACCCTGTCACATCTTTCCCCTCAATGATTGTTTACCAGAATAATAATTATATTAATAAGACTTGTCTTCGAGTCCGAAGATTAGTAAGGGATGCAGTATTTCCCGTGGCTGCGTAGTCCCAGCTGTGACCTACATATTTTGCTACAACCAAGGCTAGCATAACCATTGTCCGCATGTGGTCGATTTAGATTTTCTATTCGCCGTCTGCGTTTTTCCTCTGATTTTCTTTTGGTCTCAAATGTGTATCCCGAGGCCTTCGTGAGTGACCTCCAGCTGTCTCGTTCTGAGGCCGCATGCAACCAGGTGCTCTCTTCTATGTCAGATAAGGTATAGAAAGGATGAGTCCTTTATCATGTATGAAGATTTGATGCAATTTAATAGCCACCATTCAATTTTTTTAAGTAGTTAAAATGGATTCAAATGATGAATTAAGTCAATGTTTAAGGATAATAATACTCCTTCTTTCCTATTGTTATTAGAGCATGGAATGGGTTGCCTGAATCAGAAGGGAAGACCAACGAGTAGGCAGAGTTCAAGTCATGGATTAACATGCATGACTAGATTGACCTAGGAACACCTGTATGACGCAATAATTTAAAAAAAAATAATTTCTATATTTTATACGATAAGATAAGATAATTTTATACATTGTATTAGTATAAGAATTAGTATAAGATAAGATAATTGTATAAATTGTATTAGTATAATCACAAGTACTTGATTACGTTTGGGCATAATTGCATGTAGAACAATGTTCGTATTTACTTGGTCTGTCTTGAATTAGGAGTGACGTACAGTCTGGAGTGAGAGCAGAATAGTTCCTATAACACTTCTCTTACATTTGGTAACTTTTGAATCATATTGTGTTTGTTTGTTTGTTTGTTTGTTGATGGTGTTTGTCCTTACGTGATGTTATTTTTTTTCTTTGCTATCATTGTGACAATACAATAAACCTTATATATATAGACAGAACCCATTTCTTAATCTTGACTAAAATCGCAGTAATAAAGCTGAAAAAAAAAAAAACGTTTCTCGCTTGAAAGTAAAACACGCTTTTTTAACTTCCGAGTTCTAAAGAGACATCATTGCATTGTAAGCAATAGAAAGATCAAATTTTTGTTTTGAAAAAAAATATATTGACTTAGACTATACAATTTTTCTGATTGTTTGAGGAGCGTCGATCTTTAATCTAGAGAAATTAAACAAGATTACAAAGAGAGTTTGTGTTATCACACAAACTCGGAGGCGGCCCCCATCGAAGTCACCAATGGACCAATGGGCCAGGAATATTTAAGCCATAGTCTTGTTTTGATCGTTTAAATTAATAAAATTGTAAAGAAATCCTTTGACGTTGTTTTTTTTCACATAAAAGCAAACAGGACAACACTGGAATAAGTAGAGTAGAGATCCAATTGATCACCTAAAAATAGAATGGAAACCTCCCAGACAGTGTTGGTGGCATCTGGTGGGGTAGCTCAGGGTGTCATCCCTTCCCATCAACTTTCTTCAAATATGTTCCAATAAACACTAGTGCTAGTAAGTTCTTTTTGTGGAACAAATACAGTGAGATGATTACCTAATATAATTGATTTTTACTCAAATGTAAAATGAGTGTCAATTCTATTATAAAATCTCACTGTTTATGGCTTTTATTCAAATGTTATTGCAAATTTTACAATGATATTTAATTAAAATTAGAAACAGCTTAACATCACCTGAACAGGTTTCTTTTGTTATACTTTAAGACAAAAGTGGTATAACGTTATGCTTTGACATTGAAACATAAACTACCATCTAGACGTGTCTAGGTATGTTTTGGGCATATTTCTAGAGATTTTAATATAATTATCTTTTCCGATGTGTCTGCTTTTACCAAAATATTATTTGTTCAACTTGATCGTCATCCCCAAAATGGTTTCATCCTTAGCGACCTCACCCTTCGCACCCCCCCCTATTGACGCTACTGCTCCCAGATACGTACCTACCCCCAACAATGTCGATTAATATATTGAAGTAGACGGGCTAGGAAATTTTAAAAAAATTAGCTCGCACAAATAACCGGTTTCTCATGTGAACAGCATAGTGCGCTATTACCCACTAGTGGGCCTACTAATCTTGATCATAATCGCTCTATCTACATCATTAGCAATTATATGTTTTTTTTTAACTTTCAACTAAGTTCGTATTAAAATTATTTTTAAAAACAACATTTCAATCGTTATTCTATTCCATGAGTTAGTTAATAAATGGAAAATCTATAAATGGTCCATTGATACTTTTTTCCATTGTGACCTTACATGGAAATTTTTTGTAGCAATGCGCGAATCTATGTATGAAGCTTGCTTTATTAATGAAGAAGTCTGTAACCTTTTAAAAAACACTTACCTCCCCTGAAGTTTTTCATTTAAATGTGGTGTATTTTTTTAAAAAAAATCTGCCTGCATAGTTAATTTTAAAAATTAGATGGTTCACTTTCGAAAAAGAAAAAAGTAGCCGTTGCATCAGAGCTTTGAATGCTCTAAAATATCATGATGTCCGATTTTTATTTTCTCCTCTAGTTTTTGAGATTTAAACGGGACGGACGGACGGACAGACGGAAAGACTGACGGACAGACAGACCACACAAAACTAATAGCGTCTTTTTCCCTTTCGGAAACTTCTAAAAATGCGCAAACATTTTTTTTTAAATGGGGGGGGGGGGGGTAGAAATAGGTCTAGCATAGAAAGAATAGAAGAGTCAAAAAGTACAGTGACGACCAAATTATTGAGAGTAGCCATTGGGTGCACATTTATAGTGAATACAACAATCAAAACCTTTTTATCATTTGTTCCTGGAGTCCAATTGGAGTTGTTTTTTTTTTAAACATTGTACTGTTATCGGTTATTATCTAGATCTTCTGGAAAGTTATTAGGTGGATCTAGATTTAGTAGCTCTAGATTAGACTAGGGCCTATCTAAATGGAGTTGATAGATTTGACCAGAGACCAGATAGAGAGAGACATAATTAAAAGGCATGGAATTATTTAAGGAATTTTACGCTTTTTTTTTTTTTTGCATGGGCATTTATAAAGCTACGGGCTTAGGTGACTGGGGGGGGGGGGGGTAGAAAAAAATATAGTTTAGTGCGCCCTGAGTGTATGAAATAGGGAGAGGGGTGTGCGTGGTACTAGTTGCTTACATGACCTGAATGGACCTACATACAACTTACAACCCACACAGGGGGAGGGTGGGCAGGGAGCGCACGTAGTTGGAGAAGTGGCTGTTGTTAAGTCCATTCTGCAGCCCCAGGCATGCCCTGCTGGCCTAGCGCAGTCGTTGACCCGAGATGTTACCGGCCAACAGGTCGACCGCCGGCCTGTTATTTACTGCAGAGCGTGTGTGTGCCTATCGGTGTGAGGGTATGTGTGTGTGCGTATGGTAATGTCCTGTCTGTCTGTACAAGACTGCATCACGGCGGGCGCGCCATTCTCTCTGTCCTCCCCACTCCTCCCACCTCGCCACGCCTTAAATAAATAGGCAAAATAAAGGAATAGGATTTGTGACCTGTCTGAGCAGAACAGATTCCTAGGTTGTCTTACCGGTCTAAGTATTGAAGTCTTATAAGCCCGAGTGTATATAATGTCAGTTTAACAAGACTTAAGTATAATAAAAATAATTGTTATATTATATTTACTTATGCAGCTCAGTGCTAAAATTTTATACGCGTTTCTGTAGGGTATTGGGTTGATCCTAGCCACTTTGTCGAGTACAGTTATCACACTTTTGTTTTCATTTTTTAAAATTTAATTCTATTTTGTAAGAAAACAAAATACAATTTTTAACTGTTCCATAATATAATTTATAATAGAAAATACAATGGGAATGTTTAATATGTATTTTCGTTAGTCTAAATAACATGTAAATATATCGTAATGTAACAAGAGAACCACTTAGCATTATGAAGATCCGCACAGGTGTTATCAAACTGTTATTAATGACGCTTACTTCACAACCCCGAAATTACGTTCGCGTCTCCCCCATGCTTTTGCCAAGCCGGAAAGTGGACTTAGGTAACACTGTAAGCTATAAGGCAGCAAATCTAACATTTAAATAAAAAAAAAAAAGATGAAATTAAGAAATGACTGTGTGCCGTGAAGGTCGTCAGAGTTCGTTTGAAATGACTGTGTGCCGTGAAGATCGTCCAGAGTTCGTTTGAAATGACTGTGTGCCGTGAAGATCGTCAGAGTTCGTTTGAAATGACTGTGTGCCGTGAAGATCGTCCAGAGTTCGTTTGAAATGACTGTGTGCCGTGAAGATCGTCAGAGTTCGTTTGAAATGACTGTGTGCCGTGAAGATCGTCAGAGTTCGTTTGAAATGACTGTGTGCCGTGAAGATCGTCAGAGTTCGTTTGAAATGACTGTGTGCCGTGAAGATCGTCAGAGTTCGTTTGAAATGACTGTGTGCCGTGAAGATTGTCAGAGTTCGTTTGAAATGGGCTTTTACGTCTTTAACGTCGTTTTTAGCAAGACGTTTTATAGACGTCTGTTGTGTTCACGTAAAGGACGTCATCAACACGTCATCAGCACGATTGGGAAATGTGACCGCTCTGACGTAACAAAGACATACTATCGAAGACGTATTATTCATTGAACCTTGTAGCAGACGTGAAAACACTTTTCAGTGGCTTTACTTCAAGGATAAAACGAAGTTCCTTAATTTTATTATTAAGCAACGGTAATAATTTCTCTTGTGGATCGATCAATGTGGATTTTTTACTACAAGCAAATGCAACATATTTTTTTTGTTCTTTAAGAAACAAAAAGGGAAGAGGCCCCACCACTACTAGATCAGGAACTGTTTTTTGAATGTTGTGGTCGTGTACGCAATGACAATATTGCGACTAATCATCGTCCAAAGTCCGCCCTTCGATTTCTTGCATTATGAGCTGCAGAAATACAATAATAGGTTCGTGTCTTTTACGAAATAAAAAGTTGTTTTTTGTGACAGGCGGTCATTTTGACGAGAAGAGATGTAGAAACTAGATCATCTATTCTATCTATACATTCCTTTTGTGATTTTACATATGCGGAAGATGTTGTTTTTTAATTATATTTATTGAATTCTTTTTCGTAGTTTACAATAAGTTGGGCGGAAGTGACGTTGAAGGCCAGCTGTTAGGTTACAAGAAATACAAAATCTTGAAATTCTTCACGTTTATTGTTGAAAAAGATGTCGTCCTCTTTCATCCTCTCTCGCTGGTGTCACTGAGCTTCTTTTCGTTACACAGTAAACACGTTACGCAAGGATCATGTCCATCTAGAGTTCGTCATTGAATGTCAACATACAAACAGAACAAAACGTCGACCTTTTGTTGGCGAGTATTTTAACTATTTCTTATCAGTGAACATGCATGAGGGAGCGTGCGGGAGTGTACTGGGAGAGGGAGGTGCTGGAAGTCAGTGGGGCCCATCTCCCTTCTCTCACTTCTCAGCCCCCCTACCATAGTATCTATTTGATATTTACATGTATACTCAACTAGTGTCTTTTAGAACTTCTTCTTTCTCTCTCTCTCTCTTTCTCTACGGCACTACTTTTTCTCTATTTCATTAATTTCCCATCTTCTACAGATCTATTTACCGGATGTCACATGATCTGTTGGTCTTGAAAACGTTAATGAATGATATCCAGAGGTCAACTTTACTCCATTTTCTTTTAATAAAAAAAAATACTATATAAACAGTCCAAAATGACACACTTTTTTTTTTCTTTTTTTTTTAATTAAAAAAATATTTCAGTAACTTTGTTTTGTTATCAAACACACAAATAGGGTCAATACTCAGTTTCTAGAAACTAGAGTTTCTCTACTCAGATTTTCACTAATTGTGTTTATATATACTCCTTATATAATAAGAAAACCAATCTGTTCTTTTTTATTAATTACATTGTGTATGAACAGAAAAAAGAAATGTCTTAAGGAACAAACTGAAGAGTAATACCGCCATGACAGAAGAAGCCGGAAATCATTTCCCAAATGTCATGTTTTTTGGCCAACTTGCCAACTCAGAGTTTCCCCCCGTGTTTACGATCATACGTTGAAATACGTGGATAATATTAGCGATGTAGCGTCTTGTCAAGTCATGCACCCGAAAACAGAAACACTTGCGGCCACTGGCCTAAAATAGACGTAAGTTCAACACAGGTCATGGGTTCGCAGACCCTTTGCATTGGCCGCGACCAATCCGGCTCGTCTTTGGTAACCTTGCTTTGCATTCATAAGTGTTTTTTTTTTTTTAACTTTTCTTTTTTTCCTTTGACATGGTCTTTGACTGCACCACACAACTGTGAGACTTGACTACATTTCGTCTGCTGTGTATTACATATAAACGTCTAGATATTCACTCTAAGTGAAGCTATATCAATATTCAATACAAGTTACTAGTATTGATTACCAAATTTAACTAAATAAAAAAAAAAATTGACCAATCCATGGTTTCTTGAAACGATTCCCCCCCCCCCCACTTGTTTTTTTATTCTTTCGTTTCCTTTTTTTTTCTTGTTTTGTTATGCATCACTGCACACGGTTGATAAGTTGGTGGATACGGTGAGGACGGGAGGGAGGGGGGGGGGGTGGAAGCATGTTCTAAACTTGTTCCTCTAAATACTTACTGACGTCACGTGGTTGGAACAAACAACTGTTGCTGAAGAGGCGAAATTATCAATGGACCTCATTCACCAATCATAAACAAACCACATTTAGCCACGTGATAATATTGATGAAACAATAAAAAAACGTATCACGTGACAGCCTTTATGAATTACGTAATTTGTATAGAAGAGATATAGAACCACTATTACAATTAATCAAACTAAATTGATATTTCTTTTTATTTAGATAACCATATAAATATACAATGGGAACGGGATTGTGTTATTTCCATTGTGGCCTTTGGAAAATACATTTCTTTTTCTTGAGGCCTGAAGGAAGAAATGTCTGCGGTGTCTAATACCGTACATTGCTTGCATTAAGATTAAAGGTTGATATTATATATATATATATATATATATATATATATATATATATATATATATATATATATATATATATATATATATATATATAGAGAGAGAGAGAGAGAGAGAGAGAGAGAGAGAGAGAGAGAGAGAGAGAGAGAGAGAGAGAGAGATTGGTTGAATGATTGAATTGATTGAGAAGCCGGAGAAAAGTTATAGAATGTTAGAAGGACTAACTTTTTTTTTCCGAGTGGGGGGGGGGGGGAGCGAATAAGTGAAAGTGCAACTAGAATTAACAGGCCCCAAAATATGAGTGTGTGTGTGTGCGCGTGTGTATGTGTGTGTCGGGGGCGCGTTATGATCGTTAAAATGAGGCCCATTTATTTAAAAAATAAGGAGGTGTTCAGGAAAGAGATAGCGGGGCGCGACATTTCATTGTAAGAGATACAGATCTAATTGTTGGTCTTTGAAATGTGTTTTTGTCGTTTGCTTGTTCATTAGTTTCATAATTTCGTAAAGAGTCTTAACTAACATTATGTCTATTTGTTTGCACCAAATCTTGCACCAATGAACACCTAGATGTCTGTCGTAATGCTAATGAACCGAAAATTAGCAAGAAAACATTCGAAGGCCATAAATACAAGGCACCTTATAGCTGAACACATTAGGTTCCTATGACACCACGAGAAAACATTGATCTGTTGTTTTTAAATCAACAGTTTATGAATAAATAAAACGTGTTTTGTTTTCTTTTCAAACTGCTGGACAAAACTACTCGTTTACTGCTGGCGGACGTTTTTTTCCCCAAATGTATAAGTCAAATTGTTCACGAGTTTATTGAAGCCTGCCTGCCTCTGATTTCAATATAACGCATTCCAAAGTTGGACGTACACGGGCGGGAGAATGATGGAGAAGAAGCATGTGTGAAGGGGTGGACAGGGGTGGTCGACTATTCTGACCGTTAACCCTTTCCATCACGTCTCAACACCGACTCTACTCTCCCCAACCCACAAACGTCTCCCACCTCCTACTTTAGCAGTACCAAGATGGACAAGCCGGAATTGACCTACTTACTACGTCTGTATGGCGGCGTAAAGCGTTGCAAACGATAGCCAACGGAATGCAATCGTGCAAAGAGGCTAGTACAGTTCCAGATCGGTCCATTTTTTTAATTAGGTCAAGGGGTGGAAGCGTAGGTGAAAACTAAACAGACAATTAATTTATAAAATTCATTTTAAAAAAAGACAAATGGCATACGTTTTCAGTATTTAATTTGAACAAAGAAATCATCCAAATGTTCCATTGAAACGAAGACTACCACGGAGTAATACAATGCTGAGAAAATGTTCAGCCAATAAACATACGACGCATGAGTTATGCACTAAGGTGTCCACCCAAAGGGGTTAGGTTTGAGGAGTGAGGCACTGCGAATTTTTACTGCAAATTGAAGGACGTATATATTCTTTTCTCACGTATATAGTTTGTGCTGGCCACGGATTACATTTTATCTTCTTATCTTATATAATACAGACGTTACTTCAAAAAAGAAGATGATTACGTCCTACGCGTCATGCATTTAGTCATGCATATTAACCAATGACTTAAATTCTGCCAAGTCACTGGTTTTTCTGGCTAGCTCTGGCAACCCATTCCATGCTCTAATAGCACTAGGGAAGAAGGAGCATTTGTATGAAGGAGTATTTTTACATTTTCAATAGATAATACAATGTGTCGAAAATCAACGTTCACAACTGCTAATGGTTCTCAAGATAATTATAACAAAAAAACAACAACAAAAAAAGTTACTTTTTAAATAAACTCCTTAAACATTTCTCATTTTATTTTGGTTCTGTATTGCTTCATTATTGTAGAGTCTATACAGTGAGCTTAGCACTATCAAGTTCTACTATTAACAGTGTAGCTAATAATTTTTGTATAAGACTTACGAATAGACTCTGTGCAAAATGTTCTTGAATGTCTATTTATTCCTTCAACTTTTTACTGAATACAAAGATGTATATTTATATATAGGCCTTTATTTATACAACTCGAATGCGGGAATCCCCGCTGAACCCATGTTCAAAATAATACGTAAGCCAAATTATTTATTAACTGATAATATGAAAAATTATAACGGTCAGTTTGCATATATAGTGTAGTGCTTCTGGTGTACAGAATAGGAAATAACTGATAAGCTATTTTAAAACACGTATAATTTATTCTATTTTGCAAATATTAACACGTCAGAACAGATACAAAGTAATTAATATATAATTTTTTTTGCGTTTACTTTCCAATATATTGCCCCCTGTCTTTTCGTATCGATTTCTCATTTTTTCTCTCTGTTCTAAAATTGTATTTCTTAATAAAGGCGGTTTTTTGGGAGGAAAACCAGACATCTAAAAACATAATGTAAACAAAGAATAAACAACTTAATTATTAATATTAAGCTACAATTTCACACATGGTAGTCCATATCTAATTAGCTCACTTGTTAGACAGTCTGGCTTACAGCGTGAGTATATTGGGTTCAATACTAGGATTTTTTTACTTTTCAATGACAGATGAAATGTGAATGTTTTGTTAACTATATTATTTGAACATAAAGTAGGAGTCGGTTTATTTTAAAATACACTACATGCTATATTTTTGTATATGGGGCGCGGTGGCTGAGTGGTTAAGCGCCTTGCTTCCGAACCTGGGACCCGGTGTTAGAATCTCTGTAAAAATTGAATATTAACTTTTGTTATTTTTAGGGCGCCCCTGAGTCCACCCAACGTTAATGGGTGCATGTTTTTAGTTGGGGAAAGTAAAGGTGATTGGTCGTTGGGCTGGCCACATGGTACCCTGCTCGTTAACCGTTGGCCAAAGAAACATCTGCCCTATAAATCGCAAGGTCTGAAAGGGGAACTTTACTTTTTTTTTTCTTATATTTTTGTCACAAAAAAGTAATGCAAATTAAAAAAAATATGTTGTCTCTATACTCTGTACAGCACAAAAACTTTCGTACGAAGGTCTAACACTTTTTGGTTTTCTTGATTTCACTTTGTGTGTTCACTAGAGCCTGCAGAGCTGCTATCTCTCATCTCTTCCATTTCCAGCTCCAGTCTACCAGACACAAACAAAAAAAGAAAGAAAAGCAAACGATAAATTGTTGGCGGAAATTGCTCTGGCACAGTCGATTGGCGGCTCGGATCAAGGGCTCGGGATAATATCTGCTGCTTAGTTTGGACCTTTTTTTTTTTCCTCCATTGCTGGTGAAACCAAACTCTTCTGTTGTTTTGTTAGTCTTTATGTAACTAATTCTAAGGTTGTTGGGACGAAACGCCCTTATGTTTTTATAGTTGTAAAATGTTTAACATGCTTTGGGTGTTCCTTCAGAAACGCCCTTATGTTTTTATAGTTGTAAAATGTTATACATGCTTTGAATGTTCCTTCCGATGTAGTGACAATCTACTTCTTATATTGTGTCCAAACCCGCTACCTACATGAGAAATGAAAAATTGGTCTTGTTCTACTTGAATAAATTGTCCAGTTTCAATATTCTGTATATTTCAATTTGTAAATTAATGTTGTGAAAGCTGCGTGTTTTCTTTTTGTAGATATCCATAATTATCTATACATTAGCTCTCCGATTGGCAGAGTTTAAGTCATGGATTAACATGCATAACTAGATTGAGACATGAAATGCGTAGGACGTAATTATCTTCTTTTCTTGAAACAACGTCTGTAATATATAAGAAGATAAGATAATTAATTATATATACATCAACGTTTTAAAAAGTGGAACTCGAGTGGTCCTGTAAGAAAGCAAACAAACATTTCTTTGTTATATCTGCGATTGGTTCCAAAATTTTCGTTTTCGGATAAAAATTCTCAGCTAAAGACGTCCTCGGGGTTTTTCTTAGTTAAACATTGATTAATTAATAGCTGCCTAAATATGCAAATTTAATTAATATATTTTTTCTGTCATTTGTAAATATCAAATATTGTTTCTGTCCACACACACATATAAACACACACACACACAAACAAACTCACTCATGCGCACTTGCGATATAGATGTCAATATTTGTATTGTCATTTCTTTATTGCTCCTTCAGCCTAATCCAACCACATCACTCCCAGACCTGTCTGTTTTTTTAAAACAATTTGGTCCTTAAATTGTACCCAGATTGGACCAGAGCGGCGACAATTGACAGTGGCGACAGATAGATGCTGCTGAAGAAAAAAAAGAGGAAGATGAGTTGACTCACCCCTTCTGTCTATTTCTGTTTACCCCCTCCCCCTGTCTCACTCCTCCCTCTAGTTTCTCTTTCTTATCTCCCTCCCCTGCAAGACTTTCTTTTTCGTACAAGCTTTCCTCTTTTGTTGGCTCCCAGGCCAGTTCCTAACATTGACTGCTATTATTTTAATCTGCTTTTCCTCTAGCCACGGGGCTCTATTGACAGTAAGATACCGATTATCAAACACATGGGTGAAAGCGAAAGAAGGAGAGAGAGAGAGAGAGAGAGAGAGAGAGAGAGAGAATAGAGAGGATCAAGCGGTGGGGTATGGAGAAAGAGAGAGAGATAGAAGAAGAGAGGTTGAGAGAGCGAGAGAGAGAGAGGAAGAGAAATAGAAATAAAGAAGGAATACACAGCGCTCCTGGATGCGCGGTGG
This sequence comes from Biomphalaria sudanica, assembly GCA_036873155.1. Lineage (NCBI taxonomy): Eukaryota > Metazoa > Mollusca > Gastropoda > Planorbidae > Biomphalaria > Biomphalaria sudanica. The sequence goes on along the minus strand of JAZGLO010005242.1, from coordinate 1,016,620 downwards.
CTGAGTGGTAAAGTGTTTGCTTGGCTTCCTAACCGAGTTGTCCTGAGTTCGAATCCTGCTGAGGACTGTGATTTTTTTTTATTTCGGGATCTTTAGGGTGCCTCTGAGTCCATCCAGATCATTTGGAATCTAGGCGTTAGTTGGGGAAAAGTAAAGGCGGTTGGTCTTTGTGCTGGCCACATGACATTCTCGTTAACCGTGCGCCACAGAAACAGATGACATATAGATCGCAAGGTCAGAATGGGAAACTTTATTTTTTAACACTACGCTCCTGCTTTTCAAAAGGTCAACAATGTGCCCTTAGTTGGTAACGGGGCAGTTTAAAGAACCTATTCAATCGTTTTTGAGAACCAGTGTTTACAAGATGCTAGAGAGTTGTCCATCACAGCGACGATCCTCTGTTCAATGTTATTTCGTTGTTGTTGTTTGTTTCATTCCATGAGTCTGTAATGAACTTGATAGACTTGACCAACTTGACAGTATGTCTCCTTTAGTGTGCCGTATTTTGCTCCCTGGATACAAAATTTTGTTTTTTTATTAGATATGTGCTGTGCGGCCAAGGGGCATGAAGCGCTAGGTTACCTATCAAAAGGGGCCTAACTCTGATACATGGGAAATAATATTTAAAAAGTCATATTCCATTTAGTTGTGTCATCAATTTGTTGTTATTCTGCTGCATTCAATGACAAAATAATTGCATCTAAAGCTGACAAGTGAAACAAAAAAATTGTATGGCTTATAAACTTTTTTTTTGAAACCAACACTTCCGAATTCTTTACACCGGCTGCATGATAAAAAACATGGCTGCTTGAAAACATCAGATTTCTTGAGCTATATAAGTAGTTGTTAAAAGGAGTTGTGGATAATGTACACCCCTGCAAATGTGACACACTGTACGAGTAGAAATGGTTTCATGACGTAATGTAGGAGTTTGATGACGTGATGTAGGAGTTAGGTGACGTGATGTAGGAGTTTAATGACTTGATGTAGGAGTTTGTTGGCGTAATGTAGGAGTTTGTTGACGTAATGTAGGAGTTTGATGACGTGATGTAAAAGTTTGATGACGTGATGTAGGAGTTCGATGACGTGATGTAGGAGTTTGTTGACGTGATGTAAGAGTTTGATGCGGTGATGTAAAAGTTTGATGACGTGATGTAGGAGTTTGATGACGTGATGTAGGAGTTTGTTGACGTGATGTAAGAGTTTGTTGACGTGATGTAAAAGTTTGTTGACGTAATGTAGGAGTTTGATGACGTGATGTAGGAGTTTGATGACGTGATGTCAAAGTTTGTTGACGTAATTTAGAAGTTTGATGACGTGATGTAGGAGTTTGATGACGTGATGTAAAAGTTTGTTGACGTAATGTAGGAGTTTGATGACGTGATGTAGGAGTTTGATGACGTGATGTAGGAGTTTGATGACGTGATGTAGGAGTTTGATGACGTGATGTAAAAGTTTGTTGACGTAATGTAGAAGTTTGATGACGTTATGTAGGAGTTTGATGACGTGATGTAGGAGTTTGATGACGTGATGTAAAAGTTTGTTGACGTAATGTAGAAGTTTGATGAAGTTATGTAGGATTTTGATGACGCTATGTAGGAGTTTAATGACGTGATGTAGGAGTTTGATGACGTAATGTAGAAGTTTGTTGACGTAAGGTAGGAGTTTGATGACGTGATGTAGGAGTTTGATGACGTGATGTAGGAGTTTGATGACGTGATGTAGGAGTTTGATGACGTGATGTAGGAGTTTGATGACGTGATGTAGGAGTTTGTTAACGTCATGTAGGAGTTTGATGACGTGATGTAGGAGTTTGATGACGTCATGTAGGAGTTTGATGACGTCATGTAGGAGTTTGATGACGTGATGTAAAAGTTTGATGACGTAATGTAGGAGTTTAATGACGTGATGTAGGAGTTTGGTGACGTGATATAGGAGTTTGATGACGTGATGTAGGAGTTTGATGATGCAATGTAGGAGTTTGGTGACGTAATGTAGGAGTTTGATGACGTAATGTAGGAGTTTGGTGACGTAATGTAGGAGTTTGATGACGTAATGTAGGAGTTTGATGACGTAATGTAGGAGTTTGATGACGTGATGTAGGAGTTTAATGACGTAATGCATAAGAATTCCTTTGCTTACGCTTCTCCATGTGAAATGGTGTGTAGTGTGGGGAAAATACTTTCAATATTGTGATGATGTCAACAGTCATGTCGTCATGAATGATTACATGAGTGCTAATCGCCTTTTTTTATGTCAATATCGATGTTCTAAAATAAAATTCATTCTAATTTCGAACTATTCTAGTTATTCGTTTTATTTCAACATTTGTGTTCGAAAGTGATCTATATCTTGTAGAAAGTAGACATCATCTAGATCTGATAGTTTTATGATGTTATAACACTGTAAGGCAGTGTAAAGCCTCCTTCAAAATGAGATGTTATCATTTATTATTTTCATGAATACCAGTTCATGACCTAACAGTTCTTCTCTGGCACAGTCCATTACCCAGACCTGGTTTAAAGTGGATAATATTCATTCTAGTATCCCTAAGACCGTAGAAGTGACCGCCGAGAAATATGTTTCATTAGATTCACCTCAGCACAACTGGCAAGCTTATTATGCTAATATTTCATGTAGGTGCCATTATTGTGCCTACATTAAAACGACCAACTCCATTCTGTGGACGATATCCATGCACGGAGTTTAGCGGTGTTCGGTACTGCAGTAAATGTTACTTTGACAGCCGGACTTGCTTCAAAGCAAGACATGATCCATGCTCCTCTCTGTCCCATCCCCTTTATTCTCAAACCCTGGTCAGTGTGTTGGCGGTAATTTCTCTTGTCTGTCTCTAACAATTTACTAGAGACCCTGGGAATTTTTAATATGTCCGTTGGTCATAATTGGTCTGGTGAATAAAGGGGGGGAGGGGAAGAAAGAAAAAAAAAAGAGATTTGGTACCACAGACTCGTTGGTGTAGGTTTTGCACGATCTGGCATTTAAACTAAGGTAATTACTTCTGTGGAGACACGAAATGCTGTTTTAACATCCAATAACAATAGAGATATGTTACAGTGAATATTAGTTGAATACCTGAAAAAATAATGGAAATGAGGACCAACGGAATTTTATTTTTCTGAGAAATTTTTTGTTTTCGATAATGTAATATTAATTTTGGCAAAATGATTTGCATCACTTGGTAATGTTTTAGGTAACATTTTAGTGGTTGGACGAATATTTTTATACCAGGATGAATGAAGAGAAAAAAATGGAGATGCAAGCTTACATTATACATTTTTATGGCAATAGCAGCACCTGCATAATTATAGTAACAACTCCATGGTCTTGTCATTATTTCATTTTATTTGTTAATGATAAAGATGTATTTATATGTTGTACTAGCTGTTTCTACCCGACTTTTTTCGTTGTTTTTTTTTTATTCTGTTTTTTTTTATATTTTATATATTTTTGGATATTTTTCTATAATAAAAGGCGTCTATGCTGTTTTAATCATCAAAATCTCTGTCAAGATACCTTATGGACCAAAATCTAGTAAACTCTTCTGATGTAGGGCAATTTACTAAGCGTGGTCGAGAGGCCAAGTGCGCTTGAACTTTGCTTGGCTTGGCTACCTAGAAGGGGGCTCGGGGTTCGACACCCGACTCGGGCAGAGTTGTGTTTACTGAGCGCCTAAAGGCAGCACGAAAAACCAACTCCTAGATACCCCCTCCCCCCCCCCCCCCCCACTGGTCCACAAATGAGATTGGACCAAAGCACTCTGATCATGCTATAAGCATGAAAGTAGCGCTATATAAAAGCTATAAATATATATATATCCTAAGATCACCGCTATTATCTAAGAAACGTTCATGCTAAGTTTCATCAAGATTGGTGAGACGGTTTTGGTTTCTATGAAAGACAAATATACAAACATGCACACTACTTACGCTCTACTATATATAGTAGATATTTGCGAGGTATTTGTAAGATCTCCATTCTTCTTGTAACAGCATCGTGAAATTAGCGACATCTCTAGATCATATACTTAACTCCACATTTACACGTATGCAGACCAGTGATGTCCATCCTTTATATTCGTCCAGTGAACTATAAAAATTTCGGAAACTGACAACCAACGCTATTTCTGTACTTTTTTTACTTTCTATAATATGTAGATGTTCCTGCAGAAAATGTGAACGATCGGATAACACCGCTTTGATGGTCAGATGTGACCCGCGGGTCGCAGGTTGGACATCACTGAAAATTGTGTTTAAGGTGTATTGGTTATAGAGAAATAGGATGTGATGTTGTTATAGCTCAGCCTTGTACCGGCTGATGCTGACTCGAGTGTCCATATACCCTTAAGGTACTTTCACTTCAACACCCAACACAAAAAGTGCTCCTGACCACTACGACAATAACATTCTTTCAAGACTTCAAGTTTTTAGAGTTATGGTCCACCCGTTCATTTGCCTCCTGCAGATACCTTGAAAACCTTACAGTGGACATCCGACCTTTGTCCAGGTCAACTGAAAGAGTGACCCGAGCCAAGCGGTCAAGCTATGTTAGTAAGAGAAAACTATAAGCCCAAGTTAAAAAAAAAAAACACTTTTTTTTCTTACGCAAAATTTAAATATCAAATTCAAAGCACCTTTGACCCAAAGTTCATAGAATATCTCAATAGTATCAGGGTATCAGAAACATTGTTTGATCTGTAAGACATATGCGAATTGACAAAATCAATCAATCAATGAATAGTGTACGAACCATCTTTCTGTATGAACTTGATTGCGTATGCGTAAGGATACATTTCCTTACTTGCTTAGGGATAAACTTCCTTCATTTATGGGATAAACTTTCCTTACATAGAGATAATTTACTTTGTTAGTTGCAAAGATCTTTGTTCTTTATTGCATAGAGATGAGTTTCAATTACTGAAGGATATATTTCCTTATTAATGGATACTTACTTATATCGACAAACAAACTAGCTTATGGGTGAACTTCTTAGTTTAGAGATGATCTTTTTTTGTTTTTAAATGGATAACGTAATTCTAAGGACCTCAGTATATCAAAGTTTCTGATAGAAAGTCATTTCTAATCTGCGCTTTTCTTTTAAAATTATGATTCTGATACAGTCATGCTGAATAACTCTTATTGAAAATATTTGTAGCAAAGAGCTGTACAGTATTGCTATATTAATTAGATTTGCTTTACAGACAAAGGATACAAATGATAAAAAAGCAAATTATTTTAAAAAATCCTTTCATTAAAAAACAAAGCTCATCTAAAGGAAAGAACTCCACACTTACAGCTATATTTCTAAATAATGTAAAAGTAATTTCCCTTAATCGACATCAACCTAAATATTTAAATACCAATAAATAAATGAATAATTGGTTTATTTTTTAATTGACTCATGCTCTTACAGGTACAATTAATTGTTGTTTAAAGTTGCAACTTGATCATGTATGGGGGTGAGAGAAATAATGTGTTCCATTATATAAGAGGATGAGACTCAACAGCCAGATCTGTGAATACTGAACGATTTATTTCCCTTGTTGGTATCAAATAAAATAAAATTATTATCAGTAATTAATTTCCAAATTGGATACTTTTGTTTGTATTCATGTCTTGTCTATGCTAATGAATAATTTGGCAAAGTTTCAATTTGATCCGAGAATAGGTGTGGGAGAAATAACGTGTTCAAACTTTATACCAGACAGACGGACAGACAAACAGAATGTGTTGTTATAAGCTTTGAAAAATAGAAAAATTGTCGAAACCAAAACTGTAGTTAGATTATTTTTAATGCAATATTCCTAATTTTAAATTTCATGGGATGGTAGTCTGGCCGTGATTGGCTCCTGATCCTGTGGTATGCGTTCTGGATTGCAGTCTCGATTGTTCCGGGATTCGAACCCTGCCAGTCTGTAGTCCTGCGAAGGTTTGGTCTACGATGTAATAATCTTTAATTCTGAAAGAACTCTGAAATATGTCAAGCAACAAAAAAACTTTATTTAATTTTATGTATTTTTGTATTTATATATTTTTTTTAAATTCTCATCCAGAATCTACAAACTCTATATAGCCTCAATGTCTTAAAGCTCACCCTCCACCATGCCCTCCCGCCCCCATACATGCCTTCCGTCATCTGCCATCACAACGACACGAATCCCTGTGTCCTTGAACACCCCCTTCCTCATTTATTTCTCTCTCTCATTTCTCCCCTACTAACATCCTCCTTTTCACAATTAATCCCCTCCCTACCCATATCTTTTACCCCCCCCCCATCCTCAGACGTCTGTCCTTTTTAATTCAGCCCATGACCAGATCTGGACTAAATCTATTATCGTCGGCTATATTCTCTATCCAAACATCTCGGCATTCAGTCTTGTCAGTTGCTTTGACGGTCAACAGTGCCATCCCACCTCACACCCATCAGTTGTAGCAGCATGTCTACATCCCACCGTGGCGCTTTGCTTCTAATCCTCAAATCGCAAACGCACGCCCGTGGCTCTATGGACCAATGGGGGCCCTATATAATTGAGTGCTGAAGTCTTAAATCAGGTCCGAGACGCAAAGAATGGGCGTAGACACAAGGGATGTAATTTACTGTAACTATCTCCTTTTTTTTCGATAACGTCTTTCGCGTGATTTTTTTTTTTTTTTTTACAGTGGATCAAGTTAAGGTACCTGGAGCTCTTTGGAGGAGTGTTATCAGCAACAAATATAACTACTGTTTACATGCAATAACTGTACTGTAATGACAAGAAACAAAAAGAGCAGCGAAATACAATGATAACAAAACAAGCAAAACACAAAAAGTACAATAACAGCATCAAACAACACACACACACACACACAAAGTGCCAGAACAGCATCATTCAGCACACAAAAATGCCAGAACAGCATCATTCAGCACAAAAAAATGCTAGAACAGCTTCAATCAGCGCAAAAAAGTGCCACAAAACTGCATTGACACGTCGTGTAGCATGCGCTACGTACTGGCGTCTCTATAGTGTCGGGATCGAGTCCTACCCTCAAACCCGCTATTCCCCGTCGTGTGAGAGCTGTTTGGACTAGGATTTAATCATCTTTAATTGTTAAGGACATCCGAAACACGGAAATCAACACCACCAACAATAACAACAACAAAAAAAACATCACTCCAAAATAAATAAATACATAAAAGAAAAAAGAGATGAATACATCAGTTTCATGCAGCTCCATATAAAAAGGATCCTTTATTACCATCAAGAAAACAAAGCTCAGCACTAAGACATTGTCATAGTATTTTTAATACCACAAAAAAAAAAAACAAGGTTACAAAAGACAGTTTGTGTGGAAACACAAACTCAAAATCGGCCCCCGAAGTGGTCCACCCAGGCAGGTAAAAAGGCAGGTTTCAATATTTTCAGAAATAATGAATTTCTATCAAAGGCAAATGGCAGAGATAACTCAGGCAGGCTTCAATATTTTCAGAAAGAACATCCAAATGAAATTATTTCAAAGCAAATGAGAGATACGAATGGAGAAAGAAGGTTAACAGATCTTGTGTAGTGCCCCAACGGTCCCGCGGATCAAAGAATAGGTGAAAGTGAATGTAAATTTAGATGTGAACCTGGCCTAACTAGTTCCCCTTTTAGACCTTGTGGCAGATGATGTAAAGTTCATCTGTTTTTGTGGCATACGGTTAACGAGGGTGTCATGTAGCCAGCACAACGACCAACCGCCTTTACTTTTCCCCAACTAATGTCAGGTACCCATTAGAGTGGACTCAGAGGCTCCCAAAGATGAAAATCCCAGTCTTCACCATGATTCGGACCCAGGACCCCCGGTTCGGAAGCCAAGCGTTTAACCGCTCAGCCACCGCGCCTCCCTTGGCCTAACTGATGTCTTATAATTGATCTAGTTGTTTTGAAAAGGCTCAATATTTGAACAAATGTCAAATAAAGAAAATGTTAAGGAAAATTAAGTTAACAAGATTACTATTCGTTTTAAATTAGGTCTAACTTATAATGCATACTAATTAGCTTTTTCTCTTAAAAAAAACTGCTTGCATAACTGATTTTAAAAATTGGATTAGACAATAACGGTACTAAAATAAGTATTGTATGACATCTACTAAATACCAACGCAAATAGAAACGTCAGTCATCCATAATAAACAGAAAGAAAACTAATAGCCACCAGCATTAAACACAACTGAAAATAAACAAGTGCAATCATTTTATTACTATATTAATATTAATATATATTTTTTTTTGTTTTATTTTTATTACATTTCAATTTCACTCACCAGCTTGAAAATTCTTCATGGGGTCAAAAACTACACAATCAGGGCGGCCTTCTCACAGCTAAGGCAACGATGCCCAACTTACGGCCTGAGGTCTATATCAGACCCATCACCTGGTGCTGTCTGTACTTTCGAAACTTCTGTCCGCAGTGCATAATAAAGTCACAGAGGATCGGTTCCATTGATCTTAACGTTCGTTTTTTTGTGTTGTGTTGTTGTTGTTTTTTTACTTAATGTCGCCCCTGCGATACACGTGTTGGAAATTATATGTGGACCTTATTATATGTAGACCGTCAAAAATTGAACGCCATTAGTTTAGAATAAATGAATGAATAAACAAATGAAGGGGGCAAAAACTTTGAACGTATGATTAGAATTTGAGAACCATTGACCTTTTTATTAACATATATATTTCCTTTATTGTTCAGCGACCACGAGCTCCAAGTTCTGTGGAGGTTATAGACAATCTCTTCATGGAACTACGACACTCATTTTGAAATTTTTTTTTTTTAAAGAAGAGGTCAGTGACTTTCATCCGGTCAGCTTTGTCTGTCCACGTAGTAATATTTTTTTTTGTTTAGTTTGGACTGACCATCGGGGCAAATGCGTCAGATCTATGAGTGTGACCTTGAATTTGAATTTGCCCCCCCCCCCCTCTTCTCCGAATCCTTATACAGAACTAGAAAACCAACCGGGGGGGGGGGGGGGAATTGTGATAATAACTGCTAAACATTTTTTTTTCTCTTTCCTTTATTAAATCCACATTCTATTGACACAGGCTCCTAGCGGCAGACGACAATTTCAAGGCCAGACGCAGTGTTTGAAAACGAGACCTTAGCGCCACCTGTTCCAGCAGACTTGGTCTTCACTTCATCTTATGACTACCCTTTTTTTTTTGTCCTACTTTTCATAATAACTGTCTTTTTTTTTAAATTTATTTTTTGTTTCAATATATAGAACTACTTGATTCTACAAATGTTTGTATTTGTCAGATTGACGAGTCGATCAATGAAAATAGTATTTCATGGCAAGTGAATTATAAAAATTTGTATGGAATACATGATTTAATAGAGCGATAACATTTCTGGCATCTCAATAAGTTGATTGGATGACCAGAGAATCACTACGGTACATCTTCCTTCTTACCTCAACTATAAAAAGGATCTTTCAGTTTTAGTCCATGAAACCAATGAATTAACAGAGTCACTATCATGAACAAATAAATTAAAACATGAATTCGCGTAGTAGGGAATTATCTGGCTAGAGTTAAAACTGTATTTGGAGAAATGGTAAAATGAATAATTAACCGGCCACCGGTTACGCCCAATAGTTATATCTTTATCAGTAGAGTCTCATTTTCTGGCAGCCATTCTCTTTGCACTCAACTTTATTCTCTCTCTCTTTATCTCTCTCTCTTTCTCTCTTTCTTTCTCTCTCATTATCTTTCTTTCTCTCTCTCTCTCTCTTTCTCTTTCACTATCTCTCTCTCTTTCTCTCTCACTATCTTTCTCTCTTTCTCTCTCTCTCTCACTATCTTTCTTTCTCTCTCTCTCTTTCACTCTCTCTCTCTCTCTTTCTCTCTCACTATCTTTCTTTCTCTCTCTCCCTTTCTCTTTCACTATCTCTCTCTCACTCTTTCTCTCTCACTATCTTTCTCTCTTTCTCTCTCTCCTTTCCTCTCTCTCTCTCTCTCACTCTCTCTCCAGATTTTGAAATTAAAGGGAAAACAAGTGAATTGATCCATTTAAAATGTGTATTTAGCCTGAACAATAGTAGTCAATTCTTCTTTCTAGTGTTAAAAACGTAAGCAGTTTATAAGAAAACACCGTAAGGTGCTCATATCTCTTATTTTCTTATAACACCTCTATTCATAGAACATGCAGAAACTAGGAACCTGGACAGCTGATCTCAAAAATGGCTCTGACGATTTGCCTAGAAATTTAACAGTTGATACATATATCTGAGAAAAGAACTACTAGTTGGCCACACAGAGAAAACTATAGTTTGTGTGTTAAAATTTTTCAAAGTAAAAAATATATTAATGTAAATTTGGCTGGAGACGTTATCTAGGTCTAGAGCCAACATGGCGTAGTCAGTTGTATTACCGTAGGGCCTATAACAATAAATTTAAAGTTGCTTCAATTTGATTGAATTGTATAAGCGTTGCTAATATTTGTACGTAAATCTAATATAGATTAAATCTAGATCCTACATCTAGAAGTAGATGTTGACTAGATTAACAGTTCTCAATCAGAACTTTAGTTCTACTGGTAGATCTAGATGTCCATACAATAAACAATAAGGTACATAATCGCATAAGCATATCATCCTGGCTGGCCGAATAAAAAAAAAAGCGTAACGGTTTTATGGGCTCGATACCTAAATTGAACCAAAAATTTTTAATAATTATTTTGTTTTATTTGAAGTTCAATAATGGAGTTATTGTCTTTGATAAAAATATTGTAAACGTTTTTCTTGTTATTGCAAAACAACAACAACTACAAAAACAATAACATTTACAAAAAAAAAAAAAGTAAATCAATAACGAAACATCATGATCCAAACATCTCATAGAGCTATAAGATAATAAAAGGCAGTTTTTAAAATGTGATTGAAATGTCTACTGTTGTGTATAAAATTGTTGAAAATCTGCAAATTTATGAATGCTAAATTTCTGTTTGGCGTTTGGTGGTCAAGGCTATATAAATGCAAAAAAAAGTTGACCCGTGTTCTATAAATAGCATTCCCGACTGTCCGTCAAACCCACGTAGCATTATGCAGGCTCGGGGTCAACAACTGACCCCCTTCAGCTGGCGCTAATAGGTTTCAATGTCCTCCTTGTGAGATCCCTGCGCCTCACCTACCCCCTCTTTTTCAAAGCAGAACCACGAATGCACACCCCGTCAAAGAAAGCAGGAGGGAGGGATGGGGGGGGGAGCATCTGCTGACCTTAACTTTCAAAGAAATGGTCCGCGGGGATTTTAAACATAAGAGAGAAAAACATTTTGTAAAGTTGGAAACAAAATAAAGGAGAAAGGAAAGACAGAGAGATGAATTAAAGGATGAGAGTGGTCGACCCTGTCCTCGGGTCATTCACTGGTATGGACAAGGAGATCGGCTAAAGACTACTGAACAGCAGAACTGTGAGCTATTCTACAGAATGCTTTTTGCTTATGTATATCATTAGTCATACGATGTTGACCTCCTCTTTCTGCTTACCTGCAATGACAATTGCTGTAAAGGTGAATAAACCCAATGCAGATCAACCTAAAGTGTTATTAAATATTGTTTTTCATACAGGTTAGTATGTTTCTGCATATAATAAGCATACTTTGTATAAGAAAACAAAAGTTTAAGTTTATAGAATAAACAGACGGTTTGACACCACAAAACATACGTTTTTTTGTTTCTACGAATACTGTTCAAAAGAAAACTAATTAAACAGATGCGGATACATGGCGAAATTATATAAATTAGGTAATTAACTAATTAAAAACTGCTACAATGTCTCTGTTTCGTTTACTTTTTGTTAAAGAATGTATTAACATTACAGCAACAATTCACCATCACAATTCAAAGCGAAACACCAAGCAGCATCCTAGCAGAACTCTAAAACACTTGGGCCGCGTTTCTTTGGAACGTATAGTACAGAAGTATATAGCGCAGGATAAATGAAAGCATGTGTTTCTTCTTGTTTATCTTAAGAAAAGAATGGGGGGAAAAAATGATATTTCTCTTCTTTTTTTTAATTACATATTTGAACATGCAATCTAATTATCATTATTACTATTGGTAATCAATGCAGTTTATTGTAAAAGCATTTAATGTAATGTTTTTAATGTAATTTAATTTTACTTTAATGTATTGTTTTTAATGTAATTTAATTTTACTTTAATGTAATGTTTTTAATGTAATTTAATTTTACTTTAATGTAATGTTTTTTTACATTTGTTATCTTTGATAATTCTTTTTTTTTTTTTCATGGAAAAGCCACTACTATATTTGTGAAGTATGTCTGTCGTTTTTTTAAATCTTATTTCATCATAAGTGCCACGTCTAATTTGTACAAAGCTAAATCTTTATAATGTAAAAATAAAGTAAATCTAATTTATGCTCTGACGTATAAACCAATTATAAAGTAAAATAAAAAACATTTTATAACTATTCAAAATCCTTTTATACTACCCGGTATTCTAGTTCTAATTTTTAGATGCATAAAAAATTGCTCACTTAGGGCTCAAGATTTCTCCTCAAGGGGATTAATTCAACTTGTACCACCAGATATGTCAAATACGATTTCTTTCCCTTGTTCAAGAGACTAAACAAAATAATTAATTATCAATAGTTAATTAACTAACTGGTTAATTTTTTAAACTGATTCTTGTCCTGTCAGGTAAAAGAAAGAATTGTGCAAAGTTTTAGCTTAATCCGAGATTGGGGTCTGGGAGAAATAACACGTACAGACTTTTTACCAGACAGACAGCCAGACAGAGTGAGTTGATATAAGCTTTGTAAAAAAATATCTTAAATTATTGGATCTACTTGCAGAAAACTTTGTGCTGCTGAAATTCCACACATACACACGCGAACACCCACATGAACGCAAGAAAGAAACAGAAGAAGAAAAAGTTGCAGTCAATTTATCTGCGTGTTCTTACCCTCTGATGACCTTTCAGTTCGCCACTTCTCCCCCTCACCCCCCCCCCCCTTTTCTTTTCTCTCTTTTTTTTTTTTTTTTCATTTAAAAGAAAAAAAATATATTTCAAAAGTCTGGGAAGAGGATAGTTACCAAGGGGAAGTAATGCATGCTTCAGTTGACCTTAAATAACTGCAGTTGTGGAACCTAAGGGGGAAAAAAGTTGTTTGCGCAGAACGCCTTCCTTCATGTTCAACATGTTCCAGCCAACGCGCCACGGTAACAGTGGCGCATTAAGGGTATGGGGTGTTAAGGGCGGAGGAAGGTGCTGATAGAGAATGGCAAGCGGGAAAGGGGGGGGGTGGAAAAAAAAGTATGGTTGAAATGCTAAAGAAGGACAAAAAAAAGCGCTCCATTAAATCATAAGTCTGCTCAGGTTGACCTTCGGTTACCTAGGTCTAACCTTTTCACGACGGGGGGGGGGGGGGGGGGGGGTCCCTACCTGGGCCACTCCTGACACTAATACAGTCTGTTAACTGCAGCGTTTCACATGTAAGACAAGAAGGGTAGGTAACTCGGTATCACACCAACAGACTTTCCAAGACTTAGTCTGTACAACCTTGAGCCATGACAGTCACACAAAGAGTTTACTATGAATGAGGTATCTCCATTTGAAGAATTCTACGACATCCAGAGATATTGTCCGTACACTATCTTTCTTATTTGGAGATATTCACGATTAACTAAACAATGTCAAGGACATGAACTTCAATGCTGCCAACTGATGAAAGAAAAAAAAATGCTAAAAACGGAAAAGCTTAGAAAAAAGTGCTAAAAAGTGCATGGTAGATATCTTAAAAAAAACATAGCTCATCAACAATGTATTTATTCTTCACTTCGGTTACACCAAAAATCTAGCTATCTATAGTTTTTTTCTGCCATTGATGCGATTCTGTAATACAAAAATACCGTGTTGTTAACATGAGTAGACTAAACTTTTTTTTTTGGTACAAGCAAATTAGAAAATTTGGACTTTTTAAGTCCTCGTGTCAGTTACTGTGTGTGGGTGTGTGTGTGTGTGTGTGTGGGTGTCATCGTCAACAACTCTTCATTTAAAAAAACAGCATGAAGAAAGGACAAGGTCATCAAGGTCATCAAGGTCATCAAGGAAACACGATTATTTTGTCCTAACAAATGTAAAATTTTTTACATATTTTTATTCTTAAAACACTTTTTTTTTGTAATTAATGAAAATGAATATTCAAAACATTAAGTGTATTTGTGTCAATTAGTTTGACTCAGTCATGTGATTAAATGACGACATCTTCTCAACTAGTCTTTATACAGGTCATAATTATATTGATGCGAACTATTCAAAACAGAAATATGTATAATATACAACGCATACAAGACATTGTCTTAAAAGAGGAAATATACGTGACCTTGAGCAACGAAAAAAAAAATTCAAGGCTCCTTTCCTGTCAGTAGCAACAACAATAACAAAAATTGTTTGTTCAAACTTATGTGAGAAAAAGAATCAAACGTGTGTATGCAACCTTGTAACAATCACACACAAACACACACCCATTCACACAAAGAAACAAAAGAACTATTTTTGTTAAATTATAATGCAAATCCTGTCTGCCTCCACTGCTGCTACACCCCCCCCCCACACCTACAGCTCAACTTTCTTTCGTAACTCTTCTCTCACCTATGTAACTCTTCTCTCACCTATGTAACTCTTCTCTCACCTATGTAACTTTTTGTTTTTACTTGTGGAATTTCCCTTTTTCCCCGTGCCTGTAGGTATGCCCTCCCCTCGTCTCTTTTTAGTTTCGTACTTATCCAATATTCTTTTTCAGTGGTTCTCACAGTTATTATGGTACTCAGCTACTAATAAGACCAATGTGAGAGCCAAAAAAAAATCGATATAGTAAATAGTGTTCTATAGTTCATTGGATCCATCCATCCATCCCAATGGCGCTTCAGCCCATGGAGGGCTCTGGCCTGCTTCAACACATCCCTCCATTCAGATCTCTCATGGGCCTTTCGTCTCCACGCCCTAACCCAAAGCTGTTGCAGATCGGCCTCCAAATCATCAATTCATCGCATTCGGAGTCTTCCTTTGGGTCACCTGCCTTTTGGTTTTTGCCTGTATACAATTTTCGCTCCTCATTGGATATCGTAATTAATTGTAACATTTGTTTAATATTAGTTACTTGACACACAGTCGGAACCGAGTACACAATTAACTCATAAAATAGTAATGTATAGTATTCATTAATACCTGCCCCAGGACGATCATTATCCGCTGGCCAGACAAGATCTTGAATGAAGAACTGTGGCAAAGAACAAAGCAGCAGTCCATTGAAGTAGAAGTGGATAGGCCACACTCTCCGTCCTGCAGTACAAGGTAAGCCCTCACCTACAACCTCCAAGGAAAGAGGAAGCGTGGACGGACCAGAAATACCGGGAGCAGCGATTTGGAAGCAGATACCAAGCTGATGGGAAAGACGCGGGGACGCTTGGAGATACTTGCCCAGAACCGAGACGCCTGGTGGAAGCTGGATGATGGTCTATGCTCCAGACAGGACCACTGGAAGATATGAAATGTATTGAGATGAAATGAGTACAGTTTAGAGTATAATAGCAGAAATGATGCACTTTAAAATACACATAAAGTCTCTCTCTCTCTCTCTCTCTCTGTGTGTGTGTGTGTGCGTGCGTGTGTGCGTGCGTGTGTGTGTGTGTGTGTGTGTGTGTGTGTGTGTGTGTGTGTTAGGTAAGTTAAATTTCAGAGGTTTAGAGCCTGGGATCTTTCAAATGGAAGGGGGTGGGGGGGGGGAAGGGGCAAACGATGTAAAAGTTTTTATTGTCGACGTTGAACGAGAAGGACATGTGGGGCCCAGTGCAACGACCAACCACCAGAGTCCCCCCCCAACAAATGTCAGGTATCCATTTTAGATGGGTACATTCATGGAAGAGAGAGAGAGAGAGGATATGTGTGTGTGTGTGTGTGTGTGTAATTTTCCTGACAAATATAATGGCCTCATTAAAAAAAAAAAGATTTTCAACCTATACAAAAGTTTGTTTGTTTGAAATGTTTCTAAATTGTTGATCATTAAAGTGAAGGGGCATTTGATAATTCTAAAGTAACTCTGTAGATAGATTGGTTAGCTTGTTTCTATGGGAACCTCTGGACCATTCATCGTGGAGATGCCCGAGGATGCTTTTCTACATTCCACAGTGCCATGTCGTGGCCTCATCCTTTTTTTTAATATTTTAAACAAACCCCCCCCCCAACACATTGCTGCGACCAACGCCATAATGACAATCTACCGTACTGCATCACTCCCCATTTCGTTTCAACGTAGCTCCACCCTCTTTGCGCCCCTCTTCTCATTGACTTATAGTTGTGTTTTTTTTTTCTTGCGCTTTGACCCTCCATCTGACCCTACACTACCTTGTGACCTAGATCAACAGCAGAGTAATGCATGCTTTATGGCAGAGGTTCTCAAACATTTCTATCAAACACCTTACTTTGTATACTTTTAGTATTTTTGTGTGAGCTAACAAACCTTCGCTATTTCAAAATGATTACCTTATATTTAAAAAGTGGTGTAATTCAACTACTGAACTATTAATTAGCGAACTTTGCAGTTTGGCGAAATGTTCTTTACAATCTCTTTACCTGGAGTCGTGGCATACATAAAAAGTACAACGCCTCTCTTTCTAAACAATACCATAAACATGCATGTATGTAACTCTGCCGGACTAAGTAAAACAAAGTACGGTTGGGCCACGAGGCCTTCGTCAGCTACAAAACAAAACAAAAAGACAAACAACACAAAATTATTATTAATTAACTTATCTGTCCGTTGTTGTTCACTATCGAGACAATATTGATTAAGTAATTACTCTAAGTATCAAAACAAATTGATATGTCCAAGAAACAACAGCAATTAGAAAGCGAACAGCATTCTTGAAATTTAAATAATAAATAGTAAAAATAAACAAATAAAAACAACGCTTATAGTAAAACGCACTAAGGAGAAGAAAATAAATAATAATAATAATAAGGCTTGTCTTTGAGTCCGAAGATTAATGAGGAATGCAGTATTTCCCTTGCCTTCGTGGTCCCAACTGTGACCTATTAATAAATTAAAGCGACCTATATATATTATAACTAGGCTGGACGTGTCGATATCTTAACCCTATACAAAAATGTCGTGTAAAAATGTAAAAAAGCTGAAAAAGGTCTTCTAGGAGGCAATAAGATAAAAACTTTACCTCTAACATTTGTAGGAGGTAATATTATTTATATATTCAGTGGCTATACACAATTGTATCATTAAATTTATTTTTTTTAAAGAACAAAACATGTCCCCATTGACAAATATGTGATACATTTACAAAGGGCATTGCCCCCCACCCTCCTTCCCCAATAAGATTCTTTGCTTTGGCAGATCAAAAAGGTCAAAGGGTATGGTCATTTTCTGTTGTTTCAGTTATCCATTGTAAGCCAATCCTGACACATGCTTCAGAATGATAAGAATGTGTGAATCGCTTCTGTAGAACAGGGTCGGCTATCAGAGCAGCCCTGGGGTCTCCCGGAGGTGGACGTCATGAATCATTCGGACATATGACTTTGTCACCTTGTGTCACACCGGGCCAGGTGACTTTTGTCGCCCTTGCCTCTACCCGATATTTGGCTTGGTCATCGTCTTAGACGCGGACGGGAAGAAAAAAAAAAGGCTGTCCATTCAATCGGACATGACAACTTGGTTCTTCATATGAACATCAAGACCCCACCCTCTTCTACTTCAAGGTCATGTGAGGTTAAGACGCTGGTCCGCCCAGAGGGGCTAAACATGAGCCGCCCCGTTCAATCTACGGACTCCCTCCGCCACACGAATACTAGCATTCAGTGCCCCCTCGAGCCTTCATTTTAGACATCCACCGTACAATACACTCCCTCCCCCCAATTTCACCATCTTCCCAGATACCTGAGTTGTTTTTTTTCCTCTACTTTCTTAAGACAGCACGTGTCGCGTGGCGTCAATACAATTCCGTTTAACTTTTCGGGCAACTGTAGACAATAGAGGCAGCCATGAGACAGAAAATAAAGGGTGACTACTGCAGGTCTTCAAGGGCACAACTCTGACGGAAGAATAATAGCGCACAATCGTGGGGCAGAGCTGACAATAGAGACTTGGGATCTCTAGATAAAAAGAGATCATCTCTAGAAGCAGTTCATGCAGATACGAATGCTGAAAAGATCTTTCTCGGCGTATTATTTCTGAGAAGGTTAGCTTTTGTGTTTTGCATGCCATTGCTGCAAGTTCAAATCTCCCATGCTTCACCTTCAACTTCACCTACCGTTGGGCACCACACAGGATTTGTCAACCGTCTTTTTCCATTCCTCTCTGCCTTTTTGACCCTTAAAAAGATTTGAAAAGAATGGAGACCGTTCTCTGTCTCAGAATAGTTTTGACTCTATTATGCAGACAGAAGTACACGTCTTATTCCTATATAGTGCAGTCTTTAGAAAACATCTCATCTGAACAATAAGTTAGGAACCCCTTCAAGATAAATGCACAGAAACCTTTTCTCAAATTGTCACTGTTAGATTAATGATATATATATTCAAGTCACCGATATACGAATTCATCTGTCAACGAGATTATATAGTATCTAATTCACCCAAATATCTCATTCACCCAGTATCTAATTCACCCAGTATCTAATTCACCCAGTATCTAATTCACCCAGTATCTAATTCACCCAGTATCTAATTCACCCAGTATCTAATTCACCCAAATATCTAATTCACCCAGTATCTAATTCACCCAAGTATCTAATTCACCCAAATATCTAATTCACCCAGTATCTAATTCACCCAGTATCTAATCTATCAACAGTATCTGGAAGAAACAGTTTTGTTTTGTTACTTTAAAGCTATTTTGTTAATTGGATGAATTAACAAGATTACTGTATACCTATGTCTATTACAGTCTATTATTTTCATTTCAACTTGTCCATATGTCTCTCTCTCTCTCTCTCCCTCTCTCTCTTCACGCTCCCCCTCCTCCAAACATATTTTTATCTCATTCTTTTTTGTTCTTCTTCCTATTAATCAACTTGTTTCCTTTTCTCTCTCAATAGTTCTCTCACTCTCTCTCTCTCTCTTTACCTAGAGTCCATGTGTTTCCCAAACTGTGTTCCGCGGATCCCTAGTGTTCAGCGAGGCCTCAATAAGTGTTCCGCGAGGCCTCAATAAGTGTTCAGTGAGGCCTCAATAAGTGTTCAGCGAGGCCTCAATAAGTGTTCCGCGAGGCCTCAATAAGTGTTCAGCGAGGCCTCAATAAGTGTTCAGTGAGGCCTCAATAAGTGTTCAGTGAGGCCTCAATAAGTGTTCCGCGAAGCCTAAATAAGTGTTCAGTGAGGCCTCAATAATTGATCCACGAACTACTGGCATAATTAGTAGGCCACCATGTGAATTATTCTCTCTATAAAAAAAAGTGTTCTGCTAAATACTCAGAATGTGCGAAGTGTTCTGTTAAGGAAAAAGTTTGGGAAACCGTAGGCCTCTCTCTCTCTCCCTATCTTTATTTAGACTTATCACGCACTCTCTCTCTTTCTCTCTTTATATAGACCTATCATTCTCGCTGTCCCACTCATATCTCTCTTCCATTCTCTTTTTTGCGACCTGCATTTTTCTTTCTCTTTTTTATAAATCTTGTTCCGTATTTAATCGTTTTTTTTTAAATCTTTCCGTCTGCAGCCTCCTCCTTCCTCCTCCTTCTCTTCACTCTGTCCTAGTCTCATTCTCTTTACCACTTATCTCAATGGGGCGGCCATTGTCCACACAAACTTATGCCGAGAAAACGATAGTAGCTCTCGTGTCAAGCTCAAGGGAGAGAACTCACGAAAAAGGGGAAAAAGTCAATGAAACGACGATTACTGTCCTTGACTCTGCCCAAAAAGAAAAAAGAATCGTATTTTTTTTTTATCATCATAAAACATAATTGGTCAGTGCGTGTTGGGGTGTGTGCGGAGTGGGGGGTATAGTGGGGGGCCAGGGAGCTAGGGAGTGCAGACAAATCAATGAGTTAATAAGACTACCTATGAATGTGATTTTTTTTCCTAAGAGTAAAAGCTAACAATAGTGGTACAAATCATGAACGCTGCTATCCAAGCACATGTATGCTAGGAAAGTTGAAGGTTACAGGACAGGGGAAGAAGTTGACTTGTTGATTTTGATTAGCTGATGTGGTGGGGTGGAATAGGTCCATTAGATGAAGACTCCTTCACATTTTGACCTACATGATTATAACTGAAATAATTTGTTTTTATTTGGTTTAATTTTGTGTACATTTATTTCAGTTCACTTAGAAGAGACCCCCCCCCCCCGCCCTTTTCCTCCTTATCATCAGTTTCTCTCTGTCTTATGTTCTGGTTACAATGTAGGAACTTGCACTCTGGT
The DNA here is from genome assembly GCA_036873155.1 of Biomphalaria sudanica. Lineage (NCBI taxonomy): Eukaryota > Metazoa > Mollusca > Gastropoda > Planorbidae > Biomphalaria > Biomphalaria sudanica. The sequence goes on along the minus strand of JAZGLO010005242.1, from coordinate 996,201 downwards.
GGTATATGGGACGTGTGGTTTGCAAAGTTCAAGGCCGTTGTTCTGTCTATACCAAGGTCGTATGTCTACATTTTCTAGTCTCTAACGTCGTAGAAATGTCCCTTTTAGACCTTGCGATCTATGGGGGTCAGATGACGTTAACGAGAGTATCACGTGGCCAGCACAACTACCTACCGCCTTTACTGTCTCCAACTAATGAACAGTCTAGGACTTCAGGTACCTACAAAAGTTGAGTGGACGTCCTACAAAAAAAAACAAGTCCCCTAGTTTTGGAAGCTAAGTATCTACCACTGAGCCACCACATCCCTATGTGACGTGACAAACAAAACTTATACAAATGATTTTATTAGAAGTTTTTTTTTGTTCTGTTTTGTTTTTTGTTTTGTTTTTTATTCTAATTCTAAAAAATAGTAAGTGTTACTCAAATTTCTTAAGTAGCCTTGGGGCTAGTAAGTTCTGGACACATCAACACCAAAAGTCTTGCAGATCTGCGTCTTCAATATGCATAGAAGTTTAGAGGAACCTCACGGGTCGTACGTTCCCCGCGTGCCGTACGTTGAACAATCAGTTTAACATTTGAATTTCAACAGCAAGGAAGAAACACATTATGACGTCCATGACTTCTAGCTTGAAACTCGTTATAGAAGGCCTGAACACTGACCTGTTACGTCACAACCCGTGGGCAATTTAGATCAATAGCTCGTATCCAGATGTCAGGTAAAAACGACGTGGCAATAAGCAATTGGTGTATACTGCCCACAGGTTGTGACGTTGCAGATCAGTGTTAAGACCTTCTATAACGAGTGGTCTCGCTTTTAGTATCAGTGTCTTCTGCTGATATCAGACACGAGTGAACTCCATTTCACCTGCTATGTGAATCTTTAGATTTAAATATAAAACAGAAAGTTGATGGTCAATGCAGCACGCTGGGATACATTTTTTTTTAAATTAAAGAAAATTCTCCACCAATGAAAACAGAAGAGCCTATTGAGGGAACAAAAAATTGAGACGCTATCAAGAGATCATTTTTAAAGTGGCTGTCGTCCAGTGGTGAGATGACCAGTGTTAAGGACCGGTCCTAGACCAGTTCAAGACAGGTCAAATCATTCGACTCTTGACTTCTTGACTAATGGTCATCTTCTGACATTAACAAGTGGTTAAGAGATGGCCATATAATTCCATTCTAGAAAACGTTTTTTTTTTAAAACTAAAATCGAAGCGAAGTTGACCTTAACATAAAAACAAATACCAATAACATCAGTATAACATATATATTATCAATTGTTTAACAGATAAGTTGTTGTTGTTTTTTTTAAAAGTCATATGCTTTGGTTTGCAAATTTCCATGTGTGTGATCGTTAAAAATATATTTCAGTTTCAAAATTGTCTGTCATTATTTCTGTCAAAATGCCAGTCACTGTTATTTGTTAGTCGTATCACAGGCCGATGGATACACACTTGAGGCCAAGGAAAATTCCCTACCGAGAACAGACTTAGATGGCGAAAAAAAAAATCTAAATCAAACACCGGCGGACAATGGTTATGTCTGCGCTGGATGTGGCAAAGTATGTGAGTCACAGATAGGGCTTCGTAACCATGGGAAATACTGCATTCCTCACATCTCGCACTCGAAGGCAATCTTTATTATTACAGGAAACGAAAGCGAGTACTGTTTGTGAAATTATTTAGATTAATCTAGTGAGCAATCATTAGCTTAACAAATTTTATCTGACCAGGGCATTTTGGCTTTTATGCTTTGGAATTCCTATATCAGTTGCTAAGTAACGGGAACATATTGATACGGACATTGCATAGTTCTTCTTATTATTTGTGTTTCGTTTCGTTTCGTTTCAAAATAGCTGCAATCGATTGTTTTTTTACGAGGCTATCAAAGGGCAGTACAACGTTCAACCGCAATTATTTTCCCAGAACGTCTAATCTGCTGCACATATTTGCTTCTAAATTAATTTAAAATCGCAGATTTCAACTGGAGTTAAGTTTCATAATTCTGGTCCAGACGTATTTGATTAATTTATTGACATTGACTGCCTTTGTAGCGCATCCTTGCTTCTAGCTGAAAGTAGAAATGAAATCAAAGTGAATTGAAATTGACACTCACATTCAAGACATTGCAATTTTATATGTCATCAACTTACTCTGTCTGTCATTCTGTCTGTCATAAAGTTTGTACACGTAATTTCTCCAACACCCATTCTCGGATCAAGTTAGAACTTTCAACAATTACTAATTGTACCTGACAAAACATGAATCAATTAAAAAATTAACCGAGTAGCCAATTAATTATTGGTAGTTAATTATTTTGTTTGATATCGAATATGGGAAATAATTTCTTTATCATTAAGATATATAGTAGTAAGTGCGGAGCTCTTCCCCTTGCATAAGCTTTGTTTTTTTTTTTAAAGATTTTTATATATTTTCCTTGTTTTAAACTGCATTCTAGTTTGAATATTTCTTATATAAAAAATATTGCTTAGAAATTTTAGTGTTTTGGGTTTGTCTGTGCAAGGTTTGACCGTGATAACAATTTACCTTTATTTTATTTTTTTTGGACAATAGGAAATGTAGATAAAAAACTACAAGACAATTATAAACAAGGACTGATGAAAAAAAAAGAAAAAAAACAACAACAACGTGAATTATGTTCTGAACCTTTTGCAGCCAATTAAAAGAGCGCATAAAGAGTCAAACAAACGACCAGGCAGAGATGAATGACTTTAAAGTTTGCTGTTGAATACATGCTCGTAGAACTACTACATTCCCACCAGGGGACTAACAAATATTATTAGAACTTTTTTTTTTAAAGGGCAAGCAACTCGCAAATAGGAGGAAGGAACTCTTTTTTTTTTTTTTACTTGGTTTTATATTAACTGGGAATGAATGCATCAGTTGGTGCCTTTCCATAGGCCAGTGCAGCTGACCACAGGAGTCCGCAGTGGGAAAAGTCTTTGCTGTTAGATTATTAGCCCACTTAAGAAGGGCGAAGACGCCTGGGTTTCCAGTGGGCAGTCATTCTGGGAGTTGTAGCCCGTTAATTCGACTATTTTGTTGTTGTTTTTTTTCTATGAATCATTTGAACAACGAGAGACGTGTCTAGCTGTCAGACAAAAATATAAACACAAGAGACACGGACAAAGAAATACTAAAAAGAAATAAAGAGAAAAAGGTCGAGAGGTCAGCCAAATTTAGATTCTCCTAGTGCAGGGGTGGGCAAATTACGGACGGCGGATACCTACAGAAAACAGGTTTGCCACAGATTATACATATTAAAAATACAAATATATTAAAAATAACTCGTTGAAATATTGAAATCTCCCTTTCCTATCACTTATGATGAAGATAGGAAAGAAACATTGTCTCTACATGTCATTCAAAAAAGCTTAAAGTAAACTTAGATTATTCCTATTGGCAATATTTCGAAGTTTACTGTTAAATATTCAAACTCAAGCCACTATTTATCCAATGCTTTGAAGAACTGTGTTGAAAGTCTTGGGTTAGCTTGGAATGAAATGACAAGGGTTAACAGCTGAGAAAAAAAGCTTTTTTTTTAATAAATTAAAGAAGATCAAGCTGCATTTAATATCAAACATATTAACTTATTTATCTCAGTGATCAACCTTATCAGGGCTAGGGGTCATCAACCACAGGCAGTTCCGAGAAGTACTTGAAGATTTGGAAACAAAACATTCCGATGTTTGGTACCACAGCAGTATCCTCTGGCTTAGCACGGGCAAGGTATTGAGAAATATATGCGATCTCACGGAAGAAATTGTAATGTCCCTTGAAGAAGATTGCAATGTGACGTTGTAACTAATATTTCTAATGAACTTGCGGAACTTGCAATCACATTTTAAGACATCAAGAACTGGGAGGCTGATTCAGCTCTAAAGGAAATATCTCCAAGCAAATTATGACATGAAAGAGAAGTTCCATTCAGTTATTCCGCGGGAGTTTTAAGGCTGCCAAAGCTGTTTTTCCACACTTTAAAAAACATTGATGCTAAACTTTCACATTTTTTTTGGTCCACATACATGTGAGAACAAAAGTTTTCTTGTTTCAAAATAATCAAGAATAAGAACAGGTCAATGCTGACTGTCATTTGAAAGCACTCACGAGGCTAACAGCTAGTAAGCTAGGTCTACAGTTCCCGAACATTATGCAAGAGTGTAAACAGTTAAACACTATAAATTAAGTATCCTACAATTGTATATATATATATATGCGGCCCCCCGTTCCCAAAATATTTGTAATGCGGCCCTCGATATGAAAAGGTTGCCCACCCCTGTCCTAGTGGTACGCGGAGTTTGATGACGATATCATGTTTCTTTTTTTATGGCTGTTTCTTTTATATATATATATATATTTTTCTTTATGAAATAAGTAATTATGACCATATCGCACAGTCTTCGTGGATTAATAAACAAACAAATGTACACTAGCTCAAAATGTTAATCTAATGTCGATTGGTCTATAAACAAAGACACATTTAAAAACACATTGATAAAGATTCTTTTGATCAAGTTGTTGAACATCTTAGTTTCTTGTTGCTTTTCTTTAACATTACTATATCTAGTTCCAAGAGAAGGATGATAAACTATTGCTAGTTCCAAGAGAAGGATGGTAAACTATTTGCTAGTTCCAAGAGAAGGATGATAAACTATTGCTAGTTTCAAGAGAAGGATGATAAACTATTGCTAGTTTCAAAAGAAAGATGATAAACTAATGCTAGTTTCAAAAGAAAGATGATAAACTAATGCTAGTTTCAAAAGAAAGATGATAAACTAATTCTAGTTTCAAAAGAAGGATAATAAACTAACGCCAGTTTTAACAGAATTGTGATAAACTATTGCTAGTTTCAAAAGAAAGAGGATAAACTAATGCTAGTTTGAACAGAAGGGTGATAAACTAATGCTAGTTTCAAAAGACGGTTGATAAACTATTGCTTGTTTAAGGTGGGGTTGATTAGTTTACTTTCAAAAGGAGGTCGGTTAAACGATGTTGATTTGTCAATACTTGTCTCAGAACGAGGTTGTTTGGGCAATGTTAGTTTCAAAACGAGGTTGATTAGTAAACAGACTAAGAAGACAAGAATGTGCAGGTGATTTCATGAAAAATACAAACAGAAACAAAAGAAAATGAAAAGAGGAAGATCGAGGGAACAAATTCAACAGTCACAGTCAACAAGGTCAAGGACACCATCTTTAAATATCTCTGGTGCCAAATACAAAATAAAACCACTTTGTGTTACAAGAGGAATACTGTTCAGCGCTTTGCTTCAGAACCGAGCGGGTCTCGGGTTTGAAACCTTGTGAAGACTGTGAATTTTAATGTTTAGGGTACCTCTGAGTCCACCTCTAATGGCTACATGACATTAGTAAAGGCAGCTGGTTGTTGTGCTGACCACAATACACGCTTGTTAACCGTGTCACAGAAACAGATAAGCTTTACATAATCTGCCCCCTATGGTCTGAAACTGGAACTTTACCTACAAGAGAGAATGCTTATAAATTTGATTATACAGTGCTGAAAGATGCATAAAAACAATTTTATGGCTTTTCAAACCAGATGCACCGGATGTTTGAAACACTGCAATAAATCACAAGACTTACAAGAAAAAAAAATGCATTAGTTTTTGGAACAAAACAAAAAATAAAATAGAATTAAAGTCTACATTTTTAGATTTCCTTTGATTATAACTTGACGGAAAGGAATGAAACAAACAATATAATTACTATGGGGTATATCAAATTGTTTTGTTTTTTAGTTTATCAGGGTTAAAACTGTTAATAAAACTAATCTTCAGACATTATAATTTTTGTGTAGCCTAGATTTTTTCAATTTGAACAAGTAAATTTAATATTTACATATGACTCTATGTTCAGGTCTTGGTGTAAAACTCAAGTCCTAATGTTGTCTTACCATTCTCACCTGCTACTTTAATCACGAGGTCCTAACAGACGATCAAATCCACTTCCGTTTCTTTGTTGCAGAAGTGAACATGAAAAACCAAATTGAACAAATAAAATTTAAAAAAATTAACGAATCAAAACCAAAAAGAAACAAATATTTTTTTGTGCTTTGTTGTATGAAGTTCAAAAAGAAATATGCTTCTCTTAACATTCAACTGCAAGACAATTTAAAATTGAGGGGTTTTAGGGTTCATCGGGGTTTTGTATGGCACATTGTGAGCAGTGATTTTTTTTTTTTTACCAGTCAGACCGCATCAGTGGATCAAGCGTCTAGGGCAATGCTTGGGGAATTGAGCTGTTCAACATTGCTCAAAGCTATGTACACACGTTTCCAGGTGAGTGGTTTGTAAAGCCAAGCCTCAAATCTTCTGGTCCATTCCGTCAATTTTATTTTTGTTTAGTGGCAGAGTCCTTTTTTTTTTTTTTTGTTCTTTTTTTCCTACGTGGCTTTGTTTTCTAACCTTATTTCACCTGCATCTATAGGTTAGTGCTCAACCCCTCAGTCCCCTCCTGAGCACCTTATGACTCCCATCACCTACCCATGAAAACACGTTTGTTAAGACAGCGCTGTAGGTTCTGATCTGACCTTGGGGACGTGAATTTAAAAAGATGCGGGGGGAGGGGGGGGAGAGAGAACAAATAGGGTAAGGTCTCTTGGTTGAAAAAGGTCGTGACCTTAGTCCGAGGCGCCTATTGCAATCATTTACAAAACTTTTTTTTTGGAACTGATGAAAGTAAAAACAAACTAGAACAGGAAAAACAAAAAGAATAAAAAAAAAAACAAAGCTTATCTAAAGGAAAGAACCGATAACTACTGCCAATTACCCGAAAATTACAGGGTTTAGCTCTTTTTCTTCTATATAAAACAAAATTAATTAGTTAGTAATAAATTATTAACTAATTGATTAATTGTTATCGACTATGAATAATTCTGCAACATGTCAACTTGATCCGAAGATAGGAAATGGGAGAAACAGCGTGTCAAATCCAGTGGCGTAGCAAGGTACCCGTGGGCCCTGGTTCAATAATATGTTGTAGGGCCCCTCCCCCTAACCCAATAAGGTGAATGTAAAGTGAGACAAAACAATTGTGTAATTTGAATGTTTCGGTACATTTACAAAAAGACATTCCGATGCAAGTAGTGTACCATTCCTCTTAAAAGTAATTAGTAACAATGTCCTTACGTTTCATTCAGTTAGGACTAAATTCTACACATTTACATGGTACTAAAACACTTCTAGTTGAAAACCTTGAAATATCGATACAAACTATAATCCAATTCTAATCTAATTCTACTTCCATTATTTAACAGTAAATACATGAAACATTTTTCTGACCTTCAAATAGTGAAGTCTGTAACCAGGGCTTCTATTTCTAAACTTTTGACTGTTTCTCGCTCATTGGACAGACTTGATATGTCGTTGCATCCCTGAACAATATCCTATGGCAATATCATCAGGGTCTGATACGACTAGGAGAATGGTGGCATCATATATTATTTGATGTTGTTTTTATATCTTAATTGTCGTTTGCACTTGAAATGAAACTGGGCATTAACAACTCAAACATGATTACAATTTTTCCATGTCCATGAAATTTGTCAAGTAATTGTGAAACAATGAAAATGATAGTTCTGTAAAATACGTTGATTTTGAAAATCTTGTCTTAAATCTTGAATTTGAATTATTTCTTCCCAGTAGTTAGTGGTAGGCTCATCTCATTTCTTCCCAGTAGTTAGTGGTAGGCTCATCTCATTTCTTCCCAGTAGTTAGTGGTAGGCTCATCTCATTTCTTCCCAGTAGTTAGTGGTAGGCTCATCTCATTTCTTCCCAGTAGTTAGTGGTAGGCTCATCTCATTTCTTCCCAGTAGTTAGTGGTAGGCTCATCTCATTTCCTTGCGACGTTCCGCAATGGTGTAGAGCAACAAAAAAAAACTGTATCAAAACCCCAAGATCGAGCTACTTCAGCAGCTTCCTTTATTACTCTATAAAAGTCATTTCTCCAAAGATTAACTTCAATCTAGAACTTCTTCAGTTGACTTTCTGCTGCATGTAGGTCTTGCTGTTTACTTTCAAACATTTTGGACACAACTTTGACTGCGCTTACAATTGTGTACCTAACAATAAGTTGAGCAATATTATCAAGTGTTTCTAATTTTCCTCCAAGTGCTGCAGTTTCCAGGCATTCGTTTCCCTTTGAGGAACACAAAGTCATTTGTGTTAACTGCTTTAGGACATCAAACTATCTGAATCTCATGCTGTCAGAGAATCATTCCTTGAGGACCACCTTGAGGGCAACAGTTTTAGAGTGTCCTATGCTCTCCCTATTGTGTTCAAGACGCGCCCATCTTGAGATGATGTGAGCAAAAAAACACAAACACATTTTGAACCAAGTCCTTGAAATCTGCAACGTCTTTAACAAAGCTGACGGAATCATTTATGACTAAGTTTAAGTTTGTGGTTAGCACAGTGGGCATTACCCGAGGGCCATTGTACTATCCACTCATATTGGAAACACCAGTATAGCTTTAGCCTCGTAGTTTATTTAAGAATAAATTGGGATTATTCATTACTTGGAGCATTTGTTCAGCCAATTCTGGAGTTCTCATACGTATGAAAACATAGAAATGACTCTCTAATTGTTATTTCTTTGGGTATTTCCACATAGGAGATTACTAAAAAAAAATTCAAATTTGATAACTTTTGGTATGTCTTGAGAACAATGAATCAAATACTAAGCATTGGACAGAGAGTGACAATATTCCATTATCTCTAGCTTCTAGATCTTTGTTATAAACATGCTCTCTAATTCGGTTTCTCCATTCGTTGTAATAACACAAGCACGAGACCTATGTAACATGCTAAATATTTAATATTATTTGTTAGTCTACTAGGATAGATTTCATCTCCTTTTTTTTTTATTCTGTTGTTACAATTTTGTACACACTGCAGCAGACGACAAAACAATGTGATGAGGACTTACACTATTTGACAAGATCTACTTTGTCGGATCGGATGAAAAGTTTTAAAAAGACATTTTATTAATTCGGATTTTACTTTAATTTACTATAACAATGTCATATGAAAAATTAGTTACAATATATGAGCCATAATATGTTATGATATTAGGTATTTTAAATACGTCAAATAAAAGAAACAAATAAAGCTTTGAGAAAATTGAATATTTAGCAGATGTGGCGAAATTTTAATTCGTGACCACCATGGCCTTCTATATAGAGTCCCTATAGACCTTCTTGTATTGTTACTCCGTCCCCTTCCTTATTTGTCTGTATAACACATCAATATTTTCTTAACCAAACTCTCTCTCTCTCTCTCTCTCTCTCTCTCTCTCTCTCTCTCTCTCTCTCTCTCTCTCTCTCTCTCTCGCTCTCTCTCTCTCACCTCCCATTAATAATAATACGATCAATGGCAACACTAGTCCCCTCAAACGTACAGTAAGGGTTAGCCACCATGACAATAAACCTGATGGAGAGCAAATATTTACATTACAGTAATCCATGCCGTTGGTGCAGTAACTCGAGCTGAAAACACGGGTTATTGTTTTAAAACTAATATAAAGTTTCAGCTTCAACGGATAACTCTGAAAAGTTTTAACTTGATTCGAGAATGGGAGATATGGAAAAAATTATAATCCAACTTTTTAGCAGATGGACGGACAGGGTGAGTTGATTAAGCTTTACAAAAAAAGAAAAACACAAAAAAATAAGTTTGTTTTTTTGTCTGTTTAAAGTTTGTTTTTTGTGTGTTTAAAGTTTGTTTTTTGTGTGTTTAAAGTTTGTTTTTTGTGTGTTTAAAGTTTGTTTTTTGTGTGTTTAAATTTTTTTTGTGTGTTTAAAGTTTATTTTTGGTGTGTTTAAAGTTTGTTTTTTGTGTGTTTAAAGTTTGTTTTTTGTGTGTTTAAAGTTTGTTTTTTGTGTGTTTAAAGTTTGTTTTTTATGTGTTTAAAGTTTGTTTTTTGTGTGTTTAAAGTTTGTTTTTTATGTGTTTAAAGTTTGTTTTTTGTGTGTTTAAAGTTTGTTTTTCTACGTCTGTTTCTCTCTCGTCAAAAGTTGGCACCACGTTATTTATTCTACACCCATTCTCGGATCAAGTTGAAACTTTAAACAATTATTTATTGTGCCTAAAAAAAACAATAACTAATTAATTATTAATTAATTCCGGTTTTGTTTAATTATCCTGTTTAATATCGAAAAATAACTTCTACATTATTTAGAGTTATTAGAGTTATAGTTTTCAATAATAAGCTTTTCTTTTAAAAAATACTTTATAGTTTTTTTGTTTTGACTATTGTCTAGCACTACGTTGGTATATGTGTTGAAATAACTTTGAAGTCATAGAATGAAAGTCTACAAGTAAACATAAGATCCCCTTTCAGACCTTGCGATCAGTAAGGCAGATTGTCTAAAGGTTATCGGTTTCTATGTCTAAAGGTTAACAAGGGTGTTGTGTGGTCAGCACAACGACCAATCGCATTTACTTTTTTTTTCAACACTTCTAGTCTTGCCAAGTTTCTTCCACATAAGTTACCGGTTTGCGGGTTTTTTCAGAGCATGGACCAAAGGTTTTGAACTCACTCCCCGTTGATCTCAGGCAAACAACATGCTTCACTACATACAATAAGATTTATCTGTTTATAACTTTTAAAGATTATTTTGTCGTGTTAACTCTTGTGTTTTTCTGTCTGTTATGTTTCTATAGCTCCCTGAGCCTACATTATGTTGGCTAGCAGCGCTAGCGCTTTTTAAATAAAAGTATTATTATTGTTTTATTTTATTTTTTATAATTTTTTCGTAAATATATAGATGTAGATTTTTATTTTCTTGAAAATATTTTTTTTTTTCTGCTTATAACAAGGCAGACACATTTACTTCCACGTCCTGCGTCTGTTTACTTAACTAATGGAGGTCTCATGGCCTAAACGTCCTGTGTTGTTTACTTCGGTCCTGTAAGGGTGTCCTATATGTATGTTTATTGCATTTTTCTATACAGTTGCTCACCACTAAACAGAGGAGCAAACATTAATCACCGGCAAAAACCAAAAGGCAGGCGCCCCAATAGCAGACCACGAGTACGGTGGCTTGATGATGTAGAGGCGGATCTACAACAGCTAAAAGTCCGGGCATGGAGACGTAAAGCCCAGGATAGATCAGAATGGAGAGACGTGCTAAAGCAGGTCAGGGCCCTCCTTTGGCTGTAGCGCCACTGGGATGGATGGATGTTGTTCACCACTGCCTGGTCATGCAGTATGCGCTCTGGATTGTCTTTCGGTCGTCTCGCTAGTCCCGGGTTCAAACCCTGTCCAACCTCTGTCGTCCTGCGGGAGGTTAGAACTAGGAAGTGAGTTCTCTTCAACTCTGAAGGAACATCTGAAACATGTCAAACAAACAAACTGCACAAGTAAATCCTTATATATTTCTTGTCTTAACTTAGGTCGTGACGACCTATTATACTCATGGAGCATGAGCAACATACACCACAGGTATTCTTTCCCTTTCGTTCAATCTCGTAGCGATGAAGTTAAAATCCTTCAAGCGACACACAGATGACGTTAACGACTTATCTATTTATTAACACACAGCGTCATTGACAATGACAAACGGAAACTCCCGGTGTGAAGTTTTACTGGATCCTGACCCACATTTTGAAAGACCCTTTCATTCCTATTACCTTTCCAAACTACCAAACAGGAATTCATTCACGTTTTCCTCTCATTCAAGTTTAGGTTTGAAAACGCAGACAGACTTGGAGACCTTGAGACATGAGCGCAAGAAGTGCCCCCCCCCCTTTTCTTGTCCCATTCACTTCCTCTTATTAAGATAGAGCTCTTCGTGTCCTAGATTTTTTTTTTGTTCCGCTTGTTTTGTTTGGGGAGTTTTTTAAATCGGTCACGATTTTTTTTAAACATTTGACATGCGCGTTACCATGTATTGCCACATCCGTTCTCACAGGTTGATTCAAGACCGGTAATTAGCAAGTGGAAGAGTTTTCTTTCCTTTCTGAAACTTTTCTTCCCACCCTCCCCCCGGCCCTACCTTTTCCAAACCTGCCCGTAAAGACTCAGCAACAAGCACCATTTCCCTTAGATCCGTTGGGATAGATTTCAATTGCCAATATGGCCGACAAGAGCTTCGTTTTCGACACTCCGAAAAAAAAAATCAATTATTAAGACAAAAACTTCCGCTAATGTTTTGAAACCGGAAAGTGTTTTAAAAAAGGGTGTGGGGGATTGAATTAGGGTGAACTTCTTTCCCACATCGTTTAAACCTGTAATGATGACGTCATTAGAGGCAGATGATACCAGGAAGAAGCGTTCCCATGAGACAACGAAACAGTCAGAATTTAAAGCTGAAAAGATAGTAATTAATACAGCCTTGAACTTGTTGTCTCGATTATTTAGATTTTCTTTACCAACCATAGAACACATTATATTTTGTATTGTCCTGAAAAAAAAGTACGCTACTATCTCATAATTAATGTACTAATACTAGAATATAAAATGACATTTAATCACTTCGCTGGACGTCATGGTCAGAAGTATTCTTCATATGAACATATAATAGATCTTATAAATCTTTATCGCCAGATAAACTAATACTTTGAGTGAGAAATTCCAGACATTTGTATGGGGCTCATGTGTTATCTATAGAACTAGATCCGCGAAAAGCTTTACGAAACACTTCCAAGTCAAAGAAAGTAATGGATAAATGAATGCCTTAGTGCTTTGTAAAGCGCGGATATTTATAGCATGGGTATTTATAGGCCAGTGCGCATAATGCAATCAAATACTGAGCTTGCAGAGGTCTTGGAAAAATGTTTTATTAAGCTAATTTCTACAACAACGGATCGTGGATAGCAAAGCGCTGAAATGAATTATCTTTGCCTTGCTAGTTTCAAAATATGTATATTATTTTCCCAACTTAGAAGTTTATCTCAAGCGGAAAAACAAAGAAAAGAAAAATTAGCGTTTGCGCGCGCGTGTGTGTGTTTAGATGTGAGGGTATTTTTTGTGGCGGGGGGGGGGGGCGGAAAGTAGGAAATGTTCTCCCAAAAATGTTATAAGCCCCTGAAGTGACAACGTATTAAGTTATGTCTAGAAGCTTAATCCTCTTTTCCTAGCGCACACCATTCTACTTTTAGAAGCAGATTTGTAACCTTCATATTTCGTTAAAAAAATGAATAAATAAAAACAAATCGGAATGAACATATTCATAATAAACAAGGTTACAAAGACAGTTTGTGTGGAAACACAAACTCAAAATCGGCCCCCGAAGTGGTCCACCCAGGCAGGTAAAAAGGCAGATTTCAATATTTTCAGAAAGAACATACAAATGAAATTCTATCAAAGACAAATGACAGAGAAGAATGGAGAAAGAAGGTTGACAGAGCTTGTGTGGTGCCCCAGCGGTCCAGCAGACCAAAGGATAGATCAATATGAGGTTAGATGTCAACCTGGCTTAACTAATGTCTTAAAATGAATATCTAATTAATTTAATTGTTTTGTAAGAGTTCAATCTTTTATTCAAATCCTCAAGAAAAAACATTTCCGTAAACAAACAAAAATCCTTTAGTTAAGTGTTCTATAGTGGCTATGTATAGTTACAGTTCACGCGATAATATGAAAAATTACTTATTAATTGTTGTTTTAAATTGTGTCCAATTTATATGCATACTAAATAGATTTTTTTTTCTTTTACAATAAGTAAAAAAAAATTGTGTGTGTGTAAATGTAGTATGTAGTAAGTATACTGACTTAACAATACAAATGTAGAAAAAAACATTTGTCAAAATGTGTCAATATATGTTGGCGTGTGTACTGAGGAGCCTCCCGTGTGTGTTACTATTAATAGTGAATAGTTGTTAAAGTGGTGTATTGGTATGAACAAACTGCTTGCATAAGTGATTTAAAAAAATAGATTTTTCGCTTTTAGAAAAGAAAAAAGTAGCCGTTGCATCAGAACTTTGAATGATCTAAACTATTATGATGTCGGATTTTCACTATCTTTTCCGGTTTACGAGACGGACGGACGAATAGACATTCCACTCGTTCAATATTAATAGTAAAAAACTGTAGCCAAAAGTACTGTTTTTTTGGCCACTTTAAGGTTACGACAAAAAGAATCTATATATATAATTCTCTTCTTCCCTCAACAGTGCATTATACAGTATCAAGTATTTCTGTCCACGAGAAAACAAGAGTAGTATTCACACTAAGGATGACTGGCTGCGCGCTTGACTGTCGCTTAAATGTATCAAAACCTGCCAGAACCCATATCCCTTTGTCCTTCGGGAGGTTTGTGTGTTTATATTTTTTAAATCCCCTATAAGTTTGAGTCTCTATATAATTTGTAAAAGTATAGTTGAGTCTAATGGAATATACAAATCCTACATTTTATGGAACTGTTAGGCAGGAGGTAAATATAAAGACAATGTCATGTAAATGTAAATTCTTTGCGGCTTGTACAAGCGACATCACTCATTCAGATATATCTTGTTATAGGATTAGCTCCCTTGTCCTCATTAATAGAAAAATGACTGAACTGATGCGCTGCTTAGGCTCAATGACAACTAGTTATCGGACATTTTATATTATATATTAACCCTTAAAGTGCTTCGCTGTTTTACATTGAGTGCATAGAAAATGGAATTACGATTTTGATGTTTAGAGGCTAAACTACCACATTCGTTTTAAGGGTTAAGAATCACACCTAAACAGAAGTTTTTAAAAAAAAATAGCCAACATTTTTTTTTTAGAATTATTTATGCATGAAGACATGGGGATATGAATTCCGATTTGGAAATGACAATAGTAAAGATTTACAAATGAGGAGAAAAAAGACTAGAAAATGCTCATAATTAAATAATGAAAAAAAAATGCCAACGGGAGTTTGTGTTTGATACAAACTCATAGGCAGCTCCGAAAGTCTATTTTTATGTTAGCAATACAGGTCAAAGGGAAAGTTTGAGATTTTGAGCACGACGAATATAAGAGTAGATTACAACAACTTTTTTCCAGAAAATTTAGTTTATATATAATGAAATATATATATATATATATATATATATATAATATATATATATATATATATATATATATATATATATATATATATATATATATATATGTATATATATATATATATATATATATATATATATATATGTATATATATATATATATATATATATATATATATATATATATAGATATATAGATATATATCTCCAAATGAATAGTTGTGGTTCTAAAAGAGTCTTGCACTTGGCTGTTTGTTCACATCTCCATACTCTGGTTTGAACTCTAAGTCTGCATGTGATGGTCTCTCACGATCATTAGTCTACGCTTACACCTTTATGATAAATGTGCGTTCTGGGTGTCACGTTTGCTTTTTTCGACCGAGCGGTCAGTTCCCATCGGTCAGCGGTCAGTGACTCAGTCCTGACAAATCCAGCACGTCAGTTTGCAGTTACAGATCAAACTAGACAACATCGCCAGTCTGTCCGTTCAGTCATCCCATGCACAATGCGCAAATTGCTAGTCCGCATTTATCTGAGTCTTGACAAAACCCCGTTAAAAAAAAAAAAAAGAAGAATCAACGCAGCGCGCACACTCCTAGGAAAACGGCATAGGTGAGGGAGAGAATTCAGGATGGGAAGTTTGGAGAAGCAGGTTTCTCATGGAACGCCACACAGTTGGTTGTGTCCCTTTGCAACGTTAGCAACCCTTACATGCTTTTGAGCCGTTAAACAACAGTAGAAAAAAAAACTCTATAGTGTTGGTATGCCATTGGAGGGGGGGGGGGGGTGAGATGTGGCTATAAAAAGAAACGGGTAGCTCCGATTCTTCTCATTGTCCAATGCTGTGGGTCGTTTCACAAACAAGAGAAAATCTCACACTGTGAATGAGACGATGGAGACGAAATGGAGGGGAGAGAGAGGGAGGTGGGAGAGATTTGAGTAACAAAGAATCTTGTCCATTGTTGAATGGGTGGATTCTTCTTTTGAAACCTTGTCAACAGGTGGCAATGCTCATCTTCTGGACAGGTAGGTGAATTGAGGAGGGGGGGGGCATTGAAATAAAACGGGGGGTTGGGGGGGGGGGAAGAGTGGGAATTGAAAGGAGGTGTCAGGGGCGGCTTAAAAACATGCAACGTTATATGCGGCCCTTTCATTAGCCTTTCGCTGTCAGCGACAATCTCTTTTCATCGCTGGGACGAGAAGGTTTTTTTCTTCAACATTCATGCAGCAATTCTTTTCTTCCTTTCTGTCAGCTCCGTCTTTCTATCTCTTTACATTTGTCCTTGTGTTCTTTGCTTGGAGTGGACACTGGTTTGTACGAAAAAAAAAAAAAGAAGCTGGACGTGGTCAACGAGGCACCTGAAGGCCAGACAAGATTTGAGGTTGATATGCCCACGTCATTTATTTGAAAAAGACAAAATAATTTTTTTTAAAGGTGTGTGTGGGGGGGGGGGAATGGGCGGAGTTTCAAAAGGTGAAGAGGTTAATTTATTATGTGAACAGAAACAGAACAAATGGAAAGAACAAAACAATGTATCTCTTGCAAGGAAAACAATAAAATAAAACTAAAAGTTAAAAAAAAAAAAAAACTGTACATACGCATAACATTAAAATACAAATGTATTACAATAAAACTTTATTACAATATATAACGACGTACTAACCATGTATTACAATAGACCGTGTGGTCTATAAGGCAGATGATGTAAAGGTCATCTGTTTTTGTCGCCTAAGGTTAACGTGTCTGTCATGTGGCCAGCACAACGACCATTACTTTTCCCCAACTAATGTCATGTACCCATTAACGCTGGGTGGACTCAGAGGCACCCAAAGATCCCGAAATTAAAAATCCCAGTCTTCACTGGGATTCGAACCCGGAACCCCTGGTTCGGGAGCAAAGCGCTTAACCACTAAGCCACAGCATGTCTATAAAGATATTAAACTGCATTTGTGGTTATTGAAAGAAGGTGTCTGGGGCGACTTTAAAACAGTTAAAGTTAAACAACATAGGAAGCGTATAACAGTTACAGTTAAACAACATAGGAAGCGTATAACAGTTACAGTTAAACAACATAGGAAGCGTATAACAGTTACAGTTAAACAACATAGGAAGCGTATATCATACAGTCAATAAAACAAATGACATTTACAATTCAAGATACAAAATAGAAATAATTTGGAAATTGTTTCAACATCGACATAATGTGTACAATTGTATTCTTAGGTGGAGTCCAACATTATTTGTGGACACCTGTTTAAAGATGTTTGGAAGCTAGTACAATACTTGTATCAGTATCTGACTGACTCCTCAGGTATGCATAACAATAATTTTAATTTAAGGTTGTAGTTCTGAATACAATTAATTTCTAGGATTCGAACCTGCGACCTTTAACATGGTAACAGAACACTTAACTCTTGTCTAGACTACGGTCTAAAAATCAAAGAAGGACAACTCATACTACCTTTTTTTTTTCATAAAAATGTTGGTAGCCCCCTCCCACGTACCCCAAGCAATTGTACAGATGACCATCCATTAAATCTTAGCGGTCATGGAACCTGGGCAAGACCAACGACCTTGGAAGAAGGGATGGCCTTGGTGCATTGTAAGAATGTGCCACGGCAGGGTGGTGAGAGAAGGCGCGGTCATCGAACTACTCAAGGCGCCCCTCCATCTGGTCAGTCCACCTGAAGGACCTGCAACTCTCGGTAACCCCCCTACCCCACACATGGTTTGTGTGTTTTGTCTTTTGTTTGATGTTCGTCTGTCTTCTCAATGGCCTTAGACGACCTTTGTCCAGTCCAAGGTTGTTGTTTTTTATATTGTAGATGACCAGGAGGGCGTATTTTAAATTAATAAACTGTTGCATTGGTGTAATGCTCTCCAACTTAAAATCCAAACTTCCCCCTTTCCCAAGTCTTCGCATAAAAATTACAATTTTTATTCAATGCATCATATACCAGTTTTAAATTAAATAAAAGATGCTTTGTGGCCTAGTTTTTCACCATAGCCATAGGTTACACTGTGACAATATACCTCAGACGCGTATCTATGCCCATGGTTTATAGATCATTTAAGGATCTCACAATATGTCAGTCTAACATAAGCCTACTTGTTGACCACTTGTTTTTATGTCATCTTTATTACACGCAATACATTTATTAAGAGGAGACGAGCTTGTGTTAGGTTCTATAAATCAATGTATTCAGTTTATAAGTTGCAAGCTTCATGTTAAATCTACTTATGTTTTTTTTTTTATTGTAGAATTAAAATTTTACTGTGTATTATTGCTTGAAGAATAGTTTTCTATCTTTATGATTTCTACATCAGGATTTAACTCGTAAAGAAAAATTCAGTAATTTCTTGATTTAAAAAAAGATTTACTTTGGACCTCGGGTCATCAACTGAACTATTGAAAATACCAGGAGGTGTTAGCCATTGTAACAATATGTTACAACTTAATCTACTTGTCAAAAGGTTGCACTCAAGAACCAAAGTCAAGAGCAAAGCTGATGACTATTTCAGCATTTAAACTATGTCCATCGTTTTTCAATTGCTGTTATTGTTGTCTAGTATGTGTGAGTGTGTGGTGTGTGGTGTGTGTGTGTGGGGTGAGTAATAAGAACATTCTTGCCTTGACCATATTTGATTCGGTGCTGGAATAGTCACTTAGCAATCAACCAATCAATAGACAATACGCATGTCACGTGACCTGACCAGACAAGAGCATAGTGTCTACAATGTGAAGTGCTTGTCCATCGAGTGTCACAAACGGACGACAAATGTTTGTATTCATCAGAAGTTGATTCTTCTTTTTAAACCCTTAAGAATTTGAACTACTTTGTATCTGCCACATGATTTTAAATATAAAGTTTCTGATTATCCTTCGCTTATCCGCTTATCCAAGTAGGAGGTCGCCTTGACATACCTTTAGCTCACACGGCCCAGGCACGACAGTACCACATAGAGAGATATCACTTCAATTATAACAACAACAAAAAAAAAAACCTTATGAAATTGACTGCTTTTTTTTTGCATCACACATATATTTTGGTCGTGGATGCCGAGTGGTAAATCGCTTGGCTTTTGAACGAGGGGTCCCGGATTCAAATCTTGGAAGACTGTGATTTTTAATTTCGGGATTTTAAGAGCACCAGTGAGTCCCCCCCCCCCCCCACAACTCTAGTGGGTGCCTAACATTAGTCGGGGAAAGTAAAATGATTGGTTGTTGTTGTGTTGGTCACGTGACACACGCGTTAACCTTCGGCCAAATAAACAGACGACCTTTACACCATCTGCCGGATTCTTCCTATAGATGTCGAGGTCTGAACTGATGAAGTTTGATTGAGATTTGATAATAAAAACATTTACCAAGGTCAGTGATGTTGTAGTGAAAGGTCACTGTTGCCAACTAAATGTAGAGCTCCTTCTTCGTGGTCGAAGACCGGAAGATAAGCGCATTTCTCATTTCCTATGGACTCGAAGATGACTAAAGCCCAATCCTCGCTTTGAAAGGCCAGCCGCATACGTGGCATGGGAAGGTTTGGTCAGTTGCAGATAGTCCTGCTTCATCTCTCAACTTTTTGATGGCTCGTCGCTCTTTTATGCTGGTGGTCACGCTCCTTGCTATGTATCTCGAGACTCCGATACTCACAGCTGCACGCCATGAGAAGCGATCGAGAGCTTCCCAGCCGTGATTGTTAATATCACACTCCTTAAAGTCGCTCTTGAAGGTGGCTTTATAGTGCTTGTATTGACCTCCCTGGAAGCGCTTTCCTGCACACAGATCCCGGTACAGAAGTCGTTATGGAAGGCAATTGTCTGGCATGTGGACTACTATCGAGACTCCGATACTCACAGCTGCACGCCATGAGAAGCGATCGAGAGCTTCCCAGCCGTGATTGTTAATATCACACTCCTTGAAGTCGCTCTTGAAGGTGGCTTTATAGTGCTTGTATTGACCTCCCTGGAAGCGCTTTCCTGCACACAGATCCCGGTACAGAAGTCGTTATGGAAGGCAATTGTCTGGCATGTGGACTGCTATCGAGACTCCGATACTCACAGCTGCACGCCATGAGAAGCGATCGAGAGCTTCCCAGCCGTGATTGTTAATATCACACTCCTTGAAGTCGCTCTTGAAGGTGGCTTTATAGTGCTTGTATTGACCTCCCTGGAAGCGCTTTCCTGCACACAGATCCCGGTACAGAAGTCGTTATGGAAGGCAATTGTCTGGCATGTGGACTACTTGTCCCGCCCATCGAAATCGGGACCTAATTTTACTCTGGTAAGGATACTGTTATGTTAGACAACTGTAGGATCTCAGTATCTGATATGTGGTCAGACCAATGCAGCTTATGAATTTTCTTTACACTCTGTAGGTAGAAGGATTTAACCTTTTTGATGTGGCGGGAAGGTCAAGGACTCTGCTGCGTATAAGAATGAGGGAGCACTACAGCCCTGTAGACCTTCAGTTTTGTGGATATGCTGATTCTTATCTGTAACCAACTAAATATCTCAAGACCAGAAGTAGATCTTTGTATCTGCCTTACTACTGCAACTTAGCTGCTCATTTGATTTCAAATTCATTTCCAATTTCGTCATCGAGTGAGCTTCTAATACTTCCTCCATTTTGATATTATTTTCAGCTACAAACGGAACAAAAAGTTCATACATGTATATTATACCATCTCAAATACATTCCTTATCAACCTTTTCTATATTCTTTGTACTAATACTTATCTTTATTGTCCGTAAGGAAATTAGTCTTACAATTAGTATATTATACGAAACAAAACATTGTACTTATAAAAAAAACAAAATGTACATTCACACCAGACTCTCTCATTATTTACATGTGAAAAGTTTATATCATATTGTTTCTATTGAATGATTTGATTGCCAGGGGAACAAAAGAGTGTATGCGTCCGTCTGTCTTTGCTATCGGTGTCTTGTATCTCTTTTGTGATGGTAAAATCTTGACCCAAAGGGTGATTTTTTATTTCTAGAATCTTTATAGCTTTTTTATAGATGTTTGTCTCAAATGTTGTTGTTTTTTTTTTGCCAATGACTTTATCAGCAACATTTAGGATTCTATGGAGTTTATTTTTAATCTATGGAGGAAAACTGTAACTATCTGTTGTTGTTTTTTCCGTGTTACATAATAGAGCATGTGTTTATAAACTATGTGTTTTTTTTTAAATATGTATTAAGATTTTTGCGCATGTTTAGCACTGCATGATCAAATTTTTAAAGTTTTTCCTTTTGAACTAGTTTTTTTTTTTTTAGTTAGCATTGAAGTTCAATTGATCGTTCCCTGATAGTGTCTAGTTTATCATCCAAATCTCTAAGAGCTAGCTCTAAATAGTTAAACATCATAGAGAAAAGTCTCTATTTCAACAGCCTGAATGTAATTATTATATAACTGGCATTCCACACCGGCTACGCCCGTTGTTCCTTGTGTATATAGTGTTTTCCTTCTACAAGAAACTGCCCCAACACGTTTTTTTTTCTCAACTACTGTCAATAAATTAGATAAGAACCCCCCCCCCTTCCTTTTTTTTTCTCAACCTTTTGCATCTTTCCACTCTGACACATAATTTTCTGGCCTCTACGTTTGAGCGAACAGGAAGCAGATGTAGAAGGTTGTTTTTTTAGCTATTTAAAAAAATATTTGCAAATTGTGTCTTCTGTCATCTTTCAACAACATATTGGGTCGAAATAACGAATAAAGAATCGTATGTGGTGAATTTAACCTCTGTGGTTTCAATCATAATAGTATCTTACTTGTCCTAGACAAGGGTTTCTCAACCTGTGGGTCACGACCCCCTTGGGGGTCGATTGACGATTTGCCAGGGGTCGCCAAAGACCATCGAAAAAGTTTATTGTTTTTGTCTATTCCTCTATTGCTGTGTGTTTGACGGGGGGGGGGGGGAGGCGCGGCAGAGTGGGGGATTGAAAAAAGGGGTCACATAGCTTAAAAGGTTGAGAACCGCTGTTCTAGAACAAAGGTAAGGGATAACAGGTACAATGTTTGAACCTCTACGTTTACTGCAAGTGGGAGAATGAGTGATGAGTGAATCAGGACCCTTGTAAATAGATTATAGATTGCAAGTGATGCCACATCGTGAATACCTTCACTTTGAAGAGGTTCAATGTTCATTTGACCATCTGGCACGCATTTTAGTATGTAAGATTCCAAATTTTAAAAAATGAAAAAATGTTTTAAACCTAACAATAAACTGCTTCTGCGTTTAAGTTAAAGGAGCTATTGAAAAAAAAAAATTAAACCTTATGTAAGGCAGATAACTCAATAAATATTTAGCTAACATAAGAGCACGACAGACTTAGCTCCCTTACTTAAAAGGATTTCCTTTTTTAGCATAATTTCTTCAAAGACGACAATGAATATGTCATAGTTTTAGATCCTTTCGCGTATTTTATGAATAATGACAATTGCAACTATTGTATAATATTTTAACGTTCAAAATACATAGGTTCTTAAAAGGTTTCATTATAGAATAGAGAATTAATTCTGCATTGACATAGTAAGGACACTTTGGTATAATAGAAGTAAGTGAAATAAATAATCTTGAGCAAGGTTTGATTTAGTATTGTCTTTTAAAATAATTGTGTACTAACTTTTAATTTCAGCTTCTAAATAACATTCCTTCTTTTACTTGTTTTTTTACTTTTGACTGACTCTATAAATATGTTCTTTAAAATATTAAAAGTAATACGGTAGACAACCTAATAATTGTTTTAATATCTGAATGTTAAACTTCTTAACTCCCTTGTCAAGAAAGTATGAAGAAAATACAAAAGAAGAAAAAGTTAAGAGTACAGGAAAGATAACTCTGGAAATTCTTATCAAACGAAAAATAAATCTTTTTAAATAAAATAAAATCTTTTGTAACGCTATTCTGTATAACACCGTACATTTATAAATTGCATAGCTATAAGTATATTTATATTGTTACGAATCTCACTATCCAGGTTCTCTGCAAACTGCACTATACACCACCAACTTAAAGAACTTGACAACTCAGGGCTCCAAAGTAACGTAACATTTTAATAGTTGAATAAATAACAGCCAATACTGTACAATTGGAAACACGTACACTGTACAAATATCTCTCCGATAACACCGTACCGCCGTATCAACTCTTGCACTGGCCTCTCCGTCTCGTTCCGGGCTTGCACTGGGTTCAACAGTTCAGGACTGACCTCACACACTAGGCTCGTTGTGTCGGACTCGATCACAGACCAAGATCAAGACGCCAGTCGTCTCAACTGTACTTGACAGTACTCCGCACTGAACCGTCGTAATGCTCCGTACAGAACCACACCGCTGAACTGTGCTGTAGTCGACCGGACTGTAGTGAACCGGGCTCTGAACCGTCTTGACTGCGACACCTCCGCTCTTATATAGGGTCCCTACTGGTCTTCTCGAATCGGACAGAACGCCGCTTGACGTTTCTAGGTGGTCAGATGACTACAACTCTCGTGACGCTCCTGAGCTCTGTTCACGACGGCGATCCTTCCCGAACCGTCCTGTTGACACTCGACTCGGCTGACAGTTGTAACTCGTCACGGTTGACCGCTCGTCTAGCGCTGGCCTGGGGCGATCTGCGTCGGCTGACTACACACACACCACTACCCCTCTCTGTGCCACCACCAGGTTTATAACAATATATATAATAAAATAGATATAGTCTGTATGAATACGTATAGATACACAAGACGAAACCAAAGCCAGTGACCCACATGGGCGCATCCATTGTCTCCCGAGACAGATGGAGTCATATAACAATATATACAATTGATAAGATTAGTAGATTTGGTTAAGTTTAGTAGTAAGTAGATCTAGATCTAGATTAGATCTTTTGTTTTAGAATTTTAGGATGTAGAGTTACATATTTTTTCGCATTTCATACAGCACAGCAGGCCAAGTCTCAAAGCCGTCAAGTCGCTACTGGGTCTGTGTAGACCGCAGTCATGTGATTCGTGAAACATTCACAGAAACATGAAACACTGCACTCATCATTAATCTTTGGAATCAAGGACATTGAATGGCATTGTCATTAAGTCTATCTAGATCTAGATTAAAGATCTAATCAATCTACATGACTAAAGTTTATACATATATCAAGTTATTCTAACAGGCTACCTATACCACTACTGTTCAACACTAAGACCTGATCTATTTATAGATTCTAGATCTAGATTCTGTTTCTACTAATCATGTCTGACCTCCTTCAGTCGCACAACGATTATTGTTCAGCCCGTAGAGCCTTATTTCAGCCTTGCACTGGAGACACGTGACCGTCTACATGCATATCCAGGTTAGGCTGAAATTTGCTTTGGTAGGAGAAGAACCAGCCATCTTTGGTTTTGTTCGCTTTTCTTCCTAGGCTGAGGCCATTGTGTTTTACATGGTCATGGCCTTTTTGTGTGTTTGTTTTGTCCCCTCCTCCACACAGTTGGGGCAAATTTTAATTCTATGATTAAACAAGTGTAGCTTTCTTATTATTCATTTATGCAATGTAGAATAAAAAAAAAAGAAGGGGCGAACAATTGTCTTACTGCTTGTCTAGGGCACACATTGTTTAATATGAGTCATAGTGAAGTGCTTATGAGATGGACTGTCTGTGTCTGCAGAAGACAAGTTTTCCTTTTAACTCATGACTATGTGCTTCCATAGAGACAGAGAAATTAAATATTTCAATGCAGACTCAAAGTCACTTACATTTGGCCACTGAAAGTTTTACGATATATTTTGAGGATATCAGTTCAACCATCCCTCTAGCCTGAAAATATTTCACAGATATCAGCTGAACCATCCATCTAGTCTGGATGTTTTGTCATATATCATCTCTCTAGTCTGGATGTTTTATCAGATATCATCGCTCTAGTCTGGATGTTTTATCAGATATCATCTCTCTAGTCTGGATGTTTTATCAGATATCATCTCTCTAGTCTGGATGTTTTATCAGATATCATCTCTCTAGTCTGGATGTTTTATCAGATATCATCGCTCTAGTCTGGATGTTTTATCAGATATCATCTCTCTAGTCTGGATGTTTTATCAGATATCATCTCTCTAGTCTGGATGTTTTATCAGATATCATCGCTCTAGTCTGGATGTTTTATCAGATATCATCTCTCTAGTCTGGATGTTTTATCAGATATCATCTCTCTAGTCTGGATGTTTTATCAGATATCATCGCTCTAGTCTGGATGTCTTGTCATATATCATCGCTCTAGTCTGGATGTTTTATCAGATATCATCGCTCTAGTCTGGATGTTTTATCAGATATCATCGCTCTAGTCTGGATGTTTTATCAGATATCATCGCTCTAGTCTGGATAGGATTGAATATGCTTAAATATTGGAACGTTGTAAAATCTTCTGAAAGAACAAAAAGTTGAGCCAATATTTTATAAGATAGAGCTCTAGTGTTTATACGTGACCTAAGCATTAGGAGCCTGTGTCAGAATATCCTCTAATATTGATGTCAATCTCTTGTCGTTTTATTCAATATATATTTTTAAAATAGGTAAAATAATATAATACGTCACTTGTTTAAAAAAAGGACATTTAATGATTTAACATTAGAAATAAACAGAGTTTGTGTTTATTAAAAGAATACATCAGAGGAACAAGATTGGGGTAGAAAATGGATAGCTTTCCGCCCCCTCTGCAACACCCTCCTAGCACCCAAACAATATCCCTGAACACTATCCAAAATGAAAGGGAGAACACTCTGTATTCATAGTTAAAATGTATCGTATTATACAAATCATTTTCCGAACCAAAAAAAAAATATATATATTTTTGGAATAAACTTCTCCGACTTGCCCCCCCTCCCCCCCCCCCCCCAAAACCTTATCATTCATCTATTCAAACTCAAGTCTATTTCTTCCTGTTTAAAAAATAATGATTAAAAAGAATTGTAATGTTAACTTAGATATAATCATGAGAAATAAATTCACCATAATTTTAGTGCTTCTGTTTTGGATTCTCTCCTGCTATTATTATCTCTATAATAAAATTTGTTTATATAATAACAGGTATCAGGTATGCAGCAGAATTCTTCGTAAGAGTGGAATAAAATATATTGTTATATTTGATCTAGGGATGAAATTAGCGTGAAAGTTCAAAAGTACTTTTTTGTTTATTTCCCATGTGTGTATAATTTCATAACTAGAAAAGACAAAAAACATGAATCAATATATTCGTAATTATTGGTAGAATCTAACAATAGGGAAAACAATGTCAAATTGATCATCGACTTTGAGAACTGTTTGTTCAATAAAATTTAGTTTGTAGATTTACTTGCGAAGGACGTGAGGTTTGTGAAGCCATTTCATGCACAGTTTATTAACGGCAAAGTGCACACGAAATAGCTGATCCTGCCACTACGTCTACCCTGAAACCCATTCATGATGCCTTTATAGGACAAGATCTATTTACCATGCACTAATGGGTACCTGACATTTGTCGGGGAAAAGAAAGATCGGTTAGTCGTTGTGTTGACCACTCGACACCCTCGTAAACCGTGGGCCACCGAAACAGATGAACTTGACACCATCTACTCAATAGATCGCAAGGTCTGAAAGAGGAATTTTACTACGACTTTTATTTTTTATCGTGTACAGCGTCTATAGCGCTACAAATAGAGAGGGTTTTATATCTTTACTTTGATTCGTAGTCTTTAAAAATCTTTTTTTTTTTTTCAAACCAAAATATACTTAAGTACAGTTTAACAAAATGTCAGAAAGCATGCTAAGAAATACGACATTGATCACACCAGTTCAGCCTTTAATAATAGGCATGTCTAAGGCGAAATATATTTTATTCATCAACAAGACATTGCTGTGTTCATTGTTTTGTTTCTTTGAACTGGGAAGTGACTTGTTAAGCATTTTAGTGTTTATGAAACAAGGTCTTCATAGCTCCACTAATATAAGCCTCGTGGCGCTGTCCTTGTTTCACTTTATTAAATGTTTCTTTTACCTCTGCATGAACCTCTCAGTGTTAAACGTCGTGTTTAGCCTCTATCACGTGTTCCCTGTATTTGACGCCTACTATTTGGTCTCTTACTGGCCGACAACTTTGACAGTGAGAATCACACTTTTCATCATGGCGTTCGTAACTATAGAGAGATATCTCGACCCCGCTTATTGTGAAGAAATTGATCACGCATCAGAGAACCATAGCCATACTGATAGCCATAGTTATTTTAAATACTTGTAGTGTCATTCCGATCTATCTTTCTTCGACACTGGAATTAAAGAACTACCCAAAGTTAAACGTGTCGCTGTACAGTGTAATCCTCGCAAGCAACAGACAAGAATTAGAAGAAATCAGCTTCGGAATCCATGCCATCCTTCAGCTTTTCAGCTTATGCCTCATCACTCTGTTCAACTTTCTTCTCATTGTTCAGCTCAAGCGCCAGTCAAACTGGAGGCTCACTAAAACTTCTGCAGTTTCACTCAAGAAGAACACCCTAGCCAATAGAGACGCTAAAGCCAAGAAAATGATCATCACTTTGGCAGCCCTTTCCTCTATCTGTTACTTACCTTCCGTAACGATCGGTATAACAGTTGAGTTCAGGATCTATGGAGCCTATGGGCCACTGATCAACATCTTCTTTTCGTTTTGTTTCTTCTTGGAAGTATCAACTCGGCTTCAAAGTTTTTTATTTTCTACACTATGAGTTCTAAATTTAGAGTGACACAGAAAAAACTTTTTAGAAAAACTTTCATATTGCCCTCGAGCTAATTTAACTTTTAATTTCTAATATATTCATTATTATTATTTAAAGATGCATTCTTTTTGTTATGAATCTTGAGATTACCATATTTATATTTCTATATTACCAGTTTATTATCATTAGCACTAACTCAAAACTGGTTATGGTCGATTAAAATTGCACTCCTGAAAAAGGGTAGGAAAACAAATGGTCAAATAATTCAGGGGGAGATTGACCGAATAGTTGCATCCAAAATTAAAATGCAGTAGCACTAATAAAAAATGTTTACTAAATTATTTCGGTAAAGATTCAAGAAAAGGGGAATTAATAAATCTTTAAGCGTATCCAAGGGAAATAACTCCATATTTTCATGCATTTATGTCAATATTGTAATATTTTTTCCCTTCTTCAATATA
The DNA here is from genome assembly GCA_036873155.1 of Biomphalaria sudanica. Classification (NCBI taxonomy): domain Eukaryota; kingdom Metazoa; phylum Mollusca; class Gastropoda; family Planorbidae; genus Biomphalaria; species Biomphalaria sudanica. The sequence continues at coordinate 968,011 of JAZGLO010005242.1, read as the reverse complement.
AAAAAAAATCATTACCACTTATTAACTAGCTGGTTATTTTTTTTAATAGATTCATGTTTAAATAGGAACAATGATAAGACAGCAATTCCAAACATTTTGAAATATAAATGGAAAAAGTAGGTGGGGGATAGTATTTTCTTAATTGAGTATCTTATTGATCTAAATGTCCTCTGGGCACCTTTCTGTGTGCACCGGTTGACGAGGGTGTTGTATGGCCATTAAGCGATAAAGCAATTTAACTTTTTCTATTAGATGATGTTACTTCTGGTTCTCCCTGTTAGGGTAGGGTATAGTATTCTTTAATGGGTTTTTTTTCTACACTTGTTGCATTCAATTTAATGTCTTTATTGCGTACAACAGCCGTAAACAAAGATTAAGTGTAACGTTTGACCTTTATTTTCTTCTAAATAACTCTCTGGTTTAGGCAAAGGTCAATCATCCAGCCCGAGTAGACCAGACTTATGGTTGGTCAGTATAATCATGATGGGCCAGTGGATAGCCAGTCTTCTTATCTTATCTTATAAAATACAGACGTTACTTCAAAAAAGACGACAAAAACGTCCTACGCGCGTTCCTTCGTCCATCTATTCAGGTATGTTAATCAATAATGCCAAGTCATTGGTTTTCCTGGATCTTCTATCCTGAAGCTATGTCTAAAATGGTTCGATGATGACCACTTTGTCATCCACGGGGGTGAGGGCTTTGCACTGGGTTTCTATGCCTCCTCATGTGGCTGGTGTGACCTATGTGAGCGCGGAATGTTCGGCAGCACACTGGGCAGGTTATTCCAGCTGGAGCTAGTGTCGTGGGCCTTGCTTCTCTTTTCTGGCGTTTTTCTTCTCCAAGCGTTGTTCTCTTTTCCTCAGCAACATGTTCGCCAGTTTTCACAGTGCGACGTCATGATGCTCTGTCACGTGCCTCTGTCTCCCAGGTGAACCCCTTCAGAGAAGCTTTCAGGGTGTCCCTTAAGCGCTTTCTTTGACCACCTTGCGTTCGCTTTCTTTCGCTTAGTTGGCCATACAAGAATCGTTTAGGGATGGGGTGGTCTTCCATTCTGCAGACGTCTCCTGCCCATCGGGACTGCATCAAGATTGTATGGATGCTTTGCAGACCCGCTCTTTGATGGACTTCAGTATCTGGTATTTTGTCTTGCATTTGACATTCAGTATTTTTCTTAGACATGTCATGTGGAAGTGGTTCAGTCTCTTTGCATGTTTTCTGTACACTGTCCACGTTTCTGAGGCATAGAAAAATGTAGGGAGGATGACGGCTCGATAGATCCCTAGCTTTGTATTTGTGGTGATACCTCGTCTGTTCCAGACATTTTTAGACAGTCTGCCATAGGATGCACTGGCTTTGGTGATACGCAGGTCGACTACATTATCAATCTTTCGGTTTCTGGAGAGTGTGCTGCCAAGATATGTGAATCTGTCCACTGCGTTTATATCATGTCCATTTATCTTCATATTTGGATCCGAGTAGGCTTTTCCAGGAGCAGGTAAATATAAAACTTCATTCTTATTTGTGTTCATGGTAAGGCCAAAGTCTGAGCATATCAATATATACTATAATAGATATAGGTATTTGATTTATATATAAAATTTATTTAGGAAGTTGCTGTTTATTTTTACACACCAAGTATTTGGAACTTAGAAAAACCCACGTTCTTATCTATGTGTTTAATTTAAGGACACAATGTGCAAAAAAAAGCCTTTATAAGGCAACAACGGGAAAAAAAAATATAGATCTACATGTATTATTTCGTAACGCCGTATAATCTATATTTATATAATACAATAGATCTAGCCTTTATGGAACACGGTTTTGGTTCTTGTATTTATTTAATCATAATTTATATATATATATATATATATATATATATATATATATATATATATATATATATATATATATATATATATATATATATATATATATATTGTTAGAAATCTATTACAGACAACTCAACGGCAAGGAGAAATCGTTGACACAGATTTAATATTCAAAACATAGACAAATTCGACACTCCGCTTTCGTTATATAACCTACAGCCTATTTTCAGGCGACATACTAGCGTACATAAAGTGAAGAAAGTAAAGCCCACTACAGAGCATCATGGCGTCGCAGTATGAAAACTGGTGCAAAAACCAATGCAGAGGACAAGAGCACTGGCAGAAGAAAAGTTCCAGAGAAAAAAATCAAGGCAAACGACACAAGCTCAAGCTGGAATAAACTCCAGCCGAACATTCCTAGCCACATGAGGAGGCCACATGAGGAGGTCACATGAGGAGACCACATGAGGAGGTGTGACCTCCTCATGTGGCCTCCTCATGTGACCCACTCATGTGGCTAGGAATGTCCACAAATGAGATTGGACCAAAAGCGCTCTGAGCATGCTTTAAGCATGAAAGTAGGGCTATATAAAAGCTATAATATATAATATATATAATAGAGATGGGAATCAAACCCAACTTTTAAATTTCGGGTTCGGTTCGGTTCAATGACGAGTATAGTTCTGGTTCGGTTCAGTTCAGTCAGGTCCAAAGTTCGGGTTCGGCTCGGTTCGATATTATGAAATTATGTAATAGCGAAATTAAGTTATTAGGCTTAATGAAATGTATTAGTTAAAACGCTTTCATTTGAATTTTGCATAAAACAAATACTTTGCAACATATAATAGGCCTATGAGCAATACTCATTCCAAAATAATGTTGCCTACATACATTTCAAGGGTTGTAAACAATTTCTTAATGAGTCAGTGTCACACACCTATATATAGTAGGCCTATGGTCAGTTTTCTTTTTTCGAAACAGTAACGCTGACATAAATTGTAAGCGTTGTAAAAGTTTCTTCATGGAGATAGAATCCAAGATGCGGCAGGTTTTCGCTCAAGTCGGCAAGGGGTTTAATTCCGGCGGGACGCGGCGCTAAGCGTATTCTAAACTTTTTCTCACAGTAAGAAGAGAGAATTTTTAAAAAGATAATATTTATATGTTTTCTTTCAGAACGCACTATTCATCTTATGTTTAAAAAAGTCGAGGGCCTTATTAAATCTAGTAATAAAGAGGCAGACCTGGCCAATAGTATTATGCGAGGGACATTCTAGGTAGGCCTACATATTGCACACGTACTTCTGTAACAGGCGTGATCTTTTTCAAAAATATTCTTCGTGTTAAGACGTTTCCGTCGCGAACTTTTTTTTCATACATAAGTCGTCATTATAATGTATAGCAATAGACGGAAGAAATTCGACTATTATGAGACAAAAAATCCAGAAGAATCACTTTAGCGGAGATGTTTTAATATGTGTTCTTCAAAACGTTTTGACCGATATTGTTGTGTACGCGCCTCGCAATAGGAGTCTTCATTTAACAAAGTCTTATTAGAAGATACAATGACATCTCCAACTTAATATATTTTATATTTTAAACATATAATTTTACTAATATTCAGATAAGTTACACTGAAAAGAAAACATTTATTTCGACGCCCCCTTTCCTTGTTTGTTGGTTTGTCGCTTACAAACAGCTAGTACAATTGAAGTTGAACCAATAAAGACGTTTTATATTTTACTTAATAAACTTTAAAAGAAATTTCTTATGCGAGCAGCTCAATATAGCCTAAATGTTATTGCAGTATTCACATATTTGACTTGAGTTACAGATGTTATATTAATGAAATATACTGATATTTAAACAAAATGTAGCTCACCACAAAACAACGTCTTTACTCTTCATTTCTCAAAATTGTCTGCCGTTTCAAATTTTCATTACTCTAATTTCATCATCCTCATCATACATGCATAACCACCAATCAATCGCTAAACCTCTTCTTACCGCCACCAGGAAACACACACACACACACACCAATCAATCGCTAAACCTCTTCTTACCGCCACCAGGAAACACACACACACACACCAATCAATCGCTAAACCTCTTCTTACCGCCGCCAGGAAACACACACACACACACCAATCAATCGCTAAACCTCTTCTTACCGCCGCCAGGAAACACACACACACACACCAATCAATCGCTAAACCTCTTCTTACCGCCGCCAGGAAACACACACACACACCAATCAATCGCTAAACCTCTTCTTACCGCCGCCAGGAAACACACACACACACACACACACCAATCAATCGCTAAACCTCTTCTTACCGCCGCCAGGAAACACACACACACACACCAATCAATCGCTAAACCTCTTCTTACCGCCGCCAGGAAACACACACACACTCTATAACACCCCCCTTTTGTCAGCAAGTTGCGTCCCCCCTCCCCCCCATTTCGAGGTACTCGCCATCCCCACACCCGTGCATTAAAAATACTGATGACCAATAATACAAACCAGAATAATAGTAATAATATTCCTATACGGAATACTTCACAATGTTTAAACATACAACACTAAAAAGAAATGTAAATAGTTCTAATATTAAATATTTATAAAAGAAATTCCGTTTTAAACTGATTTCACTATGAAAAGAAGATAATTAAATATATTTTAAACTAGAATACATATGAACTTATTGAAGATTTATATCTACACTCTATTGTCGGCCACAACTATTCTACTCTCAACTAACAGACATTTCAATAAAAGTGACAATATTTTAAAATTGACTTTCTACTTACTAGATCTACTGAGGGGGAGCGGGCTAATCGGTTCAAAAGAAATATTGCAAACAGCCCCCGAAAATTCAGGGGGAGGGAGAGTCGGCACACATGGGAATACTTAGCGCGCGCTTTTATTTTTATTTAGTTTCCAAAATACCCCCCCCCCCTTTTTTTTTTCTGTTCCAAGTTTGGATTATGGAATCATTAGAATTAAAATAAAATATTTAAGTATTTTATTATTATTATTATTAAACCAAAAAAAAATGAAGTAGAAATGGCTAAATTAGTTCGGTTCAGATAAGGAGGGTTCGTTCGGTTCGGTTCGTACGGAGCAGTTTCAAAGTTCGGGTTCGGTTCGATTTCGTCATAAGTGAGGTTCGAGTTCGGTTCGGGTTCGGTTCGTTTTCCATCTCTAATATATAATAAGTATACAAGCAGGATATCGTGCATTAGTTTAAATTTATTTTTAAATAAAATTGTTTTTGGAAGGAGTAATATATCTAAATGGGTTGTTGAATGTTTTTTACTTCCTGAATTCATGTTGAAAATATCGAAGCCTACCTTTTTACTTTCATTTCTTAACAAATAAAGGAGTCGGATTGACCCATAGTGTGCCTTCTCTAAATTTGTACAAAACATAAATTGTCTTTGTAATTTGATACGTTAGACTATCAAACAGATTACAAAAAAATAATTAAACATTATTTTTCCAGTATAATTCTATTTATTTTTTTATTCTAGAATATTGGTATAAGAAACAAGAGTTATCATATGACTTTGTCTTACAGAAATAATGAACAATTATGTTCATTTCAGCAGAGAGTTATTTAAAGTTACGCCTCTATTAATATAAAATATATACTGGTTACACAAGGTTGTCGTTGCCGGAAGTGGTAATGGATGTAAGCACTCCACCACCTATAAAATGCTTCCTAATGGCATGCGTCTCAAATAGCCTCTGACAACCAGTCCAACTTCTGGCCTTCACGTGTGGCTCAGATATTGAGAAAGGAATATGGGGTCAGGAAAGAATGCAAGAAACAATTCGCCGGTACTAATAATAGCTGCTATGATAATGACTTTTTTTGTTTGTTTATTCAGCTCATTAGTTATACAGATACATGTTACGAATGTTATGGTTCATAAACTTCTTATAATTTATTTTTTGTACAATTTTTGTTTTGTGGGAAATTGTTTATCAGAAAATGTCGGGTACTTAAAATAACTTGTCCTTAAAAATACACAGATCTTAGGGTAAAATACTCGCCTAAGAAAGTACTGTAAATGTGTAGTTTCAAATGCCTTGTTTCGGGTCTTTTCTTTGTATAGCCTGTATCGTGTTTGATCCCAACTCACCGTATTTTTATACAGAATGTTTGCTCTATCAGTTACACCGGGATTCACAGCCTAATAATGAGAGTTCAATTGAAAGACTCTGAGATTGTTGTGAACAGCAGGTAGATGTAGGTTTTAATTCAGAGTATCCACCAGGCTGTAGGTGGCTTCAGATCGAGACAGCTGGAGATGGGGACATCCAAAGGTCGCTGAATACCCAACAACGGGAAATCTAAGAGGAACTCTTGACCTATTATAAGGGAACAAATCGCTTTCTTTTTTTTCTTTTTTTGGTCACTTATGCGTTGTTATGTCTTCTACTATATAAAATTCTTGGTCTTGACCACTGACTCATCAATTATAATCATTAATTCTCCCACTAGCCGTGGACGATAAAATACGAACATTTAACTGAAGTCAAGGACAACTAAGCCATTTTCAAGATCGAAAGAAAAAATTATTTTTTCATTCGAAATTTCTACTAACTATGTATTTGAAGGCCGACATTTGAATGTCTAAAGTAAAAAAAAAACAATTACTCCTTCTGCTTAACCTTCTTGTTTCAATTTGTTATTCATGTTTATTTCTGCACAGATCTAGATCTTGAATGTAATTCTCCTCTAGGTGTGGATAATTGTCACAGTGTAAGTGAGGGATTCTCCTTAGATCATTGAGATTATTAAATGTGTTTTTACACCTGTATGAAAGCGCGCATGTGTGTAGAACAGTTTTTAAAAGACTATAGCTACACGTAGTTCTCTATTCTAAAGCAAAAATTAAAAGTCCTTAAAATTGTTACAGTGAATAGAAGGACCTAGTAAAAGTGTGGGTGTGTTGTTGTTGTTGTTTGTTTTTTTTTTTTTGGGGGGGCGGTGTATAATACGGTTTGTGAAGAGGGGGTTATTCTAAAAAATCTAGATCTATGATTGACAAAATAAAAATAAATCTGTTAACAGTGGACTAAGTAGCGAAAAGCGGTAATACTGAGCTGTTCCACTGAGTATGCAAGGGTTAAAATGTGTATTGTTGGTGTGTGTGTGCGTTTGGGAGCATTAATTAATTCAGGTAGATAAGAAGTTTACAACTGATGGGCCTAAGAAGTGTTTTTGCATACTCCATAATATAGAGGTTTGGGGGGGGGGGGGCGTTCATTTCAAGGATGAAAGAGACAAAAAAAAATTTTGAGGGCTAGGAAATTGTGTGAGCTGTGGGCACTGTGGGGTAGCGTTGTATTGAGGACTTTATTATTGATGAATTTAAAAGTGTTCAAGGGATCTACACATAAACCAACTATTTCAACAGTAGCGCAGCACGCGCATTGGTTATAGCTATGTTCTTCGAGAATTCATGGACAGCGTTTTATTAGACTATACAAAGCCCAAACTGATGGGCCTAATCATCTATATTATGGGGTAGAATGAAAGAAACAAAAAAATGACAGAATTTGAGGGCTAGAAATGTGTGTTGTGGGCGGGGAAGCGCTGTGATGAGGATCGTTTTATTGAGGGGGGTTTAAAAGTTGTTCCTGGCAAAATAAACTGATATACCTGAGATGAACTCCTATTGAAAAATCAGAGCAGGAAGGACTAGTCCTCCCGTAGTGCTCTGGCAACAAACTTAGCCGTCCGGCGTAGTGCCTCATAGCTACCATACAAGTCGAGTGACTGCACAGGCAAGTCCCCCCTTAGCTCGCGGAGCTGGGGACACTCGTACAAGACATGCGACACTGTTTCGACGCTCTCTCCACAGTGACGGGAGTCAAAGTTAGTGCGGAACCGGGCAAAGTATGCCCCAATAGGACAGTGTTCCGTCCTGCACTGCTCAACAATTGACTGCTCTGACCTCCTCAGTCGCCACCATGGATCGTCGCGATCGTAGCGTAGCACGGGTATCAGCATGTTTATCATATATCTAGGCCTACAGTAGTGAGAATCATTACAACATAAACAGATGTACCAGCTATTTCAACCGTTGCGTAGCACGGGTATCAGCTTGTTTATCATAGATCTAGGCATACATTAGTGAGAATCATTACAAAATAAACAGATATATCAGCTATTTCAACCGTAGCTCTGAATCCTTTTGCTTGCGCAGAAAACATAAACAACCAACAATGACGTAATATCATATAATATTAGCACAGAATCTTCTTCATGCAGTGGAAAATTAAGATTTTTTTGCTTATCTTGAATTCTGGTCAAAGCTCTTGCGCCCAAATAAAAATAGTTCAGAAGAAACTACAAAAGTCTGGACTGCATATACGGGAAGCTGCTAAAAAAAATTATTTCCCTTTCATGCTTTCTGCAAAATGATGAGAAACTGACAAAAACCCAATCCATCGAAAAAGCAAAAGAAGGTAGTGAATACTATGGATTCCCTGTAATCAAAACCACCAGAAGAAAGAAAAGACTTGATGGGAAGTTCTAATGTTCTAATGTAGGACTGTCAATAGTACTGCAATTCAAACGTGTTGCGACAGAAGTGCTGGACAGATTTCATATGGAGATGAAGGGCAGATTTCAAAGGCTGGAAAGAAAATGGATACCTTTGAGTTTCTTCTTGAACCAAGACACCTGCTAGATGAAGACACGCTTATGACAAACTGTGCTACTTTTCCTGTTTGTATGATGAAAAGTAAATTACACACTAAAATTATTTGGCGTAGCCAAGCCAATTGGGGGTTTCGAGTTTAAATCCCTCTCCTACAGATGGCTTTTTTTTAAAGTTTAAAACCCCTCCAGATGGTTTTGAGTTTAAAATCCCCCTACACTTCCATTAAGTCATGTGAGAAATCATTCTCAAAGCTCAAGTTCATCAAAAACGATCTCAGGAGCACAATGACGATGGCTTTAATGTCAGTGAAGTCACAAATACTAGAAAGTATCGATGTAGTTGATGTTATAGATGTCTTTGCTGCACAGAATGGACGACGTGAAGCGATATCAATTTAGATTTGTCACTTGTGCATTATTTAACTAATAAACTACGGTATTATTCATTAAAAGATTCTTGATGATTACTTTTTGTTAAGTTTACTGATATACTGAACCAATTTGATTTGGGGCTTATATATTTTTGCGTTTATTATTCCATGTCATATGTCGAATGTCAAAATGCAAGGGGCCCCCAAAGAGGTCAATCCTCCCGGGCCCCCAAATCCCTAGTTACGCCCCTGAGAGAGAGAGAACCGGCCTGAGGTACTTGGAAGTGAATTCGGTGGCCCCAAATAAAATAGAAAAATTAAAAGACCGAAAAGTCAAATTACTAAATGAATTAAAACCTTCCTGCGTCTATATCTTTAACAAAATAAATTCATGTAGCGTGATTCGAGTCGCGAATCGTCATGAATCATAGTGAGACTTAAAGACAGGCATGTAAGTATAGTTCCATGATGTCAACGACTCCTAGAGTCTCTGCTATGTTTCAGATTTGATCCAAGCTTTTCTATACGGATTTTTTTTACTCCCGTGCGAGGCGCTTACCCATCGGAGACCGTAGGCGGCTGGCTAGTTTACCTATGGTTAAGTCCGGCCCTGTTATGATGATTTTAATGAAAGCAAAAACAGCAAGTACTGGTCAGTTTGCTGATTGAAGTACAGGACATTTGAACAATTCACTTCTCTCTACATTGCCATTGTTCACACTTTCCATTTTGTTCCAAGTAAAGGGTACTAAATGAGAAAGAAAAAGAAACAAAAAACAAGTTGAATACAAGGTTACAAAAGACAGTTTGTGTGGAAACACAAACTCAAAATCGGCCCCCGAAGTGGTCCACCCAGGCAGGCTTCAATATTTTCAGAAAGAACATCCAAATGAAATTATATCAAAGACAAATGAGAGATAAGAATGGAGAAAGAAGGTTAATAGATCTTGTGTAGTGCCACAACGGTCCCGCAGATCAAAGGATAGGTGAAAGTGAATGTAAAGTAAGATGTGAACCTGGCCTAACTAGTTCCCCTTTTAGACCTTGTGGTCTATGGGGCAGATGATGTAAGTTCATGTTTTTGTGGCCTACGGTTAACGAGGGTTTCATGTAGCCAGCACAACGACCAACCGCCTTTACTTTTCCCCAACTAATGTCAGCTACCCGTTAGGGCTGAGTGGACTCAGAGGCGCCCAAAGATTCCAAAGTTGAAAAGCCTAGTCTTCAGCAGGATTCGAACCCGGGACCCCCGGTTTGAAAGCCAAGCGCTTTACCGCTCAGCTACAGCACCTCCCCTGGCCTAACTGATGTCTTATAATTGATCTAATTGTTTTTTTTTTTTGTTTTTTTTTAAAGGAAACCTCAGAATTTGCGCTATTCAATTTTAGCTTTATCATCATAGGAATCCTTGGGCCTTAGGCCTCTTTTCTTCTCTTTGCCTCTTTTTTGGGCTTAATGTGCCTCTTGTATGGGCCATCTTGCCTCTTTTGTGGGCTTTGTTTTTTTGTTGTTGTTTTTTCCAATATGTTTTTATTTTTAAGTTCTCATAATTCACAATATTTGGATGAACTCATTAATAAAAAAAAGTTTAGGAAAATGAAGTTTACAAGATTACTATTCGTTTTAAATTAGGTCTAGCTTATAATGCATACTAATTAGCTTTTTCTCTTTAAAAACTGCTTGCATAACTGATTTTAAAAATTAGATTTTTCGCTTTCAGAAAAAAAAGTAGCCGTTGCATCAGAACTTTGAATGGTCTAAAATATTGTGATGTCGGATTTTCAATATCTTTTCTAGTTTACGAGATCTAAACGGGACAGACGGACAGACATTTCGCACAAAACTAATAGCGTCTTTTCCCCTTTCGGGGGCCGCTAATAAATAAATACTTTAAAAAACACAAATCACATATACTGAGTGAAATTACATCATGTAATCCTTCGTGTAGTAGTTTCGGTCGTCATCGTTGACATTGTAAAATGGGTTATTACGGTTGTGTTGTTGGTCGCTCGTCGCTGATTGGTATTCGCCGTCTGTCGTCAATGCTTGTCATTCGGAGTGCGACTGTGCGTGATTATTGTCAGGGGTCGTTACCTCAGATCAGTAATACATTTTCCATATAAAAGAGAATGAATTAATTACGACTGATTGATGAACTACATGGTTAATGTGTTTCATCCACAATAAATAGTTGTGTAAGGTTTCAACTTAATCCAAGAATGGACAGTGGGAGAAATAACGTGTAAAAGATTTTGACTAGACAGACAGACAGACAGACAGATGGAGTGAGTTGATAGAAGCTTGGCAGAGAAATAACAACATTTATTTGGAGGACAAAGGAAAGAGTTGCTCAATTGAATGCTGTATTAGGCTCGGGACATGGGAATGTCAATAGGTATAACCACAGTAATAATCATTCTATTTCTCTCTATCTCATACTACTCATCTCTCTCCCGCGGTAAGGTACACTTTCACGATACTCTTTAATTTTGTTTAAATATCATTTGTTTTGTTGTTAAGAATGGTTATCATTTCTCTGAATTAAATATGTAAAGAACGCATTTTTAAAATGTCATGTGAAAATGATTATCAGATACATTTTTACCATTATGGAATTTTCCATGAGTTTGATTGATTACCTTCCCTTTACTATAGGAGGTATTTTTTTTTTTACAATGTCAACTGTGTAATAAAGTTAAGAAATTATAACAATTTGTGAGGTTTAATTTTTTTATCAATGTGGTGTCAGAGACTCTCTCCATAGTCGGAAGGAAAGTAAAATGATTGGGTCTCTTGTGATTGTGTTAACAATCATGACAGCAATATAAACGTTTTGCAGCTATTAGTAAACAAATGTTTCGTTTTTGTTGTCAGACATCATCGGGTTCCCTAAACAACACACGATTTCATGTTTTAAGCTACAACTTTGTTGTCATTCAATGTATACTAGGAGAACTAGCAAAATAAAATATTTCGAATTTAGTTGTTAAAAATAAGATTCTTTAAGGTAGTCTTTGGACTCTAGTAGGCCCATTTTATATTGCTTTTTAAACCCTTTGATATTATTTAAATGTGCTTATATCAATTGGGGTATTGGGATATTAGAATCAAGGAAAATAAGTAGAAAATTATAATTAAAATACTGCAACACAATGGAAGAGGGTATATTTGGAAATAGTACCCCAGTGGTGCCATTTGACTTGCTATTGGACATGCCTACGGCGAAGATTTTTTCTATTCATTAACCAAGCAGTGTTGTCGACAATGTTATGTTCATTTGAGTTTGTTAGTAACATGGTGAGCATTATAGTGTTTATCAAGCAAGGTCTTCGTAGCTCCGTCAATATCAGCTTTATGCTATTGTCACTGATTGATTTTATCAAATGTTTCTTTTACTTATGGATGAATATCTCAGTTTTAAACTTGGTGTTTAGCCTCTACCACGTCTTTCCTGTCTTCGACGCCTACTATTTGATCTCCGCCTGGCCGATTGGGTTGACTGAGAGAATCACGATGTTCATCACGGCGTTCGTCACGATAGAAAGATATCTGAGCGTAGCGGCGCCGCTCCATGTAAAGAAACTGATCACGTACAAGAAAACCACAGCCGTATTGATAGTCATAGTGATCTCCAATGTTTTTGTACTCATTCCAATCTACATTTCTTCCTCCTTAGGATGGAGATTCTACCCACAACATAACAGGACCCTCTACGGCGTGTTCTTTAAAAGCAACAAGCAAGAAATGGAAGACCTCACCTTTGCGTTCCATGCCCTCCTGGAGCTATTCAGCTTATGTCTCATCATTCTGTTCAACTTTCTCCTTATTGTGCAGCTCAAGCGACAGTCCAACTGGAGACTCAGTAAATCTTCGGACGTTGCCTTAAAGAAAAACGTCTTGGTTAATAGAGACGCTAAAGCCAAGAAAATGATTATCACCATAGCAACGCTTACCTCAGTCTGTCACTTGCCTATTGTAGCATTCTCGATGACAACCGATTTCGTCCGAGAGTTCAGGATCTATGGGGCCTATGGGCCGCTGGTCGATGTCGTCTTTTCATTTTGTTTCTTGTCCTCAAACATTTACTCTGCTGCCAAAATTTTTATTTTCTACACCATGAGCTCAAATTTTAGAGCGACATTTCAAAATCTGTTCTGAAAAACTTTCATAGCACTACATTGAATTGATCAGTCACAGTGTACTGCATAAACTAAATTGAATTGATCAGTCACAGTGTACTGCATAAACTAAATTGAATTGATCAGTCAAAGTGTACTGCATAAACTAAATTGAATTGATAAGTCACAGTGTACTGCATAAACTAAATTGAATTGATCAGTCACAGTGTACTGCATAAACTAAATTGAATTGATCAGTCACAGTGTACTGCATAAACTAAATTGAATTGATCAGTCACAGTGTACTGCATAAACTAAATTGAATTGATCAGTCACAGTGTACTGCATAAACTAAATTGAATTGATCAGTCACAGTGTACTTAACAGTGAGGCTACTAGGCATAAGAAGAAATATAAACAAGAAAAACAAAACAAATAAAAAAAATTGTTAAAAAAAAACAACAAAGCTTTATTTCTCCATACCCAATCTCGGATCAAGCTTACATTGTGCACAATTATTTCTTTGTACCTGACACCAGACATTGTAGACATAAGCTGTAGAAAATGTACAACGTTCATGTTACAGCGCAATTGACATTACTTATAAAGCTCATCGATGAAACTTCTCTTACAGGGGAGTGAGCTTTCATGCGATCCTTAAATGGAGAAACAGGCCAACACATTTTTTTATGTTCTTGAACATCTAAGAATTGTGCATGACTTCGATAGATGAAGCCCCAAATATGATAGGGAAAATATTTGGATTTGTTGGGATTTTTAATCAAAACTACCTGCGAACAATAAAGATAGCTTGGGGAAATCGATCGTGAATTGGGAAGAAGATTTCAAGACTGCAGTGCTATTGTAAAAGATTGAGATATTGCTATCTAATAATCATCTGAAACATGTCTAAATGTGCGGAGCTAGACGTCTGCAGTGGCTTGTCGAAAGTTTTCCAAATGTAATATCTCAGGCTTTAAGTTATGTAAAGATAAGATAATTTTATTGGTCCAATCCAATGGAAATTCAGTTTGACTACAATTGACCACCTCAGCATAACTACTGTAACAAGAACAATATAGATGCAAATACGAAGAACATTCACACAAGAAACACATACACACTCATAACCAGCGCTTTATGAATTAGACTTCTATGTACTTCTCGATGACGACAGATGACCTTGTAACATTCTGACCGACAGTGGGATAAAGAAGTTTTTAGATCTTTCTGTTTTAGTCCTAATGGAAAGGAGACGACCACTTTGTTTAGATCTGATGTAACAGTGGTTTAATGGGTGCAGGATATCTTTAAGAATCGTGAGTGTTTTGGAAAGGCATCTTTCATGAAAAAGTTCTTCAAGAGATGGTAGTTGTGTTCAATTAATATACGACGCTTTTTAATTAGTCTATTTAGTCTTTGTGTTCACTCCATTTCAGTTTGTTGTTGATGGTTGTACCTAGGTATTTATATTCTTGCACTTGCTCAAAGGTTTGGTTGTTTATCTGAATTCTGCAAGATGGTCTTTATAATTCCTAAAATCTATTAGTGTTACATTTCGTCATGGGATGTAATTAGTGTGAAAATTCAACTGCACAGTTTCTTTGTAATGTTTGTGTATAATTTCATAACTAGAGGAGACAAAGAAATAGTAAACAATATATTCCTATATATTCCTAATTATTGGTAGAATTTAACAATGGGAAAAAACTATGTCAATGTGTGTAGACTTTTAGAACTTTTTCTCAATTAAAAATATAGCTACATTAACTTGACGTTAGCTTTTGCGCAACAACATTCAGAGCCATTTCAACCACACATATGTTATAGTACATACTAACTGTTCACGAAATAGCTGATCTTGTTATGTTATACTCTAAAAGCCACAAATAATGACTTTATAGGACAGGATCTATTTACTGTTACTTTATTCAATTTATATAGTATACAAATATATTATTTTAATTTATTACTTAAACACCTGATGATAGTGATTTTTGTGTTTTCAATTACTTAGATTCGCAATGTATAAAATCTTTAAATTTTATAACCTACCTGATATAAATTGGAAAACACTAACCATAGATAAACACCAAAACCTTAAGGACATAAATGAGCTTTTCATAGAAACTTTACACAACCTAAGTTTAGATCAAATCATTAAAAAGCCAACTAGATTAAACAACACATTAGATCTCTTCTTAATCAACAGACCTGGATTAGTAGTTGATTATGATATTATCCCTGGTCTATCAGACCATGAGATCATAAAAATACACAGTCAGATAAAAGCAGTAGCCAATACAAAACCCAAAAGAAAAATCTTACTCTGGAATAAATGTAACCTAACACAACTACACCAAGCTGCATTAAACTTTCAACAAACATTCTTATTAGAAAAGGACATTAACCAACCAGTCGATGGCCTCTGGAATTTCATTAAAAACCATCTCAAAAGCATTATAGAAAATCATATACCAACTAAATACACATCAAACAAAATAAATAAATGCTGGTTTAATAATAGACTAAAGAAGCTTTGTAAACAGAAGGAAAACCTATATAGAAAATTTAAAGAAACCAAGGCAGAAAGAGTTTACAAAAAGTATATAAAAATTAAACACCTAACCCAAAAAGTAAGCAGACAGCTGCAGAGTGAATACATAAACAATGTAATATCTAAAGATAACAACAAAAACCTATGGTCATACATTAAGTCTAAGAAAATGGAAACAACAGGCATGGCGCCATTAAAAGATGAACATAACATAATACATAATGATAATGAAACTAAAGCAAACATCCTAAACAAATACTTTGCATCAGCATTCTCAGCCCCAGGAGACAAAGACATATTTCTTAATTTGAACCAAGTAGACAACATAGAAGATTTAGTAGTACAAGAAAATGGAATTAAAAAACTATTAGCCAACACCAAACCAAATAAAGCGTCTGGACCTGATGGTATTCCAGCTAGATTACTCAAAGAACTAAGCAATGAGCTAGCCCCCGTGTTCAAAATACTCTTTCAGGCATCGCTTAACCAGGGCAGAGTACCAAAGGACTGGAAAGAAGCTAATGTCACCCCCCTATTTAAAAAAGGAGAAAAATCTGATCCAGGAAACTACAGACCAGTTTCACTTACCAGCATCACATGTAAAATCCTAGAACACATAATATGTAGCAACATCATAAACCACTTAGACAAACATAATGTCCTCACCCCATACCAAAATGGCTATAGGAAATATAGATCATGTGAAACACAGCTAATAGGACTAATTGATGATTTTTCAAAAGGTTTAGATAATAGTGAACAAATAGATGCTATCTTACTAGATTTTTCCAAGGCTTTTGACAAAGTTCACCACCATAGTTTGCTTAAAAAATTAAAATATTTCGGCATTAATGGTCCACTGCATCAGTGGATTAAAGATTTTCTGATAGGGAGAGAACAAACTGTAATAATAAATGGCTCTAAATCAACACCAATAACAGTAAACTCAGGTGTACCTCAAGGAACAGTCTTGGGTCCACTACTATTTTTAATTTACATAAATGATTTACCAAATTGCATTAGTTCAGGAACAAAAGTCAGATTATTTGCAGACGATTGCATAATATATAGAACAATAAAAACAATGCAAGACACAGATATTTTACAAAGAGAATTAGATGAATTACAGAAATGGGAATCAAATTGGAGCATGTCTTTCCACCCAGAAAAATGTCAGTTGTTAAGAGTAACAAAAAAACTAAAACAAATTAATTCCACATATCTTATTCATGGCAAACCAGTAACACAGACTAAAAACTCAAAATACCTAGGTGTTATAATAAATGAAAAACTGTCATGGAATCCACATATTGATGAAACTATAAAAAAATCAAACAAAGCATTAGGGTTTATTAAAAGAAATTTCTATAAATCAAATAAGAACATAAAACTAAAATGTTATTTAACCTTGGTTAGGCCAATAATAGAATATGCATCCACCGTTTGGGACCGCTCAACTCAAGAAAACATTAAGAAACTGGAACAAACACAAAATAGAGCAGTGAGATTCATAACAAACGAATATTCACATTTGACTAGAGTAACACCATTAGTAAAATTACTAAATTTAGGAAGCCTTCAGGACAGAAGACTCAAAAGTAAAGTAGCAATTATACATAAAACACTGAACCATAATCTTCAAATACAAAAACAAAATCTAATGAAATACTCTGAAAGACACAAAAATAAAGGCACATTCCTCGTCCCATATGCTAGGACAAATTTGTACAAATACTCCTTTTTCCCTAGTGCTATTAGAGCATGGAATGGGTTACCTGAGCTAGCCAGAAAAACCAGTGACTTGGCAGAATTTAAGTCATTGGTTAATATGCATGACTAAATGCATGACGCGTAGGACGTAATCATCTTCTTTTTTGAAGTAACGTCTGTATTATATTAGATAAGATATAAATCATAATATTGTAAGTACAGTTTAACAAAATGTCAGAAAGCATGCTAAGAAATACGACATTGATCACACCTGTTCAGCCTTTAATAATAGACATGTCTAAGGCGAAATATATTTTATTCATCAACAAGACATTGCTGTGTTCATTGTTTTGTTTCTTTGAACTGGGAAGTGACTTGTTAAGTATTATAGTGTTTTTGAAACAAGGTCTTCATAGCTCCACTAATATAAGCTTCGTGGCGCTGTCCTTGTTTCACTTTATTAAATGTTTCTTTTACCTCTGCATGAACCTCTCAGTGTTAAACGTCGTGTTTAGCCTCTATCACGTGTTCCCTGTATTTGACGCCTACTATTTGGTCGCTGGCTGGCCGACAACTTTGACAGTGAGAATCACACTTTTCATCATGGCGTTCGTAACTATAGAGGGGTATCTGAGTGTCTTGGCCCCGCTTATTGTGAAGAAATTGATCACGCACCAGAGAACCATAGCCATACTGATAGCCATAGTTATTTTAAATATGTGTAGTGTCATTCCGATCTACCT